>CM033695.1:28860800-29491922 GCA_019514585.1 Dendrobium officinale | reverse complement strand
CCAAATATACAAAATTTCACCTCCATTGTCTCATTGAATCAACTCTAACCTAACCAAAGTCCACAGTTTTCTTTTCAAAGTCAACATAGGCCTTTATCTAGCCAATCTATGTTTAAATCACAAGAAAAAATTTATAATAGCCAAGGCTTAGGCTTGAACGCACCTAATGTAGAATCACCCAAGTCAGCATATGGTGAAACCCCTTATAGTAAAAAAAGGAACTAAACGCTTAAATTGAAAATGTATTTTGTGCAATTTGGTTATAATTTCATTAAAAAAACTCAGTCCCCAACCCCCTCAATTAAGCGTGCTAAAAAAAATTATGTAGTTTTGGTTGTTTAAATTGAAATATAAAATAATTATTATTTTAAATAGATTTTAGGGCGCGATAAATGATATCAGAGCAAAACACCAGTTAAAAAGATTGGAACTAAGTGTCATATAAGACAAACTACTATGCCGTAGGAGTTACCTCTTGAATCCTATATGGGATAAAGTGCTATGTGGCCGAGAGTGTGAGTCACATTTGAAATTATATGGGGTCACTTCTAGAAATCCTATATGCCTGGTGGATGATTATGGGATAAAGATACTGACGAGGGACATCACTTACTTAAATAGGGAAGATTATGAAAAACTCTTAAGTAAAAAAGAAATTAAACTCTTAAATATTGAGGTGCCTTCTAGTTATAATGGTTAGAATTTTATTAAGTAACTTCGTAGTTAAACATGGTCATTCTAAAGAAATCTTGGGATGTGCGACCTCATGGGAAGTTACACCACAAATGGAACAATATCTCGATAGTTAAGAGTTTGGATTGTTACAGCATAAACCACTACCATAAACCCTTAAGTAATCATTAAAACAAAATTAAGTTAGCCTAATAAAATAAATCCCTAAAAGCCAAGGCATGAAGATGCCATGAAAAAGACCTTGGTACATCAAGCAAACTCCTTAAAACTTTCATTAATTGATCATTCATTAAGTTAAAGAGTAATGCAAGCAACATCAATCATTGGAAAATAAACTTTAAGGAAAATGGGTGTATAAAAATTAGCACAAGTGACCAAATTGGTATGATTATTCACTAGTAAACTCTGATATTGTGATTTCCCTAGAGCTTCATTGTCCATTGTCTCCTTCTAAAACTCCTAAAATGATCAAAACTTGTAAGAAGTTATTTAAGCTTCATCGATAGATCTAATCTTGCTATTTATATAACTCAAGCAAATATTTATGGATATTTATTGAAGTCCAGGGTAATGTTCCTGATAGAAATTGAGATTCTATATGCTTTAGGTGACGATGCTTTAACTCTGCTTGTGAAAGATTGTTTGATACTCTTGGTGGAGATGTATTGGAGCATATGAGGGGGAGTTATGCTCTACCCATATACACCAATTTATAAACTCTTTTGATAGAAAAAAAATTAGAAACAAAAGAGCATACAAGAGGGGATTAAGAGATATTTGTTTTCCTATCATCTCCAAGGATACTTATAGGTGAAAAGAGAAAGAAAGAAAAAAAGAATAATAATTATAATAAACTAACTTTGAAAATTGTATTAATTAATGCAAAAAATTACATTTATTTGATTTTTAAAATGTTTACATATTTTATGAGAAATTAGTAATTAAAAAAAAAAGAGATAATTGTTCATAGAATGGGTGGATCGTCTTTTCCAATGTAATATTTTCATGATCCCATACCTATTTTGGCAACTTAAGCTAATGCAATGACTTTGCCTTCATTTATAATGCAAGCAAACTTTGCATTAAACTAACAAGCAACTTAATTTCTCATTATTGAAAGATGTATTTAATCTCATTATCATTTATTAATATGAGATAAGTTAGTTGGAATTTTCCTTTTGTATTTGCAATTTTATTTCATTTATTAATTTTGTATAGTTTGTAGTATTTTTGTGTTCGATCTCTACCAAATTTATTGATTAAAAAGTGGAGTCAGAGTGGGGCCCTCGGGGCACGAGCCCCCACTGACTTATAATAAAATATTTGAAAGTTACTTGTTTTGTACGTATGTTTTAAACACACAAACAGGAAAAAGGAATGAACACCAAGAGTTTATTTACGTGGAAAAACCCAAAAATGTGGAAAAACGCACGGGTGCCTATCTCGCCCAGTTGCAAATTTTCCACTAAGAGTGTTTTGTAGATTACAAATGGCGGATTTCTTCCCACAAGTTCGGGATAATCCGAATACAACTTGTCTCTTCCACGAAATTCTCAAAAATCTTTCGAATTCCCGTTTTCCGAAATATACGACAGTAGTTCCGGCGGTCTTCAGGCGGCATCCAAGGAGAAATATTGGAGCGATTGAGTGAGGTGGGGAATTTCCTGAAATCCTTTCTCCTTCTTCTTCCGATAATTCGATTGTTTCCCGAAAATCCGCAGAGTTCCGGCGCTCTTGTTAGCAGCGAGGCCAGGGGAACTCCGGCGGCGGTGGTCGAGGAGGTGAGGAATCTCCTATTCCCCTTTCTCCTTCTCCTTCTCTTCTTCATTCTCTCTCTTCACTCTCCTCCCCTTGTATGTAGAATGAGGGCTCTATTTATAGTTTTTTCTGGAGTGGCATAGCCTATTGTAAATAGGCGTGAGATCAAGGGCGAACAGGGAGTGGTTTTGAATGGACGGCCGATATCGAATCCTTTGATCATACACCGTTCGTTGGACATTTGAAGGCCTTAATGATGTCGGAATTTGATGATCTTGGCTCGTTGGATTCGTCTCGTCGAGCCGTTCGATTCGAGTATAAGCTCGTCAAAAATCGGGAGACCGTTTATGGTAACTCAAATTGCGGTTTGAACCTTCCAACAGCGCTTTGAACCCTTGATTCGGACTCATTTACTGTAAGCTCAGACAAATCGAGATTCATAATGCTTCATTTTAAACTTTAACCTTTATTTAAATTTTAAATTATAAATATAATTTTTTGCTTTCTATATTTATAAAAGAGAAAAGAAATAACCTAAAAAAATTGAAATTATTTTTACTTATATAAGATCAAGCTTGAGTTCACTGCTTAATAATCTCATATTTTTTTACTTTAGGGCAAGTACAAAACTTTTTTGCTTTAAGTTATATAATGTATAATTTCATATTGGATGGACCTCTCTTCTTGGCTTTTTCATGTTAAAAATTTGGTGTTTTATTGCTTGCTTTCTTTTATTTATGTCTCTGCAAGGAGAAATTTTTTTCCGTGTAGACACCACACGGTCCGGAGACCAACCAAAAACGCACCATGTTATCCGGTATACAATAGTAATCGTGCACCGGTACGATCAGAGCAAAAAAGTAACGTGACGCGTTCTAGTTGATGATCTCCGAATGACGTCCGGCGTCTGCAAAGAAATAATTTTTCCTCTGCAAGATCTTTGTGAAAAATCTAGCACGATTTTAAAATTATCTATCGAATTTATCTAGCACAGAAACACTTTTGAAGCCAAAAGATTTTTTGATGGGATTTGAAGTCAAAAGTCGAAACAAAGGCTTCGTTTGGGGGATGATTATTTTTCTTACTGCTCTTCTTACAACATTTTTTTCTAGTGCAAAAATATTAATTTTTGGACTAAAAAAATTATTTTAAAAAGTAGTAATAAAGCTGTCCTAAATGAAGACTAATTTTTAAAACCCCGATTTTGATTATACTGTAAGAGATCATTTGGTTTCATAAGCTAGAAATATATTTTATTTAATTGATAAATTTGATATATTTACTTATATGATTAGACTTCATTTGAGATATTTTTTTGTTATTTCTTTTGAGTTTATGTTTGATATTGTTATGTTATGAGCTGATTAATCTCCCTATAAATTCAATAATATTAATATAAATTATATAAAGACATTTTTATATAATTTTTAAATTAGAAAAAAAAAATCATTAATCAGCAGCTAAATATTTCACGAGTCCCTTCACGTTTATTGGAATCAGTTAAATTTCTCGATCTAATCAATTTTCTCAAATCGAGCGGCGCGTTGATTGGCCGCGCGTTCGCGGTGTCCTTGCACCCGGACACGACAGTCCGCTTCATCGGACGAACCGCTTCTCACCACGTGGCCTCATAATGACCGTTCCCCTCCCTTCGCCTCTTCTCGAGCCTGTCTACTAAAAATGGCCCCACCTGATGGGATTAAAACAAGAAGAGAGCAGAGCGAGAGAGACTGAAAGCAGGACCCTTCCTTATCTCGTTTCTCTCAGCCTTAGCTTCCCAACCTCTCTCCTCTTCTAGAGAGAGAGACATGGCTCCGAAAGCTGGCCGCGGCAGGGGGGCGAAAGGCAAAGGCGAGAAGAAGAAAAAAAAGAAGAAAAAGGTTGGGTTCTATAATTTATTTTTTACAGTATTGTATTTCTATTAGATTTATGGCTTATTTTCTGCTGTTCGATATCGATTTTTCCCAACAAAATAATTGATTTAGAAAAAAATTGTTTATTATTTTTAAAAATTTTGCAGTAGTTCCTAATGTGATTGATATAATTGTGTAATAACTCCATGCGAGACTTCGAATTACACTGAAGGTAAATTAAATATTTAATTGCAATATATTTCGTTTTTTTTTTTAAATTTTTATTTATTATTCAAAATTATTAATTTATTATGCCTTAAAAGTTCCGCTCGTTAATTACAGGGAATATCCACTGATAAGATAATAGATGTGAGGAAGTTTATTAAGCTCAAATGTTGAGACATGTCACGTGACACAACTACTCGCTGGCGCACGTGGTAATTAATTAATAATTAGATTATTTTGATTTTGATTTTTTTTATATTTTGAAATTATAATTTTGTTTTGTGTTATAATGCAAATAATTGTAGCACGGGGGCAACGGTTGAATGATGGCGTGGAAATCGCGTCTCTCACTCTCAGCCTTGTGTGCTGCGACTGGTGGAAGGTAGGCAGGCCGCGCCTCTCTTATAGATAGCAGATTATTTGATGTTTGAATAATTTAGGCCTTGGTTTGGGACGGTTTTCTCACTGCTTTCTTAAGCAGTTTTTTAGTACAAAAATTTTAATTTTTGTACTAGAAAGCTGCTTTAACAAGCAGTAAAAAAGCCGCCCGAACGAAGCCTTATTCGCTAGAGTAACGTGTTAATTAGGCTTCGCTTCTTAAGGCAGTTTTTTAGTATAAAAATTTAAAATTTTGTACGAAGAAGTTGCTTTAAGAAGTAAGAAAGCTGTCCCAAACAAAACTTTAATTTATAATCTGTTTGAGATAGTTAATATATTTTATAAAATTAGTTATGAAGTTATTATGGAGAAAGTAAATTTATTATTATGGCTGCAAAGATTAGCAAAACGGCAAGAAAGTTGTCCTGAAGATTCTCTTAGGGTTCATTTATGAGAGCTTTCTTACTGCTTTTAAAAGTAATTTTTTGTATAAAAAATTTTGAATTAACAATTTTGTACTAGAAAATTTTTTAAAAATGAGTAAGAAAACTATCTTAAATGAAAATTTAGTCTATGTATTATACAAATTTGATCTAAAATAACACCACATGTTGTGATTGGATATAAATTTGATCTTAGTTTAGTCCATTGACTACATAAAAATTGATCCCAATTTAGTCTTGGTGGTATATTTTTTGGATTTGTTTTATATGATAATTGGAGCATCATGATATTCTGGGATTAAATTGGCCGTATAGAAAACGCTGATCAATTGATTGTTTTGTAGTCTTGGGTTTCATCTTATACAACTTTCTTGCTGCTTTCTAAAGCAGCTTTTCAGTACAAAATTCTTAGTTCAAAATTTTTTACTAAAAAATTATTTTAAGTAGTAAGAAAATTATCCCAAATAAAGCGTTAGTTATATTTACAAAAATTATTTTTTTGTGTGATCAATAAGTCGATAAATGATTTTATGCCAAAATTAAATGTGTAGATATTGATTGTAAAAGGCAATATATATTCCTTTATTCATGAATATATGTGCACAATTATCTAATAAATAATTTGATATTTTATTTAAAATTGGCCATCAAAATTAAATGGAAATTTAGTCCCTTGTATGATTTAATATTTAACCAAATGCAAATAAGTTTCAACACCATTAAGTTTATAGGCTTTGTTTGGGACAATTTTAGACTTATGCTTTTTTTTTTCTTCTTTCAAGATATTTTTTAATGAAAAATAACTCTTACAAAGCAGTAAGAAAACCGTCTCAAACAAAGCCTTGATTGAATATCATATTTAACTTTTAATCAAATAATCATTATAGTATATTTTTTAATAGTTATTCAAAGTCAATTAAGTTATTTTTTTTCTCTTTGCTATTATTCATTCATAGAAAAACATTTCATAATCAAATGGAGAGATTTTCTAGAAACCAATTTGTTTTTAGTGTAATGAGACAAGTGAGGCTTTTGTAAGAAACCTATATTTTGAAAGGCAGATTTTGCATGTCTTAAAAAATTTCTCTTTTAATGAAAATAGTCTTTAAGATTTATTTGAGACAACTTTTTTACTGTTTTTTAAAGCAGTTTTTTAGTACAAAAAAATTTCTACTACAAAAAATTTTTTTGTAACATAAAGCTGCTTTTAAAAAGTAGTAAGAAAGTTGTTCCAAATGAAATAAACATCACAATAATTAGAGAGGGCTACCTCAATATAGTCATAGTACCCGGGCATCCTCCCATCTCTACTTTCATGTAGAGCATGCATGTTTATTTATATTTTCTTAGAAGACATTTTGATAAATTTAATCAATATTTTGTAATATTTCATCAGATATCTTATATTGACCATGGATCATTTTTTCAACATTTACATATCTTAATGACCTAGAATTGAAAGTTCATAGGCTCGTCGGATTCATCCCATACATCGATATGCTCAATTTAACTACAAGCACAAAAGACTCTGCAATTGTTTGATCATTTAATCAATATGTTGTAAATTTTAACCAAAAAGAAGCCTAACCTCAATGTGTGAATCCACCCGACACTTCTTATCTTATATAAAGTTTCGTTTGGAATAACTTTTTTTTTTAATGTTTTTAAAAGCTATTTTCTAGTAAAAAAAATTCCAATGTAAGAAATTCTTATACTAAAAATTTATTTTAAAAAATAGTAAGAAAGTCGTCCAAACCGAAGTTAAATTTATATTGAGGAAGTTAGATATGGGAGTATTTATGTGCCACAGTTTATGGTTGCAAAAAGGACAATATTGTAATTATAACCACATTAGCACCGGTTGATGGGATTATGAAGCAATAGCAATGCGGTTGGGAAAATCAAAAGCTATGTTGCAGCTTTATTTGTTCAACAACTAAGTCCTTCCATGGCTGATAACAACTAATAATATTTACTTAGTTCAAGACTTTCATAACAATTCAATGATGTCCTAAATTTGATTCCAAAATAACAGTTAAAGTTAATCCTAACAATTAAATATGAGGATATTTTAGTCATTAAGATATTTATGGGATTATAATATTATTTTTATATATTTTATTATTTATCATATTAAAATAAAAAAATAATAAGAAATGTTAATCAATTAAATAATAAGAATGAATAATTAATAAATATTATTAATTTTGATATTTATTTGATTACGATAACTAACAAAAAAAAAATTCAAATTAAAAAAATTTTTGTGCTTTAAAAATCATTTTAGAAAGTACAAGTTAAGTTTTTTTTTTTTTTTAAATATTATGATTTGGTTATTATTTGCATATTTATTTGAATAAAACTCTCGCACGTGCAGAGGAATATGTGAGGGAAGAGGATGCCGTTGCGCAAGTGCGGAGGTTGCTGGACATCGTCGCTTGCACGACTGTGTTCGCGAGGCACCAGAACAGGGATGGGGGCGGCAAAGCCCGAAAGCAGGCGGCGCCTCCTACTTCGGCCGCAATGGCCGCCAGTTCTCCAGCTATATCGTCGGCCGCTGCCATCTCCGTCGATGATGAGTTTCAGGAGCTTCCCGTTCCCGCCTTTTCCGAGGAGTTTGACATGGCGGGGCCATACAACCACAACCGAAGTCTCGGCGATTTCTATGATTTTTTCTCCTTCTCCAACTTAGCCTCTCCCATCCAATGTGTATACCCTCTGTCCCTCCCCTCTCTTTCTCTCTTATGTCCACTGTCTTTTTTCTCTTCTCTGGTTTTCTAAAGTGATTATGTTTCTTTTGCGAAGTTATAAGGAGGCGCGAAGTAGACCCTTCCGAGAAGTGGCGAGAAAAGGAGCACTTTGAGATTGATGGTGGTTGTTTTATTCAGAAATTTGATTCATTCATTCTAGTTAAGGACACGAATGATGTGAAAGTGCTCGACGAACTGTCACAATACAGAATAATCAATTTCGAGCTCTGATGAGTGTCGAGTAATTATTTTTCACTGTCTAAAAGTATTTTGGAGGATTGTTTTAGATTTCCCTTTGGAGGATTTTGAATTGTACTTTTGATGCATTAGGAAAATGCTGTTGTTTTGTAGCTTGCAATCTGGTAGACAGTTTTAAAGCTCATGGTTTGATACAGTAGTCAAGGTTTGCAATGGAAAATTACTACGTGTGGTGGCGGGATTTAAAGGTTTCTTACAGCACCGGAAAGCATTTTTATTCAAAGCCATTCTCTTGTAGATCTACTGCACCAGCGCAGCAGGGCGTTTTTCCAACGTGGGTGAACTTAATTCAATTTTTTTTTTTGTATTTACTGTTTTTGTTAGTCTACTGAATTCCTTTTCTTCATTGAATGCAGCTATGTTAATTCTATCTTATGGTAGTATTGTGATAACATGCAGGCCTATGATTCCCTGATGAAAGCTTTTGTAGACCATAACAAGGTGTTTTTTTCTAAACTGCATGTCTGATACTCTTAGCATTGCAACTCGAATTTGCAGGTGGGCCATTGTTGGTTCACTCAGAAGGTAAATCTTTAAAGTTTTCTTTTTCTTTTTTTTTTTTTTTTTTTTTTTTTTCAGTTTGGGAATCTACTTATATGGATTTCGGGCAAACACATGGCTTGTGCCTCCATGTGTTTGCTGAATCTCCTTCTAAATGTCCCTCGTTGCCAGTAGAAAGATGTCATGTGGGGGACCAAAGGGTCATGCATGGAGTTTTGACTGCAGAAAAATGGTCTAAAGATTTCGCAACTTTGGCTGCATTTTCCATGCAGAACTGAAGAAGATAAAGACTGGTTCGAGACCGCCAAAGCTTTTTTGCTTCACAATCTGTTTGTGGAAACCGCAGTGTTGAAAGCTACATCAGCAATTCGTAAACATTATTGACTCCAATGCAAGTGCCTGCCCATGGTGTTTTTGCATGGTTCGGTAGTTGCATGAAGAAAATGTTGGAGATCTGAACATAGTTGTAAGAAGGGACTTTCCCGATGCTTGTGGAAAACTGGAGGAGAAGGTTGAGGGAGCCAAGTGCTGAATATCTCTGAAGAAGTACGCTTGCAGTAAGGAATATTCTCAAAGGTTTGACAGCTAATGAGATGTGGTTGTCAATGTAAGAATGCTAATTTTTTCGAAAATTTTTGTTCTTTTCCTACTTTGCATCACTCTTTTTATTTAGAATTGGAAGAATCATTTATGTGCAGGATACTGCAACACTGGGCATAGTCATTGTAAAACATTGTGGATATACTGCCACTGTTAAAGTGTCACCTTGTGTGGATCACAATAATAATTCTCATCATGTTTTTGAGATAGAAAACCAACCAGAAGGTGGTTCTAATACTTTGAACATAAACAGGTTTGATTTTTCTAGAATCATCCTTATTTATGAAAGGGTCTGTGAATTTGCAGTATATTGTTGAGAAATTGCTGTACACTGCACTGATATACTATGTAGTAATCATAGTTCGTAAAGAAATTTTGCTAAATATTCTTCATACTAGGCACTACAAAAAATGAATTTTGGTTTGTTATTTTGCACTAAAGCGGTTTTTTACAAATTTTTATGCAGCTTAAGAGTGCTTCTACACAAGTTGCCTGATCATGAATCATTTGTGGGATGCCTACCTTCTTGTAATGATTATGTTGAAGTAAAGGGGCTGGAAGGTGTTTGGTTCACAGAATAATTAGTGATAGTCTATACAATCTAGAAAAGGTGCTTGGCTTTACTGAGAAGGCATTCAGATGGGAACTTGGAACTTGTTGGCTTCAGCACTTGCAGAAAAATAAGAATTCAGCAGTTGAGGGTGATAATGAAAAAAGAGGAAGACAATTTTGTTGAACCAATTGTTAAAGGTTTTGGAAAGCAATTTGAACAGTTTTTTTTTTAAAAAGAATAAGAAAGAAAACAAACGCCAATCCATAGCAAGTCTGGTCAAGCGGAAGATTCTAACGTAGTCGATGATGCTCAATTAAAAGAAATTAGTAATGCAGAGAAACTAGAAAAACTTGAAGGAAATGAGAAACTATGAATTGAAGAAAAGGATAACAGAAGAAGCTTTTAAGTTTTTTGATAGATTCTGGCACTGGTCTTCACCAAAAGGTGAGCTTTTTAAATATTAGCTGCACATGGTCTCTTTTCGTTAGTAGCTTGCTATGACTGTGCTTTTGCATTGTACTAGCTAATAACCCGCACAAATGGGCTGTTAAAATGACTAAGTTTAAATAATTATTAGAAACAAAAATATTATTCCAGTAAGGTATTGAAATAATTAAGTTGTCATATAAAATTTACTGCAAAAACAAAATCAATATGCACAAAATAAAACTGCTTATACAATGCAAAAAATTCAATATTCAAGTGTAAATAACTCAAGTGTTCATTTATTGTTATACACATTATTTGACAGAAGATCTCATAGTTTCTTATGTTGTGTTTTGTTGGGCACACTTGATTCCAAATGGCCCCAAATACTATTTAAATTTTTTATAATCATATTTTTAATGTAATTTGTTATAATAATATTGTCTGTTTTAATAATTATATCATAAATTAAGTTTTTATTTGTATATTAGTTTATAAATGACATATATGCATTTTAATATTATAAATTACTTGTGTTATATAAAGTAATTAATTTACTCATTATTATTTTAGTAAAATATTTCAATTAATAATTTGATGATATTTTTTTTATGGCAAAACACTATATTAATATATTTCAGAGTGTTTTGTTAAACAACTTTAATTTACAATATAGGTATTTGCGCCTCTTTCTGTTTTATATGTTATATAATGTAAATAGACATGCAATGATTTACTTATTATTTTATAGACCAAAGATACAAATATGGCATATCATAGCTATGTATAAGCTTTTTCATATTTTTTGGATTTACTTCTTGATTGTTTACATTATTTTAAGGGCTGTATAAATTAATCATCTCATAATAATGCAAAATCCAACTTAGCCTAGATTTACTTGAACTAATGTAGCTCAAGTTATGTTCGTCTTATGGGCATGTAAATGATGCATGGCATGAAATTCTAGGTAAATCAGGCTGAAATGTGTGAAAATAGAGTATTTCGAAGGCGTGGGTAAAGGTGTTGTCATCATCAAATATAGATTATTATTACTTTGTATAAAGGTTGTACAAGTAAGATGTTGCTATCTAGTGACTGATGAAGCTCTAAGAATAATGATAAAGGTAATAGTCAATAAGCTTAGAAACTGGAACTTGCACAAGAAATTTAATGAAATAACTCAAGTATGTCCACGTGATATGAAGCTGATGAAGGAGATTAATGATGTAATGAGATAGAATATTAAACAATTTCGATCATAAGTATATAGACGACTCTATGTCTCTATCATATTTAGCATTTGAAACATTCAATATATAGATCACCAAGTAAACATATAGAGCAAGATATGATTAATTGCATGATGTTTGATTATGATGATGGAAATATCACAATCCTTAGATTAAGGAGATTAGTAGGTACAATTTAATCTATTTTACTTAACTGGAATAGCAAGAGCATGCAAGCATTCAATCATCACATTATCATGTTAATCAAATAAGTGCTAGCAAATCTAGCTATAAAGAAAGTGGGCACCATGATTTTTATGATGTTTAGCCTAACCTGACCTATGTTCATGCTTAAACATCCACTCACTTGAAATTCTAGTTGCAATTACTATTTCGCTCGCAAGCCAATGAAGAAAATGCCAGTTGTTTGCCTACACGCCAATGGATAAACCACTACACCTTCATAGAGAAAGAGCAACATCACCTTGATTTTAGGCAAATGCACCTCTCTAAGGCCTAAGCTAAAGTTAAGCAATTCATAAGGAAAAATCATCCAAAGTTTTGAAGACTTTGTTGGTGAATAAGTCTATCACCAACACTTACATTACAAATAATTTCTTACAAAATATTTTCAAAATATACAAAGCAAACACACAAGTACACTATAAGAGATTTTAAGAGGTGTTACACTAATAACACGCATGGAGAGATGATGAGCATGAATACTTTGAAGTTGTTTAATAGATGAATCCTTTTAGACAAAGTAATTCTTTTGGTTTATTTTTTAATTTTAGAGTGGAAACCTGTTGATGGAAAAGTCCCCCTCAAATTTAAGGGAAAATTCTATAAGATGGTGGTGGAGACCTATAATGCTTTATGGTGCGAATGTTGGCCATTAAAAGAGAAGCATAATACTAAGTTAAGTGTGACAGAGATGAGGATGCTTAGGTGGATGAGTGGCTTTAACCCTTAGAGATAGGATACGAAATGAGCATATTTACGTGAAAAGGTTGGAATAGCTCCAGTGGAAGATAAGATTAGAGAGAGTTGCCTTAGATGGTTTGGTCACATTAAACGGAGGCCTTTTGATGGACCCAATTAGGAAAGTTGAGGTATTTAGATTTGACTTATGTTAAGAAAGGTAGAGGTAGACCTAAAATGACTTGGTTAGAAAAAATTAGAAATTATCTTTCTTTATTAGATTTAAATGAGAATTTAGCTTTTAACATGACATAATTGCGAAAAAGGATTCATGTACCTACCCCACGTAGTGGAACAAAGGTTTGATGATGTTGTTGTTGTTGTAGAGTGGAAACCTGTAGTTTTAAGGCTTAGAGATGAACAAAATCGGAAAGAATTGATTGCGTATTTTATTCTAGTATTTTTGTAGCTTTTTATGCAATCCTATGAGATCTAAGAAATATGCAAAATAAGGGAATACTAAATATAGAATTATTATAACGAATCCATAGATTGATGCGTAGGCAGAATAATAATATATAAAAATTATAATAGCCAACAAAATTGATGAGTAAAACAAAAGGTATATCTAAAGATTTGATAAGTTGGTTGTGTAAGTGGAAGGAAAGATGATAAATTTTTTGGTGAGTATTGGTTTTTTTAAAATTGAATGAATTATGCAAGCATTGCATACTCCCTTTATCAAATGAATGGATATCATATATTCTAAGCTTGTATGATAAATTGTAGAAGACTACCCCCATAATCCTTTAGTGAGAATATTAACAAATTGTTCACGCTGTTAATTATGAACGGAGTTTAGATTCAACAACTATTATGCTTCTCCTTTATAAATATCTATCAATTGTAATATGCTTTTTACGGGTTTTATTGCATGGGATTATTTGATTTGTTGATGGTTTGTTATCCTAATAAAGCCTCATAAGACCTTTTCATTTAGCCTTTAAATCTTACATGATAAATTTTAGCAATAGTAATTTGCGAATTCCTAGGTCCCATAGATCTAAATTTGGCTCTATGCTATGTTTTGCAAATCAATTTTATCTTTCAAAATTTTATTCATGCATTTTTTCTCCTAGGAATGTGTAATATGTTGAAGTTGACCTTTTTGTCAACCATAAAACCAATATGATGATCTTCATCTGTGTATGCTTCCAAAAGTGTTTAATCCTTCTGTTTATTATATTGGGCATGAATTGACACACCACATCATAATATAGGCAAAAGTTAGGTATAGGCGTATAGCTATGATATGTAGATATTCTTTCCACCAATCTTTCAATAGGAGGGCCTTTTCTACTACTCTGTCTTCTGGAGCATCTTAAAGTTTTATATATAATTAAATTTAATGAAGCTCTAAGACATGTTTATATTCTAACTTATCCATTTTTTTTCAACATGTATATTTTTTGTTGTGATATAAGTATTTGTTGAGAGTATGGAAACTTCAATGCCAAGACAATTCTTAATTTGCATAATTATTGACTTCAAAATTTTGGAGCAACTTTTTTTTTTTGGGATTTATATAATACAAATAATAATTCTTATATATTTACATATCTTACACTTAAATCTTTATATTTACTCATATAAAATTGAAATATAAAAAATGTATTCAAAAGTATTACTACTATTAACTTATTTAAAACAAAATACACTTTTTCCTGTGTATGTTCTAATGTGATTTGGACACTAAAAATGATATATAAGTAAATATAAAGATTTTTTTGTTGTTAGATATGTAAACACATATGATTTTTATAGTATTGAAAGGTTTCCTAATTATGTTTATATTGTTTATAAATGTTTCTTAAATTATGTTTAATTTGTTTAGGAAAGGTTTTCTAAATCAATATTTAATTCTTTAGGAAGGTTTTTCTAAATTATATTTAATTGTTTAGAAATATTGCATGAGATGAGAAATGTTCAGGTAGATGAGTGGCTTTACTCTTAGAGACAGGATACGAAATAAGCTTATACATGAAAATGTTGGAGTAAGCTCCCAGTGGAAGATAAGATAGAGAGTCGCTTAGATGGGTTTGGTCCACATAAAATGCAGCCTTTTAATGACCTGGTTAGGAAAGTAGATGTGTTTTGATTTGACTTATGTTAAGAAGGGTAAAATGTAGACCTAAAAGAAGTGGTTAAAAAATATTAGAAATGACATTTTTTATTATATTTAAATGATAATTTAACTTTTAATAGGGCACAATGTAAAAAAAAAAAAGATTTTATGTAGCTGACCCCACAGTGGGGATAATGGCTTGTTGTTGTTTGTTGTTTAGGAATGTTTTTCTAAATTATATTTAAATTGTTTTAGGAATGTTCTATTTATGTTATTGTGTTCTAGGATTATTTAAGGGATACATCACAAGCGGATGTGGGATCGATGAATGAACGTATTTTCAACAATTTAATGTAGGTTTGCGAATTTGGAAGATATGATGAAGAAAATGAATCGAGATTGCAGTCGAAATGCTCAGCAGTTGATTCCTAGGGCTGAACCAAAGGGAAAACAATTATAGAGGAATGATGAGAAAACTCATGGAGATGCGATCCAAAACCCAACGACGGTTCCAATTGCTAATCCTAATCAAGATTTGATTAAGATTTCCTTGGCCGAATCTAAAGGGAAGGAGATCAGACTAGAAGAGTTTGGCAAAAAGAGATCCTTTCATCAAGGCCACCTCCTAGGGCTCAGAGAAGGGGGGAAAATAGGGTTTTTCGGATGGGGGACAGCAGGAAAGGATTTTTATTATGGAGGTGGAGTTGTCGACCACTATGGGAGGCTTTTTGGGAGTGGACGATCGGAGGAGGTGGACAGGCTGAGCCATGGGGATTGGGTCATGTGAAGCGAATGAGAAGAAAGGTGGGGAGTCTCATTTCTCGATATGTGGGGGAAACATGAAGGGATCACAATAAACTACTACACCAGAGGAGGAAGAAGTTTTTGGGACGGTGGTGATCTTAGGGTAAAAAAGTTGAAGATATGAATAATTGAGGAGAAGAAGAGTGAGTTCAATAAGTGATACACAAGCTTCTTCATAGGATACACAAATCGACAAAGAGAAATATGTGAATGAAAGAGGGAAAGTAAATAAACTTGCAAAAGCCAAGCTGATGATGCCGATCAGTAAATCTAATGCATTAAATTATCTAGAGAAGCAAAGAGTGGTGAAGGTGAGCCAGAAAATCAAAATTATGCAGTTGCCTTTACTAGAACAGTGGCTCTTCAGACAATTGATATGAACTAGGATAAACTATTTGGAAGAAGCTTTCAAAATGAGAAATCTTTTGTAGGAATTCAATGAAGACCATGGACTGTGCCAACCAAACCATTCTTGGTGTACATGGGCACATTTTTACAGGAAGTATTTTATCTTTGGAATGGTTCATGTCAAACCAATAAACAAGTTTTGTGACAATTAGACAAAGGGTTATGTCTACTCTACTGAGGTGTTGCTTCCAATAAAGGCATGCAGATGTATTTGACATAACTTTTTCACATCATTAGAGGTGACATAAACAAGGCTTCTTGTGGAATCAACCTAAGTGAGGATATCTTTTGTAGGATTCAATTCGACATCGAGGCAAGGAAATATCACCCACCATGAGTATATTCAGGTTGGGACAGGTCGTGATGTTGGACTCAACCAAATCTCCGTGTTTGAAACAAGGTTGCCTGTAGAAATGGAGAACAAATACTTAGCAGAGATATCTATCGCTTGGACCTTCAATTTGACTTATTTCCGCATCCTTTCTTACTACTTCACGACTGTAGGGTTCTATGTCAGCTCAATGATGGTTGTTATCATAGTTTCACATTTTCATTTATGGAATGCCTTGCCTACCATTAAGTGGGCTTGAGGCTGTCATTATGAAGCAAACACTGATGAGAGGAAAAAATCCTCTGAAGGCTGCTATGGCATCTCAATCTATCGTCTAACTTGGTCTATTGATAGCCTTACCCCTGGTCATGGTGATTGGGCTGAAAAGGGGATTCAGAACTGCATTGGACGACATAATTATCATGCAACTTCAATTGTGCTTAGTGTTCTTTACATTCTTACTTGGAACAAAATCCTATTACTTTGGATAGACAATCCCACATGGTAGAGCAAAATATAGAGCTATTGGACGAGGATTCGTTGAGCTACATGTAAAGTTTTCTAAATTATGTTTAATTATTTAAGAAGATTTTCTAAATTATGTTTAATTGTTTAGGAAGGTTTTTAAAATTATATTAAATTGTTTAGAAATGTTCTATTTATGTTATTTTGTTCTAGGGCTATTTAATGGGTAGTTGTCTATGGTTTTAGGTTCATGCTATTTATAATTTTTGTTGGTGTTTGCTGTAGTTCTTTTCTTTGAGGGCTTCCTAGTGGCGTTTATGTTGATTGAGAAAGCCGATCTACCTCTGGAATTGTAGATCACCTGTATCTTGTTTTCTCTTATTAAAGTTTTAATAAGAAAATAAGCCACTGTTTTGGCTTTACTATAGTTTTTATATTATTGTTTGCTATTTTTGCTTCCACAATGTAACAGATGGCTTAAAAAATGCAAAAAAATAAATACCAAACTGTTATAGAAAGCTGGCCATTACTTGCCATTTATAGTGGAGGCCTACAAATCATTATGTGGAGGCCCACAAACATTATGTAGATCTACGGTCTTTTTGTGGATACCATAAATTAGACACCATAAATACCAATTTTGGGGTATTTTGCGGTGGCCCGAAGTCTAGAGAAAGCACAACAATCTATATAGCAATTTAACTATATAATAAGTCTTCTAATTAACTATTAAATGATTAAAATAACTTATAAATACTTTATTTAATAATAAAAAATAATTTTATAACTATGACTAAAATTTATCAAATTTTTAACTTGCATGTTCATCTAAATACTTCTTTACATGATAAAAAAATACTTTTTTTTCTAAGCAATCCTTCTAATTTCCCCTTCAAAAAAGAAATATCATTAACAATTTGTGGAATGCAAGCTGAAAAAGGCTCGCAGTACATTTACAAGGAAATGGAATACCATTTATACCGATTCAAACAGTCTACAATCAAGGTGTACATGAGGTGGTTTTTAAGCACAATATTATTTAACTAACTTGATGAATTGCTAATTACATCATATATTTCACTCATTGTCAATTAATTCTATGCTACTACACCTATGTATGGCGTCATTACAGTTTTCAAGCTAGTCTACTTTAGCTTATTTCTGCATGTTTGATAATTGGAACAGTCAATTAAAGAGCTCACCAAGATGGCACATAGATATTATAATGACGTTGCTCTTCCAAAGCTGGTAAGCTTTATTCATTCATGGCTTTCATTTTATTTGTCAGTTCTTCACTTTCTTCACACCCAATGTTCAATGTTAGTAAAATTTTGTAACCCTTACAGGTAGCAGATTTAGCATCACTTGAGTTATCTCCCGTTGACGGAAGAACCCTTACTGACTTCATGCATACACGTGGTCTTAAAATGTCCTCCTTGGGCCGTATTGTAAGTTCATAATAATTTCTTTTCCTGGCCTTTATCTTGTTTTTAACTTTTTTTTTCCACCATGTAAAATATCTAGGTTGAGCTTGCAGAGAAGCTCCCACATGTACAGTCACTCTGTTTTCATGAGATGGTCACTCGATCCTTCAAGCAATTAATAAGAGATGTGGTTGCTGCTGTTAAGAACTTCTCAGATATTCCTTACGCAGTTGCTACAGCACTGAATGTCTTGTTAGGATCCACCAAAGGGGATAAAGGAGACCTGGGCTTGTCTAATGATCATGGACTCAAGATGAAGTGGCTCAAAGCCTTTATCTTAAAGAAGTATTCGTGGAAGCTACGAAATGAGTTTCAGTATTTGAGAAAGTTTGTGATTCTTAGAGGGCTTTGTCAAAAGGTATGCTCGTTAAGCATAATTCAGATTAGCACACTTTTTGGAAACAATAAGTGGATAAATTCTTACCTCAGTGCATGAAAATTCAGGTGGGGCTGGAGCTGGTTGCTAGAAATTATGATTTTGATAGTCCAAATCCTTTTGAGAAATCTGATATTATCGGCATAATTCCTGTATATAAAGTATGCAGTACATCTTTGTTTCAGGTTTTTTGTATGCTACTAGTACTAAACGAAATCCACTCTGAAATTTCATATTTTCTTCAGCATGTCGTGTGCTTATCCATAGATGCTAGGAACTTATTGGAGTCATCAAAGACAGCACTAGACAAGGGAAAGCTAGAGGATGCTGTTAGCTATGGCACAAAGGTGCTTCTTATTTCCTACCATGTGAATACCTCTAGCAGTATAAGAATTTAGAAACAACAAATAACTCCTGCTTTTAGAATTTTCGCATGGCTTGCACGCCCGGTATCTATGGATTTTAGTGACTCGTTTTTCGCCCTTTTTGCATGTGAAGGCACTATCGAAAATGATAGCCGTGTGCGGTCCGTACCATCGAATGACTGCCAATGCTTACAGTCTTCTCGCTGTTGTCCTATACCATACTGGAGATTTCAATCAGGTAACTAAATTTGAGATTTTGTTATTCTGCGGGCTGCCATTGTCAATGTCGAACATGAGTAATTTTTTTAATGTATTTTCTATCAAGTAATTATTTTTTCTAGTTTTATCATGTATCCATCTCAACATTCTTAAATTTATCAGATAGAATTTGATCATCAACTACTTCTTAATCA
Organism: Dendrobium officinale; assembly: GCA_019514585.1. Lineage (NCBI taxonomy): Eukaryota > Viridiplantae > Streptophyta > Magnoliopsida > Asparagales > Orchidaceae > Dendrobium > Dendrobium officinale. The sequence goes on along the minus strand of CM033695.1, from coordinate 29,472,563 downwards.
CCCAACACTTTAATCCATATAGCATTGTTGGTTATCTTTTTATTCTCCAGCATAGTAGTCTGGAAGTATTTCTTCATTTTGCTTAGCTTAATTTTTTTCACTTACTCTTGGGACATTGCTTCCTTCTGAATTTACCTTTTTTTTTCCTCCTTTGAACGTTCTCTGCTAGGCGGCCATATATCAGCAGAAGGCGTTGGATATTAATGAACGGGAGATTGGACTTGACCATCCAGAGACCATGAAAAGTTATGGGGATCTTTCTGTGTTTTACTACCGTCTGCAGCACATTGAATTGGCTTTGAAGTAAGTTTAGGATGACAAAATATTTGTAATTCTTTTCTTTATACTATTTTATTGTTTTCTCAAAATTGTGTTCCTTCAAAATCATCTGCGTTCCTTTTTTTTTTTTTTGGAGAAAATTAAATCCATTAATAAAGAAGGAAAATATAGAGAAATGCTCTAAAAAAGATCGACAAAGGAAAAACGATAAATTACAAGCCAATTTAAAGAAGCAAAAACAACAACAACAACATCAAGCCTTTATCCCATTACGTGGGGTTGGCTACATGAATCCTTTTTCTCCATTGTGTACTATTAAAAGTCAAATTCTCGTTTAAATCTAATAAAGAAAGGTCATTCCTAATATTTTCTAACCAAGTCTTTTTAGGTCTACCCCTACCTTTCTTAACATAAGTCAAATCTAATACCTCTACTCTCCTAACCGGGTCATCAGAAGTCCGCCGTTTTATGTGACCAAACCATCTAAGGCGACTCTCTCTAATCTTATCTTCTACTGGAGCAACTCCAACCTTTTCACGTATATGCTCATTTCGTATCCTATCTCTAAGGGTAAAGCCACTCATCCACCTGAGCATCCTCATCTCTGCCACACCTAACTTAGTATTATGCTTCTCTTTTAATGGCCAGCATTCGGCACCATAAAGCATTGCAGGCCTCACTACCCATCTTAGAGAATTTTCCCTTTAAGTTTGAGGGGTATATTTCTATCACATAACAAGCCCGATGCATTCATCCACTTCAAACCATCCAACTTGAATTCTGCTGATAATATCTCCATCTATTTCACCATCACTATGAACAATAGATCCAAGATATCTAAAACGTGTACTCTTATTAATGACTTGATCGCCCAAAGTCATAATCCCCTCACTAGGTCTATTACTACTAAAATTACACTCCATATATTCCGTTTTAGATCTACTCAAGCGAAAAACTTTAAGACTCTAAGGTTGACCTCCATAATTCAAGTTTATCTTCAACTCCCTCTCTAGTCTTATCAACAAGAAGAATATCATTAGCAAAAAGCATACACCAAGGTACATCCTCTTGCAAATGTCTAGTGAGAACATCTATGACTAAAGCAAAAAGATATGGGCTATGGGCTTAAGGCTGATCCTTGATGTAACCCAATCGAAATAGGGAAATACTTGGTTAATCCACCTTGTGTTTGAACACAAGTAATAGCTCATGCATACATATCTTTAATGATTTGAATATAAGTATTATTGACTCCTTTCTTTTCAAGAACTCTCCATAGCACTTCTCTTGGAACTTTATCATATGATTTTTTTAAATCAATGAATATCATATGTAGATCCTCATTTTTTTCTCTATATCTCTCCATCAAACCTCTTAATAAATGTATGGCTTCCATAGTCGACCTACCCGGCATGAATCCAAATTGATTTTGAGAAACATTAGTATCACGCCTCAACCTATGCTCCATAACTCGCTCCCATAGTTTTAAAGTAAAAGGACAAAAATATAATTCAAAAGGCCATGAAGCCAATCAGACTCAGCATCGCCACCCAGTTGTCAGGCAAGGACCATCCGTTGGCGCCATAAAAACCAGCAGTACGAAGTCCCAAACAGCACAAGAGAACGTCCACCAAGGTTGCCAAATCAAGCCCAGGCCATCCAAGGGGGCGATCAATAAAACAGCCTCATCATTGTCCGACATCCCAATCAATCGACATGAACCTGAAAAGACCAAAGACCAATAGAAGGGCTTACTTCTACTTCTATTAGTTTTCTTTCCAAAAGGCCTCCAACCGAAAATGCCCCCAACCCTATGTTGCACCGACACAGATACGACGACACGGATACGACACGATACAGATACGGGACATGGCAATTCTTAAAAATACATGATACGGATACGACGTAGATACGAGATTATAATATATAAATCATACATAAAAAGTAATAAATTAATCAAAACAGAATATTTGAAATGACAAAAAAATGAAAGTAACATCATTTGTAGTATTGTATCTTATAATATCAAAATAAAAGTAAGCATTAAATATTTAAATGTCTAGTAAAAAAAAAAAAACAAAAACATAAAGTATCCAACATATGAAGTTTCAACTATTCAATAGAAGGAATGATAGGATTAGCTTCTTCAGTGGTTTGTCTTTGAATTTTTATGTCATCTTCAATGAATATCATAGCTTCTAATTCAGGCTCATCAAGTGAAAGATTAGCAATTTCTAATATTCCCGTATCCTTAAGAGATTCAAATCCATCTCCAGCAACATCCCACATCATGTTGTCTCTTTCCATATAAGTTGAAGTTTTCTTTAAGAGAAGCCGAATGTTTGTATGCATATAAACTAAATCTTCAGCCCGTTGTGCAGTAATTTTATTTCTCTTCATTGATTGGATGTACCGAGAGATACCGAGCAGTACTGAGCGATACAGAGTACTGAGCGGTACCGAGTACTGAGCGGTACCGAGTACTGAGCAGTACCGAGTTCTAGTACCGAGCCTACGATTAAGAAAACGAAGAACGAAGAAAACGAACCTTCAATGCTCATGTCGCCTTCACTGTTCGTGTTGCCGAGCCGCTCCGTCAAAGAAGGATTCTATCCGCTTTAATGCTCGAGCCGTCGAGCCTCTTTGTCGACGAAGGATGATCTTGTCCGCTTCCATGCTCGCGTCGTCGACCCGCTCCTTCGACTATAACGAAGAAGACAAACACCTGAGCGAAAACGAAAAACCTAGCTCACTGAAATGTTTAAGCCGCATAAATGAATAGGGATATCGAGCGGATAGCCGAAATGAATAGGGAAAATTGCAGCTCATTTTTTTAATAGGACACGCGTATCCGATACACGTGTCTGATCAAATTTAAATAATATTTTAATAGTACACGACAAAGTCGTATCCGACACGTATCCGTGTCGTTTCGGAGGTGTATCCGTATTCGACACGTGTCCGATACAACATGCCTCATAAATAGGCGTATCCGTGCAACATAGCCCCAACCAGAACCACCCAACAAATAGGCATCGAAATGCACATTTAACCCACAACCAAAAACATGGAACTAACCAAGAAAAAAGGTTCAACAACAATAGAGAAGAACCAAATAATCACCTTACTTCCTTTTATGTTTCCTCTTACGACATTTGCCACCCCCAATGGAAAAGGCTTTTGAAACTATCCGATATACATTTAAATTAAACATCTCATTGAAATCATCCTTAGGCCCATCAAAATGCCCCCTACCCCCCCCTCCCCCCCCCCCCCCCCCCCCCCCCCCCCCCCCCCCCCAAACACCCCCACATGGTGAGGAGAAAGATCCCTCAAGCCAATCCAACTGATCCACAGAAGGATCCATCTTTGACAATCCAAATTGAACTTTCAAATCGTCATTAGAAATAATAAAAATAGGAACATCCACAAATTCCACTTCCCCATTCATAATAGGAGATAAAATTAGAACCGCAGAATCCAAAGGAGATTCATGTTTAAAACATCCAACTTTTCATGAGACAAAACAAGAGAAATTTCCTTCATATCCTGAATAGCAGGAGTAAGGCACAGCTTTGTCAAGCGACGCACCTATTCAATGTAACATACTAATTCAATTTATAAAATATGGATAATAGAAGAAGGAAAAAAAAACCAAAAAAACTAATGCTCTTTTCTCGGTTGTTGCCTCGCTCTCGCATACCTTGTTCTCTTCGTTTGCTCCGACTACACCCACACCTGGCTACACTACCCGATTTAGCCACAACCCAAACTCGCCTCCTCACGCCATCTACCTTCTACTGTTCCGAATAGAGCCCGCCTCAACAAATCAGATATAACCGCGCCTCCTTCTGATTCGGTAAATCCCGACCGAGCACTTGCACCCCTTTGGAGCCATTGGAGACCTACGATGTAGATCTTTAAACTATGGTTTCATATTGCATAGCAGGCTTAATTTCAATTTTATAAGTTGTGCAAAATTTATGTCATTTAAACATGGTTGTAGAATCGATTGAATATTAAAAATACAAATTTTGGTAAATCGCCTTGAACTATAAAATAGTAAATATTTTGAAGAAAATGAGTTATTAGCTTTGAAATATACTAGGTCGTATTTATTATGAGAAAGACAATATTTGTTATATTGTAAATTTTCTTTATATCTTTTTAAATATTTATACTTCTAGGGCCTTCATTTAAATTGGATCCTCACCTTGTTTATTACTTTTTGGGAGAGAATCTTTCTTTCCATTTATCATGTTTCTTTCCTAAAAAGCTATACAATAATGTGAAAGGACTCCTTTTCTGGTTTCATGAATTTCTATTAGTAGAATTATCTTTTTTTAAATAAGAAATATGACTTACAATGTGTTGGAAATCAACAATAAACACTGAGAAAACTTTAATTTAGCATAAGATTTGTTAATTACTTGAAAATCATTAATGATAGAGTTTGCAAAACCTTCTATCTATCATATCATTGATCTCAGGACAATCATGATCTTCAAGATAGGCCATTGTAGCTTTCATAAATCCTAATTGTGTATTCATCAACCATCTTAATCACGATGCATTTTACAATTCTTTGCTATTGCCATGACAGTTGATGGCCTTGCATCGTCAACCATTTTAGTGACGATTAGAGGTTTTAATCGGTGGCCAACCAATTAACAAGAAATTTAAAAAAAAAAAAAAACCAGAGAAGAGGGAGACCAAAATAGTTGCATGCTTTTGAGAGCACCTGAACAATGGTGATGGTGATGTGAGTGGATTCTTGCGACCCTCTGGATTTTTGTAAGATATTAGAGAATGTTGTGGTAGGGGAAGCTAGGGTTTAAGGCTAGGGAGGTGAGGAAGAGGTTTTATAAAATCTAAAATTTATTTTAGAATTTTCTAAGAGAGGAAAGGGTGATTTAAACTCCCAAACTATTCCCAAAATAGTTCAGGGGGGGGGGGGGGGGCTGTTTAGGAGGGTTTATGGAGCATTTAATTTTAATTAGGGAGTTGATTGGGGAGGGAAAAAGGAAGGTAAGGGGGGACCGGCCATGTGGAGAGGGAAATAGATGTCTAGGTTCAATGAATGTGGGCCCAAAGGAATTAATTATATATTGAAATCAAATCTGAATTTTAATTTCAGATTTGATTTAATTAGGGAAGCTTCCTAATTGGATTTTAACAATAGGGAAGTATTTAGAATTCACATATTTAATTGAATTCAATTAAGGATACTTTCCTAAATAGCAACGAGTTATTTTAGGAAGGTAATCAAAGTAATTTGGATTTTAAAATTCAAATTTTGTGGGCTAGGTAGGCCGGTTGCTATGAGAGAACTAGGGAGGGGAACCGGAGGTTGGAGGGTGGAGGCCTGCGGCTGGACCGGTGGGGTGGGATGTCCGGCGGCTTGGGGTGGAGGGGGTCGGTTAAGGGAAGAACGGAGGGGACGGTGGGGGATAATAGGCCGGTGGTGGGGAAGGGGATAGCCGGTGGCTTGGCACTAAGGGGAGGGGATGTTCGGCTACAACTCACTAAACTCCCTCATAAGGGTACAAAGGTCAACTAAAATAAATAATAATAATACAATAACATAAAATAACTCATAAATAGATGCTCCTGATCATGAACGTCGATCTGCGATGTCTCCTGTGATATACATGCTGGAATCTTCTACTGATGTCCTCATCAAAAAGGGTAGAAACAACCGCACTATCCATGATTTAGCATACATTATGGATGGGTTTGAAGTGCCCCTCCCCTAAATCTCTCCCCACAATTGTCTTTGTGTTGGTCATCTTTGTCCTTTTGTGACCCTAAGAAAGATGGAAAGGTGACGGCATAGCTTCCTCGTCCGCGAGTTGAAGATTATCAAAAGGAGTTTGGCATGTTCGTCTAATGTGGTGGATTTTATTATCTCATAAGGAATCTGTGGCTAATCCACTTAATAGGTTTGGTCCAATTCAACCGTAAATTAATGGATGTTATTTATTGTATAAAATAATACTTAACTATAATTTAATCTTAATTTTCCTGCTCCAACACTACAGTTATTGTTTTGTATCTTTTTTAATCATATACTATCCTGGTGGTTGAAGAGAAAATATTAGAAAATGGCGATGATATCACATGTGCTATATAGAATTGAGTCATTGGCAGTAGACAATAACAACAACAATAACATCAAGCCTTTATCTCACTACGTGGGGTCGGCTATATGAATTCTTTTTCTTCACTGTGTGCTATTAAGAGTCCAATTCTCATTTAAATATAAGAAAAAAGTCATTTCTAATATTTCTAAACAAGTCATTTCTAATATTTCTAAGCCAAATCTAATACATCTACTCTCCCAGCCAGGTCATTAAAAGGCCAACATTTTATGCCACCAAATCATCTAAGACGACTCTCTCTAATCTTATCTGCAATTGGAGCTACTCCAACTTTTTCAAGTATGTACTCGTTTCACATTCTGTCTCTAAGATTGAAGCCACTCATTCACCTGAGCATCCTCATCTCTAAAACACTTAACTTAATTTTATGTTTCTATTTTAATGGCCAACATTCTACGCCATAGAGCATTGCAGGTCTCACCACCATCTTATAAAATTTTTCCTTAAGTTTGAGGGGAAATTTTCTGTCACACAAGAGGCCTGATGCATTCTTTCACTTCAACCATCCAACTTGAATTATACTAATAATATCCCCATCTATTTCACTATCACTTTGAACACTAGACCCAAAATATCTAAAATGTGTAATCTAATTCTTATTAATAACTTGATTGCCCAAAGTCAAATCCCTCCACTAGATCTATTATTACTAAAATTACGCTCTATGTATTCAGTTTTAGATCTACTCAAATGAAAATCTTTAGACTCTAAGGTTGACCTCTTTAATTCAATTTTTCCTTTAACTCCCTCTATAGTCTTTTCAACAAAAAAAAAAAATATCATCAACAAAAAGCATACACCAGAGTATCTCTTCTGCAAATGTCAAATAAGAACACCCATGACTAAAATAAAAAGATACGGGCTTAAAGTTGATCCTTGATGTAATCCAACTGAAATAGAAAAATATTTGGTCAAATCACCTTGTGCCTGAACACAATTAAAAACCTCGATTACATATTCTTAATAACTTGAATATAAGTATTATTAGCTCCTTTCTTTTTTAGAACTCTCTAGATCGAGCACTTCCCTAGGAATTTTATTATATGCTTTCTCTCAATCAATAAATATCATATGCGGATCCTCCTTATGCTCTCTGTACTTCTCAATGAAGAGTCTTTGGCAGTAGAAGAGGCACAAAAAGATGGTAAGTTTTGTAGAAGAATATTAAGATGGGTGTGGTGAAACAAAGAGGAATGGATTGAGAATTTTACTACATTAGATAGAGATTGTAGGGAATGTATCAAGGATTAAGGTATAAAAGATTAACATGGTTTTGGCATCTATTGTGGAGAGAAGAGGAAACATCAAGGTAGAAAAAGCTATAATGCTAGGATCTATGATCATGTTATATTACGGGGATAAGAAAATGGCAATATTCTTGAAGATGCTAAAATAGATTTACCTAAAATGGAGTTTACATAAAAATTTAACTCTATATATGCAAGAATGAGGTAGAGGAATTAGGAAAGCCTACCTCAAATAATTTGTGGAAGGCTGCTAGCGGTGATCTCCATGTGATGGATACGCATTGTAGCTGAAAATAATTCATTTCTTACCTGGTTCTTGACTTCCCTTTTATGGTTATGACTTATGAACACTAAATACAATCAAATGCAAAGCTGAATGTGTCAAATTGCAATGGGAACTAAATTTCATACATTTGAGTGATACTCCAACTGTATTATTATGAACTCTCAAGTCAATTATATGATTAAATATTGCGGTATAGCCTTGTGTCTTTTAGAAATTTTGATAAGCTTAAAACTACTATAACTGATGAGGACATCGGAGATCGACGGCTACGATCTTGAGTTATTTACTTATATGTTTCTGTACTAGTTTATTTTTATATTGTTGTTTTTCCCTTTTATACCCTTACGGGTGGTCATGTAGTGTTGTAGCCCGAATGACATTTTAGTCTTTTATTTCTTTTCTCTTCTTGAGCCTATTTATAGGCTAGTTGTTTTGTATTAATGGATGATGAATATTGAAATGAAATCTCTTTTTTTTTTTGATTGATCTCTAAGTGAGTTCATGGGAGGAGAGACCCAAGGTGTGGGCAATCGCAATACCCGTCAACCTTTGGAAGAGTCCAAGGTTCGCGGTTTTACGATCTCTTTGTGAGTTCGTTAGTTTACTTTTATCTTATTTTTTTTTTTTTCTTTCATCTCCTTTCTCCAAGTCAATCGCCGGTCACTTCCAACCTCCCCACCATCGGTGTTTCAACCTCCCCCACCCAATTCATCTTCTAGCTCCACCACTTAAATCCCACCCACCAACCTAGCCACAACCCGCCACCTAGCCGCCCCCTTCCCCCTTTGCCGCCAGCCACCTCATAATTTCCCCCTCATTATGATAATTTCAATTATCATAATGACTTTCTAATTTAGTTCAAGCATGAGAGGGAAAATTTGAATTCATTTGAAATTCAAATTCGAATTTCAAATTCTTTCTATATAGGGAATTCCAAATTAGGAAAGTATCAATCATGAATTCAATTTCAAAATAAATCAAATTGGATTTATTATTCCCTTTCCTAATCTTCACCGCCTATTTGGAAACTCCCATATTTCCCTCCCCAATCCCCTCCACTCCTCATGATGCCGCCAGCCCCATGATGGGCTCCCCCCATTAAATGCTCATTTAATCCCTCAACCTTATTTGAAATTTGAATTTAATTTCAAAACATTTTCCCTCCAAATCCACTTAAGCTGAAATTAATTTCAGTTTTCCAATTCCCATCCTCTCTCCCCAATCTAATTTTCTCCATTTAATTCTCCAAGATAATGTCACTAATCTCACCACAATTTCAGCCGCCACATTCCCCTATCCCTAGCCGAATTAATCATCCCTTCAAACAGAACCTGGCCATCAGGAACCTAATCCAATATGCTGTCCAGCCATTCTGACCCAGGAAATACTGTCCAGAAAACTTCCAACCAGCAATTTTTCCACCACTTCACTCCCGTATACTAACTAGCAACCCTCCAAGAGCAGCCTAGGATTTCCTAGGCACTACAGTTTGTCGTTCAGGCTACCCCAAGCATCAAGATTGCTGGCCAAGACTTGCATGTCCAAATCAGATTTCTGCATCTAGAGAGGACTCCACCTGCTGTCTTGAAGTCCAGAAACAAGAAATTGCTGTCCTGTATTCCTGGAATCCTCGTTTTGCTGTTTTGGAGGCCTCCAATCCCATTCCAGCCAATCCAGCCGAAGGTTTTCTCTGCTCAGGAGTCCTAACCGCAGCCACATATCTTCTCTCTTTGGGTAAAGCTCTTTCTCCGACTCTTTTATCTTCGTAGTTACTCCTCAATTGTGGTCTTAGTAGAGTCATAAAGATGGTGTTGACACTCATCTGCTAAAACCTTAGTGATCTAGTGAGTAGAGTGAGGGGTCCTTGCATAGCAACTATTCTCATTGTTAATTTAGGGATTTATTGTTGAAACCATTCATGTATACAACGTTAGATTGACTTGATTGTTTTATGATCTTAACTCTTACGCGTGTGATTCAGCCTAAGCTTATTTTACCGCTCTTAGTGTTTTATTTTGTCATTAGAAAATTCATTGTGAAGATATGATTATTGTGGCTTTTAACACTTAAGCGTGCAAACTCTTCAAGTAATTCAACTTCGCATGTACGTTTTACATCAGTAATGATACTTAAAAAGATTAGTTAATAATGGTCCATTTCTCATTTTCATTATTTTTTAAATGTAGTTCATATAAACTTTATTTTTAAGTTGGTTTTTCGATGACTAATCTTGCTTTTTTTTTAACAATAAATTCATCTCAGGTATGCTAACCGTGCGCTCTATCTTCTTCACTTTTCCTGTGGATTGTCACACCCAAATTCTGCCGCAACCTATATTAATGTTGCAATGATGGAAGAGGGAAGAGGGAATGCTAATGTTGCTTTAAGATACCTGCATGAAGCCCTCAAGTGCAATCAACGATTATTGGGGGCCGATCACATTCAAGTCTTTCCTTCTCTCTTTTGGAACTATTTTTATTTTATCTTTGACTAATAAATCATCATAATTCATTTTATCCCAACTATTTATAGTCAGCTAGCATAACTACTATATTCTATGTCAAAAAATACTCATAAACATTGTAATACAAAATTTATAGTGCATTTAACATTTAACTACAATATATTTACCAACTTAACTAAACGAGTAAGGAAGACATTTGAAGTCAAAATCAAATTATATGATAAGTTAACTTGACGTGCATTTAAAAAAAGCAGATGTCATTTGCTTGGACAGCTGAGATTGTTTTTATTGACTAATGATGTTAATAATTTGATTTTTACAGACAGCTGCAAGCTATCATGCGATTGCCATAGCCCTTTCAATGATGGAAGCATATTCCCTCAGTGTGCAACATGAACAAACTACTTTGCAGATACTGCAAGCTAAACTAGGATCTGAAGATCTGCGCACTCAGGTTGCTTTCCAATTATTAATGTCATAAAATCTTGAACTTAAATCTACGAAGTGAAATCTGATTATTAAAATTTTGTGCAGGATTCGTCTGCTTGGCTTGAATACTTTGAATCTAAAGCTTTGGAGCAGCAAGAGGCTGCACGTAAGGGCATGCCCAAACCTGATGCATCAATTGCCTGCAAAGGTCACCTCAGGTAACCATTATCTACTATTCATTGTACATGATATTTCTTATAATTGTGACCGAGATATATTTCATTGAAATATGACCAAGACATCTTGTAACTGAAGCCTTTTACCAAATCAGTGTATCAGATCTCCTTGATTACATAAATCCGGACCCGGATATGAAAGAAAAGGACATACAGAGAAAACAGAGGCATACCAAGGTAACTCTTTTCACTTTATTTTTTGCTTTATTACAGATTTGTTCATTTCAATCACATTCAGTCTTGTTTTTTTTTTTTCTTTTTTTTTTTATATATCGCCAAAACTATTGTTGTCATGTGAAATGGTATGGAATGCCTATTTTTAAACATTTTATTTGCATTGAAAATTCTTACACAAACAAAATTAATGAACCATGAATGTCTTTATCTAGAGGAGTGACAATTTTTTGTTGCTTATATATGCTTACATGGCTTAATGGGATATAATGAAGAAAAATGATTCATATAGCCGACCCCACATAGTGGGATAAAGACTTGATGTTGTTGTTGTATATATGCTTACATGGCTAGAAGTGTTATTGATTTGACATTTCATTACTTTAAATTCAAGAATATAAGTCTTGAGATCTAGTGTTCAAATTTCAAATCATTAGATAAATTTTGAGATATGAACTTGTTTTGAAATTTTGATTATAAACAAATGAGGATAATAAACCGCCTTTACATACCTTCTAATAAATAAGTGTTACTGATTGGACATTTTGTTACTTTAAATTCAAGAATATAAGTCTTGAGATCTAGTGTTCAAATTTCAAATCATTAGATAAATTTTGAGATATGAACTTGTTTTGAAATTTTGATTATAAACAAATGAGGATAATAAACCGCCTTTACATACCTTCTAATAAATAAGTGTTACTGATTTGACATTTTGTTACTTTAAATTCAAGAATATAAGTCTTGAGATCTAGTGTTCAAATTTCAAATCATCAGATAAATTTTAAGGCATGAACTTGTTTTGAAATTTTGTTTTTAAACAAATGACGATAATAAACTGCCTTTACGTACCTTCTACTAAATAAGAACAAATTTTGTCTAAACAATTCAAGATTATCGTGGCACCTTGTCATTTTAAACTATAAAGCTAGAAACTTCAGTTTGAAATTCACATTTAACTTTGTAAATTTTATCCCACCCTATGATATTCAAATTATTATCAATGTCACGACCCGGCCCGAAGACTCGAATTAAAGAGACAAAAACGAACAGTCGGACAGTTAATATATTTTCACAATTACATATAACATTAATAACTTATTTTCCTCAAACACTGAAGAGACACTAATACTATTTGTATATTGACTATGCATTTTAAACATAACACATTTTATTTGCTTTCATTTGAACGCTGTTTTCTATACATAAAATCATCTCTTTCAGCTATTTCTACTTATCCAGAGACTTACCTGAAAAAGTTAATTTAATAGAGTGAGTTTACTAAGTAAACTTAGTGGATATTCATCATTTTACATACAACAATTAGTCAGCAACAATTAGTCATATAAAATAAACAGACATATTTTTTCTTTATCTTTCTTAGTAAGTAACATATGTATTTTTCATTCATATACCATAAGTTTTATAATTTATTTTTCACATAAATTACTTCATATTCTATTCCATTTGTCCATTTCCACTTGACATTCCTTTCATTTTCATTTGATATTTAATTCATTTTCATTAGTACAAGAGCATCGTCTAAATGTATCAATAAAGGTATAACTATTTTCATTTCCATTAAAAGAGATGCATAATACTAAGTTAAGTGTTGCAGAGATGAGGATGCTTAGGTGGATGAGTAGTTTTACCCTTAGATGTAGGATACGAAATGAGCATATACGTGAAAAGGTTGGAGTAGCTCCAGTGGAAGATAAGATTAGAGAGAGACGCCTTAGATGATTTGGTCACATTAAACGGAGGCCTTCCGATGACCCGGTTAGGAAAGTTGAGGTCTTAGATTTGACTTATGTTAAGAAAGGTAGAGGTAGACCTAAAAAGACTCGGTTAGAAATATCAGAAATGATATTTCTTTATTAGATTTGAATGAGAATTTGACTTTTAACTTGACGCAATGACGAAAAATGATTCATGTAGCCGACCCCACGTAGTGGGACAAAAGGTTTGATGTTGTTGTTGTTGTGTGTGTATATATATACATACATACATATATATATATATCATTTAATCCTTTTACTTATCTCTACTTAATAAATAACATATTAAAAAGGGACCTACCAAATGCTTTTACTGTAAACAAATTATTTGGCCGTGTCAAAATTTTTACTAAGACAATTATTTCTATTTGCTATATATTTTAAACGCAAAAGTAATATCTAATTATTGATCACATTTTTCACCAATTATCTATAAAGTACTTAGGAGTATTTGGCTTGATGAAAAAAGGAATGTGCTGTAAAGTAAAATTAGTATATAGAAAAAACTTTTTAATTGGTTGGTTGAGTACAATACAAATATGATATTTTATTTTATTTGGTTTAAGAGAATGCAAAATAAAATAGCAGTGTATTTAGAACAATAATTGATTGGAGGTGATTGACAATGAGGGTGGCGTGAGCATCGACAATGGGCGCGACCGTTTATGGTGGAAGTCAACAACGAGCAGTGACTGACCAATAATCATTTTCACCTAAGCTATGTATTTAAAATTTGCTCAAAACAAGCAAATTCCAAATACACTTAAAAATTGAATGAGCGAGTCACTTCTAAATAAACTTCTAAAATACATTGCATTTGAAATGCTACCATCCAAATGTCATAATTTTCAAAACCCCTACATTTACTTTACACTCAGAATGAAACTAACCAAATAGCCCCTTAATGGTTTATAAACACAAGTGCATTTCTCATACATATAATATAGCTAATTTACTGTATTAAGTAATAATAGGTAATTTATAATTTGTATTATATATATATATATAGACACACACACACACTCACACACACATACATACAATATACATTAAAAATGTAATATTTGTAACTTAATTATTATTTTAAATTTTTTTTCCATGCATGAAGGTTTCCAGCTTCCTCCTTAATGACCACTAATCACTTCCCGTGGATTTTTTGACGTCTTGTCAAGGCTTATTAATTTTATGTGTAGATTCCTTTTAGAGCTCTCCATACTTAATCTTTTATTGGCTTACTACAAATATATATTTATTCACTCAAGCTTTGATCTTTTTGCCAGATTCACATCGGTAACTTGTCAAAAACTAGTGTTTATGGCTGTGTAGCTTGTATTAGCCAATTCCACATCATAACTATTCTATTCTAAGTATTCTTCATGCAATGTCTCAGTTTAGCTAACTTTATATGCTTGAAAAAATGGACCCGTTGAAGAACTCCAAATGTCTTAAAAATTTTAGTTTACTGTTTTTTTTTCCCCCTCTTTTTTGAGGACTTGGTTTCCTTCTACAAATTGTTTTGACATCTTTCATGATGTTTTAATTCCTTATATTCTTCTCAAATTGTTCTCATTTTATTGGTTTCCTCTGAAAATGTTTTATCACTTGATGTAGAGCAATAATAAACCCAATCAAGAGCAGTCAGTTACAAATCCAGATGATGGATGCCTCATAAGCAACCCGAAAAATCATGAGCAGATAGAAGCATCCAGACAAGAGGAGAAGCCTAAAGAACCTCATTTTGGAATATTTAAGGAAGGTACTGAGATTCCTCTGGTATCCAAAGAAGAGTCTTCTGATGAAGGGTGGCAGGAAGCCAGCTTCAGAGGAAAATCTAATCAAATGCGGTGGAAATCTGATTCAAGACGACCCGCCATTTCTAAGTTAGTAGCGAACAACTCGGGGTCATATTCTACCGTAAGTGTCAGTTCTAAGACAAGAACCATATCACCAAATTCTAAGTTCATCTTTGATGGAGCAAGCTCCTCCACAGATGTCCCTTCAGTTGGAAAATTGTGGAACTCTTCAAGTTCAGTGGGAGAAGAGGCTAATAAATCTCAACCGGCTATCCCTGATATAGAGGCTATTTCAGAATATCACCTTAAGGCTTCTGGTACGAGCAGGCTCTCTGCTGTGGCTTCCAGGTTTGTGTCCTACAAAGAAGTAGCCATGTCACCTCCTGGCACTGTTTTAAAGCCTGTAGCTGAACAAACTGTTCAAGTTAAGGATAAGTCCAATGATCCACATGTGCAAAACAAGGGTGTAGAGAAAATCAAGGATGAAAATGAGACATGCAAGGAGGATTTGGAAGAATCTCCTACTGATGAAAGTGACAAAGAGGTTCACTCAAACGAAGCAGTGGAAGCAGATTTGGAGGAGAAACCTTCTACAAGTTCTGATGAGGTTCAGGAATTTTCTGATTCCAAGAAAGAAATGACAAGCAGAAGCAGCCTGTCAGCTTCTGCTCCTCCATTTAATCCAGGGTCTCTGCTTTCAATGTCTCATCCATATACCTCGGTTGCAATTGATGGCATATATAATGCAAGAAATGTTCAGAAGAGTGCAGCACATGAGCTTTTGGAAATTCCTTCTGCTGAGTCTGTAGAATTTAGAGTCTCTCGTGGTCCCAGATCCACTATTTACTATAGGACTCTGCATTCTTTCAGGAGGAAAGCTCGTTATGCAAGTTCCAACAATGGCTTTTCCAATAGAAATAGCAACTCTCAGAGCATCATGAATCCTAATGCTGCTGAGTTTGTTCCGGCCAAGGGTTCGCGCCAAGAAGTAGAAAAATCTGCAGTTGTCGGCGAAGAAGCTCAAACTCCTAAAAATGCTTCTTTTAAGCAGCAAGAATTTACAAATGTTGCAAGGAATGAAACTTCCGATATTCTTAACTCGCAAGAGGAAAGAAAAGTTGAGAAACCTGATAAACTAGTGATTAGCCATGGCAATGGGAGAAATGACACTAAGAGACTACAAAAAACTGAGCTTGGGCGACAAATTCTTCTCAACTTAGTTGTGAAATCATTTCAGCATAGTCTGATCTCTTCATCTGAGACTGAGGTTACTTCAGGTCTTGCTAAAAACAAGCACAGTAAAGTACAGCTCTCCCAATCTTCAAACTCTGTGCAGTTTAAGACGGGAAGAACTAATAACAGCAAGAAACAAGATGCAGAAGGATTTACAATCGTCTCAAAGCGGAGGAGCGCCAAGCATCAATTCCCTAGTGAAGTGAACGGCTTGTATGCCCAGCAATCTATCTGTACCTAATGGGTTGACAAAGCTCGGAGAAAAGGAAAACAACGAGTTCTTTGTTTCCTTGCTGAATATTTGAACTTTCTCAATAATGTAAGAGCAGAGATGAAAGTATATTGCTAGTCTTCCTGGTTGAGGAGCAGATATTCAAGAGTGATCTTGTAATAACAAGTTGGTCTTCAGATTCCCAGTTTTTCAAGTGATTGTTTAGGAAGTTCAATGATTTCATTAAAAGAACTTGTGGTTTTTAATACATAAACCTTTTTCTATTGCTTAAAATTTATTCTTTTTTTTTTTTTTTGCTTTATTTGAATTTCTTTTGAGGGACAAAATGAGGCAAAGCGCAATTGTATTAGAAGAGGCAATTGCAAGTAAGAAAAGCTGCTGTTAGATATTTCAAGAAAATAGCAGCAGCATAGGCAAAATCATATTTAGATTAGTGCAGGGATAGGATGAGATCAACATGTGTCATCCCACTGTAAGTTGAAGATGTGGTATCTACGAGGCAAAAGATTTTGGCTGAAAGAATAGCTAAGATGTCTATATGTCCAAGTGACATACAAACTTATGTAAGGTGGGAGTAAAAAAAAGTGTATGTTAATATACAGTTGTGTATTTTATATTGTTCATCTTGATATGTTGGTTGGGAGTTTTAACTATCAATCAAGAGGTATTGTGTTCGAAGCTTGCGTATGCGATGCGTGTGTGAGTTTGTTTTAATTGGCTCAAAAGTCAAACAAAAAAAAGTTGTGTATCATACAGTACAACTTCGTACTCTCGTATGTAACAAGCATAGTATTGTATATGTCATTCAACTTATTAATTTCTAATTTAACATGTGATATATTTATGATTCGTTTGAGATAGCTTTTGACCATTACTTTTTCGTTGCTTTAATGAAATATTTGTACTAAAAAATTGTTGTAGAAAACAATAAGAAAACTGTCTCAAACAAAACCTAAGTTTAGCTGATGTAGCAGAAATGAATGGATATCCATACGAATAATAGATAAGTTACATCTATATAAATATGCAATAATCATATACTTTTATCTTAGTGAAATGACTTGAGGCCTACTGATTAAAAGAGATGGTTTTATCTCCAATGTCATAAATTTGAGCAACATAATTTATGATTTTTCGCTCAACATTCTTTCAAAGAAGAAGTTTATCATATTCCTTTGAGGCTAATAAGTATGTTATTGATTTAGAATCATAGATAGATAGAGTATACAAATTAGTATATAAAATATTTTTTCTCATCCTTAAATCAATTTTTTATAGGCAAACAATTTCGTTTCACTTGATTCTTCAATGAATATGTGGATATATCACGCAATATAACCAATTTCTTCTTTAAAACATCAAATGATCTCTCATTCACATCTCTTAGTGAAGAGTGTTGCTCGTTAACCTTCCATGTATTGAATGAGTTCTTTGAAAATTATGAGTACAATACTTTGTATTAGAAAATGGCTGCAAAAACCCTCATTGTATTAGATACCTAACATCCATAATATAATATTTATATATTTGTAATTGCCCATTTTTTTAGTTAAAGAACAAGTGGTTGATTACGCTAGGTTAATTACTTACTTGGCGGTGGCATAAGAAATTGATGTTCTTGATTACATATAAAAAATTTAAAAGAGCGGCGATCATGCACACTACCCTCCCACCTTGATACGAAAACAATAAAACACATGTTGTGTAAAAAATATATATATCATAACATTTTGCGTTGTTAAACCACATTGCTATACATAAGCTACCTTTTTCAACACTCGAAACATGAGAATCATGCATTTTATCAATAGCTCCTATAAAACCCTAATTGAGAAGAGTTGCTAAGATATTTGATAAATTTTTACAAATCATACAATATAATAATAATAATAGTTTTTATCTTGAAATATGACATATATCAAATATCTTACAAAATCTTCCTCGGGGCATTTTGAAAACCATGATACATAGGCTTGATAATAGAATGTGTTAATTTCACTAAAGCTTTCAATTCAATAGAAAAATACTTACTGATAGTCTCAGTTGAATGTTAAAATTACTCGCATTTCTAGCACAAAGCAAGTGGCCAAGAAGCTGTGAGAAAGCTAATGCTGAATTTACAAAGAAGAAATAACTTGCAGAACAAATTGGCAATGACTTAGGATTCCATAAATGATCCAAAGCAGCTTGCAGGATGTTGAGCTTGAGCATTTAGCAGCTTGCAGGATGTTGAGCTTGAGCATTTAGCAGCTAACAAATAGAATATAGAGCACAAATGAGTATACTTGACCAAAGAAAAAAAGATTAGGCTAAAGATTGCAGCAAACAGAAGTTCCATGTGAGTATTCAAATCTTAAATTAAATTTGCTGGGAGAAAAATAGCAGCAAGTAGTTCACCAAGAGGAGTATATGCAATTCACAATAGTAAAACCCGATAGAATATATATATCAATTTCCACATGGCAGAATATAATCTAGCTCATGGTTTAATTGAGGATAGTACAAAACCCCAGAATTTTTGAATTAATGTTCATAATTAATTTATGTCAATAGAAAAGACTCAAAAGAGGAAGCACCAACATTCTCTTGCTGTCCATTCTCAAGGAAAAGTCAATAAAAACCAAAACATGCATTCATAGTAAAATATTTACTACAGTGAGTATTCTAATTTGTCTCTTATATAAGCAACTTATCTCTTCACATAAAGTCAAATTGAACCTTTGGCAATTTCATATTAGAGATCATATGTATATGTACTTGTAGAAAGATACTATAAATTTATTGACTATGAAGATTTATGAAACTATGGTGTTATTGTACTATGATTTTCATGGAAATAAACAAAGGTAATGAACTCTTTGATTGGAATGTATTGCTATAAAACATTCTCGCTTAATTGGATTTTCAAGAAGCTTTGTGGAGAATATGTGACATGTTTTCAAATATTCATGTGGTTTTATCAAGAACATCATTACTAGTAGAAAGCAAATGGGCCTCAATTATTGCCTGTGATGCATTTATTCTTGAACTGATGTTTGTGCATGAATTGACAGGCTGGGTAATTTGAATTCATAGAAATGCATATCCAAATCTTTTTTTCCTACCAGTTGTTTAAGTTGTTGAGATTGGTTGTTTTAAATGGCTACACTCACTATTGTCATTCAACTTTTATAAAGGATCTTCAAAAGGGTCACTACCGATATCAACTTATTTGAAATCTCCACAAACATTTTCATGGCCAAGCCCACGGTTGAGAGTCCAATCATGAACATCAGTAGTGACGATGTCCATGAACATCCAATCAAGCTTATGCTATGATCAATTCCACAATATTTAAAATTTTTGGCATTTGACACAACCTACAAAAAAAAATTCATTTTGTAGAGCTGAAAGGTATAATATGAAATTTAAAAAAGACCAATATATAAATATGCATGCAATGAACATTCACCTTTAATTTTTCTTTCCATCATTCATTGGGTGCATCAATGATCTTTCTTTTGGGATCCCAACCCAATATAGTCAATTCACACTTTATCTCTTGATTTCATAAGCTTTCATCACATAACTTTTGATATGTTATAGATTTGATCATTCAAAATGATATGATATTATTTTATGGTATTTTCATCAGAAAAATATGTGTATAATAATTTTAGTGTAAAATGAGTAGTGACAATGCATGTTGAAAATGGGTTGAAAGTGATGTATTGTAATTGACATAATAAATTGAAATATAATATGTGCTGAAATGATTGGTAGAATTGATATGTACTGGAATGTAATATTAATTTGACTAAAAGAATGCATTATACTAATGATGTTCTTATAAAAAATGATATACTCATTAATATCATATATTTGATATTATAACCTTATGAAATATTCTTAAGATCTACGTGTTCCAGGATGGAGTCATAAGGAGTTGAAGATTGATGGAGTTATAAGGAGCAAGGGTAAATGATTCATGTGATTTAAGGGGAGTTATAAGGAGATCATTGATTGAGATTCATAAGAGGCAAATGACCAGGAGTTATTATAAGGGTAGGAGAAAGATAAAGATCAAGATACTCTCATCTGAACATCTGATAGAATACTGATTATTGACTATTGATATTGAATTTTGATTGATTACTTATTATGGTTACTGATACTATAGCTTATACTATATTGATGTTGTTTACTATCAATACTATTAATATTGCTAATATTGACCACTGTTTCTAATATTGTGACTAACACTGACCCTGATTACTGTTACTGATATTGATCACTATTACTGGTGATATAATAAACTTAAATGTAATATGTTATAAATTGAATTGGTACAAAGAACCAACATAGATATTGATACATTAATTTCTTTATATAATTTACATCATATTTTTTTTTTCATTGCATTAATTTTAGCAGTAAGATTTTAATTAATGTGGGCTTCTATGCTCATTACGTGGTTTTAAATTCTTTCAGGAAAGGATAAAGACCTTGCGATGTGAAGCTTCAGACATCATGTTAACTGTTCTTTTTTTGGCACCTGTAGTTTATTTTGTAGTCATATTATATTTATAGTGATGTAATAAGTCTTATGTATCATAACTATTGTATATATGATAAAGCATGCATAAAAAAAAGTATATTTCTATATTTAAATTAGATTAAATAAGTTAGCTGCATTGCAATTCAAAATATTAAACAAGTATAAATAAATATATCCACCTTCCAAATGAGACATCTACACCTTATCTAAATAAATGCTCTTAGCCCTGGAGATTTCACTCTCAATTAAAAATTAGGCAAATTACATAAAGGTAGAAATACAAAAATGCAACTTATAATCTGTTACGCCGGCCCATCCTGGGCCGGCTGGACCGGTCCACCCTGGACCGGTCAAGGCTTACTCCCGGCGGAAGAAACCCAGCCAGGAGCTGGGCGGAAACCCCTAGGGGGGCCCACTTGTTGTATTTTGAGTTTTGGGAGGGAATTTTTGAATGAGAAGGGTAATTAGGTAAATTGTAATCCTCCTTTCATGTTTAATTAGGAGGAATAGGGGGAAGAGAGGGTTATCTTGAATTTGAATCATTTTTGAGATCTAGGGTTTGTGTTCTTGGGCTCTAGGCTACGGCTAGAGATTTGGAGAGTTTTTCCTTTCTCTCGAATTGAAGGAAAGTTGTATCTTGCAAGTGCTTTTCATTTCTCATTAAATAAAAGTGTTTGCTTCGTTTCTCTTACGTTTTCTCCTTCGTTTTCTCTCCGAATCCACTGTTTTTTGGCTGTTTTTCTGTGTGGACAGCAGATTTCATCCTAGATCTACTTGGTTCTTGGTGTGAAACACTTGGAAATCCAAGTGTTTCCTATCAAATTGGTATCAGAGCACAGATTCGGGACCACCGGCGGCTGAAATTCTGAAATTTCAGCAAGATCGTCGTCTCCGAAAAAAGTTTTTGTGGATCCGTTAAAAGAAAGATGATGGCCGGGAAGAAGGTGGAAGTTTTAGAAGGCGAGTTTGGTCAACTGAAGACAGATCTGGAGGGGAAATTCTTGGAGATCTCTACCAACAATGAGAGGTTGGAAGGGAGGTTCGCGGCGATGGAAGAAATGATGAAGAAATTATTGGAAATGAAAACCCATCCAGACACATCGGAAGTGAGAGAGACCACTGACGGCCATGGCGTAGGAGGAAATCCGAACCCAATCCGGGGGAGGAGGAATCTGGAAGTGGAGATTCTTGAAGGAGATGACGACATGCCACCTCTAGAGCCACTCTCTAGAGAGGAGATGAGCATGGGGAATGATCGTCGAGGTGCTGATTTTCAGCGTCGAGGTGCTGATTTTCAGCGTCGAGGTGCTGAATTTTAGCGTCGAGGTGTGGATTTTGGAAGCAGGAGGGTGGAATATGAAGGTAGTGCAGATTTTGGAGAAAGGAGAGAAGAATATCAGCGTCGAGGTGCTGAATTTCAGCGTCGAGGTGCTGATTTTGAAAGGGGAAGAGGAGATTATGACGAAGATTTCGGTTACCAACGTCGGAGGGAGGATCGGGACACTTGGGGAGCACCTCCTCTTCGAGGAATGGGAGGTTATGGAGAGTTCCGGGGTAACGGAAGGGATCCGAAGGTGAGGAAGTTGAAGATGCCCATCTTTGAGGGTGAAGATGGCCACGGCTGGATATATAAGGTGGAGCGTTATTTCGCTGTCAACGGGTTGACAGATGACGAAAAACTGACGGCAGCAGGTTTGTGTCTGGAGGGGAAGGCGCTGGCATGGTATCAGTGGAGATACAGAAGAGAGCCTATCAGGACCTGGCGAGAGTTCAGGGATTGTTTATTAGAGCGTTTCCAAGCCGACGGGGGAGGAGACTTCTATGAACAGTTCTTTGCTCTGACTCAGGAGGGGACCGTGGCCGACTACCGAGACCGATTTGAGTACTTGGCGAGCCGTCTGGATCATATCTCGGAATCAGCCCTGGAGGGAAATTTCATGAAAGGGCTCAAACCTGAGATAAGAACAGCGGTCAGAGTGCTGGAGCCACGGAATTTGGGCAAGGCCATGGAATTGGCAAAACTGGTGGAAGACCAAAAGAAGTCGGAAAGGGTAGCTCGAGGCAACTACTCTGGGGGATCCTACAAGATGACTACTGCTGTGTTACCCTCAAAAGGGGTAGCCCCCGGGAACCAGAGGGAGGTGCCCAAGGAGAGATCAGGTGGTGGTGGAAGTGGGGGACAGTTCAAGAAGTTGACAGAGAAGGAGATGCAAGAAAAGAGGGCCAAGGGGGTGTGCTTCCGCTGTGATGAGAAGTACATGCCTGGGCATAGATGCAAGGACCGAACTCTTCAGGTCCTCCTTGTTTGTGACAACGAGGAAGACGAGGAGGAAGGTGGGAGCCAGACTGAGGAGGATGAGGAAGAGAAATTGCACCTGGATGTGGCAGAAGTCTCTCTGAACTCTGTAGTGGGATTCACTCCGAATCACACTATGAAGGTGAGAGGAGAGATAGCTGATCGTGAGGTGGTGGTGTTGATCGACAGTGGGGCAACCCATAACTTCATTTCCACTCAGATAGTGGAGTCGCTAGGAATGGAACTGGTGGATACAGGCGGCTATGGGGTGATGATGGGCACGGGGAAGGTGGAAATGAGTAGAGGAGTTTGTAGAGGGGTGGTGCTGAAGATTCAGGGAATCCAGGTGAAGGAAGATTTCCTTCCTTTGGAATTGGGGAGTACTGACGTCATCCTAGGGATGAAATGGCTGCGTACCCTAGGGGAGATGAAGATCAACTGGGGGACATTGAGGATGGAACTGGTGATAGGGGAGAGAAGGAAAACAATTCAGGGGGATGCAGGGTTGACAAAAGCTGGGGTTTCTCTCAAAGCCCTAATCCGGACTATTCAGCAGGAGGGAGGAGGCTACTTGGTGGAGTTGCATAGTTTGGAGGGGGAAGGAGTGGAAGAGGGAGGAGATATACCCCTCTCTGTTCAGCCACTGATCCAGCAGTTTCCAGAGGTTTTTCAGCCACCTCAGGGATTACCCCCGCAGAGGGAGCGTGAGCATGCTATAGTGTTGAGGGAAGGAGTATCCCCCATCAGTGTACGCCCTTACCGCTACCCCCCAGTTCCAGAAGGATGAAATTGAACGGTTGATTAGAGAAATGCTGGAGGCTGAGATCATCAGACCCAGCATCAGCCCTTTTTCTAGTCCCGTTCTTTTGGTAAAAAAGAAGGATGGCAGCTGGCGTTTTTGTGTAGATTACAGAGCCCTCAATAAGGAGACCGTGCCTGATAAGTTTCCTATACCCGTTATCGATGAGCTCTTGGATGAATTAAGTGGGACCGTGATCTTCAGCAAGATAGATTTAAAATCGGGCTACCACCAGATTCGAATGAGGAAGGAAGATGTTCCCAAAACAGCTTTTAGAACTCATGAAGGCCATTATGAGTTCTTGGTGATGCCCTTTGGCCTCACCAATGCACCTGCTACTTTCCAGGCCCTGATGAACAAGGTTTTCAAACCTTATCTCAGACGGTTTGTGTTAGTATTCTTTGACGACATCCTGATATACAGCAGGACAGAGGTCGAACATTGGGAACATTTAAGAACGGTGCTAGAGGTTCTGCAGGAGCATCAGTTGAAGGCAAACTTGAAGAAATGCTGCTTCGCTCAAGCCAGTGTAGAGTACTTGGGCCATGTGGTATCAAAAGAAGGAGTGGCAACTGATCAATCCAAAATTGAGGCGATGCTAAGGTGGCCACTACCGAAAAGTCTGAAGGCGCTGAGGGGATTTCTGGGATTGACCGGTTATTACAGAAGATTTGTGAAGGGGTATAGCACCATAGCCTGGCCACTTACAGAGCAGCTGAAGAAGGATGGTTTCCTATGGGGAGAAGCAGCCACCTCTGCTTTCGAGAGCCTGAAGAAGGCAATGACTACAGTGCCAGTACTAGCTTTGCCAGATTTTACTCAGACATTCATTGTGGAGACAGATGCATCGGGGTACGGACTGGGTGCAGTACTTATGCAGAATAGGAGGCCCATCGCTTATTTCAGCCAGGTGTTGACTGCTCGGGCAAGGATGAAATCAGTATATGAGAGGGAATTGATGGCCATCGTGTTGGCCATCCAGAAATGGCGGCCTTACCTACTGGGAAGACACTTCGTTGTCAGGACTGATCAGCGGAGCCTGAAATTTCTTTTAGAACAACGAATGGTGACTGAAGAGCATCAGAGGTGGTTATCCAAGTTACTTGGGTACGACTTTGAGATTCAGTATAGGCCATGAGTGGAGAACAAGGCGGCAGATGCCTTACCAGATGTATGGAGGAATTACAGACAGTCGCTCTATCCGTGCCTTGGATGCTGGATTGGGAGGCCATCAGAGAAGAGAGCGCCAGAGATGAGAGTTTGGGAAAGATCAGAACTGAGTTGCTGAAGGAACCAGATAGCCACCCAGGATACTCCTTGGAGGGAGACAAGCTGCTGTATCAGGGGGGAGATTTGTGATGCCCCGAACGTCGATCCACATCCCAAACATACTCCATGAGTTTCACGGGAGTGCAATAGGGGGCCATTCAGGCATACATAAGACATACAGAAGACTAGCTGGGGAATTATACTGGAAGGGGATGCATAAAGATGTGGAAGAGATGGTAGCCAGATGTGAGGTCTGTCAAAGGAATAAGTATCTAGCGATGTCACCAGGAGGATTACTACAGCCATTAGCTTTGCCTGGTAGAGTTTGGGAGGAGATCTCTATGGATTTCATAGATGGGCTGCCACGCTCAGAGGGGTTCTCTGTGATCTTGGTAGTGGTGGACAGGCTGAGCAAGTATGCCCACTTCATTCCTTTACGACATCCCTACACCGCAGCAAGCAACAGTAGCATCAGCCTTTATCAGAGAAGTGATCAGATTACATGGGGTGCCAGAGGCGATCGTATCAGATAGAGACAAGGTTTTCCTCAGCCACTTCTGGAAGGAGCTATTCAGATTACAAGGAACAATACTCAAGAGAAGTACAGCCTACCACCCGCAGACGGATGGCCAGACGGAAGTAGTCAACAGGAGCTTGGAGACATACCTCAGATGTTTTGTGTCTGAGACACCAAAGCTATGGGTAAAGTGGCTATCCTGGGCTGAGTACTGGTACAACACGTCGTTTCACTCGGCTTCACAAATGACCCCATTCAAAGTGTTGTACGGTCGGGATCCCCCACACCTGGTACACTTTGGGAGCAGAAGCACTCCAGTTTCGTCAGTAGAGGAGTATTTGGAGGAGAGGGACCGAGTGTTGGAAGAATTAAAGAGGCACTTGCTGCTGAGAGCACAACAGATCATGAAAAAGCAAGCGGATGGGCATAGAAAAGATATCCAATTTGAGGCAGGTGATAGGGTGTTCTTGAAGCTACGTCCGTACAGGCAGAAGACAGTTGTCAACAGGAGGAATGAGAAGTTAGCTCCAAGGTACTTTGGCCCCTATGAAGTGACAGAAAAGATTGGGGCAGTAGCATACCGACTGAAATTACCCGCATCAGCGACTATACACCCAGTTTTTCATGTCTCCCAGCTGAGAAGGGTCATTGGAGATCACATAGCCAGTCCTGAGCTACCGCCGACACTCACGGAGGAGCTAGAGGTGACCATGGAACCCTTGGAGCTGAAGGGTGTTCGTTAGAAAGAAGATGATACTAAGGAAGTGTTGATCCAGTGGAAGAACCTTCCTGACTACGAGGCCACGTGGGAGCCATACGAGGTGGTGAAACAGCAGTTTCCTGATTTTCACCTTGAGGACAAGGTGATTCTTTGGGAGGGCGGTAATGTTACGCCGGCCCATCCTGGGCCGGCTGGACCGGTCAAGGCTTACTCCCGGCGGAAGAAACCCAGCCAGGAGCTGGGCGGAAACCCCTAGGGGGGCCCACTTGTTGTATTTTGAGTTTTGGGAGGGAATTTTTGAATGAGAAGGGTAATTAGGTAAATTGTAATCCTCCTTTCATGTTTAATTAGGAGGAATAGGGGGAAGAGAGGGTTATCTTGAATTTGAATCATTTTTGAGATCTAGGGTTTGTGTTCTTGGGCTCTAGGCTACGGCTAGAGATTTGGAGAGTTTTTCCTTTCTCTCGAATTGAAGGAAAGTTGTATCTTGCAAGTGCTTTTCATTTCTCATTAAATAAAAGTGTTTGCTTCGTTTCTCTTACGTTTTCTCCTTCGTTTGCTCTCCGAATCCACTGTTTTTTGGCTGTTTTCCTGTGTGGACAGCAGATTTCATCCTAGATCTACTTGGTTCTTGGTGTGAAACACTTGGAAATCCAAGTGTTTCCTATCATAATCCTTGTAAGTAGATCAAATGAATTACACACACACACACACACACACACACACACACACACACACACACACACACACACACACACACACACATATATATATATATATAATCACATTCACTATCAAAGTAAACATCATTCAAAAAATGATTTGGAATATGAGATTAGGGAAAAGTTGAGTTAATGGCTTTAGATTCATCTTGTGCTTCAGGGAAAATTAGGGGAAATTTGATTTTGATGGAGAAATTGAATAGTATAATTATTAATGTCAAAAAGAAATTAATAAGAGAGTAATCATAGATGATTTAAAGTCACCACCGCATGTTGGATTAAGGATCTTCTACTATTCGAAATTAGATATTGTGTTGACGAGAGACCTTCGATCAACCAAATATAGCCAGGCAGAGGACGTAGCCTGGGTAGATTGTTGTGATGAGAGTTGTGATAATGGAGACGAGGATGGGAATCGTGGTGATGAGAGACCTACAATCAACCAAGGATAATCATGCAGAGGACGCAGTGTGGGAGATTGATGCGAGGAGAGCTATGAAAGTGAAGATGAGGATGGGAATCACATAAATGATGAAGTAGAAGCACAGACCTTCTTGCACGATTTGTTGGCCTTTACATCATTTTCAACATTTGAAACAACAGGAAGTTGTAGAATACATGAGGTATTCTGTTGTGAGAAGTAGTCGGGGACCGCAAAAAATTTTGTAACTCCATTCTACTGCAATACCTCAAATAATCTTTTAATAAATTTTTATAAAGCAAAGTATTAAAGAAGCTATTCCAAATGGACCCTTAGTTGATAGCAAATATTTTGAATTTTAGTAGCTTATAAAGGATGCCTTTTGATCTACCCCAACAAAAATCAGTTCCTTTGAATGGTCATTGAATAATAATTTTGTCACCCTATTGAATAATAATAAGGGCTCAAGTTGACCATCAGCCTGTGAGAATTAGAGGTTGTTTGGTTGCCTGCAAAATGAGTGCAAAGTATTCTTTTTTACACTGCATTTCCTTTTTAGGCAACCAAACATCCCCTATATTTATTATTAAAATCACGAATCAAACGATCCTAAATTTGATTATACAACTTTTCAATTCAAATATGCATTGAGTTTTATGCCTAATTAAGCTAAGTTTTTATGCAATATCAAACCTTAAAATTTAATTCATTATTTTTTTTTCTTAACATTGAGGATTGATATATGATAAAAATATTATATTGATTAAGCATGAGTCTCAAGGCAAAAATTGAGTTGGAAACTTCAAAGATTAGATAGGAGACTATCTAAACTCCAATTTCAGCAAACTTACAGTCGAATTGAAAGTCTCAAAAATACAAACCCAACGACACCAAATTCAACTCAATCCAAGCCCAAATGAATTCAAATCAAAGACTCGAAGCACATTTGGAGGGTTCAAACTATAATTTGGATTACCAAACAATTTCCAAACGTGACATGATTATAGTCTAATCAAGCGGCTCGACGAGACAAATCCAATGAGCCCAAAGATTGTCAAATTCTGATATCATTAGGGCCTTCAAATGCCCAATAAATGGTCCACGATCAAGGGATTCAACATCGGACATCCATCCAAATCACTCTCAATTTATCCTTGATCTTCCTCATATTTATTGGCCATGACACTCTAAAAAAATTATAAATAGACCCCTCATTTATCTTGAGGGGGGCTCCAAGAAATAAGAAAAGAGAAGGAAGAGAAGGAAGAAAATGGAAGGAATAGAAGATAAGGAAGAAATCTTTCTTGCCACCAGACTCCTCCTCGACAACCGTTATACTTCCACCCGGCAGCCGACCGACGTTGGAGTTCTGCCCGACTAACGCTGAAGTTTTACCCAACTGACACAGGAGTTCTTCCCGGCCGCCGACTGATGTCAGAGTTATGCCAAATAACCAACGACACCGGATTTCTGTCCGACCGTCAAGTGAAGCCGGATTTTTTCCCAACCACTAAACATCGTCGGGTTTTCAATCCCTGTTTGTAACTGAAGTTCAACCCAAGAGTTGATTATTATAATATGAACTTCCACAATTTCAGGGACGAGTTAGCCACTTGTAATATAAGCAAATACTAGTGGAATCCTTTCAACTGGGCATGACCCCATAGTTTTTTCCTTTTCCACCACATAAAAATTCTGGTGTTACACTTTTCTTCTATTTGTGTGTTGGATATCCGTACAACACTGAGACTAAAATTTTTTTAACTCTATCGTCGCATATATTCTAGCACGCAATAGTTTGGCGCCATTTGTGAGAATCGAACCCACTATTTTAAGTATTTCTTTAATGGCCAACAGGCGGAGCAATCACATCTTGGGAGCCTCCCGCTCCAATACCCACCAATCTTGAAATCTATAAATCATGGATATCAAGTATCTGTCTCTTTTTATCATGGGGGAAAAAATGCTGCGGGAGAAGAAACTTCAGGACCTTCCCTAGAAGAATGCATCTCAAAGATGGAAGAATCTCAAAATGAGATCCTTCAACTCCTGTGAGAGACTCGGCAACCATTGTTAGCACCACATAAAGAGGTTCTTCTCCCTCGAGATCTACCACTGACTGAAGATGTTCAACTCGAACATCTTCACACAGAGATCCCTCTTTGTCCGCCAAGGAGGCATCTGCAATCACACCAAGACAACGAATTTGTTGACACTACAAGTTATATCCATCCTTCGCATGCAAGTTGACAACCTCGCATTCCTCCGGACATCCTTGAAGACTTAAAAGTGTGTAGGCCCCTCCCAAAAAATTTATTAAAAATTATAATCGGTTTAAAAATCGGCTACCTAATGACCGCTCGCCCCAAGGGGCGTACCCTTTAAGCACCGGCGGCAGCCTGCCAGTTTGACTGCCAAAACACATCCATGTGTGATTTATCGGCCCAGACAATCCAAATCAGACATTTTCGGGGTCCCCGAAACCATTTTTTAATGATCCGGATCCAATTTTGGCACTTTCGGAGTTCAACGGAGCCTCTATGATTAATTCTGAGAAAATTTCAATTTTTTGGAAACTAATTTTCAGACATTTTTTGCTATCCAAATAGTTTGAAATGATGTAACACATTTTTAACTTTTGGAGCTTCGACATCCGAAAATATGAGGGCAACTAATATATCATCAAAAAATTATCTTGATCAAGCATAAATCTCGTGGCAAAAATCAAGTTAGAAACTTCAAAAATTAAATTGGAGACTATATAAACTCTTATTTCAGCAAACTTACAATCGAAATGAACGTCTCAGAAATACGACCCAACGACACCAAATTCAACTCAATCCGAGATCAAATGAGTCCAAATCAAAGACCTGAAGCACATTTGGAGGGTTCAAACTATAATTTGGATTACCAAACGGTTTCCAAACATGACATGCTTATAATTGAATCGAGGGGCTCGACGATACAAATCCAATGAGCCCAAGATTGTCAAATTTTAACATCATTAAGGCCTTAAAATGCCCAAATTAATGATCTACAATCAAGATATTCAATATTGGTCGTCCATCCAAATCACTCTCAATTTACCCTTCATCTTCCTACTATTTATTGGACATGCCACTTTTAAAAAATTATAAATATAACCATTATTTCTCTTGAGGGGGGACCCAAAGCAAGAAGAGAAGAGAATAAATAGAAGGAAGAGACCTTTCTTGCCACCCGACTCCTCCTTGACCGCCGTCGGACTTCCACTAGGTAGCCAACCGACATCGGAGTTTAGTCCGACTGTCGACTGATGTCGAAGCTTTGTTGATAATCGACTGACGCCGGATTTCTGCCCGATCGTCAATTAAAGCCGAATTTCTGCCCAACTACCAGACATTGTTAGATTTTCGATCTCTGTTTGTAACTGAAGTTCAACCAGGGAGTTGATTATTGTAATATGATCATCCTCAATTCCAGGTACGAGTTAGCCACTTGTAATTTAAGCAAACACTCGTGGAATCCTTTCAACTAGGCATGACCCTATGATTTTTCCCTTTTCCAGGGTTTCCACGTAAAAAATCTGGAGTTACACTTTTCTTCTATTTGTGTGATGAATATCAGTACAACGCTGAGATGAAAATTTTCTAATTCTATCTCCGTGTATATTCTAGCCTGCAACAAGTATCATCCCACCTATCTATGCATTTACATCAATATCCTAATCATTACCCAATTTAACACAGCTAGCATTATACATTAAAATATTTATTATTTTCAAAATTAATATGTAAGACAATCTAAGTAACTATTAATATCATTCAGCCAACAAAAAATCCCAAAGGAAAGATATAACAGACCGATTTTTTTTATCTGGATAATGACCATCTAATTATTAATCAGTAATCTAAAAAAAATAAAATTATAGACACCGGAGGTGATTAGTTACCGTTGAGTATTGTCGAAGCACCAAATGTTATTGTTCAAAGTTAGGCGTACGTATTTAATTTCATTTAAATTAAATATTATGTAAATTTAAATAAATATTATATGTAATTTTATATTGAAGGACGGTGTTATATATTATGATAATTATTAGGGGAATCACTATATTATATTTGAGATAAACAAAGAAATTGCCGTAAGAGTAATATTTTGGTATTCTTTGATGTTGAATATTGTAGTTTTGTTTGTGATAGTTTTCTTTATGATTTTTTTTTTAGATTGTAATTATAATTTTTATTTGGTGATTATTTCTTCATAACTTTTGTGTTAGGAAGTTGCTTTCTATATAACTTTCAAAAAAGTTATTTTCTCCACAACAGCTTTATAATTAACTTAATAAAAAGTTGTATAACTGTCCCAAACGGACCCACAAAGTCTATTTGAGATGATTTTTTCACTACTTTGCTTTTTACACTGCAAGTATAATTTTGTTTCGCTACTTTTTTTTCAACTTTTTCGTTACTTTTAAGGAATTTTTATATAAGAAGTTTTTTTACTACTACAGTTGCTAATGCGTGGTAGCTTTAGAAAGCTGATGTTTGATTTAAAAAAAATCATATTCAATATACAGAGCTTTCAAGAATGTTATTTTTCCCGCAACAATTTCAGAATCACCTTTACAAAGCGTTGCAACCGTTCCAAACAGATTCTTAGTCATCGTTTGGGACGGCTTTATTATTTCTTCTTATAATAGTTTTTCAGTATAAAAATTGGCATACAAGAAATCCGAGAAACTTTCCAGATGACACACCAAAAGCACATTTAAGTGGATTCATTTGAAAATGAAACTTGCGAATCCTTTCGAATACAATTTTGAGATCATTTACATGCTCATGTTGGATTCTACTTTTTACAACTAAATCATCCACATAACATTCTACATGTTTGTGAATAAGATCATAAAAAATGTGGGTCATCGCAGCCCGCCTCCTCCACTCCTCTGGCTACTGATTATGCGTTAGTCAGTCAGGTTCAGCAAACCACATCTGATTTCTAATCGAGGACAGGGCTGGCTTGGTCAGCCTTTACCTGACCAACTACCTAATACTACGCAGGCTCATCAAACAGCGCTTTTGAGCTTTCTTCCAGCAAAACGTAGGGCTGATGGGATTTCACCCCAATCCACTAATTGGTGATTCGGCAGACCTTCCCACGCGTTACGACACCCTTGTTTCGCTACGAATTGACTTTCGCTTTTTCCCAAAAAACACCCGCGGCGTTAAGGTTCCCGTGGCAACTCAAGCTAGGATTCGAAGCCCAAGCAAGTACAAGGACGAACTGAAAAAAGGCGCTAGTTTTGCATTTTCCCTTTGGCATCAAAATGATCCTCGTTGGATTTCCGTTTTCGAAGGAAATTCGAAGGCAAACCCACTTAGAAGCGTCTGAGTCTCTTACGGTAAGGGAGGGAGAAACTCAGCTGGCTGAAGCTGAACCAGAGCCTACTGAGGAGGGAAAGTCAAACCCTGAGACTGAGCAAGCTGGAGCTAGGTATCTACTTTTCGGTCTTTCGTTGTTTCACTCCCTTTTTCCGTGGCTTGTTTTTCTATTTCTTTTGTAGACAAAAGTGCTAAACCCCCTAAGTCCGCAATATCTTCAGTTAGGAGAACCCGAGCTACCTCGAGATCTCTCGAAAAGTCTTTAGTGCTCATTTCGGCCAACTCTCTATTATCTTTCTTTGGCTGAGTGGCATGTACTTCCATGGTGCCCGTTTTTTTAATTTTAATTTTTCTTACTAAAAAGCTGTTTAAGAAGCAGTAAGAAAGTCGTCACAAATGAAGCCTTAGTCTTTATTTAATTGTATCTATCAAGTAGTTGAGTTTCATGAATTGATGGGATATTAGCAATCTGATTTTGAATTGATTTGATCTTGTTTTATTAAAAAAAATTCAAATAGTTGATCTTGAGTCTAAACAAATTCCATAAAAGAGAAGTAAATTTAGTGGCAATTTCGACATTGTAATTTTAGTGTCCCAAAGTTTTAATATTTTGTTCAAGTTGGCAGAATTTGAATTTAAATTTTTTTGTTATAAAAAATTTAAAATCATGAGCAACTTAGTAATTTAAACTAAAACAAATTAGAAGCTCCACCCATTTCATTTAATCATGAAGGAGCTGAAATGTAAAACACAAACAAACACAAAAGACTCAAATATGGGAAAACCCATGGAGGAGGAGGGATAATGGCTTCACTTGTCAAATCCTAAGTCATTTACAATATATTTATAGAACAAAATGGGCCAGTGAAAAAAACAAATGGAATTCCAAAATTATCTTTACAGACAAAATTTGTTTCGGGGGCACTGCACTCCGAAAACCCCCGTAGGGATGCTGCCCCCAAACCCCAGGTAGAATCCCGCTAGGCTGCACTGCGCCCTTGAACCCCCGACATATTTGCAAAATATACTACGATCAACAACAAGAACAAATAAGTGACGAGTTAACTTCAAGGCAACTTCAACAAAATTGCTTCAAAAAACAATAAAAAAGCTGCTTCATATGAAGCAATAGTTAAATTATAAATGTTGAAGTGCATTTTTGCTTATTCTAAGTTTTTTTAATAAAAAATTTTAATAAGTGCTCTTCTTTTATATTTTTAGCATAAAGTATGCATCAATAATATATATTCAGTTAGGAAAATTTATTTGTAAATAATTCTCTTTCTTTGCAAAAAAAATCTGGTGATGAAATATAAAAAAAAATTATATTTTTTTAATCTCTTATAAAAAGACAACAGAGAGAGTAATCCCCGCTTTCACTCTAAAAAAAAAAAAAAAAAAAAAAAAAAAAAAAAAAAAAATCCATTTCATGGCTTTCCGCTCTTATTCCTCTTCCACCCTACGAACCCTCCTCAGCTATTTATACATTCACCATTCCCTCCTCTTTCCTTCAATATCTGCTCGTGTTGCTCAAAGGCCTCGCCTTTCTCTCTCCCCTTTTGACGGATGGCCGGCGTGCTCTATCTCCTAGCAATTCTCCTCACTTGCTCTACAGCCGCAGCTGGCGAGGTGACGCAGGGGAAGGCGGTGGTTGATGGCGGCGCCACCATTGCTAGCACAGACGAACACTTCGTCTGCGCCACCCTTGACTGGTGGCCTTCGGACCAGTGCAACTACGGATCCTGCTCTTGGGGCGATGCATCGATCCTCAATCTGGTGAGATTGCTACCACTCTGGAAACCAATTTGCTTCGCTATAAGATTTATCTCTAACATAACTCCATACCACCTTATGACTTCTGACATTTGCTCTATTCGAACTCTAAATCGCATGTCAAATTCCAGTAGGTGAACAGTGCGACGTCAATATTGGCGTCAGACTGTTCACCTATGCCAAAAAAATTAGCTGCAAGATTTGCCGAAGAAGAGCGCGAAAGAGTAGAAAAGCGCGTCAAAGATGATTACATTCGCAGGAAGCGCGCGAAAGAAGAAGAAGTTACGTTCGATTATTGGAGAAAAATGACTGTATTTTGAAATTTTACTGCTTTTTTGGCTTCAAAATGAAGTAACAACATTATCAAACAGTAACTCATCTCCAACATAACTCTGTTTACAAATTAAGATTTTTTTAATTATTTGACTAAATTATCGATATGATTATCTAATTTTCTCCAAAAATACATTGGTCTTCTTCATTAGAGATTAAGTTTCTACACCTAGTTTTCGACAGAATTGGTGCCTCTATATCATCAATAGTTCTCTTTGTCATATGCTCCATTTGGTAGGCGAACTCAACTTTTTTTTCCTCCTCTAATTAATGATTTTTTTCAAAAAAAAAAAAAAAAGAGTTTGTGAAACAATGCGACATCAATATTGACGTCACACTCTTCAAGTCGCGAAATTGTCTCCGAAATTAACGTTCGGGTACGTAGAGCAGGCGGCAGGCAACGAACACCTATTTGGCGTTCGGCTGGAGATGACCTAAGCTTTTTGAGGTGTTTATTAGGCAGTGGTTTATTTATTTATGAAGAAATAATATTTTTACTTATTATGAAATTAGTTCAATGTTTTTTAACTATTACACATGCAAAAGAAAAACAGAAAAGACTTGTTAGTGGGGCCAGAAATTTTTGTTCTTGTGAGTATAAATTGATTTTTTTCATTAGCTATGCTTTGTTAATTATATCATGATAGAATTTTAATTATAATATTATAATATAATTTACTTATATATAAAACTAAGAGGTACAAGAAGATGAATAGAAGGTAAAGGTGATGGGACAAAATTTATAAATAAATATCTTAATAAATTATATTATTGAAATAAAAATGAAAAAAAATAAAAATAAAAAGAGGCATGTTCCGGAGGCTAGTCTTTTAATTCTTTGAAATTTTAAAAAATTGGTTAGTGCTGTTGATATCAGCGACTGGATAAAAAATAAAAGATAAAAAAAATTTAGGCTTTTCTGAAAATTTTCCATTTTTTTTTTTGTGATGAAGAACCAACCCACATCGCTATAAACCTCGGTCAACCTAGCAGACTACCCACACTAATTAGCCCGGGTCAACACAAGGCTTTCGCTGCCGCCCATGGGGATCGAAGTCGAGACCTAGGCTTTGCCCAACTGATTCTTTCCCACACGAGCTAAGCGACGGTGGGTACATTTTCCACTTTAGCCCCCCCTTCCCACATCAACCGCCATGTGGCACTGGCCGCCAGTCACTAGAATTGCTAGCAACTATGCCACTTTTAAAATATATATATATATATATATATATATATAATAAAATAATTTATTAACATATTTATTTATAAAATTTGCCCAAGATGATAAGCTATATTTTTTTTAATAAATAATAATAATAATAATAATAAAACAAGATTATAAAATTTTGGCCGGGAGAGGTTGGAGTAGCTCCCGTGAAAGATAAAATTAGAGAGAGTCGTCTTAGATGGTTTGGTCACATATAACGGCAATCTTTTGGTGACCCGGTTAGGAAAATAAAGATATTAAATTTGACTTATGTTAAGAAAGATAGAGGTAGACCTAAAAAGACTTAGTTAAAAAATATTAGAAATGATTTTTCTTTATTAGATTTCAACGAGAATTTAATTTTTAACAAGATAATAGACAAAAAAGATTCATGTAGCCGACCCCATGAAATGTGACAAAGGCTTGATGAAGTTGTTGTTGTTATTGTTCCGCCTTAAATCCACCCATGCTTCTTAGTATATATTAGACCACTTCCATACTATTGTTTGGCTTTGAATTTTTTAATTTCTAAATTGAGTCACATTAAAGAGTTCAGGTAATTTCGATTTGTTTTGCAAACTCATTTTCTGTGAACTTAGGCTTCATTTGGGACGACTTTCTTCCTGTTTAAAGTAAATTTCAAGCAAAAAAAAATTAAAGGCAAAATTTAAAAAATGAGAATTTGTTTCAGATAGATACTACTAAAAACAGATCTAAAATTTCATCTCTTTGATTTGTTGCAGAATCTTTCAAATCCTGTTCTTATTAACGCTGTCAAAGGTGTGAATGTTCTTGTTTTATTCTGTCTTATTCAATTTCTTTTTTCCTCCAATTTCCTGCATAATTTTGTTTTCTCTTCAGCATTTTCTCCTTTAAAGCTTCGTCTTGGAGGTTCTTTGGATGATAAAGTTCTATATGAAACTGGAGATTTTGGTCGACCTTGCTTACCATTTGTGAAGAATGATTCTGCATTGTTTGGGTATAATGATGGCTGCTTGCCAATCTCAAGATGGGACCAGCTTAATAAATTCTTTGAAGAAGCTAGGTATATTTAGAGTTCCTTAAAATTTGATTTCTCTTCTTTCGTGTATGGTTGTTTGAGTTATCATACTGACATTTTGATGTTGCTCATCTCAATATGAAACCAAGCATACTATGAAGCATCTTAAGGAAGCTAAACTCTTAAACATCAAGGTTAATTTTGATGTAATTGTTGGAATTTCATTAAGAAACTATGTATTTAAGCGTGCTCATCATGGAGAAATCTTGGGATGGGTGACCTCCTGGGAAGTTGCACTGATAGGACAAAACCGCGAGGCCCATAGGTCAAAACGGACAATATATCGATAGTTAGTTTAGACTTTTATAAATAGTATCAGAGCAATGCACTAAACTGAAGATAAAAACTAAGTATTATACAAGAAAGGTACTACGACATATGAACCACCTCTTGAGCTCTATATAGGACAAAATACTACGTGGCAAGAGTCACCACTTTGGGATAAAATACTACAGCATTCATATAAAGATGTCAGAACTTATTTGTCTGATGGATGATTCTACGATAAAGATGTTGGCAAAGACATAAGTTAAGTGGGTTGTGAAAGCCTTTAAGTAAAAGAAACTACACTTTTTAACATCTAAGTGCCTTTTAGTATAATGGTTAAAATTTCATTAAGAAACTCCACTGTTAAGCGTTCTCATCCTAGAGAAATCCTAGGATGGGTGACGTCTTAAAAAGTTACACCAACATGATAAAACTGTGATGCCTTTAGGCCAATGTGAATAATATCTCGATAGTTAAGAATTTGGGCTGTTACACATACATGTAGCTCGCATTAATCTATTGATTGGGAACTTTGACTGCCAACCAAAAGATCTCGTGTTCGAGTCTTACATTAATGCTAATATCACAAGAACACCGATATTTAAATAATGTAAATCCGAATAGCTCAATCTTATTAAGCATAAAGAATATGTTGTCTCACTTTCTTAGCAGTTTCTTCTGCAACTTTATGGCAAGCATTCAAATTAACTCGAGTTGTTTGCAGTAAATTTTGATGGCTTTTGATTCTATCTTATACATAGCTTCTATTTAATAGGGTTTCAGTTGTCTTTGGGCTGAATGCTCTTAATGGAAGAGTTCCAATGCCAGATGGTTCAGTAGGAGGTCCATGGAACTACACAAACGCTGAATCTCTAATTCGTTTTACAGCTAATAAGGGCTACAACATCTTAGGCTGGGAACTCGGTATGATCTATAGGAATTGCTACTTTCATCTCTTAGATTTTGTTTGGGACGGCTTTCTTACTGCTTCTTAAAAACAGCTTTCTAGTAATTTTTGTACTAAAAAACTGCTTTAAGAAGCAATAAAAAAAGCAGTCCCAAACAAAGCCTTAAACTCTACTGAACTTCTGACAGCTTTATATGAATGCTTTTTTTCTTTGACACAACTTCATTATAAAGCTTAATTTTCTCATATAAGCCTAAGGAAATTAACTGAGTTAACAAAAAAATTTTGTTTTCTCTTCAGGGAATGAGCTAAGTGGCAAGGGAATTAGAGCTCGAATCGATGTAGCTCAATATGCAAAAGATACGAAATCACTGAAGAAAATTGTGGATCAGATCTATGAGGGTCGGTCAGGGAAGCCATTAATAATTGCTCCAGGTGGTAATTTTGAAGTAGAATGGTACAGCCAGTTCATTGACCTGACAAAAAGGTCTTCCTCACTGGACGTAATCACCCACCACATGTATATTCTTGGTCCAGGTACTTAATCACAACTCATGAAGGATATAGAATTTTCATATGAACATTTTGGCTTATTTTATGATGTGCCAATAAACAGGTGTGGATGAGCATTTGGTGGAGAAGATCCTGAACCCTAGTCGTCTTGATCTCGCGGCATCGGTCTTCCACAACCTCAGTGTCATATTAAGGAATGCTGGCTCTTCGCCGACCGCATGGGTTGGAGAAGCTGGAGGAGCATACAACAGTGGTCGTAATCTTGTCACTAACTCTTTTGTTTCAAGCTTCTGGTAAGTTTCTTTCCTACAGTTAGTTGACTCAGATTCCCAAACTGTTATGGAAGAAAGGTAATCTAAATTCTTTTCCTGTTGAAAATAGGTACCTGGATCAACTTGGGATGTCAGCAAACTATGACACAAAGTCCTATTGCAGGCAGAGCTTGATAGGTGGAAACTATGGACTACTAAACACCACCACCTTCGAACCAAATCCAGATTACTATAGGTAAACTAATAATCTTGTACTAAAAGATAAGGTTCTCAGTTCATAAGAGTAAAGCTTCTAATAATTTTATAGCATGTAGAACAATTTACCTATAACGTTGTGAACAATTTGTATCAAGTAGATTGGGTCTTGTCTAGTTGACACTTGGGGTAAGCTTAAGCTTGCTGCGAATCAACTAATGAGATAGTGACAGGAAAAGTCCCAAAAGGATTTGCTGAGAATAAATTAAGAACTTAGTACATTAAACATCTTAAGCTGATCTGGGCTTAAATCATCTAGTTGGACATAGCACATCTTGGCCTGTTGGTTGAAGTTTAGGCTACCAACTAAAAGGTCTTGGGTTCGAGTCTTTGTGTATGATGTGTGTGTGACTTTTCCTTAATTGGCCTAAATGTCCCAAAAAAAAATCATCTAGTTGGAAAAAGCTTATTTGTTAATTTTCTCAAGCTCCAGTCGAACAAGCCCTTAATGCTAGGAATTTGATGTTGAGTTAATGAGTTCAAGAAAATGACTTCCCATGCTAAAAAGAATTCAATATACCAAGTTGTCACTTTCTTGTGCCAAGTATAGTCATCAACCAGCTTCTCAATGTAATCTTTGTGATTATACAAAAATTTGAAAACAAACTGGTCAATGATTGATAAATCAAATTAAATATTATCAGGTACCTTGAAGCTAAGAAAATCACAAAACATGCTATGAATTACAACTCTACAACTGCACAACTTTAGTACTAATATTGTTTCTCTTTACTATAGCGCTCTTTTGTGGCATCGCTTGATGGGTCCGAAAGTGCTAGCCACAGATTTCATTGGAACAAAGAAGATAAGGGCCTATACGCATTGTGCAAGAGATTCTGTAAGCTAAACAAAAGTTCATCCATGTGTTCTTTCAAGTCGCCATCCCTCAAATTTTATCTAATCTTCTCTTTACAGAATGGTATAACACTTCTCTTACTCAACCTGGACCTCATAGAAACAGCATATGTGCAAGTTAGTATCAAAAGTGCTGAATTCACTAAGGAAACAAGGGAAGAGTATCATCTGACTGCAAAAGATGGGGACTTGCACAGCCAAACCGTCCTACTAAATGGCAAAGCTTTGAATGTGGATTCCTATGGACAGATACCTGCTTTAGAACCATTAGAAGTTGATGGCTCGCAGCCGATTAAAGTTGATCCTGTTTCTGTTGTTTTTGCTCACTTACCCTACGTTCATGCACCAGCTTGTATTTAATTTTCCTTTTTATTAATTTCCATCTCAATGTGCAAAAATGATTGTGGCCATTCTTGTCATCATGGTGGCCATAAGTTTGACAATAGTTGTCTTTCTTTTCTTATAATCTCAATCAAAGAATAAGACGTGCATGAATAATCAGAGCTTGAAATGTCTTAACACGGCACGCTTCTTATCTTCTATATTTAGGCCTTCACTTCACAATTCTGCTATAATTAGATGCTTATGAGGTAGAACAGTCCGATACAAATTGAATGTGACAGCCAAAAACTAAGGAAAAATATTATATTAAAATAGTTTTCACTGCCTCTAGCTACATCCAAGCATCAGGATAGCTCAAGAGAAATTCAAGAGGTAAGTAGTTATTATAATTAGTATTTTGTTTACCTTTTTTTGTATTTTGTTTAAAATTTGCACTATCAATCTAAAATGCTAACTTTAGTTAGCATTTAGCTCAAAATAATTTATTGAGCTACATTCACAAAAAATATATCATTGTTTTGTGCGGCCTGACTCTTATATGAGTATTCCAAATCTTTCACCTCCAATATCACCCTACAGAATCTTACAATAAAAATTCTCAATGACTCGCATAATTCTTGTGTCTTGTCTCATTTTGTGTTAGAGCTTCCAAGCTCATTTAGGGTTTTCTAGTGCTGGCAAACTGAGTTACAAATATCCTCTGGAATTCTAAGAAGAAGGTGATGACTCATATTGGCAAGCGAGTAAACCATCTCAATGCAGGCTCCTCAAGGGTCGTAAAGAATAACAAGCGCTTTCAAGCATTATTGACGTCCAATAATGATGCCATTGACTTAAAGGTAGTCACATGGTCTCTGGATCAATCCTACCCCTATAAGACTCCAAGTTCCACCTGTAGTATCTACCAAAAGAAAGCATTTTTTGGTTCAATTCTTCTAACATACTGAGGAGATGAATTATATTATTTATCACACATTATCATACCAGTGGGATTTGAAATAAGCGTTGAGGTTAGCACTCTCCTATATGGCCTTCTATGATAAACTATTGAGTCTGCTGACCCTTTCGGGGTGGTCTCCCTCTGCTCATGTCTTGTTAATCCTACTAGGGATTCTTGGATAATTTTTTTCAATCTCTTCAATTTCCATGAGATCGTGGTGACTAGTATAGTTTAGGGTCTCCAAGTTCACTAAAGGTTCGGGGTGAGTATTCTTGTCAAACTGCTTCTATTCTAACCACTTGAATAAATCCACGCTCAGTGCGCATTTTAGTATATTAGAGAATAAATCCGAGCTCAGTGCGCATTTTAGTATATTAGATCTAAGGTTGCCTATGAGTGACACCCAATATTACTAATAGACAAGCTTTAAGGGTATGAACTGAGAACTAATGTAAGAATGGAGTAAAAGAGATGGGAAAACTCTCTAGGAAATATGATATTCTAACTCAAATATTTATAAGAAAATGCCAAAGGAACCAAAATGTTCCTCTTCACCCATTATTTATAGAAATTCAAGAACTACAAAAAAAGCTACATCAATAAAGAAATAAAAAATACCATAACTGACTCTTACTACATACTTTCTTAATCACATGTCACACACTAGCTATGGGTGATTGCATCTCTTAATCATTTTTCTTCGTCTTGGATAAGTTTTATAATGTTGAGTGTGC
Organism: Dendrobium officinale; assembly: GCA_019514585.1. Classification (NCBI taxonomy): domain Eukaryota; kingdom Viridiplantae; phylum Streptophyta; class Magnoliopsida; order Asparagales; family Orchidaceae; genus Dendrobium; species Dendrobium officinale. The sequence continues at coordinate 29,430,148 of CM033695.1, read as the reverse complement.
AAGAATAAGTAGGAGTAAGCGAGAATGCTAGTGAATAATGAGTTGAGAGGGCTAACTAGCAAGCATCCCAAAGCCGTTGTTGAACATACTTATGCTCTGAATTACTTTTGAGTGGAAGGCAAGTATGTTTAATTTATGAGGATAATAGGCATTATAATTGGGTGATTGTGATGAGATGAGCTAGAATCCGTCTAAAAAGGTATTTTCTTATAGTTGAGATGATGAGAATGATGGATAACCCTCCATGAGTGGATTTGGTAACTAGTTCATGCTAGAGGGCAAGTGACAAGTCTTAGGGTCCGGTTCTCATTGAACATTAATAAATATGTATGTCATTGTTCATGAATATAAATAACAAACAAGTTAATAATGAGAGCACCTCACTTTAATCCGTTAATATATATACAAGCAATGAAGCAGAAAAATAAAAAAGACATAATCTGCATGCATGCACAATTAGCAAATAAAAATTTTAATTGAATTAATTATGGATAACACATTAGAAAAGATATAAACGAAAAAAGCTATTGCATAATTTTTTTGAAATAAAGTTAAATTCAGAGACCCGTTACAATTAATTTATTAGTATAAAAATAATACATCAAACGCCAAACCTTAAGTTAAGGCATGCCAAAACTAAGACATGTCCCCAAAAACATTCATGCAATCAAGCATCAATTTTAATATAAATTTTCATATCTCAAAACATTTGAATATTCAAATCAAAAGCTTTTGAAAGTGATTTTGATTCTAAACCCTAATTTGAAGAAATTTATTATTGAAATGAGAACCTCCATGAGATGAACTCAATAATATCAAGACCGCCTCTTTCCAAGCTCATATAACTCATAAATAAATTTGGAAGGTTCATGAGAAAATGTGAAGGACCCACTGACATATATTTCAAGTGCTTATAGTATCTCAATCAAGTAAGTTAGATGAATCTAAGATGACTCAATCTCAAGTTTATTAAGGTATTGAAATGCCCAAATAAATGCCAAAAAATCAAGGAGATTTACCTCTTAACCATCTTTTCGAGTGGCCTGATTTCTGATCGAAGCAATCAAAATATCCCTCTAAAAAATCATATTTTTAAACATTCATGGGAGATCCTGAGAAAGATTTCCTATGGTAAGAATTTTGACTAAAACTACTCCAGAACTCTGGCAATTAACACCATATGGCAATCTTTGAGCAATGCCCAAATGCTACGGCCATCATTGAGGTTCCTTCACATCTTGCTCGTACCTCTCGCTCTTTTTCTAATATTGTAGGTTGGTTACCGAGTTCAAGGTCATCCATGCAAACCCCACTAATTTTTTATCAAGCCACAATTCCCATGTACACAAGCAAGTTACTATTTTCCAAAACAAGCCTATGCTAATTTTAATTGATGCTCAACCATTCTCTCACTATTATTAAAAATTTCTCCTTGGGTTTACAACATAGATATCATTTGCACATTCATGTTAGATTAGGAATTGATAAGTAAATTTTGAGATATTCTCTTTGATCATTGTCATATTATTATCAAACCTTTCTAAAGATGTCAACTAATATCAATGTTTTACAAACCACCAATGTCAACACCCATCCTTGACCAACATTGACCTATCGTTGACCAATCTCGATGTGACTAATGTCGAGGCCTTTCATTGACAAATATTGATGCTTGTTATTAACAAATATCGTACAGTCTGATCCACCAAAGAGATCTCTAAATGAACTTTGATTTATCCTATACAATCTGATATTAGATTTGAACTAATCGTATTGGACGATCTTTGAATGAATTGAACTAATTGAACTGTATGATCCGAGAATCACACTATATGGTCAAAGGCGGTTTAATTAAAATTTAGGGTTTTGAGAGTCTACTTTATAAATTTGTTTGTGACTTGAGAGAATAAGTTTTTTAACGTCTAGAGAAGTCTTCCTTCTGTGAGCTCACAAAGAAAAAGAAGAAAGAGGAGGTGAGGTTGAGAGAGAAAGAAGAGCATTGAGGGTATCAAGCAAGTATGAGGAGGTTCACATGGTTGCTCTATTGGGTTGGGCCTATAGTTTTTTCTCATTGCTAAAATTTTCAAATAAAAAATCTCATTTACTCTATAAGTTGCTCTTAACCTATTTGTGGGTGCATAGCATTTTCATTCAATATTAATATGATAAACTCTCTTCTTCACATGATGAATATTCTATCATATAGTAAAGAATAATATGTACAACAAAGGAATGATATGCTTTATATAAATTTTTGCTTTTGGCAGAACAAATTTACTGTTGTTGCTGAAAAATTAAACTTTAAAAGTTTCAGGTTCACTAATGTTATTATCTGATATTTCTGAAACTATTATATTTCAACCATCAAAACCATAATACAATGATCCATTCAAAACCAAATAACTTACCACTTAAATTTATAAAACAAAGACAACATAAGTACTCAAAGGAAAACAAAATATACATCCAATCAGACCGACTAAATAAAATATAGCTTCACACTTACACCACAAATATATCATCATCATCAATTTATCAACTGAAATTATGATATTAGTGAAAAGATCATTCCATTAGCAACATCTTATGAATCGTGTAGTCTAATCATGAACAACAGTTCAAATAAGAAAAAGCTTGCGATGGATATCTTTGGGCATAGCAACCTTATTTAGGTATCTATGACACATTTTGTGACACCGAGAGTTGTTTATTTCCTGAGTTCAGTTCCTAACTTTTGACTTGCACGCATGAAAATCCATCAACTTTAGCCGTCACCAATTCCGTCGGTATCACAACTCCAAAATAACTTTCATCTATCTCGTCTTAATCTCTCAAAGCTTACATCTCAAATAATAGCGTGTTATCTAAGGAGTATGCGACTGTAAGTAAGAATTTACAAGTTTGGCCATAATTGAGCTTTAGATATTTGGGTATACAACCTTCTTCGAACAAGGCAGACAATAAATAATTCGAAACAAAACCAAAAATTGGGCAGTCATAAATATTTAAGGCGATGAAATAAGAAAATGAGGGATGAGAGGAAGAACAAGAGTAGAGATTGAATTTAACTATAGTAAAATTGCAGCCAACATTACTTTCACGTGAAATAAATTTATAGCTTAAAGGAAACCTTTGGGCTATAAAATAGGTTACATTCCTAATTGATGCTATCCAATGACACAAATTAGAGCTCACATCAACCCAATGACTCATACTAAATTAGAGCTGTTAATAGCGACATATACCTCTACCACACCATATGTAGCAGTTAAGAAACCTACAACTCAACTCAACCATCCGATTCCAACAAACCAAACAAATCACACCTTGCACGTGTAAAGCAAATAACCTTTTATCTGGGCAAACATCTCCGCTGTCCCCTATCCTCTACTAATACATGAAATGTAAAGAAATGTTTTAAGCTACTCTTGAAACAAAAGCTTCTTCTTAATTATCTATACTCTACCATTCTCTATTTTTCATATACAGAATAACAACTCTCTGCTATTCAAATATGCCAGGCATTTTTTAGGAGCTTTCAGCATATAACCCTCAGGCTACAACAGGTTTCATGGTATCAGAGCTTCTACTTCACAGCATCAGCTCGGCAACCAGTCGTAGACCACTCCTCTTTGGTGAAACAACTTCTTCCTCCCAAAACTTGGTAACGCATTCCATCCTCACTCAAATTTGTCATTTCTAATATTAAAACCATTATCGCCACTCAACACTCCAACAATAACTATCCATTATGGAAATCCAAAATCTAAAAATAATTTTGAGCCAATGGATTCTCTAGTTTCCTTGATGGCATCTCCCCTACCCCGTCTCACTCTCTATCTACATCTTCTAGCCAAACATGTCCATAACCCGCCCACAATCAATGGTTTCTCATTGATCAAAATATTTTGTAGCTATTTATTCGATGATCACTCAAGCTATCCTTCAATATGTCTTACATCTCAAATCTTGTCATCACATATGGCTCACCATTGTCTGTAGTCTTCAATTATCCAATTGTTCGAGTTATTCAACTCTAGAACAAACTTCACAACATTTCTATTAAGATAATGTCCATGACAGAATACCTTAAAGCCATTAAAACACTCATTGAAAATAACATCATTGTAGGTTCAACCATCGATCATGAGGAGGACATTATTCTCTATAGTCTTAATGGTCTTCTACCTCCTTATAAAAAATTCAAGACCTCCATCAGCATCAAACTTATTCGAATTAGTCTTGATGATATCTAGCCACTTCTACATAGTGAAGAAATTAACATTGCCACCAATACAGCCAAGGAGATGCGAGCCGCTAAATCTTATGGCTGAGGAACTCATGGACATGGTCAATCTCACCTCCAATTTCCACCTCTTGATACCTCTAAAGACAATTGATCCTTCCTCACTTGTCAAATTCATAACAAACGTGGTCACACAACACCTAGCCACTAGCATCTCTTGAAAATTAATTACACGCCTTCAATAGCTCCAACCCACACAAAGCATCGCTTGCTACTTCACCTAACCTAAAATCTGAATGGTTCATGGATTCTGGCACATTCTTTCGCCTAACCCTGCATCTAGACAATCTCATACAGCCAACAAGCTACATTGTATCTAACCACATCATGAATGGCAACTCTCTTCCCATTTCTAACACTAGACAAGGGCTGCTACCAAAACCTAACTGTAAGCTTCACCTTTCTCATCTTCTTCACATTACCAACTTATCTCATGATCTTCTATCTAATTCCAATCTCATCACTGACAATAATCTTTCTATCTATTTTGAAGCTTCTAGATATCAAATTAAGAACTTGCATTCATCTTTTAATACTTAAAGCCTTACTTGCATTCATTTTTTTCAAAAATGACTCAACTTCATTTTTTTAATCTATAATAAAACTGATTATATTGCTTAGCAGGCCATCTATAATAATTTCTTCCTTAAAACTTATATTTAATAAATTTTCAAAGTAACATCTATAACATCATTTAGGTCATGAATTTGAGACTATATCACACTCAAAAGCTAAACAAAGCTTCAAAACACTAAATGTTTTTATATAAAACTATCAAACTATAAGAAATATGTTTCCTTTTAATTTTAAGAGCTTTAATAGTTTTTGCTACAAGTCTCAAGTAAAATTTAATAAATCCAATGAATCCATATTTAGTACATTTGTCAAAGTGTTAAATCATGAAAACTTGTTTAACATGGAAATTGCTCAATCTAACTAAAACCTAATAAATTGTTTGGTAATTTGTTCCAAGAATTAGGATCTAAAAGAATATGATAAATGATATTTAACCAAGGAGTAGATATACAAATATCTAAAATCCCAACTCAAAACTAAAATGATTAAAAGAAAAGCAAATTGATAGCTACAAGTTAGCAACGGGGTAGGGGTAGGCGATAAAGCAGCATGAAAAGGGCTGATGACAACTACAAGAAAAGCAGTGGCCAGCAACAAAAACCCTAAAGGGTGAAGATGTTCACAACCTAGCACCAAGGAGTTGAGTTAAAGGGAAAAACAAGAAAGAGGCATTTTACTTGTAAGGACACCAGAACAATAGCAATGAGAAAATGAAGAATGACAGAGGAACTTGCAAAAAAGGAGCAAGTGATAGCATAGGACTACAGGAGAAGACAAAATGAATAATAATATGCTAAATCCATCTCCCCAAGATTTATCAAATCCCACTACACCTAAAAATGGAATTTAACCAAGCAAATAGAGTTATCACTCCAAAAAACTATTTACAAGATTACAAGTATTGAACATAAGAAAACCCAATCGAAGTGAAGATGTCACAAGAATAAACAAAATAACAATAGACAATATATGTAGGTTTTCAAAGCCTTGAACATTTATGCATAAGTTTGGTAGTAGAAGCATCATGTTTTCTCAACTAAAGTATATGACTGATTACTTGAACCCCTACCAGAAACAAAGCATTAGAATATTTCTATGTTTCACCCATCTCTGCTCCACAGTAGTTTCAGCCCTGCCTTATTTATGACATTTGCCTGCTCAACCACTCTGCGTATTGACGACCAACACTGTCTACACAAGCTCATAGGACAAGATGAAGAACCAAAAATAAGAGAGAAGGAACAAAACCACATCATGCGCTGTTTCCATATGCGCAAAATATAGAAGGATATCGGCACAATACAAATGAAAAAATAAAGTTCCATCATCAAAACCAAGTCAAATATATATCAACACAGCATGATGCAAGCTAAATCGATAAGAGGCCACTCCAATGAAAAAATCCGAACGATTCGAGGCAAGTTTCACGCTTTCATAAGAAAAGCACCATTTCAAAAAAAAAACTAAGCCATTGAGTACAAGTCCGCCTAACATAAGCCACAAAAAATTCATATACGAAATCCCAAACACAGATACGCACAAAGTGCAAAAACGAAACAAAAATAAACAACTGCGAGCATGTTTCGGTAAAATACAACCATAAACAAGACAACACACGCAACCTCAAAGCTCCTCCTCATTCCGAAGGTACTCCCCAACATCCGCCTGATGATTCACAACAATGGCATTGGCGTCGGCCTTCCTGCAATCCTGTGTGGACCTCGCGGCCACTCCGAAACCTAGCGGCACATCCGCCATGGAATACACTACGACTCCATCGCCGGCATGAGTATTATCGGTTATACGAGCAAGTCCCCCCTTGAGGACAGCATTGCCGTAAAGGAAAGACAACTCTGCGGTGGGTTTAAGCCATACCTTATGGCGAGCGTGGGCGGCTAGGAGATCGAGAGACTGAATCGTTAGACGGAAAACGCCGGAGTTGGTGTACTTTCCGATACAAGTGCCTATGGAGACGAGGCGATCACGGGAGATGTTGGTAGCGCGGCGGATGACGGATTCGCTCGCGTAGTAGACGCGGTTCTTGTGGAGGCGGAAGCAGTAACGGCCTGGGGCATCGTCGGGTCCCTCCGTCGCCGGCCGTTCCACGATGTGCTTCAAGTTGGGGCCGGTGAACTTGAATAGCTTTTCAAATACTGCCGTCGTCTCCTTCTCATCCAACGGCCGCATTCTCTCTCTCTCTTGGGGGCTGTTTGACAACAGGATTTATGCAGGATTTATGGTAAATCCTGCCAAACGGGATTTGATCGCCCCGTAAATATCACGGCAGAATAAATCCTCCGTTTCCCTCTTTTTGCCGTAAATCCCGGATTTACTGAATCCTCTAGTTCGGCGGATTTACGGAATTTGGCCGATGTAGCGCGCGAAAGGGAGAAAGTTATCTTCACAGCCAGCGAGCACCCGTTGTTGCTTCCGATCAAAATGTCGTAACTTCCGATCCGAAAGGAAGGGAAAGTCGTCGAAGGAGCTAAGTCGAACAGCAACGAAGTGCCGAAGAAACCTCCTGCGAAGCAACGAAGCTGAACAGCAACGACGAAAAGAGAAGATGAAAGGCAAACCCTAGACCCTCTAAGTTATTATTGATTAACTTAATTAATATAATTTAAAATATTAATAATGGATAGGTAAGTAGCGCATAAATTAATTATCTAATTTAACTTAATTGAATAATTAATAATATAATTAATAATTAAATATTAATATAATTAGTTTTATTATAACTTAAAATATGTAATTTTAAATATATAATTAATAGTATAAATAATAATTAATGAGTAGTTGAATTCTTAAGTAATTAATGAGATGATTAATAATATAATTTATAATTTAAACTAACTAAAAAATACTTAAATAGTTAATGAGTTATTAGTTAAGTAATTAGTTATTTCAAAATAATTATTAGGATTAAATATAACTTCAAATAGAATAATTACTATATATTGTTATAAATAATAATTAAATAATTAATTAGTATTAAAATATTAAAATGATTAATGAAAAAATTAATGATATAATGAATAATTAAAACTAATTAAATAACAATTTTTAAATAATTAAATTATTTGTTGGAGTATTAGTTAAATAATTAATTATTTTAAAAAATAACTAATTAATTAGATACTTATTAATATAATCAGATATCAAATACTTATTAGATTAACACATAAATAAGTAATTTAATAATATTATTATAATTAGTAAAAACCCACCAATCAAATGTCGTTGGCAGACAGATTCCGACAATCCAAGGCCTTTTTTATCCTACTCGTTTCATTTGCAATCAAAAGCTTCCTCAGCAATTGACCCCTTCAACAAACTTGTGCTAGAAGATTAAGGAGGAAGAATAGCCATCAAACACCCTTTGAGAAAGCTTCATATCAAGGTATTTTCTCAAATTCTTGTTTGGCATCTAAGAATTTAAAAAACTTTTTTATACACTGCATATTAAGCTTTAAAAATACCTCCCCACTTTTGATCTATCCATGAGGGAGCTCTATTTCAAATTTAAGCCCATTTGATTGAGTGACTAGGGTTCTCAACTCTAATGTATGAGAAAGAAATTATATGAGTCGTTGATATCCCATGTTTTATAAATAAGGGCTTAGATCTTGTCGCTATGTCCATCATTTGAAATGTGGAAGAGGCTTTGTCACCTCCATTGTTTGTTTGATGTCATCAAAAACATTGATCCAAGCAGCGTGGATCCAACGGCTCAAATGCAATCTGATGTGATTAAATCAGCCTCACCATTGCTCTTGAGTTGATTTAGTAAAAGTTTATACAAACTTCTTTAAAAATAGTCATTGGATTAGTTTAATTGAATAATTAGTAATATAATTAGCATTATATAATTTACATAATTGATCATAAAAACATAATTTACATATTAAAAATTAATTAAATTAATTAAATATCTAGTAGTATTATTAGTAGTATAATTAAATAATCTAATTCAATTTAATTGAATTATAATTAGGATAGTTATCATTAAATTAGTTTAATTAGTATGTGTAATTTATTGATTATTATATCTATTAGTAGTATAATTTTCATTATATTAGTTTAATCTTTAACTAATTAATTAAATAATTCCTATAAGTATTATTGAAATAATTTATATTTTCAAAGAATAATTAACCAATCAATATTAGTTTGTCATGTGCTCTGTATTGATTTTCAATTATATTGTATGAATTCAAATTTTATTTTTTATGTTGTATGCAACTATCTTGAATTTATAATTATCTTCTTCACATTTAAATCCCTAACTCTCATAAATCTTAAAATATGTTACCAAACAGTTTCTTAGGATTTAACTTTTGTCATACCAAACAATTTTTAGGATTTAACAATTAGGCTAATGATGTTACTTAAAATTGATTGTTTAACAATAAAAAAAATTATTAATATCTAGGTTGAATATGGCATATATGTGAATGCTAAAATATATTTGTTGAAAAATTAAATAGATTCATGGAATTTTTTTGAATTGTTGCGTTTTAGAATATTTGCAGTGACAGAGAAGTATAAACTTTAATGTCTTAGCTATGTACAAAGATTCAACACGCATACAGATAAAAAGAGAGGGTGCATTATTTATAAGAGAGATAAAGTTTTTTACGTGAAAAACCCCTGAAAGGGGGGAAAATCACGGGGCCTAGTCCATTTTGAATGAATCCACTAGTATTTGTAGTTAATTACAAGTGAGACTCTTCATTGGGGGAAGGCATTGGCTTGATGTTACAAATATACATCATACATAGTATGTTACATGGTGGAAGCAGGAGGAATCACTGTTGATGTGTTCGTTTGGTCGGCAAGGATCGTTGTCTAGCAATAAAGGTCAGAAGGATCGTAGTTGGTGGGCGACAGAGGTCATAAAGACCGTTGTCTAGTGACGGAGGTCGGAAGGACCATAATCGGCAGGTGACAGATGTCGGAATGACTGTATTCAGTGGGCGACAGAGGTTAGAAGGATTGTTGTTGGCAGGCGATAAAGGTCGAAAAGACTGTTGAATGGCAGAAGTCCGATGTCGAGTAGAAATCCGATAACTTGCGGAAGTATGACATCAAGTAGAAGTTCGATGACAGACATAAGTCTAGTGACTAGTGAAAGTTTGGCATTGGGTAGAAGTACGGCGTGTGACGTCCAAAAGAACATATATAATAGCCGCTCGGGCTACAAAACGATACATGAACAAAAGCTACGAAAAACTATACTAGTGTCTGAAGGAAGCTTCATGTGAGAGGCTCTGCACCTGAAATCAATTAATCACATATAATGAGCTTAAAAAGCCCAGCAGGTTACCAAATACCTACAACTGAAATCAAGCACGGTACAGAATCAATATGCATATCAATCAGTCGAATCAATATCAGTCGCTTTCACATGATAATTGAATCGATGCAGATACAAAAAAAGTACAGAAATAGAAATCAATGCATAATCAGTAGAATCCAAAATCATCAGTAGAAAAATCGATAAACAGTAGAAAAATCTATAAATCTCAATAAATCAGTCCATACATCAATTCTTAAAAGAATCCATCATATATTTAACATAAATCAATTCAATAGAGAAAAAAATCGTCGTATCACTAATATCAATCAAATCAACAAAGAAATCATCTCCATCAATAAAAATCAGTCGGTATAAAATCGTATAAAACAATCAAATCAATAAACTGGTAAGAACAGTTGAATTCACATCAATATAGTAAAAGCATATTATATATCACGTTTTCGGTGTATCACATGCAATACAATTAATCTATATCACTTGTTCGGTGAATCACATGTTATCAGTCTTATCAGTGTATCACTTGTATCAGTCAATATTCGGTGTATCAATGAAATCATGGTATCAATATCCGTATTAGTAGTGACGTAAATAGTATGCAATATCAATGAAATCATTCAGTTGTAGTAAAATCGTAAATCCGTCAGTAAATCCATTCAATATCAATAAATTAATTTAATATCAATAAATCCATCGATATCAATAAATCCATTCATATCAGTAAATCAGTTAAATATCGGTAAATTCATAAGGAAATCATAAGAACAATACTTTACACATGCACTCCAGTACAGTAGTCTTTCTTAACAAGTACAATCACTGGCTATTAAGACGTTTTTCAAGGTTAGTATCGATGTTAGTAATCCGTTGGCTCAGTAAATAGAGTCGTCACCATTGCCCGTCGGCACAGTAATTTTCTTATAACTCCTATCAGTAATAACGTGATCAATATATGATAACACCAAACTATTTTTAAAGGAAAGCCCATTGGCCCACCATCCTGTATAGGTCAATCTCCAACCAACGGTTCAACGAGTCCTTACTTGTCTTTCAGTAATATAATAATAGTAGATTCAATTATATATCCACATTCATATACATCTCATTAATGCATTGAAATCAACAAGCACGATTAGCTCAAATGAAGAGAATCCTTATAATATTATATAGTCGACAAAAAATCCCAAACAAAGTCAAAATACACAGTTTCAAAAAACTATCAAATTATCAAAAATCGGATAAAACATCATTTCAAAACTTTACTTGTACTGAAGCAATATTTTTCGACATCCAGATAATTTTCTATTCGATAAAAATCCTACATAATTCAAAATACATGGTGAAAAATCTCCAGAAAATATATTCAAAATGTGAAAAATCAACAACTCTACAACATACCAAAAGCTATGCTGTAAAAGTTTAGTCAATACAAAATTATGCACGTTTTTCGGTAACGGAAATACAAAACTGAGCAGAAAAATACCAAAATACGAAATCTTCAAAATCAGAAATAGGATTCGAGACAAATAATTCTTCCAACTGCGTCAACGGATGAAAATCTCTCCGCGGCCTCCGAAATCAAGCCATTCCTTTCTCTTTTCTTCTCTTTCTCTCTCCAGCTTTCTCTCTCTTCAAAAATATCTCAAATCATCTATTCAATGAACTCGATCGTCTAGACGATATTTTCCATTCGTCCCGGGACGATCTCCTCTATACACTGATCGTACGGACGATAATGGATTTTCATCCCTGGACGATGAGCTCTGTCAAAAAAAAGTTGTTTAGTTCGTCTAGACGAACTTACGGTTCGTACAGATGAACATACACTTTACTCAGTTTGTACAGACTAACTAAACAGATTTTCAAAACATTCTTCAGTTCGTACAGATGGTTCGTACGTACTAACTACAAAAAAAAATCCAACAATAACTTGAAAATTTAAGGGTTTCACACGGCGTCATGTAGAAATTCAGCGTAAGGTAGGAGTCCGGCGATAGATGGAAATCTGGCGTATGGTGGAAGTTCGACGTCTGGTAGAAATCTAGTGTCTGATGAAAGTTCGGCATAGGGTAGAAGTCTGTCGAAAGTCTGAAGACGGATAGAAGTTCGGTGTCAGGTAGAAGTCCGACGAAAATTCAAAGTCTGGCAGAAGTCCGATGACGAGCGAAAATTCAGTATTGGTTAGAAGTCCGACGAAAGCCTGAAGATGGATAGAAGTTCAATATCAGGTAGAAATATGATGTTGGGTAGGAGTAAACAATAGGTGGAAGTCTGGCGTCATCTAAAAGTGAGACGACGAGTAAAAATTCATCGACAAGAGAAAATATGTCGTGGGTTGGTAACCGATAGGTGGTCTAGAATGAGTGTGATGGCAAGAGAACTCTTTATTCTCTTAATTATCTTTTTGTTTGGGCCTCTTTTTCCTCCCTTGGGATTCCCTTTTATGAGAAATGGGTGGTTTATTTATAATTTTTTGAGAGTGACATGACCAGTAAATATGAGGAAGATCAAGGGTAAAAAGATCAAGGGGACATGTGTTTATTTTTTGAGACATTCAGTTTGACTATAAGTTTGTTGAAATCGGTGTTCAGATGATCTCTGATTTGATTTTTGAAGTTTCCAACTTGATTTTTTCCTCAAGATTCATGCCCGATTAAGATAATTTTTTGATGATATATCAGGAATTATAGATTAATGAATGACTGTATTAGAAGAGTGCTCGAATTATATCCATTGAAGATATTGGTGGTTTGGTTATATACAATAAAGAGTAGAAATGCCCATTAGATAATAATAGCTATTTTATGACTTGGCACCAAGAACATATGCAACCAAATATAGAATAATTTGACCTATCACAAGGAGTCAAAACAAGAAGAATGTTGCAATTAGTCAAGAGCCTACTACCACAAGGAGTCTTAGAACAATCAACCTTTTATTCTATTTCTCCCTAAATATCCAACCAAAATTATAATATGTTTTTTCCATCATACATTGGAAGAATATTGATATTTGATTCACATGTGTAAAATACTTTAAAAAATTAATATAGTTTAAATAAGATTCAAATAAAGGTCAAATATTTTTCAACATGTTTAGAAGCTTATTCAAATCAAAATCAAACAAGATTCAATCAATGATCAACTCAATTATATTATTAGTATTATTTTTTGTTTGAGAAACATTTCTATCTTTTTATAGAAGAAAAAAAAGTTAATAAATGGGGAGAGAATGAATATTTTAATTCTTAAATAAATTTTGAGGAAATGAATTGATATTAAGGGGCTGTTGGGTATCCGATTTATCGTGGCATTTAAGTCGGATTTACGCTAACTCCAGCCAAACGATTTTTGTGCGTGCGTTAAATCCTGGGATTCCGTAAATCCCGGATTTACTAAATCCCTTGGTTCGGCGGACTTAACGGGATTTAGCCGAAGAAGTGCGCAAAAGGGAGAAAGTTACCTTCACAGCCAGCGAGCTCCCATTTTGCTTCCGATCAAAATGTCGTAACTTCCGATCCGACAGGTCGTCGAAGGAGCGAAGTCGAATAGCCACGAAGGATTCGAAGAAGCCACACATGCAATCTATACACCTCTTGCAAAGCAACGAAGCCGAACAACAATGACGAAAAGAGAAGATGAAAGGCAAACCCTAGACGGCTCTAAGTTATTATTGATTAACTTAATTAATATAATTTAAATTATTAATATTAAGTAAAGTAATTAAATAACTAATTCTATAATTAGTGCATAAACTAATTATCTAATTTAACTTAATTGTATAATTAGTAATTAAATATTAATATAAATAGCTTAATTAATATAATCTAGAATATATATTATTAAATGTATAATTAATAGTGTAAATAATAATTAATGAGTACTTTGTATTTAACATGTTATTAAATTCATAACACATTAATTTTTATTTTTGATTATATATTTATTTTTTTTTAATTTATAATTATCTTATTCACATTTAAATACCTAACTATCATAAATCCTAAAATATGTTACCAAACAGTTTCTCAGAATTTAACAAGATTTAATATTTGACATACCAAACAATTTTCAAGATTTAACGCATTTCGAATTTACTATATTTGAATTTATAAGATTTATTAAATCCCAATATAGTTAAATCCCACATGTTGTCGAACAGCCCCTAATTGTAGAATTTTTATTAAATCTGGTGTCCTGGAGTAGCTCTACGTTTGGATGACAGTAAAATGGTGCTACACGCTCCTATTCTTTACCGTGCGGCTCGACGACCCGACTCGGACACGGACCCGGTGTTGCTATGTATTGGTTGATTTGTGCAGACCGGGATATTGCTAGGTAATGACAAATACCACTATATCAACACCAATACCTAGCATTACCGAGTAATACCGAGCAATACCCCGGTTTTGCTAGGCATTGCTCGGTATTGCTCGATATTATTTGGTATTGGTCTTGATAGAGCGGTATTTCTCATTATTGTCAAGCAATACCGAGCAATACACGAACATAGCAATACCGGGGTCCGGTCCAAGTCAGGTCGTCAGGCCGCACGGTAAAGAGTAGGAGCACGTAGTGACATGTTATTATTGTCCGAATGTAGAGCTACGTTAGTGAAGATAGACCTGTAGTGAGTTATCAGAGAAAAGAAGAATAAGGAGAACAATGCAGAGGAAAGCTTAAGCTCATTTTTTTATCTCATCTTCTTGTAATACAGTCGTTTTATATGGTTACGAGAGACAGGTAGTTGGAATGTCAGTCGACCGTTAGTGGCAGTCTAGAAAAACAGCTTTGCAGACGATTGTGTCGCCGAAGCTCGTGCAGACGATCGTGACGGTAAGATATGCTGGCGGAGCATGATATGTTACGCTAACATTCCCCGTCAAATTGATGATCTGATTTACAGATGGTCAATTTGTTTCGCAGTTTGGCGAACCTGGAACCGATGAGAGGTTTGGTGAGAAGATCCGCCGGTTGGTCGGTAGAGCTGATATGAGCTACTGTAATCGCCTTGCGATGGGTGTGATCACTGATAAAATGGTGATCGATTTCAATGTGTTTGGTTTGGGCGTGGATGACGGGGTTATTCGCAAGGGCGATGACTGAGACGTTGTCACAGAGTATAGGAGTTGGGAGAGATTGTGGAGCTTTGAAGTCATTGAGAAGACGATGCAGCCAAATGACATCTGAGGTTACCGCGACAATGGCGCGATATTTCGCTTCTGTTGATGATTTTGCAACTGTGGATTGTTTCTTCACACTCTAGGAAATGAGATTTGGTCCAAGGTATGAGCAGAATCCAGTGATGGATTTACGATCTGTTGAGCTGGAAGCCCAATCAGCATCGGCATAAGCAGTGAGGTGGAGAGGTCCATGCTTAATGTTCATGCCATAATCATGGGTACCTTTTATATATCGCAAGAGACGCTTTAGTCGTTTGAAGTCGGAGTTGGTGGGGCTGTGCATATGGTGGTAGATGACATTTGTGGCAAAGGCGATGTCCGGCCTTGTCACAATGAGATATTGCAGAGAGCCCGCGATCTGCCGATAGAATGTGGGGTTGTCATATGGTAAGGGATCGGCAGTGGACTTGGACTCTTTTGGGGAGACGGGAGTGCTCACTGGTTTTGAAGAGTCCAAGCCGGCTTAGTGGAGAATGTCGCGAGCGTAGTGAGCTTGATGGAGGAATAGACCTGTAGAAGTGGATTGAATTTGGATACCGAGGAAGACATTGGCATTGTCTAGCTGTTTCAGGGAGAAAGTCTGCTTGAGCTGCCGGAGGAGGTTCTGCAGAGTGGGTGGATGATTTCCAGATAAGAGGAGATCATCTACGTATATGAGTATATGATGTAGGTGAGCATTGAGGGATCTACCTTGCTGAATTGAAAACCAAAGGCAAGAAGAAATGACGTCAGTTTGTGAAACCACTGACGAGGAGCCTGTTTGAGGCCATAGAGAGCTTTTCTCAGTTTACAGACATGATCCGGGAAGGCAGGATCAACGAAGCCCTGTGGTTGCTTCATGTAAACATCTTCCTGGAGGTCACCATGTAGAAATGCGTTGTTGATGTCGAGCTGATGAATCGGCCAGCCACGATGGAGAGAAATAATAAGAAGTATGCGGATGGTCGGCATTTTAGCCACCGGGCTAAAGGTTTGTTGATAATTGATGCTCTGTTGTTGACTGAATCCTTGAGCTACAAGCCATGCTTTGTAGCTATTAATGGTGTCGTCGGTGTTGAGTTTAGTCTTGTATGTCCATCTGCAACCGAGGACTGGGGTGTTGGCGGGAGGAGTGAGGTACCATGTCCCTTGAGTTTGTAGAGACATGAACTCCGATGACATGGCTTGTCTCCAGTGAGGTGATTTATTTGCTTGGGTGTGCTTGAGGGAGTGGGATTAGTATCTGTTATAGCAAGCAAGTCGAAGATTTTTTTTTTTTGGGTTTTAAATGATCGGCCTGAAGACGTGTTATCATGTGATGTTTATGCGCGGGAATAGGAGAATTTGAAATTTCAGGAGCAGGAGCCGTTTGAGTGTTAGTGGTGTCATGGGAGGGAGAGTTCCTGGACGAAGTAGAGTCGTTGGAGGCGAGTGTGTTCGGATCCGAAGCTGGTGTTGGAGTGGTGGTATTGTATGTGGAGGTAGGTATGATAAGTAGGGGAGGAATGGGAGATGTAGATGTGGGGATTGTAGAGGGCAACTGAGAATTGGAGAGTGATGCATATGGGAAGTGATGTTCGTTGAAGGTGACGTGCCGAGAGATATGAAGTTTGTTGGTGTGAGGATTAAAGCACCGATAGCCTTTGTGAGAGGTGGAGTAGCCAAGGAAGATGCAGAGAGATGAGCGAGGTGCTAGCTTGTGAGGTGCTTGAGGCTTGAGCCAGGGATAGCAAGCACAGCCGAAGATCTTTAGATGGGTAAGAGAAGGGGGAGTGCCGTGAAGGAGCTGGAATTGTATTTGATTGTGCAGGGACAAAGTGGGAAGACGATTGATGAGATAATTAGAGGTCTGAATTGCTTCAGCCTAGAAAGTGAAGGGCAAGCTAGCAGCGTGGAGTAATGTGCGTGCAGTTTCGACAAGATGCTGGTGTTTTCTTTCAGAAACACCATTTTGTTCAGGGGTGGATGGGCAGCTAAGTTCGTGGCGTATGCCGTGTGTGGAGAGAAAGTTTGTGAATTCGTGGCCAGTGAATTCGCCGCCCCCGTCTGATCGTAGAGTTTTGATGGTGGTTGTGAATTGAGTTTGCATAAGAGAATGGAAGTGTTTGAATTTAATGATGGATTTGTTTGTAGAGTGCATTGCGTATAGCCAGCAGAAGCGCGTACAATCATCTATGAATATAATGTAGTAGTGAAAACTAGAGAGAGAGGGAAGGGGAGAAGGCGATGTCTGTATGTATTAAAGTAAAAGGAGTATTTACATGGTGAGCGTCCCTGGGAAATGGGAGCTTGTGGCACTTTTCCACTTTACATGAATTGTAGTTAAAATGTAAAGACTTAAAGCTAGTGTTCGGTAGAAGCCTAGATAGAGTGATCATCGAGCGTAGATGCGGATGACCCAGGCGAGCATGCCAGAGAATAGTGGAGTCGTTGTCGGTGTGGAGAGCGTGAACTGGAGCAGGACGAGGAAGACGTATTAGGAGATTCCTTCACGGTTGGGGCCATGGAGGAGGATTATGTTGTCCTGAAGGTCCTTGAGAGTGAAGCCATGAGAATAAAAAGATATAGAACAATTGTTATCCTTTGTTAGTTTAGAAATGGATAAGAGATTATGAGCAAGAGAAAGAATGTAATTTTAGCTTACGATTAGTTTCTGGAAGTGGGAGAAGGCCGGCACTAGCGTGATGAATAGGTAGGGACGAGTCGCTTGCTGTCGATATTGAATCCATTCCCTGATATGGGAGAGAATGTTGTAGGTTTGTAATGTCTGGTGTGAGGTGGGTGGAGGCGTCGGAGTCGAGTACCCAGTCGGTGGAGGAGCTGGGTTGCGTCTGGGTGAGTAGAGCATGGTTGGATAGGCTTTGCTGTGTGTAGTTGGAGTTGTAACAATGCCAGCAAGCTAAGGCAAGATGACCCGTTTTGCCGCATATTTGGCATATGGGTCTATCAGCATTGCGTGAGGATTTGTTCCCTGGTTTAACCGGTGATTTAGATGAACTGAAGGCAACTCCCCTGCCTCGACCTCCCTTATAGTTTTGGTTGCGTCCACGTCCCCGTGAAGCGAATAGAGCTTGTAGCTCGGGAGTGGTCGTCGTGTCCTGTTGGATCTCCGTTTGAAGATTTATTTCTTCGCTGCAGAGCAGCGAATACAGAGATTCAAGTGTCACAGGTAGCGGTGAGATCCTGATGGATGCTTTAAATGGATTATAAGTGGCTGGTAGGCCTTTGTGTGTATATAGGATTATATCTTCTGTATCAACGTAACCTCCGGCTGCAGAGATGTTGTCAACAAGTGATTTCACTTTGCCCAGGTATTGGGAGATCGTTTGATCCATCATTTGAACGTTGTGTAGTTCATTTTTTAGCTGTATAACTCTTGATCTGTTCGTGGCCTGCAGCCTTAGTTCCAGCGCTCTCCAAACTTCAGAGGAGGTTTTAAGGTGTAGAATGTAGGGGAGAACAGAGGAGGAGATGGTGGAGAAGAGGGCTGAAATGAGGTTTTGATCAACGAGCTTCCAGAGCTTGTGATCGGTATCAGAAGCTTCTGGCGGACAGATGACCGAGCCGGTGATGTAGCCTTCGAAGCCATTTGCAGAGAAGGCCTGATAGATTTGAAGCCTCCAGATAGTGTAGTTGTCCGTGGTGAGCTGAGTGTGAACTATAAGTTTGAGGTTGGTCATCAGAAATTTGAGTGATGGGGGTATAACAATGGCCGCCATGGTAGAGGATAGAGAGGACGAAGTCCTGGATTGAATAGAAGAGTTGGGTTCAGTCATTGCTGGTAGGACTATGAAGGAGGCCCAGTGTTATAGCTCTGATATCATGAAGAGAGACTTGCAGTGAGTTATCAGAGAAAAGGAGAAGAAGGAGAACAATGCAGAGGAAAGCTTAAGCTCATTTTCATTGATCTCATCTTCGTGTAATACAGTCGTTTTATAAGGTTACGAGAGACAGGTAGTTGGAATGTCAGTTGACCTTTGGTGGCAGTCTGGCAATACGGCTTCGCAGGCGATCGTGTCGCCGAAGCTCGTGCAGACGATCGTGACGGTAAGATATGCTGGCGGAGCATGATATGTTACGCTAACAGTTAGGACACCGGACGTAATAAAAATTCATAAATGTATGATAGAACCAAAAAACCCACCAAGATACCAAAAAACGCCGACAAGATCGGCTTTTGAAGCTCTCTGGAACCCTACTTGTGAATCTAATCTAATGCCAAGCTCCATTAATTTCATCGCCCTCTCTCTCAACAGCTTCGCTCCTGCAATTTTCTCCCCTCGCAATAAATCCTCTGCTCCCAACTCTTCTACACAAACATAAACTCAAACATCTCATATCGTCTCTCTTCTCTCTCTCTCTCTCTCTCTCTCTCTCTGCCGCTTCCTCGAGAGTGAGTGAGGATGGGCAACGCCTCGTCGATGCTCACCCAATACGACATTGAGGAAGTCCAGGAGCACTGCAGCTATCTATGTGAACCATCTCTTGCTCCCTATCCTCTCGTCTTTTGATATTTGCCCTTTACTTTTCATAAAAGGCTTTGAAGGTAATTGATTTGGTTGCACGACAGTTTCCCAGCAAGAGATTGTAGCCCTCTACGAGAGATTCTGTCAACTTGACCGGAATGCCAAGGGGTTCATCTCGGCTGATGAATTTCTATCCATACCTGAGTTCTCCCTCAATCCTCTCTCCCAGGTCAGAGACCTATTTTGATTTTAGCTGAAATCATCCATTGGCGTGCTAAATTTTTTGTATTTTTTTATTGAAAAGTTCCGTCTTTATTTGTTTCTTGCAGAGGTTGCTGAAGATGATAGATGGGTTGAACTTTAAGGATTTTGTGGCATTCTTGTCTGCCTTCAGCCCGAAAGCTTTCTTGCAGCAGAAGATTGAATGTAGAAGTCTTTTCTTTCTTTTTTGGTATCTTAGTAGTTGTTGGTCTCTGGGAATGATATAGTTGCATTGGTTTAAGGGTGATTGTTTGGATTGAATTGTTGATTGGGGAATTTCAAATTGCAGTGATCTTTAGAGTTTATGATATTGATGGTAATGGAAGAGTAACTTTTAAGGACTTGTTGGAAGTGCTTCGAGATCTTACAGGATCATTTATGTCAGAGGAGCAGAGAGAGGTGCCCATGCCCTATCTCAATTCAATTTCTTTCTTGTTCACCATATTGCTTTAGCTCACATTTTATGCGTACACAGCATGCAATTCCATTTACTTGATTGGATAATAAATTGATTTTGATCATGTCGGCAAAGGAGTATGTGATACACCCATATTGTAGTATTGCTAGATGCTAGTTTATGGAAGCATAATTTTTAGCAATATTCTAAAAAGTGGATATCCTTGTAAACAAAGCCTAAATGTGTCCTGAAAACTATGCACCTCTTTATACAACTTCCCCTCTACCCACTTTAGTAATGTTTGTAAAATTAGATTTTGATTTTCTTCATTCCTTAAATAAACCATCTAAATCTTATAATGCCATGCAAAGATACTTTTTTTTGAAAATATCTTAGTGTATTTCCATCTAATTATTGACCACTTGCTTTTGATGCTTATCTTGGTTTCATCTTATCACAATTCTGTTTTGTTAGATAATAGATGCAGAAGTGATTTTATTTTTTGTCTTTATTTTTTAAGATATGATGTAAATCTATGAACAGCCACATCCCCACACCAACCCCCATCCAACACATTATCCAGATTCATGATAGTACATTCCACCACCCACCCATTATAAACTCATACACACACAATGTAGGTGCCTTATTTAAGGCTTCATTTGTATGTTGTTTTTCCCCACATTTGCTTTTGAAAATGTATTTTTCGGATTGAAAATGATGGCTTTGATTGCACGTATGGATCGCGTTCATAAAAATTTTTGTTCAACAATGAAAGGTAACAACCATGAAAAACATTTTCTTTTGAAGTTGGTGGTTGAGCTGCGCTTTAATTGCAATTAACTGCTTTGTTTCATTGGCTTGGTTAACCACGCAATCACAACAATTTGTGGACCCAAATGTACCCACCTCTTAATTGACATTAGCTTCCCAGCCTCACTGAGCCCTCTACTCCTTCGGTGTTGACAACATTGTTAGTCTATCCCACATGAATTGCTTTGTTTAGTTGGCCTAGTTGAGCACCCTGTCAAGAGACTTTGTTCCTCTATCTTCATTAATTGATCATTTGTT
Source organism: Dendrobium officinale (assembly GCA_019514585.1). NCBI lineage: Eukaryota > Viridiplantae > Streptophyta > Magnoliopsida > Asparagales > Orchidaceae > Dendrobium > Dendrobium officinale. The sequence continues at coordinate 29,408,593 of CM033695.1, read as the reverse complement.
ATGTATGATGTCAATAAACCTAATTCTTGAAATTACCACCTACCCCTTCTCTCTCTTATATATTCTAACTGTTATAAAATTTTGTCTGAAAAACGATGTTAATGATTAAGTGATCAAAATAAAAAACCCCCAAGCAGTTACATTATTCTGTGTTAATTGCTTCAAATTTTTTTTTTCTGTTAAAAATAATTATTTTTTAGGTAGTTCTTAAACCTCCTTTTTAAGTTGTCCAATAATTCCTTTGTTCCTCTATGAACCGCTGATTTGAAAATATCAATTTTTATAATAAAATATGATATATTGAATATTTTACCATCTCGAGAGATAGAAATAATATTTTGTAATGGTTTTAAAAAATTAAAAATATGTTTTTGAAAAATGTTCACGTTCTCAGAGATTTTCTTTATCTTAGGCGAGTAAGATATAATTTATTTTAATATGAGGTACATGTTCCCCATCAAGGCAAGTTCTTATGGTTAATTCAATTCCAAGAGAGGCGAGTCTCCTGAGAATACTCTCGATTAAAGTAGTGATAAATATTTTAAAGATTTCAAAAGTTTAAGAAAAGAATGTTCTTTTTTGGAATTTCAAATGGGTTAGCTCAAGGTGGAATAATTCTTACTAGAAGCCAAAGGAAGAAAGGTAGTGAATACTAGATACCCCAATCCCTTCCATATTGAGCTTTAAGATTTTAAAATTGGAATTTAATGTTTGATTTGTTAATTTTATCAAAATATTATGGCATGCATTTTTCAATTATAAGATTGGAAAAATGCACAAGTGAGGATTCATGATATGAAAAATTAGTATCAAACCCTAGAACTAAGGTGAATATTGCAGAGTAATAACTCAAACTTAGTTTATGCAAATGTTATGGGACTTACAACCTTCAGCATGCTAAGAGTTTAAGAAAGCCCGACTCTTTGAGGATTACCTGTTAAACCCACTTAATTACTTCAAAAAAATGCAGTCAAGGTCTATATGCAATGCAAGATAGGCTAGTTTGTTGTTATTTTGGATATTGAGACTTACAACTTAACCACCAAGTTGAATTGCCTTGGTACTAGGGGTATGTAAATGCTCCTAACTAATGTAAAGTTTTATTTTTATTTCATCCTTGGGGGCTTTTTATTTGGCTTGTTTTGATTCCTAAATATTATTCCTAGTTATTTTTATTTATATTGTTTCATAGAAATAATTTTGAGTCTGTAAAGCCTTGTTGTCAAGAATAGAGATCAAAGTTATGATATAATGAAGCATGCAAATATTTGAAGCACACTAGTGAGATTTCATATAAATTATAAATTTCAAGTATGTATCAGAACTTTTTTAATAGTTGATTATGCTAAGATGTCAGACATTTTATTCCTTAACTGAGGATTTCGATTCTCAGTTATGGTTAAAAGTTGTAATCAAGTGGCTTTTATTACTACTTTTTTTTGATAAAGTTTACAATTAATGATTTAAGATTTGCAATATAATAAAACATAAGCATAATATAAAATATGAAAAAATAAAAGACAGGAAAGTAAAAGAGAAAAAAAAAATTCTAATCTAGAAAGTCTAAAGCTAATGCTCTATCCAACATCAAATGTGTGCTAGGTCATGCGGATGTCATTCTATTATTGGTTTGTTTATTTCTATTTTAGTTTTTAAAATTGTTCAATTTTTATTTGGGATGATTTTGATTCAAGTTTTAGTGATTTACAATTTTTATTTAATTTTTTAAGAGTATATTAAAGAAAATTTTATTGTTGATTTGATATTATTTTGTTTATTGTTCATTACGACTTTATGAATTTATAGAAATTTGTTTGGCAGTTTTTTTCATTCTTGTATTTTTAATTAATGTTCTTATTCTAGATTAGTTATTTATTATTATTTTATTGGCCTTAGACTTATTGATTTTTGTTTTAGGTTTAAATGACTTAAAACATTTATGAAATAATTTTATGAGATTAAGGATGGCTCAAAACACATTCCATAAAAATTTGAGGTTACTGATGTAAAAGTTTGCATACAAATGTAAGCACTCCATTCAAGAACCACTCTTTACATACAATTTGTATAATTTAAACATTTTGAAGTATGCAGATGCAAGCAGTAATCTAATAGCTTCAAGATCGGCTACTACTGGTGTAAAAGTTTCTTCAAATTCTATCCCCCCCTTTTATCTGACTAAATCATTTTGCTATTAGTCTAGCTTTGTTTCTGATGACTGATTCATAGTTTTTTAATTTGTGTCTAAATACTCATATAGTCCCTGTTAGTCTTGGAAGTCCCACAAATTATTTCTGACAAATTAATTGAATTCTTTATTCATAACTATAACCCAAAATTTGTCAGATAACTCAATCTTCAATTTTAGTTAGCTCAATCAATGAGATAAAGATAGTGCGGTTCACTTTTATGTCTAAGTGCATTCATAGTTTTAACTTCTAAAGAGGGTTCTCTAAAATGTCATCTTTAGGATGACTAGATGCATACCTCCATAGTGATTCTTTTTTTATTTATTTATTTATTTTTTTATTTTAATATACTACATATTTGTAGTGACTTTCTCATCTATATTGGCTTCTTAATTTGATATTGAGTATAGGACTCATTAAAAGCAACATGGGTGGATTCTTCTTCTATTAAAATCTTATTGAACTCCCTAGATGATTTTCTAGTGGATGAGAATCCTCAAAATGTCGCCTCTTCAGATTGCATTAAGCTTGCCCAAATTTGATATTTCATTCTTTTACACAAAATATTTACATCCAAACACATATGAGGGTTATATTATGCGTCTTACCCTTAAATAACTTATAAGATGTCTTATTTAGCATAGAGTGGATGTTCACTCTATTTAACACATAACATGCATTATTCACAACTTTTTCCTAGAAATATTTAGGTCGTTTGTATTCATTGGTTATAGCTTGGTTTGCCTCAAGAAGTGTTTTATTTTTTCTCTTAACTGCACCATTTTGTTGAGGTCTTCTAGGCGTAAAGAAATTATATGCAAGTCCTAGCTCGTTATAAAAATTATCACAGTTTTCATTTTAAAATATTCCTCCATGATCATTTTGAATGATAAAAATCACGCATCATGTCTTTCTTTGAATCCAAATTACAAATGTCTTAAACTAGCCAATAGAATTACACTTGTGTGCTAGATGATGATAGTTTTAAAGGTGTTAAATTATGCTTTATCTTATTTTTTTTAACTGACATGCGTCAAATTTGTTATCATTTGTATAATCCATTTTGGCACTCTTCTAAGTACCGAGTAATTTTCTGAAGGGTGAACATACTTGCATGTCATAGTATTTTTACTATTTTATGCTATAGAGAAGAATCATCTAGTGCAGTTTTAAACACGACATTAAATAGATTTGCTGATAGTATTAATATTAAGCATTTAGATATTGTTTATACTATCATTCTACAATAGGGGTGTCAAGTTTCGACCCGACCTGAAACCCGACCCGGACCTGACCCGGAAAAATCTGGGTTTGGGTCAACCCTTTTACTAAATGGGTTGGGTATGGGTTCAGATTTTTGACCCGTTTGAAAAAACGGGTCGGGTTCGGGTTGACCCGACAACCCGCGGGTCAACCCAAATTGACCCGTTTCGCGTCTGCGTTAGGTCTCGCGAACTCGCGCTCGTCCACTGTCCAGTGGTCCAGCCCGGTGGCCGGCGGGGAGCCAGCACAGCCGCGGAGCGCGGAGCAGCGGATCCCGATTCCCGCGTCCAACACTCAAGCCGGACCTGCCCGCACCCGCGTCCAGCTAGACCCACGTCCAGCTTGACCGGCATCTCGACTCCCGCGTCCACGTGCACTCCTGCGTCCGTGTGCACTCCCGCGTCCGCGTGCAGCCTGACCGGCGTGACGGCGTCCTGACTCCCGCGCTCCGCGTCCAGGCGTCCCGCGAACTCACCCACTGCCGGGTCGCGGGTCGGGTTGGGTCCGGGTTGAAATGTCCGACCCGTTTACAAAAACGGGTCGGGTTCGGGTTGACCCGTTTAGATCCGGGTCGGGTCGGGTTCGACCCGAACACGATGGGTTGACCCGAATTGACACCCCTATTCTACAATGACTTTGCTATTTAATTTGAATATACATGTAGCAGATAGAAATTCAATATAAAAAATTATATGACACAATTGGCTAATGCTAAATAAGTTATATTACAAGTCATTAGTAATAGAACATTTTCAATAATATAATATTTTCTCTTATCAATATTACTAATGTCTATCACTTTTCGACCTATCCTATTGCGAAGCCATAGCTACACAAATGCACTAAGTTTTGATTTTTGGAAGCTAAATCATTTTTGGTTCGCTATGAGATGCAGGGGCGGATCCAGCTTCTTTTTTTAGGGTGGGCAAAAAATTTTTTTTTTGAGGTATGGACAAATATGCTTATGATTGATTAAAGTAGGGCAAAAAAATTTTTTTAGGGGGGCAAAATGCCCAAAATATTTTAAAATCTCCCCTCTAAATATTTTAAAATTTTTTTTTGAGGGTGGGCATTTGCCCACCCTAAGCCATGGGTGGATCCGCCCATGATGAGATGCATGTGTGATAATGTTGTAAAATGTAGATCTAACTATAGGATTCCTTTATTTTTTGTGCATGTAAGATAAATGTTTAGATAACCCATAGTAATGACAAGCAATGCTAGGTATTAAAAAAAAAAAAAAAAAGCAATGCTAGGTATGATGTCAAACCCTATGATGGTCTCCTCTCAGTCTAAAGCATAATAAAGGTGGGTACAACTCAGTTGATTGAATCTACCATGACTCGCTTTTTGAGATCTACCATTTAGAATAGAGTGAGTGATCAATTCAATCACATGAATGGCTCATTCATATCATGAAGCAATTCCTAACTCAGAGATTTAATGTTTAATATGTCAATTGAATGGAAGCATTCTAAAATATTCTGTCCATTCAATTACAATGCTTCTAATAAACATCATTGTTTGCTTGCATAACATGAAAATTTTATCATATATATATATATACCTTAATGTTTTGTATCTTACATTAAAATATAGAAAAGATGCTTTAAAACGTGATCCTTATTCATGACCAACCTTATCTTTACCTTACCTGAAATATCCTTTTGAGTAATATCTGATGATATTAAAAGCTCAGTAATATAAGAATTTTAAATCAAAATTCAATATTGAAAAAAAAGAAATAGCATGGTATGCTAATCATGACATTAAATCTTTAAAATAAAACATAAACTTGTCTAGTTTATTACTTTTAATCATTAGAAATTGGCTTTTTATGAATAATAACTAGCATAATAAAACTTGAGGTAAGATTATTGTTGAATGTCTTAAAAGATGTTTAACGTCTATCATAATATACACTATGCCAGTGATGTGATACAATGAAGATGACACAAAAATTGCTTGTATGAAAATTAATAAATTGTGAACTTGGCATAGTTAAACATAAACGAATGTGTTGTCAAGATAGATCTTTAGAAAATTCCACGGAAGAACTAAGTAACGACAATTGATTACAATTAAGAGCAATAGGACACTTGCAAAATTACATCAACAAATAAGTAAGTAGAGCAAATGGCCGATAACACAATCCTCAGTTTAAGATCTAGATTATTCACCTCGAGGTCCCTCACTTACACTCTTGATATCGCTCGGCTTAGCGGAGGAGAATTGCAAACAAGCTTAGGGATGCCACTAATAGACACGTGATGCCAAGGGGGCTAGTCGCCGAGGAAGGAGCCGGGGTTGGAGAAACGGGTAGTCGTCCAATGATCTTCCACTCTTCACTAAGTCGTTGCTCGTTGAAGACTTCCGCCAAGTGAGGAACGATACGGTCAACGTATTCCTTGACAATGTTCTCGGCTCCGAATTCGGGGTCAAAGAAGGGTGACCGGATGACGTCGATCTCCCCGCAATAATTGATTAATAGGCCGTGATCAACTTCCGGATCTGCTATTCATGATCAAGACGGAAGTGATATGTAGCGGTGGAGTAAATGTGGAGGAGCCGTCACTTAGGAAAATCGGCCAAGAGGAGGGGGGGGGGGGGATTGAGAGATCTCTGATGGGAGGAGGTGGAGAGAGTTGGGGGGAGGGCGGGGAAGAGAGCTCGGGTTGGAGGTGGTGGGGAGAGGGGAAAGAAGGGGCGGCTTGGTTGTGGTGGGCTTAGGGAGTAGTAAAAAATATGAAATTAATTCTCAGATTTAGTGAAATTGGAGGGAAGGGTTTTAATTGAATTCAAATTCAAATAAAAGGATTAATGGGAGGTAATTAGAGGTCTTGATTGAGGAAAATTAATGAAATTTAGAGAGAGAAATTATGAGGGAGAGGGGGGGGGGGGCGCGGCCATGTAGAGAGGGGAGAGAGGGGTTTTGTGTTTAATATGTGGGCCCCCAGGGAAGTTAATGTAATTTTAATCAAATCTGAATTTAATTTCAGATTTGATTTAAATAATAAGAAACTTCCAAATGGGACTTAACTCTCATAGGAAGGGATTTGAAATTCAAAATAGATTGATTGCCAACAAGGATTCTTTCCTAAATCGCATAGAGGAAATTTAGGAAAGTAATTATGACAAAATTTGAATTTCAAAATTCAAATTTGGGAGACTATGGATGATGGGCCGGCGGGTTGAACAAGCAGGGGGGAGATGGGAGGGCAGGCCGGCGGCTGGACGGATGGCCGGCGGTTTGCCCGGCCAAGGAGGCCGGCGAACAGGTGATGGGGGCTCGGTTTTGTGAGGAGGTGAAGGGGAAGGGGTGTAGGAGACCGGCGGGTAGGTGGCTATGAGATGTGGTGGGAAGAGAGGGGAAAGAAGAAAAAGAAAAGAAGATCGGAGCTGCGAACCTTGGAATCCTCCGAAGTTTAGCGGGTACTGCTTTCACAGTTTCACCCACTAAGGGTTCTCCTCTCATGAACTCACTTTGAGATCAACAATGGAAAATAAAATTTTATTCACTAATCATCCTCCCTTACAATGCAAGGGGCCTCCTATAAATAGACCAAAATGAAAGAAAACCAGAAAGACACAAATGCCCTCGGGGCTACAATAATGACTCAATACCTGCAGGGGTAAACTAGGAAAATTGAAAATGCAAGAACAAAATAAAATACAAAATATATAAAAAATAAAGACTCTGGAACGTAGCCGTCGATCTACGACTCTGACGATGGTACACATGTCGAAATCTTGGACTGATGTCCTCATAAGCCAGTTAGGCTTACATGTGACAACTTTAGAGACAAATATGCTCGTTAGAGAAATGTTTTTTTTTTTTTTTTTCATTTGTTCTTAATATGAAACCTATTAACTTTGTTTTAGAATATGCCATATATTTGGATCCATGTTCAATGACCATCATAAGACACTGAATTACATCAAAGCCACGCGACATATGATATGGTTGGAAATCTTGCTCGAAGGCTGCATATTGAGGACTCTTTTGCCTTCATAAGGGATAGCCATTCGCCCTACATGTATAGGTTATTATAAATATATCAATTTGTGGGCTCTTTTATCTCAATATGAGCTGACATTTGTAGTTCTACCTATACAAGCATCATAAATATATCAACTTGAGGATTCTTTTGCCTACATATGGGCTCATCTTTATGGCCCTACTTATATGTGTATCATAAATCTATCAACTTAAAGACCCATTTGCCTCATATGGGCTCACCATTTTTTCCCTACTTATATATTTATAATAAACATATCATTGTTAACCTATCCACATTTTTATTGTTTTTTAATGTCATTGCATTTTTATTGCTGAATATTTGAGATACATATCTTTCATCATTAAAATTTAATTCAATTATGAGCAATTTGTAATTTACAAGTGCACATTTCCCTACTTTGAAATACATCATTTTTATAAAATGGCTTCTAATACTTTATATATATGATTATTTTTCTTTAAAAATGTGTAATCATTTTATCATATCTAATAGGACGACATTGTGTGCTTGGCAATATGAATAAATGCTAACATCTTACCTACACGGTTAAATGCCTATGAATTTATGTGCAAAGGATTAACATAAAATTATCTTCTTGAATTAAAAATTGAGTATTTTATGCAATTATAGAATTATTTTTTGGTGAATTTCTTTATTTCAATCTACCCAAGTCTTGTTCTTTTGTAAATCACCTAAAAATAACAATTTAATAATTTATAATAATTGCCTATTTAGCAACACAATTCTTACTCCAAATGACCTCCAAGTTACATTTTATTCCTTAAAAATATTTCTCTTCAAGACTTGAAGCCTACCAACTCAACTTAAAACTCAATTTGCAGAAGAATACACGAAAAATAATATTTTTTTAACCTATCCTTCCTCTCCTTAATACAAATTCATACCTTTGTAGTTTGTACTCATTTGGGTCATTGAATTTTAGCACCATAAGATGTGTATCAATAAAAGCTCTGATCAAATTTGGACAAATTTTTCTTACATGTATATTTTTAATACTCGTTGTAAATGTCGGATTTCAGAATGAAACTAAGGTCACTTCAATTTTGATTCACAGCAAGTGTTGAGCCATCTGTTGGAAGAATCAGGTTATACAAGAGATGCTTCACTTGTGTTGGATGATTTCATCAAGGTACTAAGTTTGGCTTACTCAGCTAATCAGGTGGATGTATATAATGCCAAAAAAATATCTTAATTAATGTAAATTAGTTGTGTTTAATACGACTATAAGCTAGTATAGTTTTTGATAAAGAAACTTTTTGATGATAATTCTTTTACAATGAGCGTAAATGAAATAAAAATCTTGTAAGAAAGTTAAGTCTCAGTATAGATTATGGCTATACATTATTTTCCTTGCAATTAGTTAATTGGCTTTGAACACATCTGTCTTTACCCCATACTTTCATTAGTATTTTTGATGTGTATCAAGACGTGAACGTGGTCTACAAAACTTAGGAACATGCATTTTGAGCCAATGTAATATCGAACGAATTACCTTTTTTTTTGCTTTGTAATTTTTGTAAAAGTTATATTTTCATTTGCCCAAAGCATGCTCTTTATTTGTTCTTTCTTCTTCAAATTGAATACAACAAAGAGATCAGCTAGAAGGGTAAACTAGGCATAGAATATAGAGTAGTAGAGAATTTAAGTGAGCTAGGAATAGAATCTACAAGGGGTGATTTTGGGTTGGTGATTACGTGATAAGAAGTTCTACAATGGAGTTCGTGTGGTAGAGGCTATAATGAATCTCACTAAACTCGAGAATATGTTTAGGCTTATACTATATTAGAAAGGAGAGAGAATTGCAAAAGACTATGCCTTTAATCAATTATAATTATGGCACAAATAAATATGTTCTTTTATATATATAACCAGAGAAGAGAATAATAAAAGAAAAACATAATAATGGAGATTATCATTAATAATGTGGAAATTTTATAATAATAAGTATTAAATATTTATTCTATAAATGAGTAGGCGCATGACAATTCAGATATGATAACAACCTATTCTTTGAATGATAATTCTTCTGAAGTTCTACAACCAAATGTTAGTGATGTAGAACGAGAATGATGGCTTTGCTAGGGAGAGCTTGAAAGCAATAATCTGTTACGATTCCTATCAGGAAATCTGAAACATTTCAGATTTTTCTCACAAAATCTGAGAGAATTGGAGGTGGAGAATAGCTTCACGCCTTTTCCCAATATTCTGAGAATTACTTCAGGTTTCCTTTCTAAAACCTGAGAAGGAAATCTCAAGTTCAAGTAGCACGGGTTGAAAAACAACCTCAGATTTCCTCTCCGAAATCTGAGAAAAAGTTCTCAGATTTTGTGCTTAGGAAGTAGAGGAAACAGATGAGGAAAAGGCTTTAGAAATTAGGTGGGGAATAAAGGAGGAAGAGGGGATCACGGGATTGAGAGGGAGTGGAGAAATTCAGTGAAGAGGAGTGGCGGGCTGTAGAGAAGAATTGAGAATTATTTCCTTATTCCACTTCTCAGTTTTGGGAAGGAAATAAATGGCTAGAACTAATGGTGAGGGAGAAAAGCTGAGAGGAAAGATTCCAATCCACCGGTTCTTGATTAGGGAAGAAATCTGGATCAATTAGAGGGGGACGATAAAAAAGAATAGAAAAATCTGATGAATTTCTATTTCCAAAACCAGTGAATTGATTTGGGAAATAGAGCTTAGGAAAAAAAAATCTGATGGAAGCAATGTAAAGGGATTTGAAATTAGTTTCCAAAAGCAATATTGGGAGAATAGGAAATAATGATTAATTAAAGCCAAGGTGGAGGTGAGGTGGGCCGGTGGCATCCAAAGGGGAATATGGGTTTAATGCACTTAATTGTGGTTATTTAATTTGGAATTAGGATTTAGGAAAGAAACAAATAAATTCTATTTGAATTTGAAATTCAAATAAAATGGATTTCGTAACTTTCCAAAAATAGAATGATAAATTAGGAAAGAATTCAAATTTCAAATTAGTTGAATTTGAATTTTGAAACTGTCCAAAATTTAATCACCCAAATTAAATTTGAATTACGTCATGAATGAGATTCAATACTTTCCTAAAATAGCTTTCTAATTTAGGAAACTTATTTGAAATTCAAAATTTGAATTTCAAAGGATGAAAATAATTTCCTAAATTATTTGAACTATTTAGGTAAGCATTAAGGTAACATTGACTCCTCATTCATGGAGACAAACAAGGGTGGCCGGCGGTGGAGGAGCTAATGGGGGAAGGAAGGTGGAGGGGATAGAATCTGGAGGCCAAACGAAGATGGGGAGGAGGAAGAACGATGGAACAAAAACAATTTAAAGAAGAGATAAAAATGAAAGAGAGAAAATAACAAAAACCGTGAGCCTCAGACTCTTCCAAAGACTGACGTGTACTACGTTGCCCTCCTCCCAGGGACTTTACGCCACGAGCCCGGACCCATCTGATAGGAAGTGCTTGTATTCACAAGCAACCTATCCAAAATCGGCGAACCAACAGCAGCCAAATGGCTGTCCACAGCAGGAAAACAGCAGATTTCTGCTGTTTACAGCAGGAAAACAGCACTTGCTCGGGAGAATACGAGAGAAAACTCTAAAAAAAGACTTGTATTCCACTTAAACGATGAATGAAAGAGTAAGATACAATTGATCCTCAATTCGAGAGGAGGATCGATCTCTCCCAAATCTCTAGACGCCGCTAGAGCCCAAAGAAAACCTAAATCTACTTGATCTCAAATTTCAGCCAAATTCAAGATGCTCAAAACCTAGGAAAATCTACTATTTAATGCATACAATTCAAAAGGAATTTCCTAAACAATCCCTACAATCAATTTCCCTCCTAAAATCCATTCAAAAACCTTACAAAAACCGTCCCGCAAAGCGTGCGTCACGCGCGGCTTCCGCCCAGGCGGAAGCTTTCTCCGCCTGTTTTCGCGATTCTGGCCCGTGAACCGGTCCCGCCTGGACCGGCTGGACCGGTCTAACAATACTCCCCTCCCAAAGATCCACCTTGTCCGCAAGGTGGAAAGACGACACCCTCCATTCCTTCTTCATCACAAACAGTAAGAACTTGAAGAGTTCGGTCTTTACACCTGTGCCCCGGCGTATACCTCTCGTCACATCTGAAACAAAGCCCTTTTGCCCTCTTCTCCTGTAATTCTGTCTCAGTGAGCTTCTTGAAGTTATCCCCACTCCATCCTCCTATTGGCTTCTCCTTGGTGATCTCATTATTGTTGACTGATGCAGGCCCCTTTTGTGCTAAAAGAGTGGTCGTAGTCTTGTAAGAGCCTCCTAAGCTGCTGCTCCTAGCTCCCTTCTCCAGATTATTCTGATTTTCTACCAACTGTGCCAACTTCATTGCCTCCTCCAAGTCACTAGGCATCAGAACTTTAACTGCCGCCCGAATCTCTGCCTTCAACCCCTTCATGAACTTCCCCTCCAATACGCTATCTGATAATCGCTCCACCCTACTAGCCAGGTGCTCGAATCGATCACGGTAGTCTTCTACTGATCCCTCCTGCACCAGAGCAAAGAACTGCTCATAGAAATCTCCTCCCCGGTCGGTTTGGAAACGTTCTATTATGCAGTTTTTGAATTCCCTCCAGTTCCTGATAGGCTCCCTCCTGTCACGCTATTGATACCATGCCAAAGCCTTTCCTTCCAGACACAATCCTGCCGCCGTCAGCTTCTCATCTTCTGTCAACCCGTTGACAGCAAAGTAACGCTCCACCTTGTATATCCAGCCATGGCCATCTTCCCCCTCAAAGATGGGCATCTTCAACTTCCTCACCTTCGGATCCCTTCCATTACCCCGGTACTCTCCATAACCTCCCATTCCTCGAAGATGAGGTGCTCCCCAAGTGTCCCGGTCCTCCCTCCGACGTTGGTATCTGAATCTGTCATCATATTCTCCTCTTCCCCTTTCAAAATCAGCAACTCGATGCTGAAATTCAGCACCTCGACGCTGATATTCTTCTCTTCTTTCGCCAAAATCTGCACTTCTCTCATATTCCCCCCTCCTGCCTTCAAAATCAGCACCTTGACGCTGAAAATTAGCACCTCGACGCTGAAAATCAGCACCTCGACGATCATTTCCCATGCTCATCTCCTCTCTAGAAAGTGGCTCTAGAGGTTGCATGTCGTCCTCTCCCTCAAGGATCTCTACTGCCAGATTCTTCCTCCCCCGAAGCGGGTTTGGATTTCCTCCTACGCCCTGGTCGCCGACAGTCTCTCTTGCTTCCGACGCCATCGGATTCGTCTTCATCTCAAGTAATTTCTTCATCATCTCTTCCATCGCCGCGAACCTCCCTTCCAACCTTTCATTATTGGCGGTGATTTCAAGGAATTTTTCCTCCAAATTTGCTTTTAATTGGCCAAATTCGCCTTCTAGGACTTCGATCTTCTTTCCAGCCTTTTTTCTTTCTACGAATCAAAAGAAATCTTCCTCTGAATGCCTAAAACCCGCTGAAATTTCAGGTTTTCAGCCGCCGATGGTCCCAAATCGATGCTCTGATACCAATTTGATAGGAAGTGCTTGTATTCACAAGCAACCTATCCAAAATCGGCGAACCAACAGCAGCCAAATGGCTGTCCACAGCAGGAAAACAGCAGGAAAACAGCACTTGCTCGGGAGAATACGAGAGAAAACTCTAAAAAAAGACTTGTATTCCACTTAAACGATGAATAAAAGAGCAAGATACAATTGATCCTCAATTCGAGAGGAGGATCGATCTCTCCCAAATCTCTAGACGCCGCTAGAGCCCAAAGAAAACCTAAATCTACGAGATCTCAAATTTCAGCCAAATTCAAGATGCTCAAAACCTAGGAAAATCTACTATTTAATGCATACAATTCAAAAGGAATTTCCTAAACAATCCCTACAATCAATTTCCCTCCTAAAATCCATTCAAAAACCTTCCAAAAACCGTCCCGCAAAGCGTGCGTCACGCGCGGCTTCCGCCCAGGCGGAAGCTTTCTCCGCCTGTTTTCGCGATTCTGGCCCGTGAACCGGTCCCGCCTGGACCGGCTGGACCGGTCCAGTGGACCGGTCTAACACCATCCTGCGGCTGGTGGAAACTTCGACTCCCTCCCATAGGGATTTCACTAACGTTCTCTCCAAAGAACACAAGTGCAAACAAAATTTTATTAATAATCCATCATCCAAATACAAGAGAAGGGGCCTCTATATATAGGCCTCAAGAGAAATTAAAAGACACATTCGCCCCTTGGGCTTACATAAGACAAGAGGGTAAAAAGGAAAATTGCAAAACTAAATTAAAATACACTTAATAAACAAAAATAAAACAAAGTGATCTCGGTCGTCGATCTTCAGCTCCTCGGATTAGCATGGACGGTTGGATGCCCGCATCAGTTAGTATTATATATTTTATATTTTGGGTCTTGTGTCATCCAACTTGGGAGAATTAATAATTTTCACTCCATAGGCTTCCATGTCCATTGGCTTGTTAGACGAGATGGATGACATTTTCTTTGGCATGGGTTTTGGTAGATGAGAACAAGCCAATCTATCCTCCTTTTATTTGAACTTAAGGGAGGAATATTGTGCTAGGTTTGCTTTGTGCTATAATATAGTTACATTGGTGCATGAATTATTGAAGTTTGTTCTTTTGAAATCAATGTTAACCTATACCAATTCTAAAGTGTGAAAATATGAGTATATATATATATATATATATATATATATATATATATATATATATATATATATATATATATATATATATATATTAAATTTAATTCATTTAGGTTTCCTACCTATTATCCTCTATTTACATCCTATAAATTTATTATCCTCTATTTCATTTAGGTAGACCTAAAAAGACTTAGAAAAATATTAGAAATGATCTTTCTTTATTAGATTTAAATGAGAATTTGACTTTCACATAGCACAATGGCGAAAAAGGATTCACGTAGCCGACCCCACGTAGTGGGACAAAGGCTTGATGTTGCTGTATTTATAAAAAAAAAAATTCATTATGATACCTACCACCATCATCTTATAAATTCAAATTGCTACGAACTACCTTTGAGGATTGTATAAGAAGATTGCTCCATTTTGTTGAAGCATCTCGCAACCACTTACAAAATAGAAAGAGGGAAAGAGAAGGGAGAGGGGCTGTGGGCTCCGAAAATTCGTCCCCGGCCTCCGCTCGCTTTTCTTATTCGGCGAGGGAGTTTTAATGAACTAAGTTCCGAGGTAAATTTTGGAAGGCAGATGGGTTTGTAGATAAGACACTACCCAGAGATTTCGCCCTCATTTTGTGAGGACTTTATGATCTGAGTTCTGGTTTCCTATAGGCGCAAGCTCCTATAGTTAATTACCCCTCCCGATCACGAGAGAGAATTTTCGATTAAGGCTAGTCGTCAATCAGATACGTAGAGAATACGTGTTATCTGGCGTATAGTAGCAGCAATGGGTTTGGATTTGGAAATTTGAAAATGATTAAGAATTTGGGAATTTTGGAAAGTAGTTGGGAATTTGAAGATTTTATATTTAAAGTAGAAATTTCACCATCCTGCACTTAAAGCTGATGGTGGGGGAATGGATGATGGGCCCGATCAAGATCCCATGGTTCCGTCATCCCGGGCCATCGTGGTCCCTGGTCTACTTAGTCAGAGGAGGTAGTCGACCCAACCTGACAGAAGGATCCTTGTCGGCAGCCATGGGTTGCTTCGTCCAAGGGGACCTTGTAGACCTGGGGTGGGTATTTGCCTAAGGGGACAAATTTGAATCCACCTTAGCTTACAGAGGGCTTTGTGCCCTATCGATCATATCCTATTGATTCATATCTCAAGGATTTGATGCCAATAAGGAGCGTATTGGCTCTGGCCATAACCGGTATATCGTGGTGCCATTTAGCGGCGAAACCACGCGGTTCAGAGGGCCCCAGGTCGTCGTAACCGTTTATCCTGCGGTGGCCATTTAGCTGCAGACCGCCGGTTAGAGGACACGTACCACGTCCTTACTGGCAGGAGATTGTTTGAGAATGGATCCTAGTGATATTTTCGACTAGGCATTTGGCTCTTTGTGAGCAAAAGTAGATTTTGATTTGTCCACCCCTGCAAACTGTTGCGGAGGGTGGATGGATTTTGCTTTAAGTTTTGATGGTTTGATTTCATATTTAAATATTTTTTTGGAATTTTGGGATTTTGAGATTTTGTGGAGTTTTGGGTATTTGGGTGAAATTTTGAGTACTTGGTATGGACATTTTGGAGGCATTTAAAAATGCCTGAAATTAACCCCTCCGGTTGAGATCATCATTCAACACGGCCATCATCGGGGTGTTTGGGGTCATTTTCACTTTATGGATTGAACCTTGTCAACTCTATTGGGCTGTCGACAGAGGATCGGGTTTTGTAGGCTTTGTGTCTTTTGTTCATGAATTTTCTTGATTTCAGGCCTTGAAGGCCTAAAAAGAATGTATAAAATAAATATTCCGGTTAACTCCATAACCGCATATTTATTCGATATCTTGAACACTGTCTACTCCTATTTCTCTATTTAGGAGGATCGGGTTTCATAGATTTCATGTCTTTGTTAGTGAATTCTTATAGTTGTAGGCCTTGAAGACCTAATATGAATGTTTTAAAGCAAATATATCGGTCGTCACAACTTTATATTTGCTTAATGGTTCGAACCCTGTCGACTTCTATTGACCTATATAGAAGGATCGGTTTCGAACCTGAATTCACTTGTCAACCCGCGCAACATCCCTAGACGTCACGTGTGTACCAATAACACGCTCGCCGGGGCCCATGTGGGTTGAGATTGTACTTTCCCCTTTAGTGTACCTATGTGTATACAATTTATAGTGCACGTGCAGGGGTATTTTGAAAATATTTATAGACGCCTTCTGTCCACTTGCATAGAAATTGCGGATCTGGTGGCGTGACGTTGTAGTTTGTGGACGCCTTCTGTCTACTTGTATGAGTGTTGCAGATCCGGTGGCGTTAGATTTTGATGTTGACTCCCCCTTTCTCAATCACCGGGGGAAGGCTCTTCTTGAAGTCTATGAACATTATTTTGAAATGGACTCTTTTTAAGATCTTTAACGTAGTAGACTTGATATTTCTGATATTTGTGGATGCCAGAGTTGTTCCCCTTCCTGAATACAGGATCGAGAAGATCTTAATCACTGTTGTCGTAGGTGACACTTATACTTGTGTCCACCGTGGTTCGATGTGCTTACGAAGTATCCACAGTTGTTATCCACAAGTGGCTTGTGTTTGCTGGTGGAGGACCGTCGTATTAGCTACAAGCTCCTAGGAGTATTCGTAGGAGAACCCTCACTTTCGCATCGAAACCACCTTTCACCAATCTCAGGTGGTCGCTGTTGGGTTGCATTTGTTTGTAGAGGACGGTCCTCCACTATTGGTTTCCCGTATTGCCATCTCAATCAACAGGCGTTCGTAGGGATTGTTGTAGGAGATTCCAATAGTATATGTAGGAGAGGCACCCGTGCATTCTACAGCCATTAGCTATTCTCGCAGGTACGATGCTCCCGATCTCGTAGGGACTGTTGTAAAGTCTACTACAATCTTTGTTTATACACCTTGAGGTCGTAGTACGCCTGCTTGTACTTTGATTGTTGTATGTCTTGCAGGAGAGCGGGGCACTCATTTTCAATCAAATGATATTGATTGTGTCGTCCGCCTTTATTTGTAAGCATTTCATATTGCATATTGACTGCTATGATTTGCAGAAGTCCCTTGCATTTGTTTGACATTGAACTGTCGCTTCTTGTGGTTACGTCACTTGATAGTTCTTGCATCTTGATCATCAAGCAAGTTGTACTTGGAACTTTGGTTTGAGTTGGAACCTTTGTATGATATTTCGAATCGAGCTTGAGTTCAAGTCCAAATGTATGTCCCCTGTTGTCCTTTGAGTTCGTGTCCGAGCTCAAAATGAGTTCAACCAAGTTCAATTGAAGTTCAAGTTCATTTGAGTTCGAGTGTAGGTTCAGATTGATTTGATTTTGGTTCCCATTTGATTTCATTTTATTTGGATTCGGCCTTTTATTAGTCATTTAGGTTTTGTTCAAGTTCAAGTCCACAGTCCACAAGTCCTCTGTTGTTCTTCTGTGTTCAACCAAATCCAGGTCCCAAATTGTTCTTCTCATTTGACTTTCAAATCAAATGTAAGTTCAAATCTTATATTTTCAAATTTGTTTGGGTTCGTGTTCACTTAGGTCGATTGAATCAAGTTTATAAGTCCGAGTCCACCGTCCAAATGTTCACAAGCTGAGTCCAAGTTCGATCGTCCTTTGAGTTCAACCAGGTTCTAGCTCTTTGTTCTTGCATGTCATTCGAGTGCAATCAAGTCCAAGTGTAACATTGCGTTCACCCGAAATTTCGGCAGCCTTCCGGCGTCTCCCCTGTTTAGGAGAAAAACTACGGAAAACTGGGCCTTTCCCACCACGCTAAGAAAAGCGTGTATGGTAGGTGCCCTCTTTCGAGGACATCGCGGTCTTGTAATTTTTGATCCCCCACCACGCTAAGAAAAGCGTGTATGGGTATTTTAAAAATATTTTGCAAGAAAATATATTTTTTGAAAGTATTTTGCAAGAACAGCAGTTATTTCCCCGCAAGCGGGTACTTATGGGTATCCCCGCTTTGTCATACACATCGCACCGGGCTCCTATCCCACCACGCTAAGAAAAGCGTGTATAGGCGAGGTTTCCAAGGCGATACGAACATCAATGAGGGATTTGGGTGATTACCCACTTCATCGCAAGCGTCGGGACGCACTCCCTCCCACCACGCTAAGAAAAGCGTGTATAGGTGGTCGTTTTGTCTCGACGAATACGTTGAAACGGGTTCTCGGAGTTTTAGGGTTAGGGAGCTTATACCTTAGCTTTCGTCGGTGTCGACACGAGGGTCGAGGAGAGAAGGATTGCAAGCTTTTATTACTATTATTATTCATTATAATTTATATTAATTATGATAATAATTAAATAATTATTATTAATAATTACTCACTAATTATTAATTAATTATAATTAATAAGTTAATTATAATTAATTAATACTTAATTATAATTAATCAAAATTAATTATAACTAATTCAATAATTATAACTATAATTAATTATTAATTAATTTACAATTAGATAATTAATTATTATTAAAACTAGGTAATTATTAAACATAATTAATAAAAATTATAATAAATAATATTAATAATATTTATATATATATATAATTTTTTTTTTCTCACCCTCTCACTCTCTGGTTCGGCCGAAGAAGCGCGGGTAAGGGAGAAAGTTGCGATCACAGCAAGCGCGCTCATGTGCTTGCTTCGATCAAAATGGGTGACTTCTGATCCGAACAGGAAGGGAGAGTCGTTAAATGAGCGAAGTCAAGCGGCGACCAAGGAGACGGAGAGGGGCTCTAGTTCAGTCGTATGGAGAAGCCGAAGGAGGTGACTTAGGGCTGTCGTGAATTTGAGGTGGAGGTTCGGCTTGATCGGGGCTTCAATCGTCGGACAGAGAGGGTGGAGGCCGGCTTCAGGTAAGGATCTCAACTCCTTTCTCTCTCTCTCTCTCTCTCTCTCTCTCTCTCTCTCTCTCTCTCTCTCTCTGGATTGAGTGGATTGGACGGGTGAGGAGGCCGAAGGGATTTTGGCTGCTGGAGCTCGTGGATTTAGTCGGAGAAGGAAGACAGGGAAGAGAGGAGCTCGGGATTTGGGAGAGGAAGTGTGGACGGGATGAGAAGAGCGACGGGAGAGCCGGGTTAGGGAGCTTGTGCGTGGAGAGCGAATGGAAGAAGCAGCCACTGAACGCCTCGTTTGGATCGGTATTTAACGACGCGAATAAGTCTTCTCGAGCGGAGTTTGAGCAGAAATCACGGAGAACCGACTGGAGCGGCGCCGTTTGCAGCGGGATTTCGGCACGACTTCGCGGATCCATCGGGTACGAGGTTTGTACGCTGTTCATTTTTGCTTCTTCTACCTTTTTGTTTCTTTGGGTATAGCATGATGGTCAACAGGGGCTTAAGTTTTCAATCATTGTTGGACATAAGAGAGGAAGCTCTCAAAGCCGAGAATGGAATATAATAATAGCAGCAACAACATCATCTTGGCCATGTTTAGCCATTGTCTCCTTGGAGGTGGCTGCATGCCCTCCTAATCACTGATATAGAGATAGTGATATATCTGTTATTATGTTCAATATATTAAAATAAATCTTTGATATACTCTATTAAAATTTAGTTCAATATTTGATCTATCTTCGACTGTGGATGTAGGTGAATATCACCGGCATAAACTTGTGTGTTTCGTGATTGTAATCTTTGATTTATTTATTCTTGGTCTTCATTTGATTTTGATCAAAATTTTGTCACAATGTCAACCTAAGGAACTTGTAAGACATATACATTTAATGAAGTAGGAATTGGCGTTGCATCATGGAAGAGAAATTTGTGGTTTTGTCATTGTCAGCTGAGTCAATGCGAGGTTACATTTTGAAAATGTTAAAAGCCTGTGTATCAGTGATGGATGAAAAAGTTTGTAAAATCTTAACTATCTGGGAATGCATCTATTGATGAAAAAATTTTGATGTTCTTTGTACATGAACCATCCTGCTTGTTTTTTATGCTTTTTCTTTATTGTATGCATGTTGTATGAATGGATTGGGGGAGATTCGTTTGGGACGGCTTTCTTATTACTTTTTAAAACAGCTTTTTAATACAAAATTTGTACTAAAAAGTTATTTTAAGAAGCAGTAAGAAAGGCATCCCAAACGAAGCCTTTGTTTGTTTCATTTGGTTCTATTTTCTGCATTTGGTTTTTATGCTAAAGCAGTATTTCATGGATAAAAACTTTTCAGATACTCGGCAAATCTGACATGAAAATGGAGGTCGAAGTTCCTGTGGACTAGATGCTGACAATATTTTTGTACATACAAGACCTTGGACCAAACTCATGGGCACATTTAGCTTCGCTGCTATAAGAAAGCAACTTTCTGTATGATTTTGATTCTCGAGCATAGAATGGATACTTCTCTTGCTTTTTTTTGATAACTTGTTTTCATTATTCATGCATTGTGTTATAATTGATTATCAGATCAGTGTCACATTGCTAATAATGTGATAAAGGAGAAGCCATTGATAAGTTTCATAATATATCTGCATTGATTTTTGTTCTTAGCTCTGTCAATGTGAAGTCATGGAAATGACATCCATATATTTCTTAGAGTTTTTCAGAAGATCTGTTATATGTTGTGTGCTGCTCTGCTGTGGCTCTGATTATCTTACTCATTTTTCTAGTAGCAATAATTAGAGATGAAAAATTTAAGTTCCGTTCGGGACAATAGTTTTCTTAATGCTTTCTAAAATAGTTTTTTTAAGTTCAAAAAATTTTTGAGCTAGAAATTTTTTAACTAAAAAACTGTTTTAAAAAATAGAGCGAGAGAGGAGTTTATTCTTTGTTTTGAAAATTGAGGTTTTGTTTGAGACGGTTTTTTTATTGTTTCTTAAAGCAATTTTTTAGTATAAAAGTTTAATTTTTATTTTAGAAAGTTATTTTAAAAAGCAATAAAAAAGCAGTCCGAAATGAAGCCTGAGTGAATTTGATTGCAATCCTAAGAAATAAACGTTACTCATTGTGTGTTGGAATGTTCACAGCATTAAGATTTCTTCTATTTTTTTTTATAAATATTAGCATTATTATTGTGCATTCAAATCTGCATAAAATAGCTCATATCTATATTTTACTTTCACATTTAACAGTAAGGAAATGGATTTAGATTTCTTCTGCATTTGTTTTAATATCTAATTCATTTTTCTATCTTGTTCATATCATTAGGATTTTAAATAAAGGCCTAAATCCACAAATTATTGATGAGTTAATAGCAAGAATAATGAGTTACCACATTGTTTGATCCAATGAAATAAATTAATTACAAAATAATCTTGTTTTTAAACAGAATTGATCTCTATTTTTATGATAATTTTCTTCCCTTTGAAGATAGATGATATTTGCTAAAATTCAGAGAAAAAAGACCATACAAATAATTAAAATTCACAACTCAAAAAGACAAAAAATTAATGGATTCCATAAATTAGATATGATGTTTATTATGAGCTTCACAAAACTCTTCTTAGAAGCCCTAAAATATAATAATGCTAATTGCTTATATAAAGTAAAGATAAACTTTTGTGTGAGCATGGGTTCCTTCTTGTTTTTGGGAGAGGATGAGGATTGCCTAACAAATTGAGGACTTGATTGCTGATTATGCTAAAAAAACCCAAATGGATTAGTCAAATGCTCAAATCCCAAATATTTTTTAAAACTAGAACAAGTTAATCACATAGAACAAAATACACTAAGAACTTTGTTATGTCTTGAAACATTTATGACGATATATAAAATTTAGCATCCAAAATTAGAACAAAGATACAACACAGATATATAAGAAAGAGGGATGCAAGAGTCATAAGAGGCATCAAGATTTTTGCATTAAATTTCAGGGAAAAATTATGGTGTATGACACAATTAAAATAATTATACTAATATTTATTGTTGATTACAAATGAATCTCTTCCTTAGAAGGAAGGCCTTGACTCGATGTAACAAATATACATCATATAGAGCATATAACATTGCGAGAGTTAGAAAAATCTAATGATATGAGAGTTGTTCTCAAGAGAGTGTTGACCTGTCTGTTTGGTCGATATGATCATATTTGGATGACGGTAGGATCGTATTCAGACAACAGTAGTTGGAGAGACGATAATTGATCAGTGACGAAGGACGAAGAGACTGTAGTCGGTGGGCGATAGTGGTTGGAGTGACTGTAGTCGGTAGGCGACAATGGTTGGAGGGATCGTAATCGATGGACGACAGAGGTCGGAGGGACTATAGTTGACATGCAACAGAGGTCGGAGGGACCATAGTTGGCGGGCGACGGAAATCAGAGGGATCATAGTTGGTGTGAGACAGTGATCGGTGGGGCTATAGTCGGCAAGTGATGTTGGCCCGAGGGATCGTAGTTGGCTAGCGATAGAAGTCATAAGGACTATAGTTGAGCGGCCAAACGATGCTGGAGGGACTGTAGTTGGTGGGAGACGATTGTTGGTAAACAAAAATAAAAGAAGAAGAAAATATACTATAAGGCATCAAAGTTTGGTTTTGAAGTGATTGAATAGCCGAAACTTTCATCAAATCATAACCAACTAAAGAAAAAATTTATTTAGACTGGTTACAATAAAGTGCATGGAGCATCTACTAAAGATTTAACAAGAACAGTAGAAAAACATGCAAGATGCATGCAAAACAAGCAGGACTTTTGTTATAAATCCAAAACAATTATGTACTACCTTCGATCAAAACTGAACACGATACAATCTAATTCAGAAGAAAGAAATAAGGTCTTCCACTAACAACTATAAGAAGCAAAATCAAGAAAATCTCACACAAAAATTTGACTAAACACACTGTATAACCAATAACAAAAATGATTAGGGGAAGAAGAGAAAGAAAAAGGAGAACAAGTCCAAAGCATATCTCAAGCTTGTATTGGGAGTAGGCTCTTGTTGTCTTCACTGTAGATCTCATTTTAGTTGATTATAGAAAATTGCATACTTAATTTCTCAAAGATACTTAAGACAGCACCTGCAACACGTGTATAAATAAAAGCTAGATAACTTTATTGATAAAGACACTAAAAAGGAACTATTTTTGGAAACCTTGGAATATAAATAACGCATCGATAATCTGCACGGGTCGGGTCTGAGTTGACAATCTTAACCCGTTTGTAAAATTGGGTCGGATTAGTGTCTACCCGTTTAAGGCCGGGTCAAGTCGGATTCTACCCGAACCCGATCCGTTGACCTGAATTGACTCCCTAATTGATGGGAGGAAATTGAATCCACTAGTTCACCAATAATTCTTTATACTTCTCCTGCAAACAAAAAGGGTAAAAAGAACAAAAAGCATTTGATGAACAGACCCATAACAATGAAAAACAAAGTTTTAAATGTTTAAGAGGGTGACCATCAACCACAAAATAAAATCTTTATTTTCATTAGTAAATAAAACTTTCTACTTTGTGTTAAATACAAAGAATTGTTGTTCAACTTCGGTAGGAGATTCTTATCAGAGTCTCTTCAGCGTTTCAGAAGTAATGCAAAAGAAATTCAAAGAAAATTTCATTAGAAAGATGAATAATACGGTAGTCATAGTGTAGTTCATATGCTGCTGTAGTGAGAGATTCTGAGATTGAATTGTTCTCATTGAATAGCAGAGTTGTTTTTCAAGGACTATCAAGTTACCATTGTGCATAATTAATTTGAAAACAATACACAAAATTGACGCATTTGGTCCATTAATTCCAGAATAACTTATAAATTACGCTGGGCTTAGCATAGTTCCATTTGCACTTTAACAGTTTACAAAAACAACTCATATTAAAGAAAATTTAAAATTTTAGCAATTCCACAGTTTACTAATGAATGATTAACAAATTCAGCTGATTGTAAAATGATTAAGGCATCGATTGAGACAACTTTTTTGATGCTTCTTAAAGCATCTTTCTAATAAAAAAAGAAAATTTTTGTATTAAAAAGCTGCTTTGATAAGCAATAAGAAAGCCGTCCCAAATGAAGCCTAAATCAATCATGACATCACTAAATTCTATTTCCAAGCAAATAAGTCATGACATTGATAATTTCAATTTTCTAGGTATCCAAAGACCAAAATAATAAAGACAAATAGCTGAAATCTTCAACTAACAACCCATCATGGTTTAAGATTGAGAAGGGTTATTAAAAAAAAACTTCAAAATTCAAGCAAGACAATGTGATCGGGTGGCACTTCATAGTTGTTTCATACCCGGAGAGTAGGCAGAGAGGGAGAAAGCACTTCGAAAAGTGCTTGTGGGTTTTGCAATTCTACCATAGGTTTTAGGTTCGAGTAGGACCTTGATTTAAGGTGGAATAAAAGGGAGGGAGAAACTCAGGGCTAACAATCACAATAGTGATCTCTAACATCGCAACACACTTGCAGTTCAGCATGCAGCAATTACACTCTTCTTTATCTGCATAAGTAGCAACAACACTCGGCTCTGCCTCCATCAAAAGCAACATTTCTTCATCAATAGCAACGTTTGGTCATATCCTAGCAGCCAACATTCAACAGACAATACACATTTATGCGAGCAAACTTCTGGCTCGACCTTCTCCCTCAATCTTCTTGCTCAACCTTTTCCATCTCTGATCACCAGTACATAAGGTTACTTTGTAATATAAAAAATTATGTTATATTTTTTATAAAAATCATAGTAAATTTTACAAAATATTCTTTATATATTTTTAATAAATATATTACACTTTCAATATAAGAAATTTCCAATGAATTTTTTTATTATTTAAAGGTAGTTATATTTTTGTGAAATGGTAACTAAATAATATTCACAGTTTTTAAGGTGTGAATAAGCAATTCTTTATGCACATTTTTGTACTTTCAGCTAAATATTTTATATGAAAATTTGACTATTGCCATAATGATTGTTATCATAAATTTTAAAACTAATGTGATTGAAATTTTCTTAGGAATTAGAAAATTATAATGGTGATCTTATGTGACGAAAACTTAGTTATGGTTGATTCTAAGTACGAAGAAAGATCCAACTTGGAAGTATACGAAGTTAAAATAAGAGTTAGAATACTCTTTGCTTAATATGTATTTATTGTGATAAAGCGACAAATTAGGTATATTTCAAACCAAAAAATATCTTATTGGTACTTTTAAAACATCCAAAAGGACTAATGTTATTACATGCAAGAAGTTCCATGAGATGTAACGAAAGAGTTACTTGCTTATCAAGAAGCGATAAAATTGAAATAGAATATATGTATGTAATATAATAAGTGTGATAAAGATGATGACGTCGACAACAACAATAAGCTTTTATCTCATTACATGGGCATTATGATAAAGACTACTAAATAACAAAAAAATTAAATGTTCATGCATTGCGGAAAGTGACCATTGGAATCAAGTTATGAAATGGGAAATATCAATGCACCTAGCATTGGATTGAAGTTCCTCGAGACGAGAAGTTCTATGGATCATTTCGTATATCTAGAATTTGAAAAAAAAAGGAAAAAAGGAAAAAAATGAGATAAACGAGGATCCACAAAAACCTAAATAAGAGATTAAAAGATAAAACTATATAATACATAGCTAAGTGGTTCTACAAATTAAACATCCCTTTCAATTTAGGAAAGTTTGAGAGTTTTAAACATATGGCAGATGCTATTGCACAATATGTATCAAATCTAAAATTCTTGTTCTATCATGAGTTGGAACTCTCTATTTAAAAGAAAAATAGAAGCAACTAAGAATGACATGGAAAAGCACAAGAAGGTTGGGAAAGAGAAGAGTTGCACCCCTATATTAAATGGGTGAATTGATCATAGAGAACAATTACTAATAAATTTCTAAGCTATAATTCACCATTAGACACAATATTCATGGAATCATTTGATGTATCTGAATATTTGAAAAGTGCATTAAAGCTCTTTGAGCTCCTTAATGTAGAAATTGAAAATTTGAAGAGGAGTGAGAATGTGGTGCAAGTGATAACAAATAATAACTCTAATTAAATTCTTGCAGGTTAATAATTTGTAGTATCTTATTTTTAAATATTTATTTTAATTATAATGTTAAGATATCTTAAATTCTAATAGGTTAAATGCTTATGGATAAGAGGACACAAATATATTGGACGCATATATAGCTTATTGCATAGATCTAATGTTGGAAAATATTAGGAAGACTAAAAAAATGAAAAATACTATTAAGAAAACCTTGGAGTTATTTGGCTTTTCATATAATGGTATATTCTTAATATGATAAGAAAATATAAAAGTGTAGCATAATTAGTGAGAGAATACATCATCAACCATTTTGCTAATTCTTTCCACACACGCAAGCATAAACAAGTAAGAAAAAAAAAATTAAAGCATATGTTTGCCTCTGAATAGTATTGCAAGTCTAGATTTAATGTTAGTTGCAAAGGAAAGAAAGTTTGAGAATATTACCAGGCTATATTTTGGAATGTTGGAGTTTATGCTTTGAAAATTACACGCATATTAGTGAACATGCTAAGATTAATAGATGGTGATAAGATGTAATGGAAAATATTACAAATACAATTAGTGGAGTATTTAAAGGATATGAAAAGAAAAAAAGGGCAAATCATTTATGTCATTGGTGAAAGATTTGGGTGTCAACTATTACGTCAAGTCAGTTACTATCATTGGTGAAAGATTTGGCTGTCAACTTGACAAATTTTAAATACAAGTAGATAGATAATTGATGAAAAGTTTAAATGCAAGCAGGCTAGTAGGAGACCCAGATAAAAGAATTGCTGTAAATTAAGAGCTCACTATTATTAATCATATTGGTGGTCTGGTCTATTTATGGTTGAATTTGTCATCCATAATAGATATAAAAAATTTGTAGATATAATTATTAATTGAAACTTCTGCAAAATTTAAAACTTTTTTATTGGTTTGTTCTTTTTTCCTTAAATTGTAATACTAAAATTTTAATATAATGGAGTGGTGGGAGATGCATGGTGCATCAATCCCAACTTTACCAAAATTGGCAATTAAGATTTCAAGCTTATCTTATAGCGCTATTGGATGTGAGAGGAACTAGAATATCTTCGATAAGGTTAATAATTAATTAATTTTGACTACATAAAGTAATTCACATATTTTGTAAATCTCAATTTGATTTCATTTTTATAGATTCACATGAAAAAGAGAAATTGGTTGGATAAAAAGAATTTATATGACCTAATGTTTATAAAGTGCAACTAAACTTTCAAAAGATCGAATCAAAAGAGATGTTATTAATTTAATAGTTTGAGTTGTATTGATCAATTTTAAGAGTAAATAATTAGAGAAATGAAGAATGTTGGTGAATAATGTTTTGGTGATGAAGATCTAACTTGGCAGACAAAAATGAATAGGCCTTAGAAAAAGTTGAAAGAAGGTAGTCTTTAAGATTTAGTAGGTTGAAAATAAGAGGTTCATTAGAACGAGAGCTAGTTCATCTTGACCTACATCAACTTTTGTTGCTATTCAATAAAGAGAAGATGGGATTGACACAAAAGAAGAAGATGATTTTAAGGAAATGCTACTTGAAGAAGAAAGAAAATAAGTGAATGAAAGAATGGATGATGACAAATGACTTATCTAGAGCTTGCTTCATGATACTTGAGATTTTGTGCATTAACTTTAGTTTTGGCTCTGAATTAAACATTTTTATGCAAAATTGAAGTTCCTAAATTTTATATCAAACCACTATACTACTTTTAATCTTTTGTTAATTCCTATGTATAATAGAAATTGTTAATAAATTTAATTTTCGGTTTTACATTTGAATTTTATCTTCAAATTGGGTGTGTGCATCACTTTTTTATTTTTATATCAAGCTTTAAGATATTTATTAAATAATCCATGTTTTACAATTGTTATTGAATGTATAATAATATTTTCTAAATTTATTAATAGATGTGTTTTAAACTTGATTGATTAAATGTCTATCTATCCAATGTGCATATATATATATATATATATATATATAAGTTATGAGAATTATACTTAATAAAAGCACTGCTTCACATTGGGTCTTATGCAGTGAAGCAAAAAGGAACTTGAGCATTGATTTTCACTTTGGAAACTCTAAGAAATCTACAAGCTAACATATGTTGGCCTTTTAAGAGCACTTCTATCTTAAGCCTTTTCTGCAAGTTTATCCAATATGTCAAGACATATTTTACCAATCATTTCTACCCATCATATTATCCCATTATAAATGTCCCAAACATAACAACCTAGAAGCTATCACTGGATACCCTTGAAACTTAAAAATTGCTAATTAAACATGCTTGTCTGCAAGTTTAGAGAGAAAGAATAAAAAAGTTACAAGCTTAATAGGAGAGCAGCAGGCTTATGCTTATGCAACCAATATAAAAAAGCTGGATATAAATAATTAAGAAAACGATAATAAATGATACTGCATAAACAGGGGCGGAACCCCATTATGGCTTGGGGGGCAATTGCCCCCCCCTCAAAAATTTTTTTTTTTCATTACACTATTAATTAGGTATTTTTTAGTCTTTATTATAAGGGTTTTAGGTAATTGCCCCCCCCCCCCCTAAAAATGTTAAAATACTATGATTTTTAGGCAATTGCCCCCAATATAATTAAATATATTGTGTAGATGTGTTATTGTTAGGGAATGATGAACCAAATACAAAGAGAAATAGTAAATCAAAATTTGTTCCGGGGTCGCTGCCCCCGGAAACCCCCGCAGGGTGCTGCCCCTTGACCCTGCGACCTGACCAGGCAGGTCGAACCCCGTCAGGGGGCGCTACCCCCTTGGACTCCGGATATATATGCGAACAGTTACTATAAATTTGGGCACCCCCTTCGAAAATTATGGCTGGTTCCACACCTGTGCATAAAGATCAAAGCCCCAAGTCACAAGTTACAGAGCTGAAAGGTCGAGAGTTGTATTGAGATTTCTATTCAAATAGGCAATATTTCGGTTCAAAAAGGTAAAAACTCATTCAAAAAACCAAAGAGAAATGAATAACACTTGTTAATTTAAACCGTAAAAAATATAAAGCCGACAACTTCCAATAATTATTTATAAAACAAACAGAGAAAAAATGAGAGCCTGAAACAAGAACTTGTGGCAATATTTTCTGCGAATCGATCAGGGAACTTATGGGTCCAGTAAATACCAGTAACTCTTGTACATCAATTCTCTGAAGAGTCCTCAAAGAGCTGCTTCCTCAGAACATCATGCAATTTCCCAAAAAGATCCTTTTTCAAAGAATCAAAAGCCATATCCAGTCTTTCCAGCAGCTCCGTAGAGTTTTTATTGTACATAAACAGACCATTGTAAAGCTCGAAGCTATCGCTGCCTGTGTTCTGCACCAGCTTCAGCAGTGCCTCATACCCTTTGGTATCAATCTGGGTCGACTTGAGATCTAGCATAGAAAGTAAGCGCCCCACAGTATGGGTCAAAAACTGAGTCTCGGCAGCACATGCATCATGCTCGGCACAAGACATCTCCACCATCCGGCAGCCCTCGCGCTCAAAAATATCAAGAAATCTCTTGCACCGCTCCGCACGGTCGCCGTAGTCCCCAATGCGGACCTTCTCATAGACCAGGGGGAGGCCATCCCAACCATCTTTGCCGCTCTCAGGACCAAACATGGGGTGGGTGCAGAGGATGTCGAAATAGGGTGGGAGGTGCTTCAAAAGGAGGTTTTTGGGGAACTCCTTGACGGAGAGGACTTCAGTGAATAGTGTGTTACGGCGGAGGCGTTGGATAGGGAGGGCGCGGAGGACGGTGGCAGTAGAGAGAATGGAGGAGGAGGAGAGGAGAACAACATCCGGATGCTGCTCGCAGAGGTCATTGGGATCGGAAAAGAATGAAGCGCCAAGAGAGGCTGCGGCGGCCGAGTGGTCAGTACGGGAATGAGCGAGTAGGGTGTGCCCCTGCCGGGCGAAGGTTTGAGCGAGGAACTGTCCGAAATTGCCGAACCCTATAATGGCGATCTTGAGGCGTACGCGCCGATCCATGAGATCAGAGGCCTGAGCCTCCATGTCAAAGGGCTGGGCGGCGTCCATTGCGCGGATAGCCGGGGGCCGGCAGCGCAGGCGACCAGCAGCGGGGACAAACGAGATGGCGGAGCTGAGGGAGTTGAGAAACATTGTGTCCTTGGGGCCCACCACCGGCGCACTGTACCCTAATCCTGGAGCCAACGCATCCCGGCGGCGAGCGGGGAATAGAGAGGGGAGCGGTAAAGCTAGAGCGGGCTATATACTAAATTTTGGAGAGAGAGAAGGGTTTTTGGAGGAGAGGGAATATCACTTTATTTTATATTATTTATATATTTAATATAAAATTTTTAATATTATATATATATATATATATATATATATATATATATATATATATATATATATATATATAATTTTAATTTCAAATTAGCACGTCATTACAAAATTATCTTGAGCGGGCACGAATCTCGAGACAAAAAACTAGTTACAAACTTCAAAAAGAAAATCCGAGAGCATTAGAACTCTGATTTCAGCGAGCTTACATTCAAACTGAGCGTCTCAGAAATAGGAACCCAATGACGCCAAATTCAACCCAATCCGAGCCCAAATGGGTCCGAATAAAGGACCCGAAGCACTGTTGAAAGGTTCAAACCACAATTTGAGTTACGAAACGGTCTCTGATTTTAACGAGCTTATACTTGAATCGAGCGTCTCGACGAGACGAATCCAAGGAGCCCAAGATCACCGAATTCCTACATCACTAAGGCCTTCAAATATCCAACGAACGGTGCACGATCTTATGATTCAATATCGGTCGTCCATTCAACCACTCCCTATTCGCCCCTGATCTCGCGACTATTTACGAGCTATGCCACTACAGAAAAGCTATAAATAGAGCCCTCATTCTTCACAAAGGGGACTCAAGTGAAGAGAGATAAGAAGAAGGGAAGAAGAAGAGAAAGGGAAAAGGGAGAATCATCTCCTCCTCGACCACCGCCGCCAGAGCTCTTCCCGCAGCCTGAATACGCCGGAACTCTGCCGGATTTCGCACAACTTCGTAACTTTGTTTCAATTTAGAAGAACTTTATTGTAAATCTAATTGTCCTAACTTGTGGGACGAATCAGCTTCTTGTAATTTACGCAACACTGGTAGAACTTTTCAACTGGGTGAGATCCCGTTGTTTTTTCCCTCTTTTGGGTTTTCTACGTAAAAATCCTAGTGTTCTTTTATCTTATATTTGTGTGTGCTGAATATTCGTACAACGTTAAGACACGAATTTACAAACTCTACCGCCGCGTGTATTCTAGCCCGCAACAGTTTGGCGTCGTTTGTGGAAAATACTATCCCACAACTTCGAGTATTGCTACAATGGTCAACAGACGTAGCAGTCGCATCGTTGGATCTTCCCGCTCTAACTCCCACCAGTCCAAAAATCAGTCTATTAACCATAGACGCCCGATGTCTGCCTCCTTTCATCATGGGGGGCAGAATGCTGCCGGAGAAGGGACCTCGGGACCTGGAAGATGGAAGAATCTCAGAACGATATCCTTCAACTCTTGCGAGAGAATCGATATGCTACATTGGTACAATAGGAGGAGGTCCTTCTCCCTCGGGATCCACCACGGGTTGAAGATGTTCAATTCAACCATCTTCAAGAAGAGATTCATCTTCCTCCACCCAGGAGACATCCTCAATCACGACAGGATAATTAACTTGCCGATACAGCGAGTTCAACACATCCTTCCCCCTCGACTCGGCAGCCTCGCATTCTTTCGGATATCCCAGAAGGCTCTGCCCAATCACACATTGCAGAACTCCCTCACAATGTGTGCGTCACGAACTGGGAAGATTGATACGATAAGAGTTCCCCCGATGAGATGTGAGGCATGCTCTCCGATAGAGGAACTTCCAAGAGTCACACCTCTAGCTGAAGCCATTCTTCAAAGAACGTATCGAAGCAATTTGTCAGTGGATTGGGGGTCATGAGTATGAATTACATTATCATATTAGTGGGATATCACCTAAAATTTATTTGTCAATTATGAGTGATATAGATGTGATGAACATGCTTATAGGTTCCTGCAATGGCAACAAAGTGGAGGTGTTGGTTGTAGTGAGAGATCATCAAGAAGATATGACTTATACGGACGAAACTCAGTGTGGCGATGTGCAAGATTTAAGTGCCAAAAACACGGTAAACAATGACATATTAGTAGATGGTTTGTGTGATGGTTCATTTGCGACTGAAGTTAAAGAAAAAAATTCATTACGTGTTGGTTCGTGTTTTGAGGATTCATCTAGTTTCAAGCAAGCTATTTGTTCTAATGAAATATTATAGAACTTTGCAATTAAGATTAAGGCAAGTAACAAATCAAGAGTTATTGCTATATGCACATATTATGGTTATCCATGGAGAATACGTGCTTCGATATGTTCGATGGACATTCATTCGAAGTTAGAAAATTGATTTCAACACATTTATGTCATGGAGTTAATAGAACTGGGAACAAACAAGCTACCTCAAGCTGGATTGCACATGAAATAAAGGACATTATGAAAAAGAATCATGATGTTACTCCAAAGGATATTAGTAATAACTTAGAGACCATTTTTGGTTTATCTTTATCATATATGAAAATATGACGTTCAAGGAAAATAACATAAGATCAAATATTTGGTTCAGTAGATGATAATTACATGTGGGTGCCCACTATGAGGTCTGAGTTAATGAATAGGAATCCTGGCTCACATATAATGTACCAATGTGATGAACAAAATGGCTCATTTAAGAGGTTCTTTGTCAGTTTCAAGGCATGCATTGATGGCTTCCTTGCTAGTTGTAGATATTTAATTGGTATTGATGTTTGTCATCTTAAATGAAAATATTTAGGTGTGATCCTTTCTGCTAATACTTTGGATGGGAACAATGGTCTCTTTAATATTGCTTTTGCCGTTGCTGAATAAGAATCAAAGAAAAGTTGGGAGTGATTTGAGGATTCTTGGGGTCAAGCAAGCTATTACAGTTACAAGTTTGTAAGCTAACTTAATTAAATATTGTGTTAACATTTGTTATCTAAACATTAGTTTTTTTAGCAAATATAGAATGACATATGAAGGAGCCATTTCAACATTACCAGAGAAAGAGCAGTGTACCTTACTAAGTGATAACCAGTTAGTTTTCCTACCTGTTACAATAAGGCCGCATGGTAGACCCAAGAAAAGACGAATTAAAAACTTCTTGGAAGGTGCGCAGAAATCGAAAACAACTCATAAATGTGGTCAATGCAATTCTTGGGGTCACCGTAGAAGTACTTGCAAGGAACCTTTAAGTTTTGAGGGAGAAGATATTCAGAATAATGTTTGGTCAAAATTACCCATTCGGCGAGGGCAATTATAATTCTAGACCTGTTTGAATTACTTCTGCTTGCCAAGAACTGCTTGCTATTTTGAGCCATATAACTCATAAATATATGACTTTTGAGCTAAATATTTGTAATTCTGCTTGGTGTTTTGAGTCCAAAATATATT
Organism: Dendrobium officinale; assembly: GCA_019514585.1. Classification (NCBI taxonomy): domain Eukaryota; kingdom Viridiplantae; phylum Streptophyta; class Magnoliopsida; order Asparagales; family Orchidaceae; genus Dendrobium; species Dendrobium officinale. The sequence continues at coordinate 29,374,969 of CM033695.1, read as the reverse complement.
GTTTTATTAATTGAAAAAAACTTCATCATATGTTGTTTTTTGTCATGACACTTATGTTTTCATAATATTTCTGCTTGTGAACAGTTATAATTTTGCTACAGGGATCCCAAATTATAATTCTGCTTCTATACAGAGCTCCCAAAACTTCTCATTGATTTCAATTGAACCAGACTTCTGCTTGTCGTCCACATTATGTGAAAAATAAATGATCTGTATGGAAGAACTGCTTGCCTCTATGCGAATTAAATGCCCTGTATGGAAAACTTACACTTATGCTTGCCTTTGCTTCATTACGATTAGTGGTAGAACAATATCAAATATTCTAAATATTGAATCGCAAAATCTAAATATTGACTCAAAGTGGCATTTACGCATAGTGATATTTATTTACAGTGAAAGCTATAATAACATTAAGGAAAATCACTATGACCAACAAGATTTTCATTTGTAACAGCTCGGCTCTAATTGAGTCAATATGCGTTGTACTGCTTTCAGCAATATTTGAACTTCGGAAATTGCTACCATACGGAATTTCATTAACTTCATCACACCATCGAAAATAATGGCAATCATCTTATGTTCTATTCCGGGAGCATATGTAGAATTTTCTTCCTCTACTACGAGATTGGTAAGATGTAAATATCGCACATTGTAAGTTGCAATGACAATACATTTGATTACTAAAGTTACGGAATGTCGTTGCCGAGGAACTCGAACTCATTTTTAGATTGCCTTGTATATTGCCTTCATAAAATACACCTTAAAAAAAATAAAAGAAAATGAAGATATAAGAAGTAAAGAATTGCCTTTACATTCCATTCATTCAGAAAATATTCAAAAAATACACCTTGGCATTTCATCAAACACCTATTATGCATATCTAAATTTACAAACACAACATAGTGAATGAATCCCTAAACAACTAATGGAGAACATCACCGTCAACATTAAAAACTTAAATGATTATAAATATGTTAAAAAAACATGGACTGAAGAAGAAAAAACAAATATCACATTGCCAGCTTTTTATGCGAACATCCTGTGAGATAATAGAACAACGTGAAAGGCCAACTCACTGGAGAAGCCGCTGCGAAACAGCCCTGACTTTGGACTAGCGAACGGGCGGATCGAACGGGCGGAGCGAATGGGACGAAGCTGCATAAGACGACGAGCCGAACGTAGCAAACGTCTTGAAGATGGAATTGTATACATAGTGGTATAATTGATTTAAAATAACTGTTTTGGGTGGTATATTAGTAAATAGATTAATTTAGGTGTTAAATATGTATTTTAAACAGTTTTAGGTGTTATGTATGTAAAAATCCCTAAATTTTAATATTACATTCAATTCTTATCACTCATATCACTCTATAAACTTTAATATTTAATTTCATATACCCATATTTATTCTATGAGTAGTAATAGGGGCGGAGCCAGGATTTTATTGATATGAGGGCACAAAATATTGAAGAAAAAAACCCTCAAAGTTCTCATCTGGGTTTCGAATCGACATCGACGGTTAAAAAAAAAAATTAACTCATTAGAATCATTATAAAAACATAAAATATATAATAAAACAAAAAAAATACAATTGAGAATATTTTGCACATATTCAAATAAAGAATATGCTTCACCTTTCTGACCAAACAAAATGAAACCTAACTTGTATCTCATTTGTCTGCTCTCCTTTTAACTGTTGTTGGCTGGGAACATAAAAATTAATTATGAAGATTAAGTTCAAGCCTTGCATAAATATATGATATATGAGATATGTATTAGTTTGCCTTAACCTAGATTAAAAAAAAAAAAAAAAAAAAAAAAAAAAAAAAAAAAAAAAAAAAAAAAAAAAAAAAAAAAAAAAACGGAATCTCAATTCCTGCATTAGATCCTAAAATACAATAATGAAAGTACATTTAAGCTGATTTCAACATATAATAGAATAATTAAATTTTAATTAATCACATTAACAGCTAAATTATATATAATAACTTAATTCACTATATTTAGTTTTTAGGATTAATGAAATTGCTTGATTAATTGAAACATATGTTTTTGTTAATCAAATAATGATTGTCGTAAGTTAATAGCCTAATTAAACTGTAATTAGTCATTAATAAAGTAATTAAACATAAAAAATAAAATAAAATAAAATTAATGAAACATGGTAAATTCTTCTAATCAATTCAAATCAGAAATAGTATTTATTTATTGAAAATAATATGTTTTTTTAATAATTATTAACTGATAAATTAATTTTCACTTAAAAAAAATAATCGTTGGTTTGAAAAAAAATTTAAAATTTTTTGTGCAAACAGTAATAAGTTTTTTTTGGACTAATTGATTTCTTTAAAGCCCACTCCCCAACATTATCTTTAGCCAGCATTTAATGTTGCAGATTTATAATTTTCCACCTAAATTAATATATCTTATCTACCATTTAATTAATTTATGAGCCTTATCTCGACATTTTCTTAATGGCTATTTTTGACGGTTTTTTGTATGTGCTAAGAGACAATTTTAAAATTAATTTATTTATTAAATTCTATAATTTGATTCGATGCATTTAAAAATTAATATTGGTTTAAAATTCTATAAATATATTGAAATGTTTTCAAATGTGTTATTTTTATTTTCATATATAAAATAAATAAAAATGAAAATATATTTTTATAAAAGATTACAATTGTGTATGTAGCTAATGCACTAAATCAAATATTGGCTCATGTGGGTTTTTGAATGCGCACAATAAGAATGTATTTAATAAATTAATACAATAAAAGAAAATTTAAAGGATTGCGTTAAACAAACGGTTGGTGGGCGAGTGGTGGTCAAATGGCTGATAATGACAGCCTATCTAGTGTCTATGGGATGTTGAGATGGCGGCTAGATGGTAAAGGTGGCGGTCAACTCGCAAGAAATTATTTTGTGCATAGACCCGATGCAGAACGTATTTTGAAGACCAATCAGAATGCGTCACGTCAGCGGTACCGAGCCACTAGGGGGTGTCAATTCGTGTCGACGGGTCGGGTTCGGGTTGAACCCGAGTTGACCCGGATCTAAACGTGTCAACTCGAACCCGACCCGTTTCTGCAAACGGGTCGAATATTTCAACCCGGACCTGACTCGGCCGGGTTGACCCGACCCGACCCGCAAGGGTTTGGCAGCGAGGGCGGCACGCGGGTTCGACAGCGGGCGACAGCGCGCGCGCGTGGCAGCAGCGCAGGGCAGGCGAGCAGAGGGCAGCGGGCGGGAATCCAAATTTTTTAAATTAAACGGGTTTTCGGGTGACCAGGCAACCAGAACCCGACCCGTTTTTCAAACGGGTCGAATCTTCGAACCCGAACCAAACCCGTTTTTCAAATGGGTCGGGTCCAACCCGAATTTTCCAGGTCGGGTTTTCGTGTCGTGTCTAATATTGACAGCCCTACGAGCCACGGTACCAAGAGGAGTGATGTGAAGCATTTTATTTGGTCTCTTGACAATGTTCTACATTCGCACAGAATAATTAATCCAACATATGAGAGGTGGCAGTAGCAGGCCATTGCAGGTGGGCGGCATCTCTGACACAAGTCCAAATACACTTAAAATGAGGTGATTTTCAAAAGCACTTCCAAAAACACTTGGCATTTGAAATGCAGTTGCCAAATGGCATAATTTTCAAAATGCTAAGAGCCCAGTAGTCCTTACTTCAGTGTAAAGAGTTGGGAAGTTTCTTTTTAATTAGTTAGAGTTTTATTTTCTCATAGGAGCAAATTTATATGATTAATTATGGCCTAGAGACTAGAGTAATTAATTTTTTAGAAAAAATATTATTAAATTCATGAGCATGATATGTGTTGCAGACTAAAATATATGGGACGATAGAGTTTGAAAATTTTTGTCTCAACGTTGTACATATATTCAGCACACAAATAGGAAATGAAATAACAATATCAGAATTTTTACGTGGAAAACCATGAAAGGGAAAAAAACTATGGGGTCACGCCCAGTTGAAAGAGTTCAACTAGTGTTTGCTTGAAATACAAGAGGCTGACTCGTCCTTAAAATTTAGGATGATCAGATTACAATGAATCACTTCTAGATTGAAATCCAGTTATGACGTCGGGCTGAGTTCCGGCGTCACTTAGAGATAGGAATGAATTCCAACGTCACTTGAGTATCAGGTAGAATTCTGGCGTAACTTAGGCATCGAACATAAATACGACATCACTCGGGCGTCGAGCAGAATTCCGACGTCACTCGGGCGTCGAACAGAAATCTGGCTTCACTCGGGCGTCGAGCAAAAATCCTGCGATGGTTGTGGAGGAGTTTCTTCCCTCAAACCCTTCTCTTCTTCTTGCTTGGGTTCCCCTCATGAGAAATGAGGGGTCTATTTATAAATATTCTGGAGTGGCATGACTTGCAAATAGATGAGAGATCAAAGGTAAATAAGGAGTGGTCGGATGGACTGTAACACCCCACAGTACCCCTTAACAGTAAGGTAGAGTGTAACAAGAATAAACATAACATTTTCATTGCGTAACATCTCATTCATATCATTTGCATTAAGACTTCGTATAAAAGATCATATAAACTTCATCTAATACAATAAAGGAAGCATGTACCAATTCCCAAGTTTCATCCAAAAGCTAATACAGAGCCACTAAGGAAAACTAAACAATTTCAAAGTAAATACATGTCTAATTTGCTTTCATATCTTGATAATTTAACTTACTAACAAAAGGTAACCTATCATGAAGAGAAGAAACACTTGCATAAACTAGTCTGCATCAATCTTCTCTTTTCCCTTTCCTGTAATAACAGCCAAAAGAAAGTTCTGGTGAGCTGTGAGGCTCAGCAAGTAATGCAGAATTTATTTGCAATTAAAATAGTATAACATGAATGAATTATAACTTTGAAAAGTATTATTAAAACATTACAAGTCTTGATCAATATTATGCTTTGTTATCTTTTGAATCTTTGTTGAATATAAATTTTATGTGAAAGATTTGGCTAAATTTTTTTTTTATATAACATTATTCAATGGAGGTCAGGTAAACCTGATATTATCGCCATTGAATTACCTAGAGGTCCCTTTTGCCTCTTTGGGGTCCCTTTTGCCCCACCTGCTATGCAGGTTTCATAATTTTCTAGGGTCCCTTTTGCCCCACTTATCATGTAGTTCTGATATGGGAACCCTTTTGTCCCAACTACAATGATAAGGCATACATTATTCATAGCCAAACTTTACATTAATTTAATATTCAACATTCTTTAATAATTCATATCATACCAGTCTTCATAATCATTCATGACATATCTTGTGTATAAGTAATATGCATAAATTTTCAAGAACTTTAAGTTCCTCCCAACATTCTTACATAGAACCATTTAAATGATGTAACCAAATCATATGTGAACTTATATGATAGCAATATGAATAAGCAGTAGATCACATTCAAAAGCTTGGAGAAAACATTTAAAAATTATAAATTCATCATAACACATAACTTTCTTTAAACATTAATTTGGCAATACTTACCTTCTTGTCGAGGAGTTTCCTCCAATCCTCTACTTTGAATTCTTCTTCTACGATTATAAGTCACTTCAAAGCTTTCTCTTTGCATATGTCCAAATTTATCTTCTTTCTTTCCTTCAATTCTCTATTATTCTTCGTTAACTGAAATGGTTTATCTTCACTCTTTCTCTTGATAGTATCAATCCCGAACTTAAGATCATAATCACTTAAATCTCAATCAACTATCATAACAAAATATATAAAAACTTCCATTAAAATCTTTACCTATGAAAATACTTGATAGCAGCAGGATTTTCTTCCTGTTTTTACCGAAATTCATTCTCTGGCTGACTTCTAAAGTCTCCTTCTCACCATCTAAACTGATACAGAACCCAATTGCTTTGCCGAAATCCTTCAGCCGGACCTTGCTATAGTCCCGCGACACTGTAGCGAACTAAACTACAGGATTCCTGCGAATAGATAATGCCGATTGCTCTCTGATGGTTATTGGAAAACTACCGCTTGCATGAGCCGAAAACTCTTCATCGCACAGAATAATGTTTACCCTACTTCTTCACTCTCACTTTTCCTTCACACCGCTACAGACTTCACAAGCAATACTTCATAATTATCTTCTGCTTTGTACGCCATTCAAAAACCGTAAGCCTATTATGTGAAATATCAATATTCTTGATATGCCAGACATCACATCCCTTCATTTCAACCAATGCATGCCTAGTACTGAAATTATAAAATGATTAATTTAATAGGTTAATGGGACGTACATCTATTATTTAAATACATTTATTAGTAGTGCTTTGATTTAATATACTAACAATTAATATATAATAAAGTATTTTAGAATTAATACCAAGCATACTTAATTTAATTCTAAATATCATTAATTTTAAAATAAGTTTTAGAATTGGCTTAAATAAATTTTAAATTTTACATACCTGAAAATTTTGGATCTTACAATTCTTCCCTCCTTAATAGAATTTCGTCCACGAAATTCAAATTTTCATATATCTTCAAACAGGTTAGGAAACTTTTGTCTCATATCATTCTCCCTTTCCCATGTAGCTTGCCTTTCTGACATGTGCTTCCATTTCACTTTTACAAAGGGAATCATTTTGCTTCGCAATTTACGAACATCCCTTTCCAAAATCATTTCCGGTTGTTCAACATATGTCAAATCTTTATGTAGTTCAATATCTTTCTTAAGAACTTTTTGACTCTCATCTGTAACCCACTTTCTGAGCATTGATACATGAAAAATATTGTGAATATCAGACATATCTACAGGTAACATTAGCTTGTAAGCTACTGGTCCCACTCTTTCTATAATTTCAAATGGCCCAATAAATCTAGGATTGAGTTTTCCACCTTGGCCAAATCTAGAAACACCCTTCATTGGTCGCACCTTCAAAAATACAAATTCTCCCACTTCAAATTCTACCATTCTATGCTTGGAATCATAATATTTCTGTTGGCGATCTTGAGCTGCTTTTAATCGGTCTCTAATGAGTCTCACCTTCTCTGTCGCCTGGTCTACCAACTGTGGACCTAATATTTGCCTCTCTCCCACTTCAAACCAGCTTAACGGGAGTTCTACATTTTCTACCATATAAAGCTTCATAGGGAGCCATCTTGATACTGGATTGATAGCTATTATTATAAGTGAATTCTATTAATGAAATGTGATCTTCCCAGCTCCCTCCAAAATCCAGAATACACAATCTTAATAAATCTTTTAACACTTGAATCAGCCTTTCTGATTGACCATCTGTTTGTGGATGAAATGCAGTGCTGAATTTCAATTTTGTGCCCAAACTTGCATGTGTACTCTTCCATAACTTAGATGTAAAACGATCATCTCTATCTGATACAATAGCCTTAGGAACTCCATGTAATCTAATGATTTCCTTCATAAATAATTTAGACAATTTATCCACTGAATCAGTCTAACGGATAGGCAGAAAATGGGCTGACTTGGTGAGTCTGCCAACTACCACCCATATACCATCATGCCCTTGTCTTGATTTAGGAAATCCTGTAACAAAGTCCATAGCTATCCTCCTCCCACTTCCATTCTGGAATTGGTAGAGATTGCAACATTCCACTAGGTTTCTGATGTTCAGCTTTAACAACTTGACAGCTTTCACATTTAGCCACATAATCTGCCACATCTCTTTTTATTCCTTGCCACCAAAACAAAATCTTTAAATCTTTATACATTTTTGTGCTTCCTGGGTGAATGGAGTAACTGGTATTATGTGCTTCAAACAAGATGTCTTGAATTAAATCTGACTCCTTTGGTATCCACAACCGCATATTGTATCTGATTCTTCCTTGTTCATCAACACTGAGTTCCTTCTTTAAACCTTCTTGCACTTGATCCAAAAATTTCTGATATTCATAACTTTTCTTTTGAGCTTCCTTAATTCTTTCCTCCAATGACAATTAAGCTATCATCTGATTAATGCTAAGTGTATCATGATCCCTTTGCATACTTACTTCTAATTGTAAGGCCTCCATTTCTCTAATCAGTCTTTCATCACCTGTCAACATATTCAATTATGTTTGGGTCTTTTTGCTCAATGCATCAGCTACAACATTAGCTTTACCTGGACAGTACTGGATATCAAGATCATAGTCTTTTATTAATTCCAACCATCTTCTCTGTCTCAGATTCAATTTCTTCTGAGTGAAAATATATTTCAAACTTTTATGATCTGTAAAGATCTCACATTTTACCCCATACAAATAGTGTCTCCAAATTTTCAATGCAAATACTACTGCCGCCAACTCTAAGTCATGAGTGGGATAGTTCTTTTCATGTGGCTTAAGCTGTCTGGAAGCATAGGCAATCACTTTTCTGTTCTGCATTAACACACAACCCAATCCTTTTAAAGAAGCATCACTTAATAGCTGAAATCCCTCCGTTCCAGAAGGAATTGTCATCACTGGTGTAGTTGTCAAACATTGCTTCAATTCATGAAAACTTTGCTCACAATCATCAGTCCACTCAAATTTAATATCCTTCATAGTTAACTTGGATAAAGGCAATGCAATCTAAGAAAAACCTTTAATGAATCTTCTATAGTAACCTGCCAATCCCAAGAAACTTCTGACTTCTGCCACATTTGTTGGTCTTGGCCATTCTACTACAGCTTTAATCTTTTCTGGATCAACAGATATTCCTTCACCACTGACAATATGTCCCAGAAATGAAATTTCTTTCAACCAGAATTCACACTTAGAAAATTTGGCAAACAATTTATGCTGTCGCAGTAATTCAAGTACAACCTTCAAATGTTCTGCATGATCCTTATCATTCTTAGAATAGATCAATATGTCATCAATAAATACAATAACAAATTGATCCAGATAAGGTCTGAAAATTCTGTTCATCATATCCATGAATACTGCCGGGGCATTGGTTAACCCAAAAGGCATAACCAAAAATTCATAATGTCCATATCTGGTTCCAAAAGTAGTCTTCTCCACATCACATTCCTTCACCCTAACCTGGTGATAACCTGATCTCAAATCAATTCTGGAGAAAACATAAGCACCTGCTAACTGATCAAATAGATCATCAATTCTTGGAAGAGGGTACTTGTTTTTAACTGTCACTTTGTTTAATTCTCTGTAATCAATGCAGAGTCTCATTGAACCATCATTCTTCTTGACAAATAACACAGGTGCACTCCAAGGGGATGAGCTAGGTCTGATAAAACCCTTCTCAATCAGTTCAGCCAACTGAACTTTTAGCTCTTGTAATTCTTTTGTTGCCATTCTATAAGGTGCTTTTACAATTGGATTCGTACTAGGCTGCAAAGTTATTGAAAATTCCACTTCTCTTTCTGGAGGTAAATCCTTCCATTCTTCTGAGAAAACATCTACAAATTCATTTATTATAGGAATGGAGTGTATATCATTACTTTCCTCTTTTATAGCTTCTAACTTTGCTAAAAAAGTTAATTCACTAGCTCTTAAATTTTTAAGCACCTGACTAAAAGCAATCAATGAAGAAATTGCACCTCTATCACATTGAAAATAAAATACTTCTTCTCCAGGCAAATCAAATCTGACCTTCTTCTTCCAACATTCAATAGTTGCAAAGTACTTGACTAATCAATCCATTCCCAGAATTATATAAAATTCTACTAATGGAAGTACTATCAAATCTGCTTGAAAATTTCTACCAGCTATTTCAAAATTAACTGAACATATGGTACTAGCATTCAAATAATTACCCGCAGGTAATTTAACACTTAACCTCGGAGTAAAAATGATAGGTTCCATGTACACTTTCTTACAAAATATTTCAGCTATGAAGGAATGCGATGCCCTAGAATCAAAAAGTACTTTAGCAGGTAAATCTGAGATAGTTAAAGTACCTGTTACCACCTCAGAAGAGTCTTTGGCCTCTTGGGAAGATAAAGCAAAAACTCTAGCTGGTACTGATCTGATTGCTTCACTTGAGGTTTCTCCTTTTATCTTCAAAGCAGGTTGATGCATTTGTGGCCTGGCACCTCTGAACTGATCCAACTTCTGACCACCTCTAACTTCTGTACCTCTTTGAACATTCCTTGGACAATTTCTCTTAATATGACCTGATTCTCCACACAAATAACACTTTCCTGAATTCATTAGGCATCTTCCTGTGTGAGATTTTCCACAGGTTGTACAAACAGGTATCACAGGAAACCTTGTAGACTGTTGTTGTTGCCCCTGATGAAATTTTTGCTTTTTGGATGCTCCACCTCTGTGATCACTCTGTCTCTTTCTATCATTATTCTCCCATTTCTGCTTAACCACTTCTATGTCATTCTCCAATAATCTAGCACTCTCAACCAGTTCAGAAAATTCCTTTTATGCGAAGAGGGATTAAAGGCTGTCTCAAAGAATCCCTCAACCCCTTCAAAAATCTGTAGCATTTTTCCTCTGGAGTACTGATGAGCTGTGGTGCATATCTTGAAAGAGCTGTAAATTCTGCTTCATATTGTATAATAGTCTTTGCTCCCTGCTTAAGGTTCACAAAACTTTCTTGCATTGCCTGTCTAGCAGATGGAGGAACATACCACTCTCTGAAGACTTGCTCAAATTCTTCCCACATGATTTGTTCATCTGATCTACCTCTGAATTTCTCCAGTTGCTGTCCTCTCCACCATCTTTCTGCTTCACCCTCTAACATAAAAATTGCTAGAGATACTCTTCTATTTTCAGGACATCTCATTCCATTTAAAACTTTCTCTATTCTGATTATCCAGTCCTCAGCACTTCTGGCATCCACTCCTCCCTTAAACAATGGAGGTTTTAAACTCTGGAAAAGTTTTAGATGTTTATCCACTTCTGCACTAATAGGATCACCTGCCTCCATATTTGTACTACTACCAGGAGTGGTAGGAGTAACTGGTGTAACTACAGGTGAAACACCAGGTGTAGCAGATCCCACCATAGACTGCATCTTTTCCATCATTTGCATCATCATATTCATCATCTGCAGTTGCATCATATTTCCTGACATTGCATTCATAGCATCCATTCCTACTGGTGTAGGATTTACATTAGGTGCATTGTCTCATATTGATGCCACATTTTCAGGATCTTCAGAAATCCTAATAGGTTGGGATGACTGACCTTCCTCTCTTTCAGGTATTCTTTCAACCATTAAATCTGTAACACATTACATTAATAGTTATGCATTTATATAATCATGTGTTACTATTTACATATTGTCACATTGTCCTTATATAAGGACATACAAATCATATTAAAAACTATACATGGTTTCATATAAATCAAATGAAATTAGACTCATTACTTAACTTAGAAATACTATGTTTCCTAGGCTCTGTAATAATTCTATCACATCAAATCTTATTCTCATAAATAATTCACTTTCTTATGCTTCCTTGAATCCTCAGAACCTTAGAACATTGCTCTGATATCACTTTTGTAACACCACACAGTACCCCTTAACAGTAAGGTAGAGTGTAACAAGAATAAACATAACATTTTCATTGCGTAACATCTCATTCATATCATTTGCATTAAGACTTCGTATAAAAGATCATATAAACTTCATCTAATACAATAAAGGAAGCATGTACCAATTCCCAAGTTTCATCCAAAAGCTAATACAGAGCCACTAAGGAAAACTAAACAATTTCAAAGTAAATACATGTCTAATTTGCTTTCATATCTTGATAATCTAACTTACTAACAAAAGGTAACCTATCATGAAGAGAAGAAACACTTACATAAACTAGTCTGCATCAATCTTCTCTTTTCCCTTTCCTGTAACAACAGCCAGAAGAAAGTTATGGTGAGCTGTGAGGCTCAGCAAGTAATGCAGAATTTATTTGCAATTAAAATAGTATAACATGAATGAATTATAACTTTGAAAAGTATTATTAAAACATTACAAGTCTTGATCAATATTATGCTTTGTTATCTTTTGAATCTTTGTTGAATATAAATTTTATGTGAAAGATTTGGCTATATTTTTTTTTATAACATTATTCAATGGAGGTCAGGTAAACCTGACATTATCGCCATTGAATTACCTAGAGGTCCCTTTTGCCTCTTTGGGGTCCCTTTTGCCCCACCTGCTATGCAGGTTTCATAATTTTTCGGGGTCCCTTTTGCCCACTTATCATGTAGTTCTGATATGGGAACCCTTTTGTCCCAACTACAATGATAAGGCATACATTATTCATAGCCAAACTTTACATTAATTTAATATTCAACATTCCTTAATAATTCATATCATACCAGTCTTCATAATCATTCATGACATATCTTGTGTATAAGTAATATGCATAAATTTTCAAGAACTTTAAGTTCCTCCCAACATTCTTACATAGAACCATTTAAATGATGTAACCAAATCATATGTGAACTTATATGATAGCAAAATGAATAAGCAGTAGATCACATTCAAAAGCTTGGAGAAAACATTTAAAAATTATAAATTCATCATAACACATAATTTTCTTTAAACATTAATTTGGCAATACTTACCTTCTTGTCGAGGAGTTTCCTCCAATCCTCTACTTTGAATTCTTCTTCTACGATTGTAAGTCACTTCAAAGCTTTCTCTTTGAATATGTCCAAATTTATCTTCTTTCTTTCCTTCAATTCTCTATTATTCTTCGTTAACTGAAATGGTTTATCTTCACTCTTTCTCTTGATAGTATCAATCATAAACTTAAGATCATAATCACTTAAATCTCAATCAACTATCATAACAAAATATATAAAAACTTCCATTAAAATCTTTACCTATGAAAATACTTGATAGCAGCAGGATTTTCTTCCTGTTTTTACTGAAATTCCTTCTCTGGCTGACTTCTAAAGTCTCATTCTCACCATCTAAACTGATACAGAACCCAATTGCTTTGCCGAAATCCTTCAGCCGAACCTTGCTATAGTCCCGCGACACTGTAGCGAACTAAACTACAGGATTCCTGCGAATAGATAATGCCGATTGCTCTCTGATGGTTATTGGAAAACTACTGCTTGCATGAGCCGAAAACTCTTCATCGCACAGAATAATGTTTACCCTACTTCTTCACTCTCACTTTTCCTTCACACCGCTACAGACTTCACAAGCAATACTTCATAATTATCTTCTGCTTTGTACGCCACTCAAAAACCGTAAGCCTATTCTGTGAAATATCAATATTCTTGATATGCCAAACATCACATCCCTTCATTTCAACCAATGCATGCCTAGTACTGAAATTATAAAAGGATTAATTTAATAGGTTAATGGGACGTACAACTATTATTTAAATACATTTATTAGTAGTGCTTTGATTTAATATACTAACAGTTAATATATAATAAAGTATTTTAGAATTAATACCAAACATACTTAATTTAATTCTAAATATCATTAATTTTAAAATAAGTTTTAGAATCGGCTTAAAATAAATTTTAAATTTTACATACCTGAAAATTTTGGATCTTACATGGACGGCCGATATTGAATCATTTGATCGTATACCGTTCGTCAGACATTTGAAGGTCTTAATGATGTCGGAATGCGGCGATCTTAGACTCGTTGGATTCGTCTCGTCGAGCCGCTCGATTCGACTATAAGAACATCAAATTGGAAACCGTTTGGTAACTCCAATTGTGGTTTGAACTTTCTAATAGCGCTTCAGGTACTTGATTTGGACTCATTTGGGCTCGGATTGAGTCGATTTTAGTGTCGTTGAGTTCGTATTTCTGAGACGCTCAGTTTTACTACAATTTCACTGAAATCGGAGTTCATGTGATCCCAAATTTAATTTTTGAAGTTTCCGACTTGATTTTGCCTCGAGATTCGTGCCCGATCAAGAAATTTTTTTTATGATACAGCAATATGAAATATAAAAAATATATGAAATAGATATATCAAAGGAATATACAATTTTCAAAATACCAAAGGTAGAGGATAAACTTAGGAAAGATCTAAGTAGGAATTCAATGATAAATAAATAATAGGCATATGACTTTATGTGAGAGAGACTTAGAATGTCCAAAGAGCCTAATTTCATATTGGACTTTATATTTTTTAATGGTAATCCATTTAATTCTATACTAAAAATGATGAAATTTATTTTTTATAAAATGTGGGTTGCTATTCCACAAGTATGAAAGGTTCACCATTGATGATTTCCCAAAATTAAAAATTATGATGCCATAAAGGTTCTTAATTGCAAACTTAGGCTTTGGATAGATACTCATAATAATACCATGGTATAACTCTTCCTAAATTTATGCTTTGTTTGGGGCAGCTTCCTAAGTGCTTTTTAAAGAAGCTTTCAAGTAAAATTTTTTCTAGTTCATTAAACTTTTGTCCTAAAAAAATATTTTAAAAAGCAGTAAAAAAATTATCTTAAACGGAACCTTAAGCTAAAGTTTCGTTTGATACGACTTTCTTGCTGCTTCTTAAATTAAGTTTAAAAAAAAAATTAATTTTGTATTAAAAAATTATTTTAAGAAGCAGTGAGAAAGTCGTCCCAAATGAAGCCTATGATTAAATCTCAATCAACTATCATAACAAAATATATAAAAACTTCCATTAAAATTTTTACCTATGAAAATACTTGATAGCAGCAGGATTTTCTCCTATTTTTACCGAAATTCCTTCTCTGGCTGACATCTAAAGTCTCCTTCTCACCATCTAAACTGATACAGAACCCAATTGCTTTGCCGAAATCCTTCAGCCGGATCGGACCTTGCTACAGTCCCGCGACACTGTAGCGAACTAAACTACAGGATTCCTGCGAATAGATAATGTCGATTGCTCTCTGATGGTTACTGGAAAACTACCGCTTGCATGAGCCGAAAACTCTTCATCGCACAGAATAATGTTTACCCTACTTCTTCACTCTCACTTTTCCTTCACACCGCTACAGACTTCACAAGAAATACTTCATAATTATCTTCTGCTTTGTACGCCCCTATAAAAGGATTAATTTAATAGGTTAATGGGACGTACAACTATTATTTAAATACATTTATTAGTAGTGCTTTGATTTAATATACTAACAGTTAATATATAATAAAGTATTGGGCAATTTTTAAGACTAAGCATGATTAAAGCCTTAATTAAGGGATTAAGCATTATTTTAAAAAAAATTAAAACTAGGCATAATCGCCTATCTAACGGGTGACTTACATTTAAGGTAAGTCGCCCGTTAGACGGGCGACTTTTCCCTCTTTAAAAAGTTTGGCCGAAGCCCTTCTCCCCTTTCCCGATCTGCTTGCCCTCGCCGATAGCGTCGCCAGCTGACTGCGCACCGCCGGATTTCGCCATTTTAGGTATGTTTTAGTGTATTTTTTTGTGTAAATCTTATATATTTTTATTCCTTTCGGTAATAGAAGGTAAAATAAGGAAAAAAAATGAAAATGCACCGTGTAAAAGTGTAGAATGAGGTGATTTTAGGTGATGAGCTATTATTTTGAAATTTAGGGTTTAAGGAGTAATTTAGGAAGTAATAGATAATAGATATATACCTGTCGCTAATGCACTTAACATTTACCCGATTTGGCTAGATCTGTTGGTTACTCGTGTGTTTGTGATCTTGCTTGTAATTGTAGGATACAACGATGATGATAAATATAAAAAAAGTAAAATTATTTAAAACATATGCATTCAGGGCTCGATTGTTGTTCGTATTTGGAATGTATGCATTTTAGTAAATGCAATATATTCTGATTATTTTAGTTGCTTTATTTAATATAGTAAAAATTTGAGGAAACTATTTGACCTGTTTAGTTGGATGTAGAATTTTGAATTATGAAAGGAAAATATAATAACAGTTCTAGAACAAAAATGCACAACTTGTAACCAAACTTTAGCATATCTAAAGTGAAATACACATCTTTGTAACGAATTTAATTAAGGTATACAACCTTTTTCTCGTCTTTTTAAAATATCTGTGGTGCGGTTTGTATTATTTGTTTTTGTTTTTTGTATGAAGAATTGGTGAGGTGAGCTTATTTAGGGGATAGCAGTTCTTGGTAGGTCTTAATTTGAGTTTGAACATTTTATTCTTTTTAGCTTGAATTCAATTTGAGATGAGTGGAAAATGATTGATTTTGAGTCGAGTTTTGGTTGATTTGAGCTATTGCTTTATTTTAAAAATATTTAATAACTTGAAGCGCAGCTTATCCAATACATATATGTATGCGTATTGAATAATACGTACAGAATTATATAAATAAAATTGTAGATAAACAATTTTTTCTGTGCGCTTACCTGCATCTGTGTCACAATGCTTCATTTCATTTAGTAATCATAATCTAATTATTATCTTTGACCTCAATATCTAGTTGAAGATTTTACTGGATAAGACTTAATAATAAAATTTATTCCAAAATAATAAATGATTATACTACTCGAGATAATTTAAAATAAAGATAAAAACTAAATATGATCTGAGAAAGAAAATACGAAGGCGTTAAAATGCTAGATATGACAGGTAATTCATGTTTGTTTTACATGCTTTTATTTTCTTGAATTTTGACTTTATACTTCTAATAGTACACATAATTGAAAAAATATATCTGCTTTTATTTTCTTGAAAAAATATATAAAAAAATGTATTTCTTTCTCCTCATACCTAGCTGGTCCAAAGCTTGCTTTCCTCATCTTGACGTTTATGATTTGAAATAAATATATTCTTTCAAATTTAAATATAGGTTTTTAAAATGAGTGCAAGACCACCATCTTTATGTTGTTATATGATGGAGAGTTATCATTAGATGCAAATTTTTCGCCAACATATATTGGTGGTCAGTGTCGGCCCCTACAAGTTCCATTCAACTCGAATTTGGAGCAGTTGAAGAATCGAGTTCTCAGGGCCCTAAAGTTTGATCCCTCAAAGTTCACAGTGACCATTGTCGGTCGTTTTCCAGTGGGAAACCAATTCATGGCCTCGAAACTTGAGGATGATGAAGGTTGTGGATTTGCTTTATCCTTAGCTGCGTCTGAAGTTTTGATATTATATGTGGAGGTTGAGGAAATGCAGAATGATATTAATTTGGATGAAGACCTATCGAGTAAAATTCGTGATTCAGTCGTAGTAGATCATGTACATGAGATGCATGATGCTGCGGGGATGGCCTTGACAATCCCAGTTACATATGTCGGGTATGTTATTTTTAAAGGAGATTTTGGTTTTTTTAAAGTTAAATCCTATTCAATATTATCTAACATTATATAAGTATAAATACAGATCCACACAAACTCCATACCATCAGAATTTGGCCGGTCCTTCAACACAATCCCAGGGTACTTCTATTTTTGAAGTCAATGATATTGGATTGTCAGCTCCTATTATCAATGATGAAGGGTATGAGACAATGAGCAGTGGTTCAAGTGATGATGAGGATGAAGAGTTTGATGATATCCTCCATGATTTTACTGCAACTAATGTAGGTGTTCAGCCAAATACGAATGAAATTATTCGTGATTACTGTACAAGGACTGCAAATACAGAAGAAGGCATGGAATGTAATAATGAATATGCTGAGATTCCTAAGACTACACGTCAATGGAATGCGGATGTTGGTAAGGATGGTAATAATGTTTTTAGCATCACAGATGATGAATTTATCATTCCGAATGAATTGGTAGAAAATATATGTGTTTTCGGAGAAAACCAGAACTGCAATTCGCCTTGCACGGTTGGTCAATCATAAATAATGTTCAATTTGTCGTTGTGGCGTCGAACAAACAAAAATTTACAGTTGCTTGTGTACAACATGATACTTTGCCGATAAAGTGTCCTTGGCGTTTGCATGCCAGCTTAAGCAAGCGATTGGGTGGGGTATGGAAAATTGCTACCATAAAGGGTCCACATACCTGTACGAATCCTATTCTTCAAGCAGGTCACAGGCAATGTAATTCACAATTCATTAGCTTCTTTATAATTCCAACTATAAGAAAACAAATGGATATAAAACCTAGAGAAATAATTGGAAGAGTTGAGGCAAAGTTTAACATTAAAGTTTCATATATGAAAGCATGGGATGCACGTCGTAAGGCTATTAAAGCAGTGTTTGGCAGTTGGGAAGAGTCCTACCAATCACTGAATTTGTTCATGGAAGGTATTGTTCAAGCTATGCCTGGAACTGTGTACAAAATCCAATCTTCAAGTTCATATAGATTTCAAAGGCTATTTTGGGCTTTCGGTCCATCTATTAGTGGTTGGAGGTTTTGCCGGCCTGTCCTTAGCATGGACGGAACTTTTCTTTTAGGTAAGTATAGGGGAACATTACTCATTGCAGTTGGGCTTGATGCGAATAACGGGCTATTCCCATTAGCTTTTGGAATTGTGGAGTCAGAGTGTAACGAATCTTGGATCTGGTTTCTCACCATGTTACATGATTTACTCCTTGCTGTTGCAAGTAGAACTAATCTTTGCATCATATCTGATCGACAACCTGGGTTAGTGCGCGGATGTCGTGAAATCTTTCCTTATGCAGCACACCGTCACTGTCTTAGACACTTACGTGAAAACTTCAAGAAAGCTGTTCGCCAAATAGGAGTATCTGATGTGGAATTTTTATGCCAGAAAATGTACGCAGCTGGGAATACTGATGATGCAGAATTATTCAATCAGAACATGTTAGATATAATAAGAATTAAGCCTGAACTGCATCAATGGTTAGTTGAAAGGGATGTTACGAAGTGGTTGCTGAAATCGGAGTTCATGTGATCCCAAATTTAATTTTTGAAGTTTCCGACTTGATTTTGCCTCGAGATTCGTGCCCGATCAAGAAATTTTTTTTATGATACAGCAATATGAAATATAAAAAATATATGAAATAGATATATCAAAGGAATATACAATTTTCAAAATACCAAAGGTAGAGGATAAACTTAGAAAAGATCTAATTAGGAATTCAATGATAAATAAATAATAGGCATATGACTACATGTGAGAGAGACTTAGAATGTCCAAAGAGCCTAATTTCATATTGGACTTGATAATTTTTAAATGGTAATCCAATTAAATCTATACTAAAAATGATGAAATTTATTTTTTTATAAAATGTGGGTTGCTATTCCACAAGTATGAAAGGTTCACCATTGGGGATTTCCCAAAATTAAAAATTATGATGCCATAAAGGTTCTTAATTGCAAACTTAGGCTTTGGATAGATACTCATAATAATACCATGGTATAACTCTTCCTAAATTTATGCTTTATTCGGGGCAGCTTCCTAACTGTTTTTTAAAGAAGCTTTCAAGTAAAAATATTTCTAGTTCATTAAACTTTTGTGCTAAAAAAATATTTTAGAAAGTAGTAAAAAAATTATCTGAAACGAAACCTTAAGCTAAAGTTTCGTTTGATACAGCTTTCTTGCTGCTTCTTAAATTAAGTTTTTAGTAAAAAAATTTTAATTTTGTATTAAAAATTATTTTAAGAAGCAGTGAGAAAGTCGTCCCAAACGAAGCCTATGATTACAATCTCATGTCGAAGGGATGAAAAAGTAATCCAATCTAAGCAATTTAAATTCCCTTATAGTAGTAAGGTCTCAACTCTCAATACAAATTCAAAGTTGAGCCAATTAATTATTAATTAAGAATTAGGACTAAGTTTTATGAGCCTAACATACTAAAAACTTGTAGCATTACTATTGATATGTAATCGAAGAATTATCTTGAGCGGGCATGAATCTCGAAGCAAAAATCTAGTTGGAAACTTAAAAAATTAAATATGGGATCATCTGAACTTCGATTTCAACAAACTTATAGTCAAACTAATAGTCTCGGAAATACAAACCCAAAGACACCAAATTCAACTCAATCCAAGCCCAAATGGGTTTGAATCGAAGACCCGAAACACATTCGGAAGGTTCAATCCATAATTTAAATTACCAAACACTTTCCAAATATGACATGCTTATAATCGAATCGAGCTGCTTGACGAGACAAATCCAACGAGCCCAAGATCGCCAAATTTCGATATCATTAAGACCTTCAAATGTTTGAAGAACGGTCAACGATCAAGGGATTCAATATCAGCCGTCCATTTGAACTAATCCACATTTGCTCTTGATCCTCTTGCTATTTACGGGTAATGCCATCCTAAAAAAATATATAAATATCCCCTCATTTTCTCTTGGGAGGAAACCCAAGAAAGAAGAAGAGAAGATAATGATATGAGGGAAGAAACTCCTCGACCACCGCCGGAGTTCTGCCTGACTTTAAAGTCACGTCGGAGTTCTGCCCGACGCCCCAATAATGCAGGAATTTTGCCGAAGCGACATCGGAATTATGCCCAAGCAGCGCTAGAATTCTGCTTGACATTTAAGTGACGCCGAAACTCCGCCCGATTTCCAAGAGACGCCGGAATTCTAAGTGACTCTGAATTCAACTTGAATACAACTTGTGTGTAACTTGACTTCAATTCGGAAGTAAATCATTGTAATTTGATCATCCTAAATTCTAAGGACGAGCCAGCCTCTTGTATTTCAAGCAAATACTAGTGAAACTTTTTCAACTGGGCGCCCCATGGTTTTTTCCCTTTCTAGGGTTTTCCACGTAAAAGTCCGGGTGTCTTTATTTCTCTCATGTTTGTATGCTAGATATCCGTATAACGCTGAGACGGAAATTTTCTAACTCTATCGCCGCGTATATTCTAGTCCGCTACAACTATATTTCTACCGATCTGTTACATGTTAGAAAACTAACCATCCTCTCATTAGAAGGGAGCCGAGTTTGACATTGGAGTACGATCAATGAAGGATTAAGGTAGTCAAAATGTTCTAGCTTTTTGAAATCATGTGTAAGGATTTATTATGATTGATTGTCCATAGGAACTTTTCTTAGAGATTGTGATGATTGCCACACGTTGACCACATAGTAATCTTTCAAATTAAATATCAATTTGGCGACTAAGGTTTCGTTTGAGACGACTTTTTTACTGCCTCGTAAAACAACTTTCTATAAAATTTTTGTGCTAAAAATATGCTTTAAGAAACAGTAAAAAAGCCGTCCCAAACGAAGCTTAAATTTCGATATTGATATTTAAATAATTTCTCATTTTTGCATTCCTATGCACGGAAGGTTTCATTTAGGACGACTTTCTTTTTGGCTTTCTAAAACAATTTAGACGACCTTTCTAAAATAATTTTCTAGTAAAAAAATTCTAGTTAAAAAAAAATTAATGCTAGATGCCGCTTTAAAAAATATTAAGATACTGTAAGGCTTCGTTTGTGACAACTTTCTTAAAGCAACTTTTTAACACAAAAACTAAATTTTTGATATTAAAAAAATATTTTAAAAAGTAATAAGAAAGTCACCCCAAAGGAGGCCTAAATCTAATCATGATGCTTTGCTCTATCCATTTTTCGGAGTACTTTGTGATGCACTCTATTTGTGGACATGCATTTTAAACATCTATGAATGTGATCAAACTTGATTATGGATAGATGTGTCAATTTTTCACACGACTCGAAATCTGACCCGGACTCGACCCGAAAAAATCCGGGTTTGGGTCAACCTGTTTGTGAAATAGGTTGGGTTCGAGTTTAGATTTATGACTCGTTTGAAAAACAGGTCGAGTTTGAGTTGACCCGTGGGTCGACCCGATTTGACCCGTGAAATTCAATTTCCCGCCTCACCCATTTGTCGGCATGTCCCATCGCCGTCTGCAGTCTGTCGTGTCAAGTGTCCACTCCATGTCTCCATCGCATCACTTTGTGATGTCGCCATCCAGCGTCAGGCGTCCAGCGGTTTGCCGCGTCCGTCGCTCCGACTGTCCAGTGTCCGGCAAGACGTCCGCTCCATCGCACCGGCAGGCAACCATTACAAGCTACGAGCTCTCCGAACTCCGCCTTACCGATCAGTAACTACTGAACTCACCGCCGTCGTGCTCAAGGCATCAAGCCATCGAACAATCTCAATTCACAAGCACGTCTGACGACCTCAGTTCGCAAGCGCATCCCGAGTTTGCGGGTTGGGTCTGGTTAACCCTTATTCCAAATCAATTATATATTTTTTTCTTCAATATATAATATATCTTTTATATTCATAACTCAAATTATAAGTTTTTTATTTTAAAACCATCAATGCGAGTCCTATGCTCAGATTGCATTGCAACTACCACATCAAAAACAAATAATTAGTAGAAATAATTACTAAAAAGCTGCTAATCACCCACTTACCACAGAGCATGCAGTCCAGTATTGGCCTTCATCTCCAAGAGCAATTATTACGTCAGATCATCTGATCTGACGCGTCTAGAGACCAATAATCACACGTCACATCACCTGAAACTCAGTATTGAGCACTCGGTATTGCTCGGCATACGTTCGGATTTCCAATTTTTTGTCCGGACGTAATAATTACCCCATCTCCAAAGGGAGGTTTGAGGTTAGAATCAATCCTCTTAAAAAAAAATCGCCCACATGCAACATAGCACATTAAGAAACAAAGGTAGAGCAGCAAATATTCAAATTTGAGCACGCAATGGAGACCTGCTTGAGGAAAAGAAACTAATGGACCAAACAAACAGAACAACTTTTCAGACTCCGAAGAAAACTTATGTGTGAAAAGAAGTACAACTCTTTCAAGAATGTGATTATGACGGATACTAAATAGTAATAGTGCATTTTGTCATCATCGTCTACCTACTTAATGGGAAAATTTTGCATGAAGCATAACAGCTGAAGTAGACAGGAAAGACAAAGGTGGTGCGGACATCATCAATGGAGGTGAATATAAAATGAAACACTCAGAAGAGCTTGAAGAGGAGACCGCCATGAGTGGCAAAGAAGGGTGCAAAGACGAGAGACTCCACTGCCATTAGCTTGATGAGGATATTGAGAGATGGCCCAGATGTGTCCTTGAGAGGGTCTCCAATGGTGTCACCAATTACAGCTGCCTTGTGAGGATCAGACCCCTTGGGGCCAAGGCTCCTAGCATGTTCTGAAGCCCCAGCCTGCAATTGAGAATCAGAACTACTTGTTTATTACATGGAAATAGTACAAAACCGAAGTTTTAACAAAGAATCAAGACTTGGGCGGGGCGGCACCTCGATGTATTTCTTGGCATTGTCCCAAGCACCACCTGTGTTTGATGCAGAGATCGCAATCTGCAGAGTGAAATAGAAAGATTCATCAAAACTTGATCTTGAGACTGTTGACCTCGATTTTGTTAGTTTGCTCTCGACCATGCTTTGATTAATTCAGTTTAGTCACAACGAGCTAAATTCAAATCAAACCTACGTCAATCAAAATTCAATTTTAATTTGATTCGGATTGAGTCGAATTTTACTCAACTGCACTCAATCAATTTTGATCAACAAATGTTGACCGCGCCGAGTCTGATTTGGTTTGGCGCCAACATGACTATAATTTCGTCGTATTAGCTAAGTCGGGTCGATCCATGTCCGCATTTGACTTAATCTGACTCAAATTCGAGTTTGATTTAAACCAAATGTTGGTCAAATCATTGATTGCATAGAGTGTAAAGGCCTACGATCGTTTTATCTTAAGGGATAGCGCGATCGTACCCTTTGCATTCTATTTCCCGCGAACGGAATCCTTTCGGAGACCCACATAGACTGCAACAATAATTAATGATGAGTGTTCAAAGCTTTACCTGGACACCAGAGACAAGGGAACCAGCAAGAACTCCGGCCAGGGTTTCCACACCAAAGAAGGTGCCGACAATGAGGGGTGTGAGCATGACCAGAGCACCAGGAGGGATCATCTCCTTGATAGAGGCATCTGTTGAAATCTTCACACAGGTTGCATAGTCAGGTTTGGCAGTTCCCTCCATTAAACCAGGAATGGTGTTAAACTGCCTTCGGACTTCCTCGACCATCTTAAGAGCTGCACTGCCAACACTCTTCATGGTCATGGCAGAAAACCAGTAGGGAAGCATAGCACCGACAATCAAACCAATAAAGACTTTTGGAGTCAGAACATCAACTGCAGCAATGGCTGCGCGGCTGACAAAGGCACCAAAAAGAGCAAGGGACACCAAAGCTGCAGAACCAATGGCAAATCCCTGGAAATTCAACAAACACCACCAATCATTTGGAAATTCATCCAGGAGTCTATAGCAAAGAAACAAACAAGATGAATGAAACAAAGAACCGAATATGTGAGGTTAAGGTTTTGTTTGGGACGGCTTTCTTATTGCTTCTTAAAGTTGTGCTCTCTCCTACAAAAATTAAAAATTTTGTACTAAAAAACTGTTTTAAGAAGCAGTAAAAAAAACCGTCCCAAACAAGAAGTATATCTTCAGTCAACAACTTTATGACGTGTAAGCATCATGCGGACGTGAAAAGGAACAAAACAACTGGTAATATGTTAATGGTTGTAAGGCAACCTAATTAAAAAATACAGTAAAAATGTCATTCATACTTCAATTTCTTTAATGAATTGAGTTAAAGAAATAAATCTGGTTTTTTAAGTTTCTACAAACCCAAGGATTTGATAGCATACAAACAAAAGTAACAAACACCCTAAAAACAATTAATTACATTTGACAAATGAAATAAAATTAAACAGAGGTTAGCTACCAGCTCAATATACCTTTCCAATGGCAGCAGTGGTGTTGCCTGCCGCATCTAGAGCATCGGTTCTTTCCCGAATTCTGTGGCTCATACCAGCCATCTCAGCAATGCCTCCAGCATTGTCACTGATGGGGCCATAGGCATCAATAGCCAAGCCTGTGGCGATGGTGCTCAGCATGCCAAGAGCAGCAACTGCAATACCATACATGGCAGCAAGGCTGAAACTGACAAAGATACTGATGGCAATGGCGAAAATTGGAATTATAACTGATTTGTATCCCAAAGCTAGTCCGAAAATAACATTTGTGGCAGCCCCAGTTCTGCAGGAATCAGCAACATCTTGCACAGGACTGGAAAAACAAAAGAGTGTTAGCGCAATGAAAGTGATTGCTCTACACCAAATCTTATTAAGTTCAAAAATTTGTTACCTGTATGCATTGCTGGTGTAGTAGTATTCAGTAACAAAGCCAATCACAAGACCAGCCCATAGTCCAATTGCAACACAAAAGAACAACTCCCTGCAAGTTCAGAAGAGAGTACATGAATTGCCTTGTCAAGCCAGAAAATCGAAAATCAGAACTATTAACAATCATATTATTACCAGTTTTTCACTTCCTTCTGGACACCAAAGTTAAATATTGTGAATGAAGATGGAAGAGCCAGCCAACTAACAATTGCAATCCCAACGGTCATCAGAGCAGTGGAGATTATTAGTTGTCTCTTAAGTGCAGGCTCAATTTCTTTAACTGCTTTGATCTCAAAGAAGTCCGTTGCAAAAAGAGTGGTGATCAAACAGATAATAATTCCCATGGAACTAATCAGCAGAGGGTAGAACATCCCAGTTAAGTTATGATTTGTTCCAAAGGAAGAAATAGACGCAACAACAAGTGCAGCGCAGGAAGACTCAGCATAAGAACCAAAAAGGTCTGAACCCATTCCAGCAATATCACCAACGTTATCTCCAACATTATCAGCAATTACCTGCATCACAACATCAAATAATGGCAAATCCATACTTTAGGGGCAAGGACAAGTGATGTGAACCAAGTAGAATATAGGTGTTAATGAAACTCACAGCTGGGTTCCTAGGGTCATCTTCTGGAATGTTCCTCTCAACTTTACCGACAAGATCAGCACCAACATCTGCAGCTTTTGTGTAAATACCACCTCCTACTCTGCCAAAGAGAGCCATTGAAGATCCACCAAGTCCATATCCAGTGATTGCCTCAAAAAGACCCTCCCAGTCATCACCATAGTACAATTTGAACAGATTAATAGAAATATATAATACAAAAAGTCCATTTGCAGCCAGTAAGAAGCCCATCACGGCACCAGATCTGAATGCAGTGATGAAAGCTTTCCCAACACCTTTCCTTGCTTCGAGAGTTGTCCGAGCATTTGCAAAGGTTGCGATTTTCATCCCAAGAAAGCCAGAAACCACAGAGGTAATTGCACCCAGCAAGAAGGCTAATGTGCTGAAAATAGCATTAAAAAGGGCCGGTTTGCAAGTTCTATCCTTGACGTATGTGCAGGGTTGCTCCTTTGTGCTAAATCCTTCCACAGAGCCAAGGAATAGAAAGATCAAAATAGCAAAGGCCACCATAAAGATCCCCACATACTGATATTCAGTAAACAGGAAGGATGTAGCTCCTGTTAACACGAGAACAGTTTTGTATAATGCATACAAAGACATTGGATGAGAAGTATAAATACCTTAACATGAACAAAAAAAGTAAAAAAAAAAAAAAAGAAAAATAGTTCTTGCCAAACAACTCACTGCCAGAAAATGATAACAATCTATTGAAATGAACTTCCTGGAGTATATAATCATCAAGTGATGTCGATTCACCCTTATGAGACCTTAAGGGGAAATGAAAATGAAGTAACTAAACAGTAACAAGAACGATACTTCACTTTTATGTATGAGCCTTCCACTTCGTGCCATTACAAGTTGAACTACTTGATTTGAAATATGCAGAAGAAAGGCTTGAATCCAAAACACGGTATCTCAAAACATATATACATATATACGAAACTATACGAATGTTCAGAGCACAAACTTAAAAGTCCAGAACTTTAGATTCTAAACAAATCTCTCAACATATTCTAGGAATTCAAAATCCATAATTCTTCTTTCCCTCTCTGTGCACAGAAAAGCATGACAGTTTATACAATTAAATGTACAAACAATAATTATGTGGACCATAAACTTTCTCAAAAAAAAAAAAAAATGCAAAGAGTGAAGATGACAAGTGCACTCCCACATGTTTAGGATTAGTTATAGCAGAAGATTAGACAAGATAGTACAACGACGTTGATCAAGAACAGAAGAGATAAGCCTATGCAGTAGACTCACAGAGACAAGAGGTTACAGGTTAAAAAAAAAGGACGATATCTGTAATATTTCGATACATATTAAATTTTTAATTTTTCTTACTAATAATACCAAGAAAATCATTAAAATTCGAAGAAGGCATTAAAAGATCTCCATAGCCACCGAACTCCTTTCTGTAGGAAAACCAAATTAGTAAATTGGTTTTACCGAGGAAAAAAAAATCCAAATTCCTCTCTCATACAACAAGATCTCATACCACAAATCATTCCCGCATAACAGAGCATACGTCATTAAAAAAAGGAAGCAACAGACGAAGCAGAACTAAAAATTCAAATAAAATATCGATCTGCATAGTAAATCCACAACCTTCGGAGATGGCTTTCTGGATTTCGGCGCACTTGACAAAGACGTTAGGCTCATTAAAGCCCTCCTCCTCCTCCTCAATAAGGTAGTCCCCGCTCCCGTTCTTATTGTTCGCCGGCGGCGCCGTTTGCCGCTCCGGAGTGAGCTTAACCTTGGCGACGAGCACCCACTGGAAGAGGGCAAAGGCGATCCCGATGACAGCCGCCACCGGGATCAAGATCTCCGTCAGGAGATCAGACACAATAGCCTCTCCCATTCTCAGATCCCGCCTCTCCAATAACAACGGCCACAACGCTGCCGGGCGCCGGCGGATCACCTCAACACACGAGAAAATCACCAGAAACAGAGAGAAAAGGCAAGGGTTCTGAGGGTTTCGTGCTACCCTCCTCGCTATATATACAACTACTCCATAGCTTGCCAGCCGAAGGCCGCAGCGTCCCTGACAGTGAAAAAATGGAATTAACTGAATAAAAACAAAACAAATTTATCTAATTACCTTTATAACCCTGAAAAAACTTTAAAATTCGGAAAAAGCCCACTGCGGGATCATATCCTTCTACCGCCATTGTTATCTACTTAAATTTAAAATTCCATAATTTATTACAGCTTAATAAATTCTTGCATTCAATTATGAACTTACAAACAGAAATTCTTAGCCCCTTAAATAATAATTTTTTTCTCCACTAGCAATTAAATAATTTAATTATTTAAGATGCATGCTTCCATATTAAAAAATATATATATTTGATCTAAAATGACTGAAATCAACCCATCTAATTATAGGTTTTATCACTTTATTTCAAAATATTAATACTATATATATTTATTATATATACAACTTTAATATCAAATATATCACTCATATATTTCATTCATATCGCTCATACCATCTTATAAATTTTAATATTTAATTACATACCCTCATATTTGTTATATGAGTGATATATATGTAATATTAATATTTTGGGTGTTAGATATGTAAATAGCATGAAATAAAGTTGTATGTATGTAAATCCCCCTTTAATTTTTCATTGCTTACAAAATTATATGAATGTCGATTATAGTTGACGATAGGGTCAGTTCAATCCCGACTCAGATATGATTGATTTGAGCTAGATGTGTTTATTGTATATTTGGTGGAATCATATTGAATTGAGGTTTGTCAATTGACATTTCTCAAAATTGAGTTTTGCTTACACGGGAAGGTAATTTCGAAATTTTGTCTCTACATATTTTTTCCCCATCTTAAAGAGTTTTGCCCCCATCCATTCTCGATCTATCAATTGGGTTGGCCGGGAGAGTAGCCCTACCACTGGTTGTTTCTAATGTGCACTATTTCTCTTATTTCGTTCATGCTTATTGTACTATTGCTTGGACTTCGCCTCTCCTGCGACTCACTAAAAGCTCATGTCATCCGCACTTCTCTGTAGGGTTGGCACCCGCTTTGCCCACCATTAAAAATAAAGTTGGTTCCGCCCTTGATATTTATATAGGTCAAAATATTTGATCTAAACTAATTTATTATATGAAATATGTACATATTGGATCAACACGATTCGTTTTATCTGAATATGAATAATTTAATCCAAGCATGACCCTTATAGCTTGAACTTCAATAATAATTGAACCAATTTTGAGTTTCTAGATTAACTTGAATCCGACCAAACCTAAATTTTAATCAGATCAATCTGAGCTGAGTTTTTTTTTCTTTTCTTTTCAGATCCAACAAGGCTTTCATGCAAGATCATTCATTAACATTCTCATTTAGGAAAAATTATTCTGCATGGAGTTTGGACGGGAAGAGCCGCCCGAATATGTGAGTGTACACACTGTGTATATATTTGTATACAATGTGTATCAAATTTTTATGCACACACAGACTGGATAATTTATCCTCATTTAGAATATATTTATGACCATTGTAGTTTTTTGTAAAATTATATATAAAGATGTTACGAGGAAAGTAATTTTTTTTTAAAATAAGCTTCCTAGCCTAGAAATTTCTTGATAGCAATGAAAAATGACAGTGAAATAAAAATTGTGGTTGCGATTTAAAAAACAAAATGGTAAAAAATTTATTCAAAATAAATTATATGTGAAAAAATAAGGATTATGGTCTATTTAATTGTAATAGGAAATTCATGAGGGGTTTTATGGGAACAGCAAGATTATTTACAAGTAAAATTATTAGGGCAAATAGAAGGATGAAGTATTTGGAAAGACAATCGCATCGCTTCGATTATTGTGCTGTTGATGGGGTTACGGAACTGAACAGCGGTCGTCATTTACATCTGGATAAGGATTCGTATTCTTTCCAATGGGGTGGTTGTTTCGGATAACAATGCTTCACCTCCGGTTCAACTTATTTATTCCTTTCCAATTATTATTAAAATTATAAAATAAATATTTTTAATGAAAAGATATTTATGAAAATTTTTTAAATATTATTAAATTTTGAAGTATAGCACTACTCTTTCATATTATGAGTATATCATTTTAATTTATTTATTTTTAATTTTAATGCATGAATGAGTTGTTTTAATTAATTATTTTTAAATAAAATTTAATTTAGGCTTCATTTTGACGACTTTCTTATTACTTCTTAAAACAATTTTCTCTTACAAAAATTAACTTTTTTTTTTCTAAAAAGTTGCTTTACAAAGCAGTAAGAAAGTCATCCCAAACAAAACATTAGGATTTGTTTGGGATGGCTTTTTTATTGCTTTCTAAAATGGAGTTTTAGTACAATTTTTTTTTTATTTTTGAACTAAAACTCCGTTTTAGAAAGCAATAAAAAAGTCGTCCCAAACGAAGCCTTAGTTTGAAGGCTTGCCTAATCCAATTAAGCAAATTAAACAAATAATCTAATTTGGGCAAAGTGTTTGATCATAAACTTTATCACACTAAAAGTATTGCATGTTAGAATATTTATGATGGTATAGACAATTTATCATATCATAATTGTATAAATATCTTGCATACATATTGCAAAAATAAGTAGAGAGTAGCCCATAAAAGATATGATAGCTATTACATGAAAAATATGGGTAGAGAAAAAATCATGGGGTATGCTCTAGCTAAAATAAATTTATTAATATGAATTAGAGATTGCAATTGAACTTTTGTAAATGGTATCATAGCAATACACCAGACAGAAGATGTGAACTAAGTGTCATACAAAATAAAATGTTATGTCATGGGAGCCACCTCTTAAACCTTATTTGGGACAAAGTGATACATAAGAGGAGTCACAACTTGAACTTATAGGAGTCACCTCTAGAATCTTATCTGCCTCGTGAATGATTTAGGAATAAAGATGTTAACAAGGACGTCAGTTATTTAAGTGAGGGAGATTGTGAAGCCTTTTAAGTAAAAGAAGCTAAACTCCTAAACATTGAGTCACCTTTTGGTGTAATAGTTGAAATTTTATTAAAAAATTCGAAGTTAAGCGTGCTCATCAATCCCTAAATTATGCTTAGATTTTTTTGATATAAAAATTATAAAAAATTCGCTTAATATATGCAAGTATATATGTCAAATCAAATAATATGATGATACAGTAGTGATATGTCATCATAAAATTATCTTAATCGGGCATGAATCTCGAGGCAAAAATCTAGTTGGAAACTTCAAAAATTAAATCTAGGATCATATGAACTCCGATTTTAGCAAACTTACAGTCAAACTGAGCGTCTCGAAAATACAAACCCGAGGACACCAAATTCAACTCAATCCGAGCCCAAATAAGTTCAAACCAATGACTGAAAGCATTGTTATAAAGTTCGTACCACAAATTGAGTTACCAAACAGTCTCTGAACTTAACAAGTTTATAATCGAATCGAGCGGCTTGACGAGACGAATCCAACGAGCCCAAGATCGCTGAATTCCAAAGTCATTAAGACCTTCAAATACCTGATGAATGATCCATGATTTAAGGATTCAATATCGACTGTTCATTTGAACCACTCCATATTTGCCCCTAATCTATCATCTATTTACGGGCCATGCCACTCCATAAAATCTATAAATAGACCCCTCATTTCTCTTGAGAGGGGGTGGGGGAGCAAGAGGAGAAGAGAAGACAAGAAGATTAGGAGGGAAGAACTCCTCCTCGACCACCGCCGTCGGAATTCTGCCTGACTTTCAAATGTCTCCGGAATTCTGCCCGACCTCCAAGTGACGTCGGGGTTTCACCTGAACTCCAAGTGATGTTGGAGTTCTGCCCAAATACCATCTAATACCATAGTTCTCCTCGGCCGCCAACTGATATTGGACTTCTACCCGACGTCGGACCTCCACTCATCGCCAAGTTTCTACCCGACACCAAACTTCTACATGATGTCAAATTTTTGCCAGACATATATCTGATGCTGGATTTTCATCCATTGCTGGATTCTACCTGACATAGTCCTTCCGACCTCCGTCCGACCTCCGTCGCCTACTATGGTCTTTCCGACCTCCATCAACAAACAATGATCTTTCAGACCCCAGTCTCCTCCCGACTACGGTCCTTCCGACCACTATCGCCTACTATGGTCCTTTTCGACCTCCATCAATAAACAATGGTCTTTCTGATCCTGGTCTCCTACCAACTACAATCTTTCGGATCCCTGCCTCCTGCCAACTATGATCCTTCTAACCTCCATCACCAGACAACGGTCTTTCCGTTCTCTATTCTATCGACTATGGCTATGCCGACCAAACAAACACATCTATGTTGATTATTGTAACTCCCACCATGTAATGCGCTATGTATGACATACATTTGTAACATCAAACTAAGTCCTTCTCTCTAAGAAGGGCCTCATTTGTAATCAACTACAAATACTAGTGGATTCATTCAAACTGGGCCAGGCCCCATGGTTTTCCCCCTTTTCTGGGGTTTCCACGTAAACACTCTGGTGTCTCTTATGAATGCTATACCCTCTCACTTATCTGATTGTGCGCTGGATATTCGTACAATGTTAAGACATTAAACTATATATTTCTCTACCGGCGTGAATACTCCAGGATGCAACAAGTATAATATTAATCCCATGAGAAAGAATATTACATGCAAATACTAGTACTATCAACTTTAATTATAATAATTATCATATTCAATAAAAAAATTTTGGTGGAGATTCAATCACTTAATTTAAAATAAAAAAAGATAATTAAATGAAATACTAATTGAACAAATAATTTTAGATTGATGGAATATGAATATAATATGTTCCCAATGATACTCTTTTATATTGATGTTATTTAGAGCATATGCATCACCAATCGCTCATTCAAATGTGAAGATATAAAGGATAGATTAAACCTTTCAATCTTAATACCACTCTAAACCTTCCAATCTCAATACCACAATATATTTTCTAATGATACTCTTTATTTTGATGCTATTTAGAGAATATACATCATTGATCACACAATCAAGCGTAAAGAGATAAATGACAAATTACGCCATGGGAGCCACCTCTTAAACCTTATTTGGGATAAAGTGCTACATGACATGAGCTCCAACTTAAACTTATAGATTCCACCTTTATATTCCTTTATGCCTCGTGGATGATTTTGGGATAAAGATACTAACGAGGATGTCAGTTACTTAAGTAAGGGAGATTGTGAAATCCCTTAAGTAAAAGAAATTAAACTCTGAAACATGGATATGCCTTTTGGTATAATGGTTAGAATTTCATTAATAAACTCTACGCTTAAGCATGCTCATCCCATATCAATTATGGGATGGGTGACTGATGGGGGCAGTGGAGAAACCTAAGGAATTGTGAAAAAGATTTAGGGCTCTATCAATCCCTGAATAAGGCTTATATTTTCTTTAATATAAAACTATTAAAAACTCACTTAATATATACAAGTGTATGTGCCAAATCAAATAATATATTGATACAGTAGAGTATTGATCCCACGAGGAAGAAAATTTACTTGTAAATAAAAGTATTATCTACTTCAACTATAACAATTATCCTACTTAATAAAAATAAGTTTTGGCAGTGATTCAATCATATAATTTAAAATAAAAAATAATTAAATGAAATACTATTTGGATAAATTATTTTATATTGATGAAATATAAATATAATATGTTTTCCTAATGATACTCTTTTATATTGATGCTATTTAGATCATATGCATCAACGATCACTCAATCAAGCGTGAAGAGTTAAATGATAGATTAAACCTTCCAATCTCAATACTGCTCTAAACTTCCATAGTAAGCTACCCTATATTAATCTTAGAAGAGTAATTAAAGTATGTATTGTTAAAACCCCCTCTTGATAATTCATCTTTATAAATTTGATAGAAGATAAGCACTATACATATGATTGCATCATACTAATCCAACATACTTGATTGTGCATGTTTTTTTTTCTTAGGTTCCACTTTACACATGATACTAACCAAACATATGACCGCCATATGCATTAAATGAAGACCTGATATATTGAAAATATCTTGAAATTATTGATGAGAGAATTCATTAGTATTCCACATTCTATTTACATAATTTATTCAAAACTAGAGACTTTATTTTAACATGAAGAACAAGTGAAGCAAATTTTTTCTATTAATTTTACAAAAGAAAAAAGTATAAAAGAAAAGATATCACGGGATGGGCTCAGTGATCTCCTCTACACTCCTCCTTGAACTTATAAAATTATTTCTACAAACATAAGCCAAACATTCTAATGAGATGTATCTAGTACTTATTTGAATTCCCTTAGTTGTCACTTATACAGAAAAATTTGAGAAACATTATAATGACTGAATTTAAACAAGTGACTAAACTCTTCTATTAACTTAAAAAATATATTATTTATAAAAAAACATTAAAAAAATGAATTATGGCACCATGACGCTCGAGACACTTGCACTGTGACGCCCATAAAATGAACTAACATAACATCATTGAAGGGTTTCTTTCTCTACGACACTTGCTAATATAGACCCGCTGTTTAATGAATCAATGCATCGCTTCGCTAGCAGATCGTGGCCTAAATGGTTAAAACTATAGTGTCACGGCACTGTTGATGGTTGAGCACTGCAGCATCCATGTGACTCCCTTTAACTTGGTGGCATTATAATTTTGTGCTGCGGCGCTATGCAAACATAGATTGGGCTTTACGGTATTAACTCCTCTGATGCTGCGATATTGTTAATCAAAGATAGAGAGCCACCATGTCCATATTTGGGTGCACCGACAGTGTCAATGATGGCGCCACAGTGATATAGTGTTCAACATTGTATAACGGTGTACCATACTTGAAAACTTTTCTAATTTCCTATATATTTTCAGCACAACTATAATTAAAATAACACATTTTCACTAATATTAACACAAAATATAACACTATTTACTTTTATCAATGACGTACAAGGAAGTTACACTAACAAGATAAAACTGTGAGGCTCTTATGTCAAAGAGAACAATATCTCGAAAGTTAAGAATTTGAGTAATTACAAACAATGATAGCTATGATGAAAAATGATGTTATTGAAGTCATCATACATATGTCTTAGTGTTGATGTTACACATCAATTTTATTGGCAACGACATGTGTCAATGTTGGCATCCATAATATGTGTTGGCCTTATTGGTGATGATATGTGCCCATATTCTTTATTAACAATGGCATGGGTCAATGATAGAGTTTATGGCATGCCTCAACCTTGTTGGTGTTGGGTGTTGGAGGTTAACCAATTAGTTTGGATTAATTTGGATATTTGGGTTGACTTGGGTCAAACTAATTAAGTTGGATTGATTATAGTTTGATCGTAAACCTCTTGAGTCAGGAGTTTGAGGCTTTAGCCCAAATTAATTTGAATTGGCCAAAATAGCACATAAAGACCAAGAAGGAGCATGAATTGGTGTATGGCCAACCTCATATGACCTTGGTCAAAATGATTTGATGAGGTTGACCAAGTCTAGAGTTTAGACCCATTTAGCATCAAGGCTTACCTAGGGTAAGTTACAAGTCTAGTTGGTGTAAGAGGTGGAACTGGTCTCTCTTTTGAGAATTGACAAAATAGGGTTGTGAAATGTACAATCTTATGTATGAAATAGAAACAAATAAATTTTTCTTAGAGTTTGGGAAAAATATTTAATTTGTTTATTTTTCTAAGTAAAAAAATGTTTTAGGGTGGGCAATTGACACTCTAACTCTTTTTGGTTCCACCCCTGCATTTATGGTTTAAGTTAATTGAAGTTTAAGAACATGCAATTCATAGTTTAGTGTTTTGAGCATACCTATGGGTTTGGACTTGGCTCTAATCAATCATATGTTAGTCTTAAGCTATTCAAAGGCATTAAAAAAGGTTAGACTAGGGTATGCTCCAATTCTAGTTGGTTTATGGTTTAAGTTAACTGAAGTTTAAACACTTACATTTCATAGTTTGATGTTTTGGGTATACTTATGGATTTAAACCATATTGGACTTGGCTACAATCAATCATATGTTAGTCTTAAGCTAGCCAAAGGCATTCCTAAAGTTTAGCAATATCCCATGGACCTAATGGTTTGATTAATGGGCCATTTGTAAGGCCAATTAGATCCTTATTAAACCACATTGCCATGATACCCTCTCCTATATTTGGCTAAGTTTAATCCCAATTACACTTGGATAATTGAGCCAATCACTTAGCTTAAGATAAATGAAATGGTTTATGGGAAAGCTAAGATCACAAGGAGTAAAGTCATTGGTCAATCAACTTATGATTTAGGCTAATTTGAGATTAAAAAGTTTATAGCTTAGACCTGACTTAATGGGTTTGCAATTGAGACTATTCTACTTAGTAAGGCTTTAATTGGATGTAGGTGTACCCAATGGCATTAGGGAAGTGATTGGGCAACTAGAACCTAACTTCAAATGAGATAGGTTATAACTGAGAAGAGCAAATTAGTCAATTGGGCTAACTCTATTGGACTTGTGGATAGGCTTGTTTCTATGTAAGTGGTTAGAGTACATTAAGACTTGCTTATTTCATAATATAGGATAGTGAACCAGTCCAAATGACATCTTAAGACTTAGGAGCCTATGCTAAAACCATTTGGATATTTTTAAAGGGCTTTAGTCCACTAAGACAAGGATATAATAAAGCTAAGAGATTAGTTTAACAAGCTTCAGAGGATTCCATAGGTTTGTGTTGGTCATTTTTAGTCCTTTCAAACCTATAAATAGATTTTAGGTTATATAATGAGTTTCAACTAAACACTAGACAAATATAATAGGCAAAGAAAACTTAGAGCTTTATAGGATGTGGTTTCTTAGAGACATGGTATAAGGATAGGTTGGTAATTAATAGAGTAGACTACTAATGTCACAACTCGACCTGATAAGGTAGGAGAATATGTCATATCATGACAAATTATGGCATGATAGACTCCCAAGATAAGTTTGGAGAGAATTTTTTTTTTTTACTTTAGTTTATTAAAAATATAGACCCATTAAATAACTTCAAATGAATATAGAAATACATTCATCAAATTTATTTTTATTCATCTCAGAAGTTTATATAATTAAAATAATCATTTATAAATAGTCCATGGCACAAAGAAGGCTATATAGAACTAGAAAGCCATAACCACCAAGAATCTAAACAAAGCATACCTATAAAGACTAAAAAAATAGAACCTACAATCTCTCTCTACTCAATCTACCCTTTTCGTTTACCCTAACCTAAAATAGAGGTAGCAATAACATGTATAACCAAATCATGGCTTAGTAGTGCCGACCTGGTGGAGAGGGTTTGTTGGTGGTGCCAGCACTTGGAAGGAAATTCAACAATAGTCACAGATAGACAGAAGTCTAGTGATGATCAACGGTCGAGAACAAATTCAACGACGATAATTTTGGTTGGAGAATGGAAGAGAGCTCTCAAGTTTTCTCCTCCCTTCCTCCTCCACTCATGTGAGGAATGATAGCATATTTATATTTTTTTAAAAGTGGCATGTTCAATAAATTTGGAGAGACTCCAAGGTAAATTTGGAGTCTTCCATCAGACGGATGATATCAATTTCCTCAATGATGGAAATTTTTAAAACATTTAGATGTCTT
Organism: Dendrobium officinale; assembly: GCA_019514585.1. Lineage (NCBI taxonomy): Eukaryota > Viridiplantae > Streptophyta > Magnoliopsida > Asparagales > Orchidaceae > Dendrobium > Dendrobium officinale. The sequence goes on along the minus strand of CM033695.1, from coordinate 29,337,664 downwards.
AATGATATTGGAATTAAGCGATCTTGGGTTCATTGGATTTGTTTTGTCAAGCCGCTCAATTCGACTATAAGCATATTATATTTGTATATCATTTGGTCATCCAATTAATGATTTAAAAATTTTCAGTTATGTTTTAATTTTTTGATTTGGACCTATTTGGGCTCAGATTGGACTGAGTTTGGGGTCGTTGGATTCGTCTATTTGAGTTGTTCAATTTGGCTATAAGTTTGCTAATGTTAGAGTTCAGGCGGTCCTAATTAGATTTGAATTGAAAATATATTTAATCAAGATAATTTTATCATGACATATCAAATATTAATTTTTTTAGGAAAATAATTATTAATATCTCATAAAAAATGAAATAAAGCACAAAGAAAACAGAAAAGCAGAGCTTGAGACAGGCAAGCGTACACGATGCTCTTGATTTTGATGCCTCATATTTTGGGTTGGATGAGAGCAAGAGTTTTTGTTTTCTCTCACTTTTTTATATCGTGATGCTTTAATTAATTATTTAGTACTTTGGATGGTTCTCTTATATTATTATATATATCATCTACGGGCTAAAAATTTTCTTATAAATATTTTCAAAAAAAAAAAAATCTTATAACACTTATTTTTTATTGCCCGGGACACCGTCGCCTGCCAACTATGATCCTTCCGACCGCCATCTCCCACTGACTACAGTCCCTCCGACCACCATCGCCCACCGACTACGGTCCTTCCGACCACCGTTGCTTGTCGACTACGGTCCCTTCGACCGCCGTAGCTGTTGACTATGATCCCTTTGACCTTCATTACCCGCCGACTATTGTCCTCCCGACCACTGTCGCCCATCGACTACTATCATTCTATCCACCGTCGCTCGCCGACTACGGTCCCTCCGACCACTGCGTCATTGCCAACTATTATCCTTCCGACCACTATCGTCCGCTGACTATGGTCCTTTTGACCACCGCCACCCACCTACTAATGTTCTTCTGACCATCGTTGTTGTCGACTACGATCCCTCTAACCTCTAGCGCCTACAAACTATGATCCCTCTGACCTCTATCTCCTGCAGACTAGTGTCCTTCTAACCACTAATGCCCGTCAACTACGGTCCTTCTAATCACCATTGCCCGTCGACTACAGTTCCTTTGACCACCGTCGTCCACTGAATACGGTCCCTTTGATCTTCGTCACATGTCGGTTATGGTTCCTACAACCACTGTTGCCCGTCGACAATGATCCCTCCGACCTACATCACCCGTCGATTGCAGTCCCTCTGATCATTGTCTCCCGATGATGGAGGTCGGTACGGTACCTTCGACCTCTACGTCCCTTGACTATGATTCCTAGAACCACTGTTGCCCGTCGACTATAGTCCCCTTATTAGAATATAAACATCTCAGTTTTAGTTATTTACTTTATTTGCCATTGTACTCATCTATATATACCTAGCACCATCTGTACATTGTGATCATCTAATACATTTCTCATTATACGTTTAGCTTCTTGTTCCCTTTTCTTCTCTCTGCTTTCCTTCTTCTCCTGTCCGTGACTTTGTCATGGTATCAAGAGCCACCACGGTGGATCAAGAATCCACTAGTTCTCTCCCTCCCACCTCTGCTGCACTCATGGTGTCCACCTCCACGGCTTACAACATTTTGTCCAACCTCAAATTTCTTGTTACCAACATCAAGAACCTCATTCCTTACCCCCTTACCACCGATAACTATCCCATTTGGCGTACCCAAATCCTACAACAATTTCTTGCAAATGACTATGCCAGACATCTCACCGGACAAGCAGCTCCTCCGGCGGACACCTCCATGGCAGACTACAAGATCTGGCACACGGCGGACAGTAATCTCCTCTCAGCCCTTTTCTCCACCATTTCCCAATCAATTCTCCCTTACGTCATTACCTCCACCACCGCGCATGAGGCTTGGACGGTTCTTGAACGTCGTCTCCAACCCACAAGCCGATCCCGTGTAATCCAGTTAAAGAACGAACTATACCACGTTCAACTCAAAGATTTGAGCATTCAACAATACCTTTCCAACATAAAAACAATTGTGGATAACATCTCTGCCTCGGGATATTGTTCGCTGTTCTTCTCTCTGCTTTCCTTCTTCTCATGTCCGTGACTTTGTCACCCCTGACCCCCATCACCTGACGATTATAGCCCCTCAGATCTCCACCGCTAGTCTAGTGTGATATCTTTGACCACAATCACTTGCTTGTACGGTCCCTCCGACCTTCGTCGTTCGTCGGCTTTGGTTCCTCCTTTTAATCACTATTTGGTTACTAGTTTTTCATTGACTTAAAAAAAATTTATGTACTAGAAAGTCTCTTTTTGTAACAGTTTTAAAAAATTACTTTCTTTAAAATAGCTTTACAAAACAGTAATAAAGCAATCCCAAATGAAGCCTACAAAGCTATGCCAAATGAAGTCTAAGGGTTTGTCCGTAACTTTTTGTGAAGGTGATTATAAAACTGTTGTGAGGAAAATATTTTTTTAAAAAAAAACTGTTGTAAAGAATAATTTCAAAATACAAGAAGTTTTAAAAGTGGAAAAAAAATAGTCAAATTAAAAATGAGATTATGATCTAAAAAACAAAGAAGAAGAAGGAAAAAAAAAAAAAAACGATCCTGAATAAAGCTCAAGTCTACTACTTATTTTCCCTTTCAAATCCTCCTTAGATTATCTCTTGTTTAATCCGAAAAGCCGGCAAACTATACAATTACACAGAACAAATGAATCATGACAAAACTGCCATTTGGACTGTAATCTGTATGTAAGCACCTTAACAGCAAAAAAATAATAATAATAAAATATATATATATATATATATATATATATATATATATATATATATATATATATATATATATATATATATATATATATATATATATATATATATATATATATATATATATATATATATATAATCTACAATGTCTATTCATGACTCATTATTTACATAGTCCACAACAATAAATTTTTTATTTATAAAATAAACAAGCAAATAAATAAATCACAAAGACTTGCATAATTTATTTTCATGTGACAAATCAAATTATAAAGAATTCGAGAAAATATGTAAAATAAAATATAATTAACAACTTAATTAAATTATGATATTTAAAATTTTGATAGTGATATTAAGGGTTTATTTATTTAAAATTTCTTAATATAATAATCCCAAATTATTGTCCATACAAAAAAATAATAATGATCAAGTCAATATTGCATAAGCTGAAATTGATCAAATTATTTATTTTCATTTTTATGACTATTTTTAAGCCTTACTAAATAATTTTTTACTATACCTTAAATAAATAATAATAAAAACTATTTTATTGCTGAAATATTTTATGATTGAAAAAATCAACTGATGAAAAATGTATAATATTTATATGAAAATTGTCTGTAAAATTTTATGCTGATCAAAATATAGAAGGGGTATTACATACATAATATTTTAAATATTTTTTGTGTCCATATTTAATATCTAAATTTTAGTATCTATGAATATTATGTAAGTAGATAGGATTTTTTGTTGTTATTTAAAATTTCAAATATTATTTAAGTAGATAGTAAAATTTAGGTGCTGGTCTATAAAATATTTTCAATGGGCTCTCATAAAAATCATCAAAAATTATTTTAAGATCAAACAAAAATCCTTTATTTATTTGATCATCATTGATGGTATCACTAACTAAAAGAAGTTGAATTAGTAAAATAGATTATTATGGGTTGAAAAATAAGTTGAATTGATCAATTTGTTAAGCACAAGCTTTTATATGTTTTGTGTTTGGTTCCATGCAAATTTGTTTCTTTTGAAGGAAGTGAAGTCATTTGTCCACATTAGTCCTTTAAATCTTATTATATTTGATAGTTTTCAAAAACAACAATTTTTATTTATTAAATTGACACTATAAAAAGATTTTTTTTAGGCAATTTTAAGTAGCTTTGTCAATAGTTTTAATATTTTTTTGGGATGATTGCAATTTTTTTTATAAAAGTAGTTGTAAAACCGTTGTGGAGAGAGTAATTTCATAGCATAAAAAATTATTTAAAACAATAAAAAAGCAATTGCCAAACAAAAATTGTGATTACAGTCTAAAAAATAAAGCAGTAAAAAAGTTGTACCAAATAAATTCTTAATTATTAAAAGATCTACATCGGTTTTAAAACGACTGTGAAATCGTTATAATTGTAATATACTAAAAATTTCTTTAATTTCAATTCTATAACTATTCGGGGCGACAAAATTGTAGTGCATTAAGCTGAAGCGTTTAAAATCATTGCAAAGATAGTAGCAGTTTTAGCCGCTGCAATTGGAAAACGATTACAAGAAAAAAATATTAGTTAGCTGGAGTTTTTTATGAAGTTGGTTGAGAAGTTGCTATGGGGAAAACAACTTAGCTATTATGATTGTAAAAATAGCATTCCATCATATAAAATAAAAATTTACAATTACATAGTCTTAAACAACAAACATACAACATTTAAAAATACAGATTCTAATTAAAATTCCTTTGTCTCCTCCTCATCATAATCTTTATTTGGAAGCAGCTTTCTTCTTGCTCTGAGCTTTGGAGGTTGAATCATATCCTCCTCTTTGACATATAAATAAATATGTATATATATATTGAAGTGGACATATAGCCTTTCAATCAACAAATAACAAAAGCTTTGAGTGTTTTGGTGAATCTTCACATCGCATGGTCCTTAGTTTGTTAAAACATCCATATGTGTCATTAGGTGGAGAAATTATTCTGTGTGAACACCGAACGACGTCCGAAGACCAATCAGAATGCGTACCGGTGCTCGATACCGCAAGGTACGAGTGGCGTGACGCATTATGATTGGTCGCCGGAATGTCCGGTGTCCGCCCAGAATAATTTTTTCATTTGGATGGTGGCAGAGACCAATATGGATGTGGATGCCCTTCCTAAAGTAAACCTTCATAAATGCATGATTCTAATGCTTTTTTCATTCTCAATAAGATCCTATCGTTATAGGCAGCATTTCATTGCATTATTTCATTGGTGGTGGAGCTCTAATCCATCAATGAGCTGGAAGATGTTCTCTGCATGTGACTTGATACTATTGAAATTTCTAAATTGATAAATAAATAAACAATTACATACATACCCATACATACCACTTTATATTATGTTATTTACATATCTAATATCTAAAACTTAAATATTTCATGCCTACGACCCATAGAACAAATACGAGTGCAAGAAATGAAATATTAAAGTTTATTTTAAATGTTAGATACGTAAATAGCATGATATAATGGGGTATGTATGTAAATCTCCTAGAAGAAGATGGAATTTTTATTAAAAGAAATGTATATTAAACATATTAAAAAAACAATTTTTATTTGCAACCATCACCACCACTTAATTGGTCGTTCAAGCATCCATTCAAGCTACAGTATATGTCAAATAGAACAAATTTGCAAAAATCTTTTTTTTTTTTTATTCTTACAGAGATCTCAAATGGATAGCTGATGAGTGGTGTTGGTAATCTGCTTCTGTTTTTTAAGAAGGCTTATCAGATTTAGGAGGCTTTCAGCGTCGAAGGCAATGGGAGGAGGAACAATAATGAGACAGTGAAGGATGGAACATGCATGGTGGGACCTATATATATTTGGCTGCAAACAAGAATCTGATGCATGAAATGACAAAGTATTAGCAAGTTGTGAAGGGCTTCTTCATCATTGGAGGTTTGTCTATCAATAGGTTTGATTTTCCTTCAAAACTTTCATCTATTTGGGCTCACAACTTAGTATAAATTAAAAACTACTCTATTGATTGAGAAATATGCCAAGATTATGTTAGGATGGTTAGCAATCTTGCCTTGCATTATTAAGCAATTTCTTTTCTAAAGGTTGAATGGAAATTTCAAAAGTATGTGATTTTGAAACTGCGTTCTTTCGAAAATATGAGCTCATTGGAGGTCTGATTAGTTTTTGGCCACAGCTTTTTTGTTGTTTTAAGAAAAAAATTATACTAAAAAGTTGCTTTAGAAAGCAATAAGAAATTGACCCAAACAAAGTCATATATCTAAGTAGGGGTATCAATATTTGACACGGACCCGACCGAAAATTGGGTTCTGGTCAACCCAAACCCTAACAGTGTTAGAAATTTTGACCCCTTTGTAAAATCGGGTTGGTTTGAGTTGACCCGAAAACAATCTGGATGACCCGGGAAATTGTGAGATCTCGTTCCCTTACTGTTCCTCTCTGAATTGGATTTTCCTCCCAGGATCGGCCGGGACGATATTGAGATCGTCCAGGCCGATCAGTGCATTGAAAACGACTAATTTCTGGAGTGTTTTCTGGAATGATTTCTGGACTGGATCGTCCAGGCCGATTTTGGGATCGTCCCAGGACGATCAGTGCATGGCAAAAATCCCGAGAGCAAGGGTTTTTGGCAAATTAATTATCGGCCTGAGGAATCGTCCGGGCCGATTGGATTTTGTTATGATCGGCCAGGACGATGTGGCGATCGGCCGGGCCGATCAGGCTTATGTTATAAGCAAATCAGCTCGTTTTGAGGAGAGAGAAAATCATTTTATAAAACAAAAATATATGAGGAGAGAGAAAGAGAAAGGAAAAGAGAAGAAAGCTTGGATTTCGGAGGCCGCGGAGCGCTTTTCGTCCGACGCCGCTGTTGGGAAAAGTATAGATCTCGTGGTAAGGACTCCGAATCCTATTTCTGTTTTCAGAGATATTGAGTTTTGATTGTGTTGTGACCTGTTTTGTGTTTTCGTAGTCGAATTTCGGACCCAGTTTTGTATTGACACAACTTTCACCGCACAACTTTTAGAATGTTATAGATATGAATATTGTACACGATTTGAGTATTTTCTACGATGATTTTACCGGTCGGAATTGGTTCTACGCGATTTTAATTGAATAGAAAAATATCATGATGTTATTTGATATGGATTCAGTAGAACAATAGTCTTATATTGTTGTCGTGAACATTCTATTGTAATTTGGTAAATTGTGATTTTGTAGGATTTTTGTGTAAATTTGATAAACTGTCGTTACGCCGCCGAAATTTCGTACGATTTCCGATTTTTCTGAGATTGATAGATTGAATAGATATGAATGTGAATATTGATATGATTGCTTTAATATTGACTATTGAATTGATTATTGATTGATTATTGATACTGGAACATAAGTGGAACCTGGTTGAACGTTGGTTGGAGATTGAATTGACCTATACAGGATGGTGGGCCGACGGGCTTTCCTTTAAACATTGATTATGGATATATAGATGGGAGTCATAAGGAGTTCTTATAGATATGCCGACGGGCGGCCGACGGGCAATAGAGTGACGACTCTTTTTATTGAAACCAACGTATGGATATCTACAACAACAATATGGATTCTACAACAGCAACATAGCCAGTTGTTTGTACTTGTTCAGTATTATTGTATTGAATGCATGTTTACTGTATTGACATACGGATTTATTGCTTTATCGATTTCTACTTTATTGATTTGATCGGATTTATTGTATTGTACGATTTCATCAATTTCATTGATTGATCATTGAGCATGGATACTATTGATTATTGACATTGATATGGATATTATAGATTTATTGATATTGCTTATAGACTCATTGATACTATTGATTCTGCATTGATTGTACGTATTGACTTGCTACATTTGATTTATTGATAGGGTAGATTAAGATTTATCGTATTGCTTTTCCGATTGATTTTATTGACTAGATAGTATAGATTTGATTTGATTTGATTGATTGATTCGACATGACTGATTTGACGGATTGATTGATTTTCTTCTGTGTACGGATTTCTTTGAGATTGACGTGTATTAATTGAGTTTGGTTTATCGATTTGCCTGCTGCTGCATTGATAGACTTGATTTCATTGACTATGGATTTCCGTATTGCATAGACTCATTGACCATTGACTGATACGGATTTGATTGACTGACATGCATATTGATAGCGTCGTCGTGCTTTGATTTCAGTTATAGGTAGCAGGTGACCTGCTGGGCTTTGTATAGCTCATTATATGTGGTTGACATTTTCAGGTCAGGGCAAGGGAGCAGAAGATAGGAATTGATCCGGATCTACAGGTTTTTGTCTTTTGATTGATAGTGATTCTTTTGTACTCAGGACAGGATAGATTTCTGTACTTGTGATTGTAGTGTAGTTCCTGAGTATTGTACGTGAACTTTTGAGATATGAATCGACTTGTTATTGATATTTTTAATTTATAGACTTTTGTTTAGACAGTGATTAATTGGAGAATTGTAGATAACTCTGGTAAATGGCTGGTTAATTGACATTCTTTCCAAGTTAGATCTCGGGGCATGACAGAAATCATGACCGTTCGTCCAAAGTCAATGTCAAATCGCATCTATCGTCTGTCGCATACATCGTCACTCATTATTCCGTTGCATCCACTGTCTAGCGTTCGTCGTCACTACCTCATCGTCCGGTCTGCTCGCCATTCGTTTGTCGTCGAAACCATAGCAATCGCTGCCTGAAGCCAATGCAATTCAATGCCGCTTGAAGCCAACACCACAGTCTCGCTGTCCTGCCGCCGACCTCTCTTCCTCGCCGTCGCCCCGCCATCGAAGTCCAAACCATAGCCTTCTTGTTTCAAGTTGACAGGCGAGAACGAAAAACACAAGTTTACAGGATTTGGCTGAATAGTATTTACAGGTCAGGTCAGGATGGAGTCCAATAATCCGACCAGTTTTCAAAATGGGTCAGGTTCGGGTTAACCCGAATAGTGCATGCCAGTTTCAGGTTGAACCCGAGCCCAATCCGTGACCCCATTATGATAGCTTTAGATACAAGTTAATGATCTAACTGGCGAATCGTTTTATCAAGGGGAGGTAACAAATCAAGAACATTCACAACACTTATTTAGCCTATACGAGTGGCCACTACTATGTATCTTGCATCCCAACATCTATTTTTTAAGAACTAGTCCAATATCGATTGTTAGACCTTTGTTATGCAAACAACTATGTAATTAACTCTTCTAGCATTTAGAGTATATTGTAGCTCTTATGTTGGAAAACACAATGTAATAACTTATAGAGTATATTGACAAACATTTATTTGTGTACAATGTAAAATTTAAGAACTATCATGAATTGGTATGCAAAAGTTATTGTCAAATTACTATAAAGGTTATGGTCATAACATAATGAAATATTTAGGAAAAGAAGCCTATGTTTGTTTCCAACTCATAATATCTTTAGGTGCCCTCACCCCTATGGGCAAGAGATTATGTATGTATCATCTTAACTTTGTACAAAGATCTAACATGCACAAATTGAAGTTGTAAGAGACTAGCATTTTTGTATGTGGAGAATCAATAAGGGGAAAAACCACCGTGCATAACTGAGATGCAATAATCCACTATTAATTAGAGGTGCAAGAATTTGCTCCTCCATTGTTAAAAAAGATGAGATTACACAATTAAAATAATCATTTAAATCCAGTTATAGAGAATATAGAAATGGGTGTTCACAAGGAGAAATTATTGTGTGCGGAATCCGAATGCATTCAGATTCCAATCACAGCATGCCACATCACCGGATGCACTCCGGGGCCCAGTGCATCCAATGACGTGGTGCATGGTGATTGAAATACGAATGCATTCAGATTTCGCACACAATAATTTCTCGTTCACAAGTGGATAGTTGGAATCCTGCAGCATTGTTGAATGTTAATAATGAAGCAATGATAGTTAGATGACAAAAGTCAAACATTGCTGGGGAGTTATTTAGCTCTCTAAGCTCTCGAACCTTCGTCACGTAGAAAATTAGCCCTATTTAAATCTTTTTGAAAAGGCATTTTAAGAAAATTGGACAAAATCCAAAACATTTCATCAAATGATTCATATTGATGAACCTATTGATTATACATCATTTATCAAGTATTTGAGTGCCTTAATGATTTCAAAATTGAATGATCCTAGGCCATGGGATTTATCTTGTCAAATTGCTCGATCTAACTACAAGCACACAAGATTTAGAGACCATTTAGTTCTTCAATTAATATCCCAAAGTTTTCAATTATATTTCAAGTACTTGATTTGAGCTCATTTGGAGTCGAATTGGATCACTAGTGGTGTTGATGTATTTATCTTATAAAGACATTTAGTTCAACTATAAGTTTGCTAAAATTAGAATTTCGCTAGTTTCCTCTTTCCAATTTTAGAAGTTTAAATTTGAATATTATATTATGATTAATGCTAATCAAATCATTATATATATATATATATATATATATATATATATATATATATATATATATATATATATATATATATATATATATTTCAAGTAGTTGACGATTTCATTTTTATGTTCTTCATAATTTAAGCTAGTTTTCTTTTTGTTGCTAGATTCAGTTGATATCAAGTTGAGTTTAAGCCACACCTTTTAGTTTGGGCTCTATTCTCACTTTTCTCTTAAAGTCTCAATTTTCAAAAAAAAAAAAAAAAGTCAACTTAAGAGCAATACACACAACTCCCCTTGGCCTATTGGTTCAGAGCTTAGGCGTCCAACTAAGAGGTCCAAGGTTCGAGTCCATGTGTATGCGTTGTGTGTGTGAGTTTGCCTTAAATGGCCTAAATGTCCCAAAAAAAAAACTTAAGAGCAATACGAAAGCCATACCAAACGAAGCCTAACAGGTTATGAGTTCAAAGGTAGGAGTGTCAATTCGGGTCAACAGTTTGGGTCCAACCCGAGTTGATTTGGGCATAAACGGGTTGACTCAAATCCGACAAGTTTTAGCTAAACGGGTGAAGATTTCTAACACTGGTTGACTTGACCCGACTAGCGAACATGCATGCACAATTGTTGTCTTGCTGAGTTGCGCGGGCGTAGGGCCTGGCCGATTGGGTGAGGTCGAGTCATCATGTGTAGGGCCTAGGCGTCGTGGGCGACTGAAGATTGTCGACTACACAAGACTTGACCCGAACACGTAGGGCCTGGGCGAGGTCGAGTTATCATGCAGAGTGAGGCGGCCTGGCGGGCTGAGTGACTGACTAGCAGGGCTAGACTTGGCAAGCAGCAGGAGGCGCAAGTGTGCAACGCTCACGAGGTCGGATTGCGACTATTGGAGCCAAGGCTCGACCCGACTCACCCGAGCTCGGCGAGGTAGTTGGAGCTTACAGGAGCTAGGCGCAGTCATGCGACGAGCGACTTGGCTAGGTCGAATCATCACACGGGATCCGGGTTAGGCAGGTCAACTTATACATGACCCATTTTTCAGACGGGTCAGAAAGTTGAATCCGAATCCAACCTGTTTCACAAACGAGTTGACATGAACCCGAATTTTTTCTGATATTGTAAACTTTTGACACTTCTATTCAAAACTTATCTATGTACTAATATGTGTGTGAGTTTGCATAGGCAATTGACCCAAAAGTCTCACAAAAATAAAATCATCATATGATAAGCGAATAATTAAAAATGTTAATTATTAGATAATTGTTATGTGCTAGAAAGGGTTCTCTAGGGGGAGGCAAATTATTGCGTCCGGACACCTGACATGTGGACATCCAATCCATAGACACCACCTCACCCGGATGCACTCGGTCCCGGTATTTTTGAGTGACGTGGCGTATTTTTATTGGTGTCCGGACGAATCTGGACACCATACACAATAATTTGCCCTAGGTGGAAGAGTCCACCCAACCATTGCTTAACATGGAAAAAAAAGTATCTTTGATGAAAAGAAAAACAAAAACAAAATTTTTTATGCTTTTGAGTTCTTCAACTTAAATGCGCCATTAATATTTAATGCACGCCATTAATGTTTTGAAGTGAAGGAAAGTGATAGAAATAAAATTTAATTGGCTATTGATTGTTAGCTTTCTATACCACTTTTCTGTCTTTCTCGAAGGATTCAAACGCGGTCCTCAGTCTTTCCCTGTATTATGTGCGTTTGTTAGAGAAAATTTGTATGAGAATATTCTGATAAATAAATTTTATTATTATGAAATTTATTTTAAGATGATATTAGTATGGAATTAATTAATAAAAAATATATTATATATGATATATCTATTGAAAAATTGGCATAAATCTCGAGGTATAATTTAAATTGAAAATTTTCATAATTAAATTTAAGATGATAGTTGAATTGAGTGTCTCGATAAGATGAACCCAACAATACCAAAAGTTATCTAATCCGAGCCTAAATAAGATCAAATGAAACACTTGAAGTACAATTAGAACCTTCAAACATTAATTGTCTCTATTCTCACATCATTAAGACACTTTATTGATGAATAAACGCTTTATGATTCAATGAATCATAATGAATCATGAGAATGAAATTCTTTGGATTCAAACCAAATTTATTAAAATACTCTTCTTAGAAAGCCTATGAATATAACCTCATTCCCTAGATAGAGGGGGTCCAAGAGCTAAGAGAATTAAATATCTATCTAACATCGCCGAAGACCATCAACTATCTTTATCAACAACCACCGCTAGCCATCGTCACCAATGACGACCACCAACAACAATCATTGTCATTATCCTCAGATTCGTATCAAGATCTAATCCTGTTGCTGGGTATTAAATATTCATCCGTGGATAATTGATTTCTGTAATATGTGCTGTGGGAAATCAAATATTGCTTCTCAAAATAGTCTTATCTTCTTCTATTATGAAGATGAGAAGATTCTTATATCTCCTATAATATAGTGGATTTTTAAACTGGGGCAGACTCTTTAGTTTTTCCCTTTTCGGATTTTCCTTGCTTTTTTTTTTCTCCCATAACTTTTTAACCGTGTGTGTTGAATCTTTGTCTAAAGCTAACACATAAAATACCAATTCTACCGGCATAAATTTTCTAGCACATAACACTACTCATCATGAAATAAATATAATGGTAATAAAATTACTTGTTCAAATAAGATGAGTGAGTGGTAATGAATAGGACTTATTTTGATCAAGTGCTTCATATTCTTTTGTACAGTTAGTGGCTCTAAATCATTATGCCTTCACCACCTAAGTTGATGTGCAAGTCAATGAGTGTGAACTTGCCTGTTGCCTCAAAGAAGCCAAAAACATCTTCTTAGAGGTGCTTAGAGAGCTTCTTCATCATTGCGACATGAGTGAAGCGAGCCAGTTTGTGGTTGATCTACATTGGGAGTTGATCAGGTGGAGAGGATGATTGATGTAAAACAGGAGATGAATGTGGAGAAGAATAAGATCCTGAAGAGGGGAAGTACAACTGTGATAATGGCTAGCTTGCATATGAGAATTTATAACCGAGCAGGAAGCAGGAAGCAGGAATAAGAGTTTGTGGTTGAACATAGTGAAGAAAGTTCGAAAAAGTTTGAGGAGATGCAGAGCTGCAAGACATGGTGGCAAACGATCTAAATACAAGCACACAAGATTTAGAGACAATTTAGTTCTTCAATTAATATCCCAAAGTTTTCAATTATATTTCAGGTACTTGATTTGAACTCATTTGGAGTCGAATTGGATTACTAGTGGTGTTGATGTATTTATCTTATAAAGACATTTAGTTCAACTATAAGTTTGCTAAAATTAGAATTTCGCTAGTTTCCTCTTTCCAATTTTAGAAGTTTAAAATTTGAATATTATATCACGATCCATGCTAATCAAATTATTATATATATATATATATATATATATATATATATATATATATATATATATATATATATATATATAATAAAAAGATTTCAAATAGTTGACGATTTCATTTTTATGTTATTCATAATTTAAGCTAGTTTTCTTTTTCTTGCTAGATTCAGCTGATATCAAGTTGAGTTTAAGCCACACCTTTTAGTTTGGGTTCAATTCTCACTTTTCTCTTAAAGTCTCAATTTAAAAAAAAAAAAAAAAAAAGTAAATTTTTTTGTCGATTTAAGAAGCAATAAGAAAGCCATCCCAAACGAAGCCTCACAGGTAATGAGTTCAAAGCTAGGGGTGTCAATTCGGGTCAACGGGTCAAGTTTGGGTCCAACTTGAGTTGATCCGGGCATAAACGGGTTGACTCAAATCCGATCAGTTTTAGCTAAACGGGTGAAGATTTCTAACACAAACCCGACCCGACTAGCGAACATGCATGCACAGTTGTTGTCTCGATGAGTTGCGTGGGCGTAAGGCATGGCCGATTGGGTGAGGTCCAGTCATCATGTGTAGGGCCTAGGCGTCGTCGGCGACTGAAGATTGTCGACTGCACAAGACTTGACCCGAGCACGTAGGGCATGGGCGAGGTCGAGTTATCATGCAGAGTGAGGCGGCCTGGCGGGTTGAGTGATAGATTAGCAGGGCTCCACTTGGCAAGCAGCATGAGGCGCAAGTGCTCAACGCTCACAAGGTCGGATTGCGACTATTGGAGGCAAGGTTCGACCCGACTCACCCGAGCGCGGTGAGGTAGCTAGAGCTCGCAGGAGCTGGGCGCAGTCATGCTGCAAGCGACCTGGCTAAGTCGAGTCATCACACGGGATCCGTGATAGGCAGGTCAACTCAGGTTTTCAGGTCAACTCGTACATGACCCATTTTTCAGACGGGTCAGAAAGTTGAATCCGATCCCAACCCGTCTCACAAACGAGTTGACCTGACCCCGAATTTTTCCTGGTCGTGTAAACTTTTGACACCTCTATTCAAAACTTTTCTATGTACTAATATGTGTGTGAGTTTGCATACGTAATTGACCTAAAAGTCTCAAAAAAAATCATCATATGATAAGCGAATATTTAGAAATGTTAATTATTAGATAATTGATATGTGCTAGAAAGGGTTCTCTAGGTGGAAGAGTCCCCCAACCATTGCTTAACATGGAAAAAAAAATATCTTTGATGAAAAGAAAAACAAAAACAAAATTTTTTATGGTTTTGAGTTCTTCAACTTAGTTATAATTTAATGCAAGCCATTAATGTTTGAAGTGAAGGAAAGTGATAGAAATAAAATTTAATTGGCTGTTGATTGTTAGCTTTCTATACCACTTTTCTCTGTCTTTCTCGAAGGATTCAAACGCGGTCCTCAGTCTTTCCCTGTATTATGTGCGTTTGTTAGAGAAAATTTGTATGAGAATATTCTGATAAATAAATTTTATTATTATGAAATTTATTTTAAGATGATATTAGTATGGAATTAATTAATAAAAAAATATATTATATATGATATATCTATTGAAAAATTGGCATAAATCTCGAGGTATAATTTAAATTGAAAATTTTCGTAATTAAATTTAAGATGATAGGAACTCTAATTCAGCAATTTAAATTATAGATCTTAATAATTTGACATATTGCTGCTATGTATCCAATTTTCTCTGATGCAGTTACAGCTGAAAGAATCGATTGAGCGCCAGCAGTAGTGACGGCTTCATTTGAGACAACTTTTGATCATTATTTTTTCATTATTTCAAAGAATTTTTTGTATTAAATAACTGTTTAAGAAAGCTATCCCAAACAAAGTCTAAATTAAGTACTTCATTTGGTGATATTAATTTTTTCGCTTTTATTTTGTAGGCATTGGTGGATGCATACCTAATAGTGTCAATTCAAGTTGCTGGGACATGTTCGGGTTTAACCTAAAATTGATCCGACCTAGATGTTCTTGACCCGATTCCAACTAATTTATCATATGGGTCAAACCTGACTCCACCCTTACATAGCCTTAATCCAACATGTTTCATTTAATTATTATGTTGATCATATACTTTTTGTTTTATATTATTTAACCCAATAATTATCAGGATAACCTTAGCCTAACCCGTTTATCCAATAATGATAACCAGGTAATAAACTTCAAAAATTTTTATCGAGCCGAACCCGATCGTAAAATTAATTTTTTAAAATTTAAATTGATTTAAGAAAGGTTATAAAAAATTAATGCTATTAAATTAAATTAAATGAGAATTGCTATTAAAAAAAAGTAATGCTAAAGCATAAATTAGATAATTAAAAAAAAAATTATCAACTAATTTAATTTCATCAACGTAAAAAAGGCTCATTGATAGGAACTTTTATTTGGTAAAAACGTACGTAGAGCTACGTCCGGTCGGCACTAAGATTGCATGCACAACATGAGAAATACCGAGCAAATACCGAGCAATACCAATAATAATGAGAAAATATCATTAGGTGAAGACGAAATACCAAGTTATACCGAGCAATATCGAGTCATACCAAAAAATACTGAGAAAAACTCGGTATTTTTTTTTATAACTCAATATTGGTCTTTCTTGAACGGTATTCCTCCATATTATCAAATAATATCCATCAATGTCTATCAAATACCAAGCAAAAATTGAGTAACAAGCCTCGGACGTCCGGTTAGAGGACTTAATAATTGTTCCATTGATAGCCACTTCATCATTTGCCATAAATATGGATGTTTATAACCACTCATATGAGATTTTGTCCTTTCTTATCTGCCGTCAGTCCGTCACATACAAATTTACATAACGGTGATTTGTTCAAAAGGAAAAGTATGTAACGGAAGCGAGAAGGAAAATGGGAGTAAAATTCCTTTGAAATTTCTTTTGCTAACTCCGTTTGCTTACAAGAAAATTATCAAAAAAAAATCGACGGGAAAAAAATCATTCCTTTATTCTCCCGTTACATGTCACCATTTTAAGTGATCATACACTATAAAAAGCTATCAATGAGCTCTTCATTGTGCAATATAAAATATAGGGTTTAGTGGTGCGTAATATTTCATTTTCTTATTAATTAATCTTACGCTTGGATTAGGACACTTTTTTATTGCTTTTGATATATTCTCAAAAAATTATCTTGATCGGGCACAAATCTCGAGGCAAAATCAAGCCAGAAGCTTCAAAAATTAAATTCTGGATCACTTGAACTCCAATTTATGTGAACTTACAGTCAAACTGAGCGTCTCGAGAAACGAACCCAACGACACCAAATTCAATTCAATCCGAGCTCAAATGAGTCCAAATCAAGGACCTGAAGCGCTGTTGTAAAGTTTGCACTACAATTTGAGTTACTAAACGGTCTCCAAACTTGCGAGCTTATAGTCGAATCGAGCGGCTCGACGAGACGAATCCAATGAGCACAAGATCGCCGAATTCTGAAGTCATTAAGACCTATAAAATGCCTGATAAACGGTCCACGATTGAGGGATTCAATATCAGCCGTCAATTTAAACCACTCCCGATTCGCCCATGATCTCTCACCTATTTACAGGCCATGCCACTCCATAAATCTATAAATAGACTCCTCATTTTTCTTGTGGGGGGGGGGGGGGGGGACACAAGCAAGAAGAAGGAGGAGGAGAAAAAGAAGAAAAGAGAAGGATAGGAGGGAAGAAATTCCTCCTCGACCACCGCCGGAATTCTACCTGACGTTCAAGTGATGCCAGCATTTTGCCCGACATTCAAGTGACGCCGGAATTCCGCTCGACTTCTAAGTGACGCCGGAATTCCGCCCGAACTCCAAGTGGTGTCGGAATTCTGCCCAAGTGACACCAAAATTCCGCCCGACCTCCAAGTGACGCTGGAATTCCGCCTGACCTCCAAGTGAGCTCAGAATTCTGCCCGAACTCCAAGTAACGCCGAAGTTTCATCCGAAGTCCAAGTAACACCGGAGTACTCCCCGAATACCATCTAATGTCAGAGTTATCCTCGGCTACCAACTGACGTTGGACTTCTACCCGACGCGGATCTCCGCTCGTTGTTGAGTTTCTTCCCAACGCTGGACTTCTACCAGATATAGTCCTTCCGACCTCTGTCGCCCACTACGGTCCTTCTAACTTACGTCGCCCACCGATTACAGTCCTTCCGAACTCCATCGCCCGCCAACTATGGTCCTTCTGACTTACGTCACCCGCCGACTACAGTCCTTCCAACCTCCGTCTCCCGCCGACAACGATCCTTCTCACTTACGTCACACACCGACTACAGTCCTTCAGACCAAACAACACATCAACAGCGATGCTTTGCATTCTCACCATGTAATGTACTATATAATATGTACATCAAGCTAAGGCCTTCCCCTTATGAAGGACCTCATTTGTAATTAACTACAATACTAGTGGATTCATTTATACTGGGCCAGGCCCCGTGATTTTTCCCCCTTTTCAGGGGTTTTCCACGTAAAAATATTTGTGTTTCTTATGAATGACGCACACTCTCTCTTATCTGATTGCGTGCCGGATTTTCGTACAACGCTAAGACGTTAATCATTATATTTCTCTACCGCCACGAATACTCCTAGACGCAACAACTTTATAAAGCAGTTTTTTAGTACAAAAGTATTTTGAACTAGAAATTTTATACTAGAAAATTGCTTTAAAAAATAATAAGAAAGCCATCCCAAATGAAACCTTAATGATCCTATCCTAAGAGAGTCTACAATTCTTTCATGATGAGAAAAAAGGATGAGAAACTCGGAATCAATAGTTTAAGATGTTTAGAGAAGTAATTGTTGTGTTTTCATAAATTTTGAATTAATAGTTTAAGGAGCTATAAATTTTTTATTTTGTTGCTGACAATAGAAAAAAAATCTCTTAGTATTGGGATTTTGTTTAGGATATATCAAATTGGCCTTAATAGGTCAATAGGATCAATGGCTCTTTGAATTAATTGGACTGACAATAGTTAATTAGGTTTGATTATCTTTTGTTTGACATAACTAGAGTCATTAAATGGAAAGGGTTCAACCAATTTGACATAACTAGAGTCATTAAATGGAAAGGGTTCAACCAATTTGACTACTTTGAGTACTTAATCTTATTAATTGAGATGGGATGTTTGCTTAAAACTGTTCTAGATTTTTAAGGAGACACTATAACTGTAGGAAATCAACATATATCATTTTCACCCTTATAAATTCAATAGAAATCTAATCATGCATATGCTCGAAATCACATCCATAATTAAGATTTTCATTAAAAAATATATGAAATTTACAGTCATCAATCCAAAACAATTAAAGTAATTATTGTATCCAATTTTTTATTGTTTTATTTCAATAGGATAATTATTGCAATTAGAGTAAAAAATAGTAGTTTGTTACAAGTAATTAAGTATACTTTCTCGTGAGTTCGACACTATACTCAATCATTTTATTACTTGATTCAACACATATATATACGTATATTAATTGATATTTTGTTAATTTTATATCAAAGAAAATCCAAGTATTATTTAGAGATGATAGAGCTCTAGATTTTTATACAATTCAAAAGTACACTCCTAAACTCCATCATTATCATCATAATATTTGTTGTGGGCTGGAATATACGGGGAGATAGAATTAGAAAGTATTCGTCTTAGCGTTGTACGGATAATCAACACACAAACAAAAGATGAAAGAACACTAGGATTTTTACGTGGAAAATCCTGAAATGGGGAAAAATCACGGGGCCACACCCAGTTGAAAAACTTTCACTAGTAGTTACTTGAGATACAAGAAGTTGATTCGTCCGTAAAATTTAGGACGATCATATTACAAAGAATCACTTTTGGATTGAAATCTAATTACAAGGCTGGGCAGAGTTCCAGCATCACTTGGAAATCGAGTAGAATTCCGGCGTCGCTTGGGCAGAATTCCGGTGTCAGATAGATTTCTGCCATCACTTGGGCTTCAGGCAGAAATTTGACGTTACTTGGGAAGAATTTTGATGTGGGGTAGAATTCCGGCATCACTTGGGCATCTGGCATAACTCCGGCCTCACTTAGGCGTTGGGCAGAACTCTGGCGGTGGTTGAGGAAGAGTTTCTTCCCCACATCCTTCTCTTCTACTTCTCTTCTTCTTCTTGCTTGGGTTCCCTTTCAAGAGAAATGAGGGTCTATTTATAGATTTCTGGAGTGGCATGACCCGTAAATAGGTGAAAGATCATGGGTAAATGGGGAGTAGTTTAATGGACGACCGATATTGAATCCCTTGATTGTGTACCGTTCGTCAGACATTTGAATGTCTTAATGATGTCGGAATTTGGCGATCTTGGGCTCGTTGGATTCGTCTCATCGAGCCACTCAATTAGACTATAAGCACATTACGTTTGTAAACCGTTTGATAACTCAAATTGTGGTTTGAACTTTCTAACAGTGCTTCGGGTCCTTGAGTTGGACTTATTTGGGCTCGGATTGAGTCGAATTTGGTGCCGTTGGGTTCGTATTTCCGAGAAGCTTAGTTTGACTATAAGTTTGTTGAAATCAGAGTTCAAGTGATCCCTGATTTAATTTTTGAAGTTTCCGGGTTGATTTTGCATCAAGATTTGTGCCCAATCAAGATAATTTTTTTTGTGATATATCAATATTATTTTATAAATGTTGTTAGTTTGACATGTCTTTCATTATTCTCAAAGTAAACAAAATAAAATAAAATATATGATTCGGAATTCAAAACCTATAAAAAAAAATTCTTTGTTAGAGCTCACAATTACTTATATAATTTTCATTGGAGCTTCACAACTATTTATATTTTATTTACAGTCAATTATTTCGCGTTAATGAAAGCCGCAGTTACCGCACGCCATCCTCTTTAAAAACTCTAGAATTTTGAACCATTCTGCCGCGCTCACCGCCGTTGAATGCAAGATCTCTCGTTCCCATTCACCGTCCACCTTTTATATCCTCCGCCAAATTCCTCCCTTTCTTCCTTCTTTCCACCTACTCTTTCAACAGCACAACCCAAATTCTTCTTCTACATATCACTTCGCACAAACATCACCCCCAACCAGCTCGACGATATGCCTCAAGGAGTCCTCATCGTCTTCCCGCTCCTCACCCTTTTCTTCCACCTCTCATCGGCTTTGGTAGCCGTGAATCCTTACTACCGCAACTGCTCCGGTCCATTCCGCTGTAGCGGCAGCAAAGTGAACGTTTCGTTCCCTTTCAGCCTTCCCGATAGCCCTAGCTACTGTGGCGTCCCGGGCTACGAACTCAACTGTAGCGATGCCGAATCCGAACCCAGCATCCGTCTGGACGGAGTCGATTACAGAGTCAAGGACATCGATTACGACAAGGGTTTCCTCACCCTGGTCGAATCGAATTTCCTGGGCAATTCTTGCCCTGAGACCTTTACGAACGCCAGCATCAATTCCACGCTCTTCGATTTCGCCGATCTGGATGTCAACTTGACGGTCTATATCAATTGCAGTAACCCGATTCCCAGCCTGACGGCGATCCCCTGCTTTAGCGATCCCTTTGGGCCTTACTCGTATTATAAATTAGACAAAGGGCCGTCATCGTTTCTGTTGGATTTGTTCGGGGGGTGTCAGTTGAAGGCAGCGGTGCCGTTGGATGAAATGGCAGCGATGTCGTTGAACAGCAACTCGTCCAAGTTTGGGGAGGTGTTGAAGCAGGGTTTTGGATTGAAGTGGACTGCGGGGAAGGACTGGTGCAGGGGATGCATTGATTCAGGTGGGGTTTGTGGTTATAATTCAACGAGGGCTTCTGATCCCATTTGCTTCTGCCCCAACAATACTGCACTTGGGAGTTGCCCTTATGAACGGAGTAAGTGGTTCCTTTGCTTCTGTTCTCTGTTTCTTACTTTCTTAATCTTCTCTTGAGTTATTCTCTGCATGATCCTCTGCTTCTTGTTGAGCTATAACTAGGCTGATTTCGTAACAAACATTCTATATGAAGCCGGTAGAAGTTCATGGTATGTATTTCGTACTAATATAAATAAGCATACAACGCCACCTCACTAACAGGACAGGTAAGCTCATGTGACCTTCCTATTTCTGGATATTATATAGGTTGGAAAAATCACTTAGGTTGGTAGATTATTACCGATCACTTAGTTCCAATTTGCGTTGACGCACATACCGTTTCTGTGGCCGATGAGATTGTCCCCATTTTCATAACAAATCATAGAAACAGAACCAATATCAGTATTGCATCTCCTTACTTGCTTTTGTTTTTTGCATTTTAGCTGATTTGTGAAACTATTGGTCCAGTTCGATCGACAGAGTTAGTTTGGTAAAAGATTGACAATGTAAGCGTTGAGCGCGTGAGCACTGTAGGTTGACAATGTAAGCAAAAGCCACCTTGTTAATTTTTTTTTCCAAATATGGCTCTTTTATAGAATATGGCCGAAGTTCTAGAATATATCATATTTTCTTATTTTGTGTAATAAGAAAGGATTAAATTTGATGGTAGGGATGTGAACTTCAAAAGCCAAAGTAGAAAGAATATGCTTTTAGACTTTGACTAGAGCTTAAGAAAATTCTAGTTGATTTGAAATAACGCTCGTGTTAGAAGCGTATATCTTATTTAAAGCCATTGAGAGAGACATCAACACAAATTTTAGGATTTCACATAGTTGAATGAGATTTCCAACATTCAAATAAATGCTGTTGGGCACTATTACAGGCAGGAAATAGACAAGTATTATCAACTGAAATTAGCTTTCTTTTTCTGTCGAAACGAGTTTTCTGCTGCCAATGTTATGGTACTCCTATTTCATTTATCAATCGGTAGTAAGAATCTGTGGGCTCTGAAGGACCTAAAGTTGTTATGTTGTATTGAACAAATCTATGAAGCGAAGTATTTCACTGTTCCCATACAAACTTACATAAAAATCTTACTGAGGGGACCAAGTCAAGTATACTTTCCCATTTTATTTAGGCCATGCAAGCGTTCATGTAGTGTTTCTTTTTGTATTTAGCGAGTATAACCAGGTGGTAACGCAAAATTCAATAAATTTATTTTCTTAAATTTATTGGAGCAAACTTTAATTATAGAATTTTGTTAAGGAAAAATAGATCATTCAGGCGCTGTTTGGTTGAATTCCAAATGAGTGTAAAGTATTTCAAAATGCAGGGGATTTGAAGATTTTGGTGTTTGGTTAGATGAAAAAGGAATGCGAAGTAAAGTAAAATTCTCGTTCATTTTTTAGGTAAATCAATCTCGTCCAATTTTGAGTGAGAATTATTTACACCGCAAGCAAGCTTGATTGACTGCCGTCGACCACCACCGCTATAGCCTCCACCCGCTGGCCACCACCACCAATGTCGGCCAACGTCACTCGCTACCGGCCACCACCGTCATTGCTGTCCACAGGCGACCGCCCATCGCCATCCACCGGCCACCACTGCCGCTGCTGACCACGACCTCCCACCACCACCACTACCGCCATCCGCCCTTGGCCATCGGTTTTATTTAGCCAAACCATCTAAGGCGATTTTCTCCAATCTTATCTGCCAGTCGAGCTACTCCAAACTTTTCACGTATATACCGTTTAACATTATATCTCTAAGGATGAAGCCACTCATCCACCATAGCATACTCATCTATGAAACACTTAACTTGAATTTATGCTTCTCTTTTAATGACCAATATTATGCACCATAAAGCATTGCAGGTCTTACCACATGCTTATAGAATTTTCTCTTAAGCTTGAGGGAGAATTTTTCTTCACACAACTAGCCCGATGCATTCATCTGCTTCAACCATCCAACTTAAATTCTACTAATAATATTCCATCTATTTTACCATTAGTTTGAACAATATACCCGAGGTATCTAAAACATGTATATTTATTAAAGATTTAATGACATAAAGTCACAATCCCCCATTAGATCTATTACTGTTAAAATTTTATTCCAGGTATTCAATTGAACTGAATGACATAACAAATATTTAATTATTTAAGTTATATAATAATGATGTAAATTGTGACAAAAACTAAAGATAAATTTTTTATAAAATATATAATAGAAATGAAAATTTTTCTTTAATATTAAATTTAAATATTTATATTTAAGTGATAAATATCTTCTTTTGTTGTAATTATCAAACTTATTTATAATTTATTTAGAAAATGAAGTCTATAAATTATTTATATCAAGATTAAGTCTTAATCAAAATAAACCTTGTTTAGCTTCATCAAGGAAATTGCAGCTGGTTCAATTGTTCATTGGTCCAAGCATGTGTCTCCATTCCATCCAATCCTTAACAAAAGCTGTTTTAACTAAGGATCCCGGCCGGGAGGCCCAGTTCACTGTTAGATTATCTAAACCATGGGGGGAAAGCGCAAGGCTCGAGGGGCAAGGTTGAGGGCTTTTGACTTTATTATGGGAGTAAAAATTTGAGTACACTAACTATTAAGGTTTTCTTTAGGGTAAACTTTTTTAGTATTTTTTATAGCAATTTTAATGTTTAAAAAATGTTAATTAAAAAATTTTGTATTAAATTCTTAGAAACAATATATGAAATGAGTATTTACATGAAAAGGTTGTAGTAGCTTCAGTGAAAGATAAAATTAGAGAGAGTTGCTTTAGATAGTGTGGTCATATAAAATGACAGCCTTCCGATGACTAAATTAGGAAAGTAGATGTATTAGATTTGACTTAATTTAAGAAAGTTAGAGGTAGATCTAAAAAAATATGGTTAGAAAATATTATAAATGATCTTTTTTTATTAGATTTAGATTAGAATTTGACTCTTAATAGAACACAATGGAGAAAAATGATTCATGTAGCCGACCTCATATAGAGTGATAAAGGCTTGTTATCGTTATTTTTGTTGTAGTAGAAAATTTTGTACTTGAAAGCTGTTTTAAAAAGTAGTAAAAAAGTTGTCTCAAATGAAGTCTAAATTATAATATTTACAATTAAATTCATTGAATATCTAAAAAGAAAACAAAACAAGGAGAAGGAGAAGGAGAAATAAGGTTGGAGCTGGGTTTGGTCATTGCAAATGAGAGGTGGGTACAACAAAAAGCGGGTTCGCTCAAACTGTGCTGTATGATTTTAATCTTCACCAAAAGCTTGACTTTTTCGGTCCAGTTTCTTGACTCGAAAACAGGCTTTTACTCAGCAAACCCAATTAATATAGAATTTTTTTTTTTCATTTCCAGTTTAATTACGACGCTAAAATATAATTGGGTTTAGAACAATTTATTTCTTTGCATTAAATATTATCTGTAATTTTTTAAAGTATTAGTGATAAATTATAAATATATGAAAATTTATAAAAATATTTAGTTGAATTTTATTTGAGGAATTTCCTGGCATTCAAAGTTGTGATAATTATAAATTGAAAAGGACTTGAATGCATGTGAACATTGGACTAGTGAATGGCCAAACCGCCGTTGAAAAAGTACATTAAATTCCGTGTTAATGTAGTTGCTTAACATTGAAGTAATCTTATTGTTAGAAAAAATTGCTTCTTTTTCATATTTTAGTAGATATTGAGTTGAAATAAGAGAGAGAGATAGCGGTCAACAATCGAAGGATCAGCTTACTATATCTTATTGTCAAAGGAAATAACTGGCCTTAAATTGGTTAGTTAAAGATGGTTTGGCAATAATTGTCAGCCGATGACGAGAGTGTCTTGTTGATGATAATAGGTAATGATGATCAAATAATGATATTTTGGTGATTGGGTGTCTAGTAGATGATGGTAGTTAGATAATGGTGATTGTCAACAATTATTTTTTGATGTTTATCGTAGGGCAAAATTCTTTTCTATTCCAACTCTGTCTCTCGGTCCTCCATCCTCATGTGAAAAATGAGAGTATATTTATATATTTTAGAGTGATATTTTACATTTTAAACTTAAATTTTTAAAACTTATCTATTTGATCATATAAGATTTTCTGAGAATTTAAGAGCATTAATGGCATCGAATTTGAGTGATCTTAAACTTGCTAGGTTTCTCTTATTAAGTTGCTCATTTTGATCTTAAACACCAAGATTTAGTGATCATTTGATTTCTCAAACTATCGTGAGTTTTCATCTATATTTTGTGTCTTTGATTTATGATAATTGAGACTATGTTATTGGGTTCACCTCATCAAAATGTTCATTTCGACTACAAGTTTAATGAAATAAAAACTTAAATGCTCCTAAATATAATTTTTTTATTCAAATGTTGTGTCAAAAAAAAAAAAAAAAAAAAAATATATATATATATATATATATATATATATATATATATATATATATATATATATATGGGATAAATTTTTTAATAACATCTTAATATGTATTTTAAATTAAAGTTAATAATTAGAAATTGAATTTTGATTAAATTTTGACTTAGAATCTGCTGACCGAATTATTTTTTCCGTGGAAAGAAAGGAACATCAATCGTTAATGTATAGCATCAATTTTCCTTGAGCAATTTTTCTTCCCAGTTCCCATCTTTTGACCTCTCATCGCGACGACCAAGTTTCTATTATGTCACGTAGGATAGGCGCACCATAAACTTATAATGGGAGAAGTCGGAGAACTGCATAGTTTAAGAAAACATGTCATAAATTATAACAGACCTCGTGCCTTTTAATGGGTAGTGATGCGTTTTGGGGTCAGAATTGGAAAAAATTATTACGAGCATTTGAATATGTCTGGATGTCAATTAGGAGCCGTCACGACACCCAATATATAATGCATCGAGTGGCAGCTTCTGATTAGCTTTCAAACACGTTCAACATCCGCATGTAATCATCTCTCTAGAAGTAGGCCAATTTTAGTATAGTTTTAATACACAAAATTATATTTTTGTGTTATTTTAAATTCTACTTGAAAGTATTTTATAGATATTTTGTTTCTTATCAAATAATTAAAATTAAAACAAAATAATATACTATTCTTATTAAGAACTGTACCTATGTCATTGAAATTATGTATATTTATAAATTCAATATTCACATTGAAAAAAATGAAGGGAACTATTAAATCTATGTATTTATGCTTGAGAAGATAAATAATATGTAATTTGATGAAAGTGAAGAAATAAATTTAAATTTGCTTTGATTTTTTATATTTTGGTTAGTGTTTGATAAATGGAGATAAAAAAATGATGTTTCTTTAAAATTGATTTTTTTTTTTGAATGATAAGTGAAAAATGGGTAATTATATAACTTTGAACATGAGAAAGTGATCTAAATCAGCAACGCTCGTCAGCGGTTGAACGTGATGAAACGTTGGCCGGTCAATCCTTACTGCCAATCCACAAACCCCATCCCTTGTTATTAAGAACCCGCACTCCATTTTTCTCTCATTCTGCGTACTTAGATGTCACCAAGCTTACTGCTTCTCTTCTCCTTCTCCACAACTCTCTTCATGCGCTTCTTCTCTATCATCTTCCTCTCTTCTTAGCTGACCATTCATATCTCTAGCTACTGACTACCACTACCTCCAGAACTGCCGGCTCAAGAGCTGTGGCAACTTAACCAACGTAACCTTTCCTTTTTGGCTGCGAGAACTACAGCCTGATTACTCATGCGGCTTACCATCTTTTGAGCTTTTGTGCGAGGATGAGACCCCCAAGCTTATCATGGCCCCTGAAGAGTACCAAGTCCTAGACATCTCCTATGACAGAAGAATTGCCACTGTTTTTTTTTTGACAAAGTTTGCTTCTAAGAACAACAGTTTTCTTCCCTTCCACGGCCTCTCTTTTGCCCTCACCCCATTCTCCATTAGCTCACTCAACTGTGAGCTTAATAATGACACAAGAAATTTTATGTGCATATGCGGTGTTTGAGCTCATTCAAAGAGTTGCAGTAAGTCTTTGGGATCAATTTACTTTGTGACTTTAGATTTTTAATAAATTAATTTGGATATGAAGCTGTGTGGAATTTTAGTGTACGGGCAGGGCATGCCTAGCTGCTTGATTGGATTTTCCAGCCATAGGAAGCTAGCTTTTTACTATGAGTTGGTCAACGTCATAGTTGCACCAGTGTAATTCTATGCTTCATTTGACTTGTTTATTAATTGAAGGTAGCAAAGCAACCCTAATAATTGAGATAAGTGATGATGATTTATTGATTATATTTAGTCCAGATTAATCGGCGGTTCTTTGTAGTAGGAGCCAATGAATAAGTACCTAAGTGGCGATACTGAATTTCACACAGTTTAGTTTGTGCAAAGAAAATATTATAAGGGAAATGCAGATTTCATGATTAATTATAGAAAGATAAGTCGATTAAAAAACATTATATGAGATTCAAAATGAAAAAAAAAAACATAGAATATTTTTGGTTTTTAGTTAACTTAATTCGCGTGTAAAATGATTTACACAAGTAAAAAGTAAAGTAGTACATAAGTACCATTCAGCTCATTTTGTTTTTTATTTCTGTGAGGAGCCATTTTTTTTGTGTATCTAGTATTCTTCCAGTAAGCGGGAGAGCATTTGATAGTATATATAGCTCAATAGCTATGATTCTAAGTGGTTGAAACAGTATCGGGATGGATTGTATTCCGCTAGGAAAATTTTCTTATTGAAAGAAAAAGAGGAAAAATAAAGAACAGAAGAGAATATATGTTTGTTCTAGAGATTTTTAGTATTGTTTAGGAGTAGCTATACTTGCAGTATTCAATGTCTTGCTTTAACTTGACTTTGAGGATTTACCACTCAATGTTTTTATTTATGTTCTTCGTAGGGAGGCTTTAGATATTTCATCATACCATCTTTATCTTGAAAAACTAAAAAATTAAAACTAGAAAATAAAATGTCTGTGACTGCTAGCCAATTATATGCGTTGACAAGTGTGTTTTTGTGTAGCTTTATGGCTAGCATAATTGTTCAAATGGCTTGCTTCTTTTGATTTGTGCTTCTCTTGAATAGCTCCCACCATATGACCTGCTTGAGTTTGTTGATGCATCAGGAGATAAACATTTGTTCAGCTTTAACACTATCGTTTTCATCTAAGAAAGTTTTTTTTTTTTTTTTAAATTATTTTTGTGCTTTTGTCTCTTTTGTTAGACATTTTACTCTAAATCATCACGTGCGCCTTCATAGTTTTTCCCCTTTGTTGATCAATCTCGTTGCCACTATACCATAAAAGCGTACTTAGACAACTATACCGATATGTCAGATGTCATGAGTTTGGATGTTTTGTATACAATAAAAACAACAACAAGATCAACCCTTTATCACATTACATGAGATCAGCTATTGTATCATATTAAGAGTCAAATTCTCATTTAAATCTAATTATAACAAATATTAATTTTAATATATTCTAATGAAATCTTTTTAGGTCTACCTTTGCCTTTCTTAACATATGCCAAATTTAAAACACCAACTCTCCAAATTAAGATATATGTATTTTAAATTATAAATTAAGAAATATCATTCTCCAATTTCATCTCAAAACTATCTTAATGTTATTTTGTTATTATTTTCTTCCTGTGATCAAATAATGCTAACTTGGACATCATTCAACAAGAAGAAGGCATCTGAGTCTTCACTGGAGATTGAATTATCTTTATTCCAGGTGACCCTGTCTTCCCCATCGTGTACTGCAATTCATGCCTTATCTAATCTCGTGGATTTATTTAAACTTTAGTAAAAAAATTTTGACATGTTTCTATTGAGGAAAATTTTCAAAGAGGCAGTTGTGCACCCACTAAGGTTTTATTTGGATCAGCTTTCTTACTATTTTTTTAAAGTAATTTTTAATAAAAAAATTAAATTTTTTATATTAAAAAATTGGTTTTCAAAGAAGTACGAAAAACATCCCGAACAAAGCCTAAGTAATTAATGTTCAACACCAAGTCATATATTATAAAAAGATATGATGTTAAATCACTATTTTTTTTTATATTGAATTACTCTTGTATATAATGTCATATAAACATTCGTTGACAACAAAATTTGAATTATCTAATTTGATTCAGTCCGTCTTATCATAAAAGTATCACTTTCAATAGTTTTGTTTGAAATTCAAAATTGGTTACTATTTTGTTATAAAATACTTCAGATAATAAGATATTAAAAAAAAAGAAAAGAAATATATAATCGGAGCCTATGTTAGAACACAAATTTTGACTGAGCCTGAGGGATAGAATTCTAAAAGAAATTTGATGATTGTTCTTTTTTTTTTTTTTTGTAAAATTTCATATAAAATCAATGAATTTGTTAGAGTTTGTTTCAAAATATGGTTTATACTAGAGTTTCGATTGAAACTATTGAGATAAACTGAAGCAGATAATATTAACTAATTTTCAATTGGTTTCAACTGAAACCTATTCAAAATTAAATTGCAACTGAACTGAAATAGAAACCACTTAAAAGGAGGCGTGTAGATTTTTTTTTTTTACATTCAAGCCAATTAAAACAAACACACCTCTTAATCGATAGGCAGAACTCCCAATTAACAGTTCAAGACCAAAATGAGCTGCGTGTTGATTAGAATGCTAATATTTTGCTTGTGTGAAAGCACAGGTCTTTTTCAAACAAAATAAGGTCTAATCCATAAATATTCTCTTGTACCTTTGGACCAGATTTGATCTCACTTCATTGGTTATTGTCTAGTTAATGCATTATTAATTTCTTCCGTAGATGAAAGCTACTTGCAAGGAATTTTCCTGGGAGAAGACTGACTCGTTGACGGCTAGGAGTCGTTTCATACTTGCCTATTCTTTAAACTACTCATTATTCTTAGGATTTACTTTACTTTTATGATATGTAATAGAGCCATCTAAATAAAATAGATCTCAATTTAAATTATTATATAGATTTTTTTGAAGTGAAGTTTGCTTTTCGTGGTTTTTTTATTTTATTCACCATGACTCCTCTTCCCCCTCGTCAACAGCCATTAAAACAAACGTTGGAGGAATTGCTCACTCTAACTTGACCTTCTCAATTAATGGATTTACACCGTTATCCAGGTACTTACAGAGAGAAATTACTTCCTATATCTTCGTCATTCGAATATCACAAATATTCTTCCTTGCCCACATAAGAGCCACACTAGTTTTGCCTCTATTGTGAAGGAGCGGGTTCCGTTCCACAGTAAATGAGTGCGTGCGTTTTTTCCATTTGGGATTCAAATGGTAGTAAATAAATAAATAAAATTGAGCTGCGCTAGTTATGCTATTGTTTACTTCATGAAGGAGACGACCCTTGTGGCCCAACTGTTAGATTTTTCCACACGTCTGCAGCCTCTTTTGGCAGTTCTTTGCTTTGTCAAGCATTGATTCGAAAAGTTATCGTATAAACTTCAGTACTAGCTTTTGGAGTTGCCAATCCTTCATGACTTTGCACTGATATGGCTTTCCTCTTAGTCTCTTCCTGCTTAATTGTTCTCTTCTTCGTTCTTCCCAAGGAGACCTGCAGTTTCAATCTGACTCAACCATGTCAAAACAATGAAACTTGCTTGCCTTTCTCAACAGCAAATTCAATTGAGCTTTCTTCAATGGAATATATTGTTAGGTGTAATCATAGTGAATTGGAGATTAGATTTGAAGATGGGAGTTGGCGTACTGTGAAAGAGATTGATTGCATCCAGAAAAAAGTAACAGTCTTAGATCAAGAACTCGGCAATATCTTGGATCCAGTAAATTGCAACTTCCTTTATATGTTCGATCCCCCCCTTTCATCACTTTGTTCCTCCACATCCCAATCAGTTTAAGAATCGTACTACTTGCTCTTTCCAAGATCACCAGTATTTCCAAAGTTTCCTTCCAGAATTCTTCAATTTGCTTCCATGCAGAAATTACAGTGCTTATTACTGGAATAGATGGAAGAGCAATTTATCAGATTTTTCTTCTGCTATGTGCGAGGTCAATATTCCACACCCTCCACTTGAGTTTGTGCTGTCATTCAGTGACGGGAACAAACCTCTTTCCCTACTATCTTTTGGGTTTTCAGCTCACTTGAAACTTCTACAACAGTGCTTCAATGATAAAAATTGCAGTAAGTGTTAAACCAACAACTTTATGCTCTTGTACTCTAGATTACTACAAGCTAGTGGCTTTCTCTTGTTGAATGATGCCCCCTATATTTGTAATTATCGTGCTTCCTCAGTCAATGTCACTACATTTCTTTTTTAGGTCATAAGGTTTAGAGACCATTTTCGAAAGCTATGAGTGCTGCGTTGTTTCTGGTTCTTATTATTTTTGTTATCTTGTATTTTGATTCATGGTTTTATTTTGTGAGGTTTTCTTTCATTGGTTTGCCTTGAATTCATTTCACTTCTTTGTTCAAGAGGCTGACTTGGCGCACTATTTTATTTAAAATAAGCAAGAACCACCGTTCAACAATTTCCCTAAAGAGAAACTATAAAAAGTCAAAATGAAAAATTTTTGTGGCTCCAGTCCCTTAGTTTTTTTTTTTTTTTTTTTTTGTGACGAAGAACCATCCGCTGTCACGTAAACTCCGATCAGCCTAAACGAGCTATCCACACCCATTAGAACTCCCCCCCCCCCCCCCCAAAGGGGGCGTTTCCGCCCGAGGGAATCGAACACGGGATTTGATTGGCTCGCCCACCAACCAAACTAAGCATCGGTGGGTGCCTTTTAGTGTTTCAATATGAGAAAATGCTTGGCCTAATCATTGTTCTCTCAATAAAGATGTTGGGAGGGGGAAGAATGAACATAAATTTTTTTATATTTTGTGGGGAAGCTAGAGGGAGGATTTATAAGTTGATCATATGATCGTAAATTGTTATATTTAATTATTTATTGCTTGCTATTTTTCTTTTGAGGATAAATTCTGAAGTCTTCTTTTCCTTTTTTTTCATTAATATTTAATAGATATTTTTTACTTTTATTTTATTCAGCTTCTACATTAAATTAACTTGATATAAATTGAACTTCAGTGCTTGTTATCCTTATTATTTTATTTACTCCTGTATTTTTTGCATGTTTGACGCAACAGAGGAAAGTTCAAAGACCGGCCTTATAATCGGTGAGTATCATATTTCTTTTGCCATCTTTATGACTTCTAAGTGTTATTTGTTAAGTGAAACTTGATCACAAGATGTCAATGTTGATGCTCTACTTACCAAGTGAATCTTGATCGCTCGGAAAGGTTCTGCGTTATTCTTACATTTGAACAATTCGAGCTTTAACAATCATTTCTATTTCTTCCAAAGAAAAATGTGCTTTCTTTTCTTATTAATTCACTAACTTTAATGAAGCAAAAATTAAAATGACCATTTCGGTCTTCAATGACTCCCTTTCTTACTTGAGAACTCATCCTGCACATTAAATTCTACTTCTAAATCTGTAAATAATTTCAGACAATTAACATTTCTTTCCACCGTAGTAAAAAAACATAACCAAAAAAATATGGAACTTTGTTACAGAAACCCCCTAAATCTTTATCTAATGAGATGCTCCTAATCATAACTCTACCCTAGCAGGTCTGAGCACGGCCGGAGGATTTAGCTTCATCATGTTCTGCTCCCTTTGCTTTCTCATTTACAGACGCTGGAAGAAGAAGCAATCCTCTTCTACCTCAAACTTCCTTGACCGAAGCCCTTCTTCTGCAATGTCTTCCAAAACTGACCCCGAACTAGGCTCCTCTGTCTACACTCCCATCTTCTCCTACGATGAGCTTTATGAAGCAACCAATGCCTTTGATGCCTCCAAAGAACTTGGTGATGGAGGCTTTGGTACCGTTTACAAAGGTAATTACTATCTCAACTGTTCTCAAAAACAAAACTTTGATCAAAGTCCTCCTTGAATCTCTCTTCCTAAACTTCTCCTAATTTGATTTCAGGCAAGCTGAAAGATGGCCGGGTGGTTGCAGTGAAGCGCCTCTATGAAACCAACTACCGGCGCGCCGAGCAATTCATGAATGAGGTTAATATAGTCTCCCTGCTACGCCACCAGAATCTTGTTAGCCTCTATGGCTGCACCTCCCGCCATAGCCGGGAGCTCCTCCTAGTTTATGAATTCATCCCAAATGGCACAGTTGCTGACCACCTGCATGGTTCTAGAGCATCTGAATCATTCCTACCATGGAATGTAAGGATGAACATTGCCATCGAAACCGCTGATGCTCTCAACTACCTCCACTCCGTCGAGCCGCAGATCATCCACCGCGACATCAAGACCAACAATATCATGCTTGACAACAGCTTCCATGTCAAGGTTGGTGACTTTGGCCTCTCCAGGCTCTTTCCACTTGATGCCACACACGTATCGACCGCCCCGCAGGGAACACCGGGTTACGTCGATCCTGAGTACCACAAATTCTTTCAGCTCACAGACAAGAGTGATGTTTATAGCTTTGGAGTAGTATTGATGGAGCTCATATCATCAATGCCTGCAGTTGATATTAACAGAAAGTTTAATGAAGCCAATCTGGCTTACATGGCAATAAAAAAGATACAAAGGCAGGAGTTGCATGAACTTGTGGATCCTAGGCTGGGTTATCATACAGATTCCAACATAAATTCTATGATCTCTCAGGTGGCAGAGCTGGCATTGCAGTGCTTGCAGTCAGAGAGGGAGATGAGGCCCGCCATTAAAGTGGTCCTGGAGGTTCTGAGAGAAATAGAAAAAGCAGGTTTTAAGAGTGGAGATTGTGTGGAGGTAGGTGATGCAGTGAAGGAGGAAGCTTGTTTGCTGAAGAACATTCCTCCCTACTCTCCTAATTCAGTTGCAGACAGATGGATCAGCACCTCTTCCGAAATGTCCAGCGGGTGAGTGCAAACTATTGCTTCATTTACAGATTTCTTCCTTGAAATTTTTTTTTTCTTTCATATTGTGCCCTTTTGAGTTGATTAGTGTAGAGCTTAAAGGGTTTGTATATATTGTGATATAGGGCTAATTATTAAATCCGGTCACCTGACAGAGAGATACATCCGGATTTCTCTGTCTACAATAAAAGTGCAATCAAAGCGCATCTGCTACAGTAACTGCGTTTTGACTACGCTTTATTGTAGATAGAGAAAAATCCGGATATATTTCTCTGTCAGGTGACCAGACCTAATAATTTTCCGTGATATAGGATTTTGATATGATATATACAGCTTTTTGCAACACAGGAGATGTTGCTGCAAATATAGATTGATTGGCTAACTTTGTTGAAACTCTGCTGTAACCATCATTAGTTTACTTGTATATTTTTTTACAGTGACCTAACCATAGGCACGTACAGTTTTATGCTGAACAAAGCATTGTGTGATGATAACTCACCGTGCATGAATTCTTTTTTCCATATATATATTTTCATGCATTGTGTAACTCCAATGTTCCCAAGTTTTGGAAGGCACAAAGAATGCTAATAAGAGAGAGAAGATTTACATACATATTATAGAAGTTTTTCTTTATTTATACATCTAATTAATTTTTTATTTTTCATAATTACATCAAATGTCATATGGTGCCGAATGTTGGCCATTAAAAGGAAGCATAATACTAAGTTAAGTGTTGCAGAGAGATGAGGATGCTTAGGTGGATGAGTGGCTTTATCCTTAGAGATAGGATATGATTTGAATATATATGTGAAAAGGTTGGAGTAGCTCCAGTGGAAGATAAGATTAGAGGGGGTCGCCTTAGATGGTTTGGTCGCATTAAACGGAGGCATTCCGATGATTCGGTTAGAAAAGTTAAGGTATTAGATTTGACTTATGTTAAAAAAGGTAGAGGTGGACCTAAAAAGACTTGGTTAGAAAATATTAGAAATGAAACTTTCTTTATTAGATTTAAAAGAGAAGTTAACTTTTAACAAGACAATGACGAAAAAGGATTCTTGTAGCTGACCTCACGTAGTGGGACAAAGGCTTGATGTTGTTGTTGTTGTTGTTGTATAATTACATCAAATGTCAGCTGAAAATATACTTTTTTTATTTTAGAAAAAAGAATATTAGTTATATTTTTAATGTAATTTCAAGATTTTGATATTATATAAGTAAATATAACAAATATATATGAGTATGTATGTTAATCCCTCTAAAATAACTAGCTACACTGAAGTTTGTAAAATTGAAAATGTGATTGCTGAAAATTATTTGAATTGAATGGCTTAAGTAATGATGGTTATTGAAACCTAACTGAAAGTGAACAAAAATAATAAATCTTTGGGAGGATTAGTCTTCATTTTGGATACTTTTCTTATTGTTTGACTTTTTTCAGATCGTAATCATAGTATCTATTTGTCTACTATTTGTTATTGTTTTCACAAAATTTATGTGTTACTTTGTTAGAAAGCTACTTTTTATAGTAATTAAAAAAAATTCCCACAATAATTTTATAATCATCTTTACAAAATTCGGTAGCCATTCCAAATTGACTCTTGGAATTTATTCATAACGCCTAATTTAACTTTGTCAAATTTAAGTGTTGAACTAGGATTGATTTGAAATGCAACCCAACTTATATGTACCCACAGGTACGCTAAGAGTTTTTTTAATGATATTTAGGCTTCGGGATAACTTTTTTATTACTTTTTAAAGTAATTTTTAGCATAAAAAATTTTAGTTCAAATATTTTTTATACCAAAAAAATTGCTTTTTAAAAGTAGCAAGCAAGCTATCCCAAACGAAGCCTTAAGCTGGCACAGTTCATTTGTATTTGTTTCAAGCAGGACAGATTTGGGCCGAGACAGAAATGCCTATATTGAACTTGTTAGGACTCATATTTAGAACTGATTTATTGGGTAATTATCATTTGCTAAGGTTTAGCTAAATATTATATTGTTAATTGAAGCTTTATAAAATATTGAACATTTCTCTTATATTTACTTTTATTTTATTTGTTTATTAATTTAATTTAAAATTATCCTTTTGACCTTTGAAAAATATAATTAAAGGGGATACTTGAAATTTTATTTGAAAAATTCACATGAAAAGCTAGGTTCCTAATCTATATAAAAATTTATCTAATATGGATGAAGGAAATAGTGAATGTAATTGAGAAATAAAATATAAAAATATTAACATAAGTTGTATATATTTACTTGTTTAGATTTTCACTTGATTTTTATTTTGATAAGAAATCATATGCCCATTTTATTATAAAAGTTTAAAGGGTGAACTAATCATTTTTTGTTTAATTAATAGAAGTTGTATTGGAAAAGTATAATGCAAGGGAAGGTATTTAATATTTTGCTGATCTCAAGTGGTTTAATATTTTTTTTTTTTTGTTTTTTATTTTAGGGGACATTTCGGTCAATTAAGATAACCTCTCACACATCACATACTCAAGACTCGAATTCAAGATCTCTTGGTTGATAGTCAAAGCTCCCAACAAACGGACCAAGATGAGCTGTGTCATGCATTTTTGGATTAAATTTGATTGTGTGCCGTTAGAATCTTTGTAATAAAATAGCTAAGAAAACAATAATGCTTAGGAGAGAGAGAAAAAAAAAACCTTAATGTGATGTTCTGAATTTTATTGAATTG
This sequence comes from Dendrobium officinale, assembly GCA_019514585.1. NCBI lineage: Eukaryota > Viridiplantae > Streptophyta > Magnoliopsida > Asparagales > Orchidaceae > Dendrobium > Dendrobium officinale. The sequence goes on along the minus strand of CM033695.1, from coordinate 29,300,589 downwards.
CAAAAAAGAATAAGATTGATTTCAACCATCATATAATCATAGGTCTATCTTGAGTCCTTTTTTTCAAGTTTCTCATTGTGTGAACTTCGTCCAATCTTCCCTTTCTCACCTTTTTTATGATTTAGGTTTCGTTTAGAACAGCTTTTTTAAAATAAGATTTTAAAGTTGTTGAACAAAGTATTTTTCTAGCACAAATTTTTTTTTGAAAACTATAAAAAATAGAGACCAAATAAAAATTATAGTTGTGATCTAAAAATCAAAGCAGTAAGAAAGTTGTCCCAAACAAAGTTATGATTTATTTGAGAGAGAAAAAAAAAGTAGAAAAGGATAAGGTGGGGATAAAAAAGAAAAAAAAAAGAATTAAAAATGGTCTAAGGGTTATACCAACTTCCATTACATAAAACTAATGAAAAAAAAAAAACATAAATGTGTCTCATACTTAAGCAAATCAAATTATTGTTATTATTTTTTATTTTAGGAATATGAGTTCCCCAAAAGATTATTTTTCTAAAAGTTAATTACCTCTTAAGAGATACCTAAGAATACTCTCGATAAAAAGTGACTTTGTGCTTCAAATTCTATTAGCTAGTTATATCAAGAAAATATCATTTCATGATTCTATCATCTTATAACGAGTTTTTATTCTGTACGGACACCAGACGGGAGAACCGTTCGATTAAGCACTGGGTACCCAGCGGTACATAGGGGTATCGAGTGCGAGTACCGAGCTGGGTACCCAATAATGGGGTGATGTCGCGTATTTTTATTGGTCTTCAAATGCCCTCCACACTCCCACAGAATAATAAATCTCTTATAACACTATGCCATTGGGCATTTTGGTGAGCAGTTGGATGGAATCTGGGTATACTATAGAGAGGGCATAGAGTGTGAAAATCATTGCAATTGGATCTCAAATTTGAGATCTAATGGCTACTAGATCTCCTATTAGGATGAAGTAGGGTAGGAGGAGACCATGATCTAATGACCTAGTGGTGGCACCTTCGTGCAGTAGGCTAATTAAGGGTGTTATTTGGTTCGTAGGGATGGAGATATAGAGATGGCACTAACAAGGGTGGCAACAAAAAAGGAGCACAACAGAAAAATTTCCGGCCGAAATTGATCGTTTTCCGATGAATTAAAATTTTTCCGACGTCAAAATTTCTGGCGGTAAACCTGCGTAGGAAAAATATTTTCGGAGGCAAATATTTCTGGGAGACTAAGGCCATTGGAAAATAAAAAAAATTAATTTAAAAAATAAGTTGCCCGCCAGCCATACAACCTGCATAGGCCAGAAAGCCTGCCCGATTGCGCCAGCTTGCCTGTCGATTGCAAAACCCGCCTCACTGGCCGCCCAAATGTCGTACTGTCCCGCCACCCCGTGATCGTTGCCTGTGTCCTGCCAGCTCGACCGCGCTGCCTGGGATTCGAATTCAGGGTCCATGGAAGTACAAACATTCAACCTCTTTGCTTTGGAATAAAATGTGTCATAAAAAATACTCTTTTATATTTAAATAATACAAATTCAAAAAAAAATCTAAAATAAAATGGTAAAATGAATTAATAGTTAAAATAAACTATTAAATTAATAATTAACTAAAAATATTATTAAATTAAAAATTAAACAACATATATTTAAACTATAAATTATTAATTAATTAAATTGCAAATATATGATTTTTCAGAAATTATTACAAACAACTGGAAACCTGTCAGAAAATAGGCCTCCGAAAAGTCGTTGAAAATATCCGTCGGTAATAAATGATTTTACTATAGTGTAGGAGAGAGAGAGAGAGGAAAAAGATGGTCTTGTGTTGGCCTGGGGTCATTAGGTCTTCTTCCTAGAGGCGCCTAGAAGTCGGGGAAGGGAGGTCAAAGAGCTGCTGATTCTTTTGTTTGCTAACCTATTTGTCATCTTCTATATTTTGCTCTTACCACAATATATAAAAATGAAATAAAAATGTTCCTAGCCTATGGCTTAATCTTCATATGCAAATCTGCACAACTTAAATAAAATTATCAGATTGAATTCATTAGCATATTTGTGACCATCAAAATATAACTTGACATAAGACTTATGGAGTCAACACACACGCAGACACACGGTATATATATTAAGTTTCTTGATTCAAATTAGCTCAAAAGTTGACTTAAAATTGATAATTTTCTTACATGATTCAAAGGAGAATTATCCCAAACATCCTTAGTAGTTTCCTTGAACTTCTTGTGTCACATTTTCCATTGCCTCAAGATCACTCAACCTTCATCTCGAAGAATAAGATTATCCATGCCATTCTCAATAGTTTAATCAACTTGTTTTTTTTTTAAGCAAAGAACTCTCAATAATAAAATAAAAATTTCAATTTTTTTTTAATTTTTGTAGTATAGAAAAGACTATATCCAATTTTCTACATGCCCTATAGGGATAAAGTTATTCATAATTCACAAAAAAGATAAGAGAATAATCATATTGGTCTAAATATATAAAGAAAATAATATCATACTATTACAATATAAATGGATCCAATTATCTAAAGGGGAGGAGATGTAACAACTCAAACTCTTAACTATAGAGATATTATCCGCTTTGGCCTAAAAGCCTCACGGTTTTGTCATATTGGTGTAACTTCTTAGTAGGTAATCACACATCACATAATTGTTCTGGGATGAGCATGCTTAATAGTAGAGTTTTCTACGAAAATTGCTTCCACTAAACCAAAAGGCACCTCGATATTTAAGAGTTTACACTATAGAAAAATCACTGATTTACGGCGGAATTTTCCAGCGGCTTTTTCACTTTTCCGGCAGCTTTTAAAAAATTTAATGAAAATGAATAAAATTTTTACTATTTAAATGATTTAACAAAAAGTTATTAAAACTTATATTAATAATTTAATTAATTTTCATTTTAAAATTAATTAGTTAGTTAACCGCCGGAATTTATTTTCCTACGCCGTTTTTACCGGCGATAACTTAACCGCCGGAAAACTACAAAACCGTTGGAAAAGGTTCAATTACCGACGGAAAAGGCCGCCGGAAATGGGTGATTTTCCTGTAGTGTTAGTTTCTTTTTACTTAAAGGGTTTCACAATATCTCCCAGTTAAGTAATTGGTGTCTTCGTCAGTATATTTATCCCATAACATCCACTAGGCAGATAAGATTTTAGAGGTGGCTCCTACCAAGTGGTGGCTCTCATCATGTAGCACTTTATCCTATATAGGGTTCAAGAGGTGGCTCCCATGACGTAACACTTTATCTTGTATGACACTTAGTTCCAATCTTTCAGCTGGTGTATTAATGCTCTGATACTATTTGTAATAACTCAAACTCTTAACTATCAAGATATTGCTCGCTTTGGCATAAGAGCCTCATGATTTTGTCATATTGGTATAACTTTCCAGTAGATCACCCATTCTAGAATTGTTTCGGGATAAGCACGCTTAATAGTGGAGTTTCTTATAAAAATTTCAATAATTATACCAAAAGGTGCCTCTATATTTAAAAGTTTGGCCTCTTTTTACTTAAGGTGTTTCACAAGAGAAGCATATGCTATATTGTGACTATGGCTTCATTTGGAATATCTCTTTTACAGCTTTACTTTTTTGGACTGCAACCATAGTGTTTATTTGGTCACTATATTTTCACTGTTTTCAACATTTTTTTTGTATTAAGAAGCTACTTTTTACAACAACTTTAAAAAAACTATTTTTTCCATAATTACTTTACAACAACCTTTTATAAAAATTTGCAAATGTCCCAAACAAACCCTTTATTTCTAAATCACCAATCTAGTAATTCTAAAAGAAGAGATTAGAGTATGCATTTTGAATTCTTTGAAAAATGAGCTTCTTAGATGAGACCACTCATGATTCTATAATTAATAGATGAAGTTTCATGAATTTTTAATGGATGATTACCCTTGATAATAAGATGATCAATAATATTAATAAGCTAGATGATTAGTAGAGAAGGCTTGGGAGAGAGGAGAACAAGTTCAAAAGAAAATTTTTTATTAGCATAAGGATCTATAACATTTTAAACTTTATGAATCTAATTTGTTTATGTATATATATGTGGTATGATGGATTCATTCTCATTACTAATTGGGAAAAGAATCAAGTTTCAGCAAACTTACATCAAGTCTAAGTCAAATAAAATCTATGGGTGGAAGACAAAATTGAAACTATCCAACAAGAGAATGTTTAATGGATTCTCCAATTAAAAAAATCTCCTAGTCAAAATGAGGGACTAGATTTTAACTAATGAAAAGAGTTGATTGTGTTATTCTATAAGATATAAGGGTTGGGATTTACCATGAAGAGCATCCTAAAAAGAGAGAGTTGGATCAAGGGATGAAGCTAAGCCATAGTTGAGCAAACAATGGCTAGTTGTACCAATAAGGATCACCAAGAAAATAGTATTTACTAAAAGAGAAATCAAAGAAGAGCTCGAAACTTCAATGAAGGAATTCGCCATATCAACACGGAGTAGTGGATATAAATAACGGGAGAGTGAGACCTTATCATGAAGAAGATCGATCCTAATGCTCAAGGGTGTATATATTGTACAGATAGAAAGGAAGTCATGTTTATTCAATAGGAAAATTGAATTTAGGAATGATAATATGTTCTTATTCATAATAGACCTTAGACATTGACATCAAATGGTCTGAGGGGGCCAACTGAGAATCTTACATGAGGGAACTGCACCCTCTCAACACTATGTTAGATCATGAATGAGGTAGCTAAAGTTGAAGATAAGTTAATCCTCAATCTTCTTTTTCCACTTTAAATCCACTTTTAGGTTATAGTATCTTCATATCCAAAAAAGTGTTTGTTTTTGCTACCTACAAACGAAAGCTGCGCCTCCTTCAATCACTACAGGAAACATTTTCGGCGGTCTTTTCCGACGGTAATTGAACCTTTTCCTGCGGTTTTGTAGTTTTTCGGCGGTTAAGTTACCGCCGGAAAAAACGGAGTAGGAAAATAAATTCCGGTGGTTACAAACCGCCGGTCAAATTAAAAAAAAACCCTCACCATGCCCGCCACCCGCTGCCGGCACCGTGTCCTGCTCTCCCGCGGCTGAGCTCCGAGCGCTTCCACGGCTTGTGGCGCAGACCGCCGCTCCCGCGTTTCCGGCATAGGCCCGCTCCCGTGGCTGCCGGCGTAGGCCGCCGTTCCCGCGTTGCCAGCGCCCCTCCCGCGCACCGGGTGCGCCCAATCCTGCGTCGGCCGTGAGATTCGAACCGCGGTCGTTCGTGACAAATTTTAAGCATCCGACCGATTTGCCGGTTATGCAAATATGTAATTTTTGTCAATATTGTTTATTTAAAGTATTTTCATAACAAAAATTAATTAATTTTTTAATTATTTTAAAAATGAAACAATTTAATTTAAAATAAAAAATAGTTAACTTTGCCTCCTTCAGCCGCAAACTATGACGGTGGTCCTTTCTTCTGCGAACAACGATAATGCTGCGACTGGAGCTCGCTCGAAGAAACAGGTCCTTCCTTTCTCCCATTTCATGCGCTTCTTCGGCCAAATCCCATAAATCCACCCAATACATGAGAAATTTTGGTTAATTCCGAGTTGGCGGGTTGACCCGAACTTGACCTATTTATTAAACAGATCAAATCGAATACGAAATTTTCTGGTCAGATCAGGGTCAAGTTGTTAGGTCATGTCAGCATTTGACACCCTACAGTAAGCCAATAATTTTTCTAACTACTAACTATTTGTAATTATTCAAATACATTTTTAATTATTTCTCTAAATTAAAGTCCAATGATGGCATGCATACAGCATGCCAAAAATAAAATTGCCGGCCTTATTTTTGTATTATTAGGTAAATTGCACAGTTGACATTATCTTATCTGATAGAAAATCATCAAACTTATTAAAAAAACAATATTTACTATGGTCAATAAATGACATGTTTGATCTCATCCTTTCACATTTCCATGTGTGGAGCTTCTATGAGATTATGAATTCTTTTGATGGCTATGTAAAGATGATGCATTTTTATTATAGCATTTAATATAAAAGGAATTTTTGAATACAGAGAAACATTCACGAACTTTCATTTCTTAGAAAAGTTTTCCTGAAAGTTTCTTTCCAATCAAAATATCCTAAACTTCTGATAGAAATAAAATATTTAAAAAATTGCAATTGAACAGATCAAATCCACTGTTCCAAAGCATTAGAAAGCTGCAAATCACACAGAATTTCTGCTAAAACAAGCTTTGCTTGATCAGGAACCTTATATGTCGAAAGAAAACTTGATAGCTTCTCTTCTGCTTTCTTCTTCTCCATGCTTACAATTCTGAAAAAAAGAATAACTAAAATAATAGGATATTATAAAATACATTATCATCTTCTAAATAATATTTCATTGCCTTAAAGCAGATTTCTAAAAATCTGCTTTAAAAATCAGTAAGGAAGTCGTCCCAAACATGATCAAAACATCTTGATTCTCTTAACTTTGTTTGAGGCAATGAGAGTGTGAAATATGTTAACTATAATAAATCTTACCCATTTAACTTCAAGGCAAGGTAAGAATCAGCAAAGTGCTGTGCACTGCGGAGGCTGAGGCATTCACATAAGCGAAGCTGGCTCTCCTGCAAATAATACTTTTGATTTTGGCTTTCTGCTAAGTAGAAAGTTGATGTACTTGCAGGAGTAATTTTGGTCACAATTCTCCTGTTCAGCTTCATCTGCTGCTCAACCTTAGACTCCTGTGCCTGCTTCTTCTCCTCTTCTGTTGCATAAAATATGGCTGATCGATGGTGTGTGCTCGCTCCAAATCTCTACCATTCATGAAATTCAAACAGTCAGTTTTCTTATCATTTGCGTATGTAAGACACTACAGGAAAATGCAATATCGACGAATAAAATCCGTCAGTAACACTAGAAATCCGCCGGAAATCACCTCTTTCCGGCGCAATACAGACGAAAATTATTCCGACGGTAATTCACACAATAAATCTAAAACGGCGAAAACTTTCGGCCAAAAATGTTTCCGGCGGCATTCGGGCGGAAAAAACAGCGTTGATTACCAAATAATCTTTGTTAGTAGGGTCATGGCTTTCAAAAAAAAGCTTGCAGAGTGATTTGTATGTCGTCTTCCTCTTATCGTATGTCACCTTCAAAGCCTCTGTATGCCCCGTCTTCCCTTCCAATACCTTCATGAAAAATACTAACAGCTGTGAACCATGAAGAACTAGCTAGTAAAGAAATAACTAAATTATTATCTCATGATCTTCTTCTCACCTGGTTATAAATTGGCTTAGCTATCGTTCCTCCAAAGTAGCCAACCGCGGTTCTCACCGCACCGCTGTCAGCGCGGCAAATAGCGGCTTCCAGCTCCCAGAAACTACCTGCAAGTAGTTGCTACGTTCTCAGTTATAAAAAATAAAAATTACCTTAATTTCTCAGTTTCTTGTGACAAGCAAGACAATATGAGAAAAATAAGGATCAAAGATGGAAGTTTTAACCACTCACCTGCAGCAAATATGGCTTCTTTTAAAAATACTGCCTGCGGGAGATAAGAAGAAGAAGAATGGTTGCTATCATTATCGCCATGGATGTGCTGAGCTTTGGATTGAGAGAGCAATCTGTACATCTTTGCTTTGATATTGGTGGTGAGAGATGATTGAAGAGAATAGTAATTGGAAGCTTTGTCTGATGTTAGATACAATTTATAAAGATGGACTGGTTTGGTTTCTATAATATTTTTTGTTTTCTATTTTGAAAGATTTGCAAATCTAATAGCTAGCTAAGTTGTAATATTTATTCATATCAAACTTAAGAACATTTTAATCATATCAAAATATTTACAACCAGTTTTTTTTTTTAATTTTTTGCCAGTTTTGATTTAGGATTTTATGCTGTTTATTTGCATTTTTTCAGATCATTGGCTTTAGGGGAAAATAAAATAAATAAAAGTAAGCAGCTGTAAAGATTGAACTTGACTTCTTAAGTTTGATGTCATCTACAGCTAGAATAGAATAACGTTATAAGCTTATAATAAATATCGATCGAAGACTGATTCATCAGAGATAGAGCCGTGCATTGTTCTATCCCTTTGTGGAGAAGAAGAGTTTGATTTGACCAATGGCCAGCTTTGATGCAGGGTAAGGGTTAGCTGGCTTATTTTTAAATGTTTAATTTGACAACAATTTATATTGAATTATTAATCTTATTTTATTCTAATTTCACAATTTTAAAAGTGATTTGTTATGAATATTTTATTATATAGTTCTAATTCATGCATTGTGGTCTAGAGTTGAAGGCTATATAATATTATAGATTGAGAGCAAAGGAGAGAGAGAGAGAGATAGAGGGAGAGAGAGAGATTTTTTTGGGTGGTTGGGAGGATTTATGAGCCAAAAGATGGGCTTAGGCCTTTCATTTTTTTTATGTAAAAAGAAACTTATGAGCTAGCTCAAGATGAGCCAAAAGATAAGTTTTCTTAACCAAAAAAAGTAGACACCAAAAGACAAAAAAAGATGGCGCATTACATCCAAATACATGCAAAAGATATAAAATGGAGAAAGCAGCATAAAAAATGGTTCCATGACTCAAAGAAAAGTAAAACCAATCAAATCAAATATAACATGCCCATGAATTGCCTTGGTTGTCCGAAGACCATCCTAGGGGAATGGCCTGTGTATGGGAAACATCATTATCATCCTGTAATGGCCAAAAATTCCCTTAGGTTATAGAATAAAAGCATAATAAACCATCAAAGAATAAGGTATCTGGCAATAGAACAAAATAGCAGCTTCCTGATATTGAAAAAATTACCTTATGTCAAAACGAATGTGCTTGAATAACATCATCTAAGAAGGCAGAAAGAAAAAAACGAAATGGCAACAAAACTAGCATACACATGACAACGATTCCAATAATTTTTCTCCATCTTCCACTCGATTATTTTGATAAATACTATTTATTTTAATTTTATGACAGATAATAGAAGAGCTAGCATCAGCATTGCAAAACTTCATATCATTGCTTTCTCTCCATAGACAATAGATAGAGTAGCATATTATGAACATATAAAGGCATTTAGCAATAAAGACAGAAAAAACCATGGCATCTATATGCTAAAAAATTTGAAGCACATTAGACCTAAATAAAAACAAGCACCAAATTAGCTAGAACAGAAAATGAGTAGTTGCATTCAAAGTATAAATGAGAGCTTTTTTACATAGAACTATGATAAAGACTGCATATAGGATTCACATTGATGCCTCTTTTAAGAAGAATATTAGTAGTTTTTAACCCACCCATCAACGACATCTAGTAGTAATTAGAAAAATAAAGAGCCTAGTGTTTATGCCAAATAAAATTATACCAAGAACAAGGTAGCCCATGTTTGTAAAATTCAGCCAAATACCTCTTAAATTATATCTGAAATATCCCATAACAAACAAAAAGAAGAAGCATCCTAAATAGGTATATGAGAAATGGCATCAACAAGCAAATTGTGAACATTAGCAGGTATAGTCTAGGCATGTTCATTTAATAAAACATCAGTTGTTACATTGGGTGGGATAGAATGAATGAGGGTTTGAGAGAAAGGAAGATCCAAGAGAGATCTCTCAGTGGACCAATGATCCCAATGCAGGGAAATAGGTTTAGTACCTTGAAAGGGAAACTTCTCTTAAACAAGGGAGGCAGTGGCACATATGCTTTTCCAAAATGGAGAAGGATGATAGTGAGAAGTGCCAAGGAGAGATGTATCTGAAGAAACACAATTTAGATGGGGGAAACGAGGTGTTGTATATCTTGTTAAGAAGAGAGCTAGCAATTATTACCAAATTGGATATAGATGGAGTACTCAAACCACATTGATATTTAGGAATGCAAGATTTTGCCCAAGAAATAAGGTGCATTTTCCTAGCTTCCTACAAAGTACAAAAACTTAGCACTAAGCTTGGAAATGTATTTGATTGTAGATTTTGGAAGGATGGTGAATCCAGTAAGTTATAGAATTCCAAATATTAAATATCAAGTATTGAAGTCTACCTGCAAAAAAGAGATATTTGACTTTCCAACCATAAAGCTTGTTAGTAATATATTCTGGTAGGGGAAAGAAATCAACAAGCTTGACTCTTTAGGAGGAGATGGTGTGATAATTTGACGGGGGCTATGGAGTGAACTTTTAAATTATATAATAATCTAGGTCTCTACAACTCTAAATAATGCTTAGGTTTTACTTTCAGAGGGAACCGGAGAAATACTAAATTTATTTAAGTGGTTGAATTCTCTTACAAACATATATATCATTATAATTATTTGTAAAAAAATATAAAAACGGCAACTAGCACTGTGATGCTTAAAATAATGGCACTGCGACACTCCTGAAGTGAACTAGCGCCTTGGCGCTGAAGCTTTTGCACCATCACAACACTTTTTGATGTTGATAGGTTACTTGATCAACAATCGTGCTATTCACTGATAAAACATGTACCTTGGAAGTTATAAATGCTACGCCACGTGCAAAATGATACAAGGCGTGAGAAATTATATGCACTGCTATATTTGAAAATAGAGATTCTGACGCTACCAAGCTAACTTTCTAATGACGCAACACTGACAATGTTGTGACACTATTAGTGTTGCCATCACAACACTTATGAACAGAGAACTTGGTACCACCATGTTAGAATTGAAGCGCCTCAGTGGTATTGAAGGAAGCACTGTGGAGTTGTTTCTTTGAACGCCGCGGTGCTATTGAATACTTAGAACTTTCGGCCACTTTTAAGTGTTTCCTATACAAAAATAACTAAAATAATATATTTTTACTAAAAATAAAAAAATATAAAATTATATATAATTTACGCTTATCAAATTCTTTCCAACTTAAACTATTGCTTGTCCTCAAGTAAATAAAGAAATATGCAATTAATTATAATTAATCAAATAACTAAAATAAAGATTGATAATTTAAAATTACAAAAATATAGGATAATATATCATGGTCTAGAAGTAGTAGAAATGAACAAAATTATAATTCTAGCTTGAAAAATACTAACAATTATCCTAACTAGCCGTCTTTATTATTGCTTAATTTGAATTCACATATTATAATTTAAATAATCTAAGTTAGTAAATTATTAATTTTTTTAATCTATGAATTATAAAGTCATATTTATTTAAATTATAAGATTGAATTTTATTATTATCTTAATTTTATATTATTTTTAATAATCATTTTTTAGGGTTAATAAAATAATTATAATGCAGAGATATCAATGAAATATAATATAAAATTTTAAGCATAAGAGGATTTAATCAGATGTATATAACAACATACATAAACATGAATAAATAACACATATTTTTATATGAATGATAGGAAGGTACAAAACAATCTTTTATAATATAAAGATAACTAGTGCTATAAACACCATCACACCATTACAATACATTGGCTCTCATAGCTATAATTCTAGTAATGCTAACACAATAACAATCCTTCTGCCTAAAAATAAGAGTAGCATTCACACACACACACACACACATATTAAAATACAAAGAAAGTGAACACTACTTATATGCATATTCATGATTTTTTTATTCTAAATTATTCTTATCCACAAGGCACAAGGTTTCATTCTATGACTATTAATCATGAAAATGTGAAAAGTTTGCTTATCCTAAATCCTTATGACAAATAGGCAACAAGTTTTTATCTCTTGTTGGGAGAGTGACATTAATCAATTCTTTTCTTCTTTCTCTCCCATCATACTTTATTTCTAGCTCACTCCTTAGTTTTAAAAGGAATTCTTGATGATCATGATATCTTTGTCTTCCGTGTAGAAATGGTGGCCTCAGTTTTCATTCGGCTTCTATTTGGGAAGGACCTTTAAGAGCTAAGTTAGCTTGAAATTTTCTTTAAAAGCAATATTCTTTTCTAATAGAAACATTAGTGCTAAATATGGTAGCAATATTTGGTCTTCTTTTCAAAAAGGAAATTCTACAACTTGGAAAATTCTTTTAGATGGTTCGAAACATTTGAAGCCTTTAGTGAGATGGAAAATTAGAAATAGAAAGAATATCAGCAATTTAAATGACATTTGGATTGGTGATATATCTATTAGTATGTGGTCAACATTTTTTAATGTTAACAACTTTGAAGATTCATCAATTGACAAGTTATTATTTGAAAATAGAAATTAGAATTTAAGAGTGATGCATGATTTTTTGGAGAAGAACTGATTAATATTATCAAGAAAAATTAATTCATTCCACATCAAACCAAAGATAAGATTGAGTTAATTTATTTCAGGAACAAAAAACTATTGATGCTTTGGCTTTTGAAGAAAAATATAAGTTTGTCGATACAAATAACATGAAATGGTTGAAGAAAATCAAATTACAACCCATACTTTTCTTTTTCTAGTGGAGGCTTATAAGAGATTCTCTTCCTACTAACAGCTGGCTCAAGCATAGGAAATTAAAATATTCAAATATCTATCCAAAAGGCTGTCTTCTTGAAGAAAATATTTAGCATATTTTTGTTTCTTATAAAAAATTGAAAGAGGTATTCTTTGTTCTAAATAAATGGCCCGGGAGTTCCAATTCCATTTTTTCAATCCTTTTCTGATATGATGCAACATCTTCAAGCTTTTCCTATTAAAAATCAAGTTTTAGCAAGAATTCATTGTTATTCTATTTTTATTGTTGGAAAGATTGGAATGCAATCAAGTATGTAAAATCATCAATCTCTCCTACGTTTAGTGCAGCTGAAGATTTATCTACTTCGATTAAGCCATATTTAAATCCTATTTTAGATAATTGGGGTGCTAATCAATTCAATGAATTGAATTGCAAATTTTGGCATCCCCCACTTCCAAAATGGATTAAAGTGAATGTAGATGCTTCTTTACTTAGTTCCAACTGTGCTGGAATTGGAAGAGTAATTAGAGATGATAAAGGAAGATTTATATCTACATTTTGAAAACAATTATATCATTGGGATGTGGCTCAACTTAACTTGAACACATTGCTATCCTTTCTTTAAAGGATATTTTAAGAGAATGGATGATGATAGAATCTGGAGGCATTTGGATTGAAGGAGATAACATCAATATTATCAAGTTTTTTCATAGATATTTGATTTCTCAATTTCAGCATGATGCAAATTCTACCTCTCTAGATTTATCTTTTTTATACTACTTTAAGCGTATCATTTTTTATTGTATTTCTAAAGAGAAAAATAAGGTTGCGGACTTTGTACAACCTATGTTTTAAGTGGTAGTTTCTTTTGGGACTATTTTGATAATGATCTTCCTTCTTTTTTTTTTTTTCTTTGTTGAAGGAAGAATATGGTAGATTAGCTATCATTTAGTTTGTAATTTTCTCCTTTATTAATAATAAGTTATTTGCAATGTTTCAAAATAAAAAAAAAAAATCCTTATGACACCATTCGGATATATTCTAATGATAGTAAAAGGGCTAGTCCATCCATATTTAAGTTTTTCATTATAATATTATTCCTATAATCAAAAAGAAAAACAACTTGACCAGGAGAAAATTTGTGATCTATAACTCCACATGCATAGATCTTCTTCATTTATGTATTGTAAATTTTTATATCTTCATACACTTCATTTCTAAATTCATAAAATTTATCAATTATTGTAGAACTCTGGATGTTTATAATAGAGAAGGAATCTTTATTCTTTAAGCATACTTCACTTCTTTTTGAGGATGAATGCTTTCATTTCTTTCCACCAATTGCTTTTAGCTAGATTGAAAGCAAGGAAAAGAAGACGCTTTCAAATTCTACACTCAAGAAAAATTACTATGGATACAAAATCAAATGTTCCACTTATCCTTTTTATAATTTTCACATGCGCAGAAGTGCCAAAATTTGAATTTTAAACCGCTGCAGTATGTACGACCAAGCGCAATGGTGCTACAAGCCGCGCTATGACGCTCCTTTCTCACTCGTAGTTTTTTTTTTTTTTTGAATAAAAACTACCACTACTAAATATAATCTATCAAGCACATAAAAAGCTAGGTTATATCCCATACAATGCTAAATTTATAGTCTTCCTTAAATTATCAATTTAGCTGGGGATAATCCTCAAATGATTATTACTTTGGATATTTTTCTTTTTTCTTTGGATTAGCTTCAAAATTTATAAGAAATTATCTAAGAGGTCTACTATTGATTAAATTACAAGCAGACTTAATTGGGTTTTCAAAATTTTAATAGAAGCAACTTAGCTTTGTAAATGAGTTCCTAACCACATCACTACATCTTCCAATAATGCTTTTCTACTTCCAAACTGTTTGCTTTGATTAATCTTAGATTATATGCTGGTCTAGAATTAATAGCAGGTTGTTGAGGATTATTCCAATTTATTCCTTAATTATTTTAACTAAAATTTCATTGATTGTTTCAATCATCATTATTTGATCAATTACAATTTGGATGATTCCTCCAACTTGGATTATATGTATTGGAATATACATTATTTTATCTTTCAATCAAATTAATATTTTCAATCCCTTATGCATTATTATTTTCAATTAACTTTTGATCCTCCAATTGCATAGATAATTCAATTTCAAATTATGCATTTTCTCTGATTGTGCTCAACTTTTTAGAAATTATTGCAACTTTTGTAGCCAAATGTGATAAAGTATCATATTCATATACTTGTTACTTTCTAATAATTTACCCCATCAGTAGGCAATTAAAAATTATTAGTAGCAAAATTCTCTATTAATTTATATGTTTCCTCAGATGGCTTAGATATTAATGATCCTCCAACTACAACATCTTAGATATTGATGATATTAAATATTGTGCACAACATTATACACTGTATACAATCTTGTATAAACTTGTACACATTGTATACAACTATTCTAAATTTCTATTATACAAATTGTATAAGCATGTAAAGTATTTTTTATTACTCGCCGTATTTATTACTATTAGATTCAATATAATATAAATTAAAACAACATAGGAATAATTCAACAAAGTAAAGCTTTATATTCACAAACTCTTATACACACTATGTACAAGGGCATATACACATAGTGTACCAGGGTTTGTATACAATGTGTACAACTATTCTAGATTTTCATCATAAATTAAAATAACATATGAATAACTAAACAAAGTAAAGCTTTATATTCATAGGCCCTTGTAGACACTATGTATAAGGGCATGTATACATTATGTACAAGGGCTTGTATATTAAATCACTGCTCTATAAGAAAAGGATAAAGATTACCAAAAATACATTAAACATGATCATCACTAAGATCCATAAACATGTCGAAGACCTGGATGAGAAACAAAAAAATGTGGCTTCCCAACGAAAGAAATAGGGTCTTGCATCAAACACTATAGGGTCAACAATGGATGTGTGTTCCAGAAACTAAATATGTATAAGATCCATAGGTAATATTAGAAAAATGAACAAACCCACCATTAAAAAATCTAGTATTAGTAATATAATCATAGAGAGTACTCACCATTAACAAAGGAACAAATTTACTCAAATATCCTAAGGCGACATCAACAGCATACTTTATCATCATACGATTACATTGAATAACTAAAAAATCCCTAATTGACATAGCATAATTATACCCTGTGAACTCATCCACATTCTAGGTAATAGTAATGAGCCTTCTTGGGATTCTATAGTTATTGTTGTGAAAAGATAAATTGGACAACAAAAACTTGAATATATTTAAAATAACGACAGGGGAGCATGACATGTCATTATTCTTCATTTCATTTTTAATTTCAATTCAAATATATTTAGTTAATGTCTCATATTCCCAGTATATCAAATCATCGCTGTTCGGCAAACCTATCATTAGAGCCACTTCATCTGATGCAAATCATATATCATGCCCTTTGATTGTGAATGTTTCCTGAGCACATCCAAACATGACAACAACATGTAAATTTGGGATGTATTTTATTGAAATGGAGGGAACTTCATAAATTGAAATATGTTTAACTTCTTCAAAGCGTCATGCACTTCATCGTGAAATATCTCTTTTAAAGAGTCACAAATATATCTAAAGGTTGAGGGTCTGCAACAAAATTAACATTTGGGATGCACATCTACAACAAAAAAAATAAAAAATATTGATTAATTTATCTTATACAAAAACTTTAGATGATTAACTAATATTTTTTAATAATATCTGTGTATATGGTAGTACATAGTATTTATATTGCTAATAGAAGCTTGTACACAATATATAAAAGAGCAGTAAACACTATGTGACAAGTTATTGTACACACTGTGTACAAGACCTTATACATAGTAGAGCTTGTATATTGTTTGTGCACAATGTGTATAAGTGTTTGTACACAGCGTGTAAAGCCCTTACACATAGTGTACAATTGTTCTAGATTTTCATTATACATAAACTATACAATATTGTTAAATATTTTTTGTCCACACCATATTTATTACTATTAGATTCAATATGATATAATATAAAATAAAAGAACATATTAATAACTCAACAAAATAAAGCTTTATAATTATAAGCACTTGTATATACTGTGCACATGGGCTTGTACCCATTATTTACAAGTGGTCTAAATTTTCCTTTAAAATGCATTATTTTTTTTGGTAAACATATTTATTAATATTTGATTCAAAATAATATAAAATAAAACAGCATACTAATAACTCCAAAAAAGTCAATCAACAAGCCCATTTACACACAGTGTACAAGATATATACACAGTATGTATAAATATTGTATATGTATATAAGGGCTTGTACCTACATCACTGCCTTTATACATAAATTTTACATGCAACATAACAAAAATGAAATAACGCGGTGTGCCATCAAAATAGTAAATATAGGGTCAATTGTAACAAAGGAGATCCTAAAACCGGGTGTATGAAAACTCTGTGTCCGGACTCCGCACAAAATAATTTCTCCACTTAAAAAGAAATCCAAAACAATACATCATAAAACTGGGAGCATGAAAACTCTGTAACTGGACTCATTGCACAGTAATTTCTCCACCTACAAAGAAACCCAAAACATTAAATGGAGGTTTGCCTTTCATGCCTTCAAAGTGTTGATATTAAAATAATTGAGAAATAAAAACAGTACATAAATTTAAATTTATAAGGAAAAAAATTATAAATTTAATTTGACGCTTATAGTAAATCCTAAACATAAAAATAGAAATGATAGAACCAGCCTTCTTGAAGAAAGATAGCGGTTTGCGAAGAGAACAATCTTGGTTCTATGATGAAATACGACATTCTTATTGCAAAACAAAAAAATTTTATCAGCACGATTTCAAAATTGACCGAGACTCATTTGCTTTCTTTTAAAAAATATTACCTCAGAACTGGGTCAGATCGTCGGGTCTCGAGTGAGTAAAAAAATCTACAACAATAACATCAAGCCTTTATCCCACTACGTGGGGTCGGCTACATGAATCATTTTTCTCCATTGTGTCTTATTAAAGGTCAAATTCTTGTTTAAATCTAATAAAGAAAGGTCATTCCTAATATTTTCTAACCAAGTCTTTTTAGGTCTGCCTTTATCTTTCTTAACATAAGTCGAATCTAATACCTCTACTCTCCTAACCGGGTCATTGGAAGGCCGCCATTTTATGTGCCCAAACCATCTAAGGCGACTCTCTCTAATCTTATCTTCTACTGGAGATACTCCAACCTTTTCACATATATGCTCATTTCGTATTCTATCTCTAAGGGTAAAGCCACTCATCCACATGAGCATCCTCATCTCTGCCACACTAAACTTAGTATTATGCTTCTCTTTTAATGGCCAACATTTAGCACCATAAAACATTGCAGGCCTCACTACCATCTTATAGAATTTCCCTTAAGTTTGAGGGGTACTTTTCTATCACACAACAAGCCCGGTGCATTCCTCCACTTCAACCATTCAACTTGAATTCTACTGATAATAACTCTATTTATTTCATCATTACTCTGAACAATAGATCCAAGATATCTAAAACTTGTACTCTTATTAATGACTTGATCGCCCAAAGTCATAATCCCCTCACTAGGTCTATTACTACTAAAATTACACTCTATATATTCGGTTTTAGATCTACTCAAGCGAAAACCTTTAGTATGTAATGTTGACCTCCATAATTCAAGTTTACTTTCAACTCCCTCTCTAGTCTTATCAACAAGAAGAATATTATCAACAAAAAGCAAACACCAAGGTACATCCTCTTGCAAATGTCTAGTGAGAACATCCATGACTAAAGCAAAAAGATATGGGCTTGAGGCTGATCCTTGACGCCCAACCGAAATAGGGAAATACTTGGTCAAACCACCTTGTGTTTGAACACAAGTAATAGCTCCTGCATACATATCTTTAATGATTTGAATATAAGCATTATTAACTACTTTCTTTTCAAGAACTCTCCATAGCATTTCTCTTGGAACTTTATCAGGAGTAAAAAAATCTACGTGGCTGCAAAAAAATGACCCAAAAAATATGTGTCGACCACGAATTAGAGTCCAAATAGAAAGCTATGTTCGCGCACCGCACATAAATACGATTACTATTATTATTTTATAATTTTTTTATAAAAATATATTTATAAAATAGTAATAAAGTTAAATTAGCTTAAATTAAGCTTTCATACGCCTTATTTTCCACTCGTCCATTTGTTTTCCTCAATCTCCCAAAATTAGGGTTTCCTCTCCCCTCATCACTTTTCTTCCTCTCTCGTCTTCATTTCTTGCTCCCTCTCCTCAGCTTCATATCTGCTGCCTCTTGCTCTCCCTCCTTTCTTTAGCTTGACACGATGCCCAAGGACAGACGAAGCCGCTCCGTCTCTTTCGATCGCGCCTCTCCTTTCCCATCCCGTTCCTCCAATTGCAGGCGTCACTCTCCTCTTCCATCCTCCTCAAGAAATCCACCCAGATCTCCTCTTCCTGTAGCATCCGACTTTCAGAAATGGGACGAGATCCGTTGTCCCGTGTGCATGGAACACCCCCACAACGCCGTCCTCCTCCTTTGCGCCTCACATGACAAAGGTTGCCGTCCTTTCATGTGCGACACAAGCTACCGCCACTCCAACTGCCTCGATCAGTACCGGAAAGCCATCCAAGTTTCCATGCCTGGGGACAGCAAGCCGAAGCTCTCCTGCCCTCTCTGCCGCGGCGTCGTCTCCGGATCAAAAGTCGTCGAGGCGGCGCGGAAGCATATGAACACCAAGGCACGGAGTTGCTCATCTGAGTCATGCGGGTTCGCCGGGGCTTATAGTGAGCTGAGGAAGCACGCGAGGACGGAGCATCCGCTTGTTCGGCCGTCGGAGGCGGATCCGGAGCGGGAGAGGGACTGGAGGAGGCTGGAGCAGCAGCGTGATCTGGGTGATTTGTTCAGCACGATGCAGTCGGCTTTTGGAGGAGAGGAGGATGATTACGCCTTTCTTGCGGATGGGGGTGAGTTTGGAGGTTTGCTTCCCTTTCCTACTATCACGTTCTTCTTAGTTCTGCGTTTTAGAGGAACTGGAGGGCTTAGTAGCAGCACCGGATGGTCTAATGGGAGGAGGGGGTCATCTAGATCGTCGAGGTCTCGGAGAGGAATGGGGAGAGTTCTTTGGGGCGAGTCTATTGTTGAATCTGAGGCTGGTGGAAGAGATCGAAGTGATGCTGATGATGGTGATGATGCTAATTATGATTATGATCATGATAATGATGATGAGAATGACGAGAATGATGGTGATGATGATGATGGTGGAGGTGAAGATGTTCCTAGTCCATCTAGACGGCGCCAGAGGCGAACACGTCGACAGCTGACAATGGTGGATGATGATGATGAAAACATTATAATGTGACGCACAAGCCTTTCATTTGATTTATGCTACTGGGTTATTTGCAGATGGAGAGCTGCTTGGTGCTCCTAGGTCTGTAAATTGCCTGATTGCTGGTTGCATGAGCTGTTCTTCATGCTTTGGGTCTAGGTTGTTCATTGGAAGGCAGAGACGGTTCTGCATCTTCTCTTGATTCTGGTGGAAGTAGGGAAATGAGACAATGGGAAAGTAGGAGGGAAATAATGTTTGGCTTCAGAGAAACAATATGGAGTGGATGTGGATAGTTATCTTTCTGATAGGTCGATTTGATTCTTCTTTGTCTTTAAAAGAAGGTCGCGGGTTCTTTTGGTGTTATAAATGGCCACATCACTATATATTTTGTTCAGCTGACTTGCAATATTATTTCAATTTCTTCTTACAAGTTGTGTTTCTTCCCTTTTTAATTTGTGCAATCTTCTTGGCTAGAAATTCAGGAAAGATTTTTTTGACAGAGGAATCAATGCTCATTTTAGTTAAATTTTTTAATGTTTGAGTTAATCCTTCGTGGTTTTTTATAATTGTTAGGTATCGCTATGAAATTACACTTAATACAAGTTTGCTATGTTGCCCCGATACATCTATTTATGAAGGCGTGCTGTATCAGATACATGTCAAGCACATATACACGTCCGATGCTGCACCGATATGAGTCGGATACGGCTTTGCCGTTTTCAATTAAAATAATATTTAATTTCAAAAGGACACACGTATCCGATACGCATAAAAAAAATCTGAAAAAATGACACAAAGAGAGAGGGCTAACATTGAGAAGTTGCTCAAGCCAACCAAAGGAGTATGGAAGGAAAAAGGAGTTACTAGACATTTAATGCTTACTTTTATTTTGATATTATAAGCTACAAGGTTACAAATGATGTTGCTTTCATTTTTTTTGTCATTTCAAATATTATGCTTTGATTGCTTTCTTAATTTTATGTATGATTTATAAATTTTAATGTCGTGTCCGCACTATACACGTATCCTGTATTTGTAAGATTTGATGTGTCCCGTGTCGTGTCACCGTATCCATATCGATGCAACATTGCAAATTTAAGTTTTTTAATAGGTGAATTTTCTATATATACTTTTTTATTACTTGTTTTCTTTATTTTTTTTTTCTTGGAGGATTTGTGAGTTTGCTACTATAGAATGATGGGCATTCTTTATTCTTTTACTTTTTCTTTAGCTCTTAAATACATTTGATTCTCCTTGTATTGTTATTATTATTATTTGCATTTTCAGCTCTATATTACCTTTGTTGCATCTAAAATTGGCTAGAAAACCATGTCTTCTTTATTGAAAATTAAGTTATTTGTTTTGGTGGGGCATATTAAAACCTTCTAGCTAGACTAGACTGTCAAATTTAAGTTTGCATGACATAACATGATTTGGTCTTCAACCTATTTGCATATGCTCTATATATGTTCAGAAAGTAATCCCCCACTAGGGGTGTCAACGCGTCGAGCCGAGCTCAAGTCACCTTTGGCTTAAGCTTGAGCTTGATTAATTAATCGAGTTCAAGCTCGAGCTGGCTTAGGAGCCGACTCGTTTAGCATGAAAGAGAGAAAATGATAATGATTCAAACAATTATTATAATAGAATGGTTAAAAGAATGAGAAAGTAGAAGAAAAATAATAAAAATAACTTAATATAATAAAATGACCTATATTTTTTAAACATTTTTAACAATTCTACACTTAAAGTTATAAATGTTAATTTTTAGTGCATTTTTTATTAATATTTTTTTTAATTAGCCGGTTTGTGAGTTAACGAGTCAAGTCAGGGTTGGCTCAAGCTTGGCTCGTTAGCTCATCGAGCTTGGCTCATGAGCCATTTATCGTCTCACGATCAACTTGACTCACTTATACCCCTATCTCCCACCCTCTTTTCACATACACAGAGCACATACACATGTACACCTACCTCAATCGCCACACCTTACCTCGCCTTCCCATTCTTCTTCCAAAGGGTTGTAAGTTACTCTTATTATTTTTCATTGTCTATTAGAATGGTTATACAACAACAAGATTTAAAATGAAGAAATGAAAAACTTAGGGATTTTGTCGTATCTAGGCGAGTCGGAAAAAAAAAAATCTAAAGTGAAAGTTTATCATCATAAATCATTGGCGTATTTACTTAATTCATCACTATAAATCATAAAATCACTTAATAAGAGAAAGAAAGTAAATCTCAATATAAAGTGAAAGTTTGAATCACGTGCTGCAATATTAAACTATGTGATTTTTTAGTTTCTTAAAAGCCCCAATAACCCTTCCAAAATCTTCGCCTGACGGTTCAACTTGATTGCTATATTTTTATGGTTGCTATTTTTTTTTGCCCCTAGTACCGCCACTTATTCTAATAAACAAAAATAAGAAAAAATGCAATATAATTAAAAATAATAATAATAACTTAAAATTTAATGAAAAAGCAATATTATAAAAATAAAAGCAAAACATCTTGCAATAATTAAACCTTCATCATTTTAACTAATCATTTATTTTATATAACCTTGCTCTTTATTCATTTTTCCTCTAATGACAATTGCTTGTTATTGATAGTGTCTTCATGACATAATCATCATTGATGACAATTATAGCAAATTTGAATGATTAACTTCTAAAAAGTTTTGATACCAGAAAAAACATTAGCTATTTTAAGTAATGCATTGTGACTAATTATTAATTTACTTGTGATCAAACTATTCATTATACTATTCTCCAAGTTATAGAAATTGCAATCAAATGAAATTTAATTATGAATAAGTAGGCGTTGAGATTTTTGCTCAAACAAAATAATAGTTTCAAGCATGTGCCCTTATTGTTTAATGGCTTGAGAGCATCACATTTTTCTTGCCATTCTTGGTCAAACTAAAAACTCATATGCATTAGCTTTAATTTTGATATGTGGCTGAGTTGTAGGGTTTTTTATTTTTCAATAATTTGTTATTATTGGAGCTTGTTTTACTCAATTTTGACTTAGAGCCTAGTGAACCTTTGGTTGATGTAGCCTATAATCTTTTGAAACTCGGTTTATTTGTGTTTAATTTTGTTAAGGCGTTTAGGTAGCTCGTTTGCTCCACCAAGATTAGGGGTTATTTTCTTTAAAAAAATGTTTTGTTGAACACTTTAGCAACATTCTACATGTGGCAGGAGATAGCTTGAATCAACAAAATCAGATATGCATAGCTGTTCATTATCTCTACGAGTAAGATTTGACAATGCTAGGGAACACCACATCAGTGGTTGGTGCAATTGGATGGCGTCATGAGAAATTGAAGCGATGCTTATGAGGTTCTTATTAATTTCTTGCTTGAGTCGAATGATTTGGGCGACAATGGTAAAGTGGGTGTTGAAATTGGGATAGAGATGCGTGGATGTCTAATCTTGAGGATGGTGTGATGGGGAAGAGAGGCTGTGTGATTTGGTCTAGACAATTGCAGCCAAGACTGCAGCTGCTCCATGCAGTTTTCCATTTTTTTTTGGCAAGCATTGTGTGCCCAATAATTCTGGTGATTCTGTTTGCTGAAAGCTTAAATCACAGCAAGCATGTTAAAATTATTTTCAACCGTATAAATTTGAAATTCATGATAAAATTTCTTCCAATTAGACAGAAGGAACCATTTTTGAATTATGATATTACCCCCAAAAAAAAAAAAAAATCTCTGTAATTCTTCATGTGCATGATCCCTTAGTTGTTTTTGCTTTGAATTTGACGAGAAATGTAGGGAATCTTCAACGCACTCATCCCCTTATGCTGGTTGCTTGGGTGCTGTCTATAAGATCATTTCCTTTCCTGTGTTTTGTTGCTTTTCCTTTCTATGGTTTGATTTTTTATTTAAATTTCTACGCCTGCTATAATTTCTATTTTGGAAAGAGTACGTTACATTACTATCGTGGTTGTATTCTGTGTCAATATTCCCAAAATTATATGATTTAAATGAGCCATGTTATATCTTAGTGTTCATATTGTTTTGTTGATTTAGAACATTTTGATTTCATTTCCACTTTATTTGTGCAAACAAAATTATTACATTTGAGGAGTTTGTGTAGTGTTGAACTCATTAGTTATACTCTATAAAATAATGAAATTGCATATTTTACCCTTTTTTTAGAAATTTTTTTTTTTTCATTTTCAACCAACCAAATGGGACCTTAGTAGACTAAACTATATTTTACTATGAAGTTTTGAAGTACAAACACAGAACAATTATTCAGGATATATTTTTTAAATTATAACTCTCAAGTACCAGCACAATGAATCTTAATCCAGACAGAGATCATGTTTATTACATGGATTAGTTTATTTTGCCATTCAAAATACATCATGAGATCGTCCATTAAGGCTTTCTTTTCATGTATTATTCTTCTGTTTGAGCTAGCATATGCTGCAGTTCTCATTTGGTGAACAATTTTTCTTTAATTATTTCGTCATCCCTACTCATAAGATCAACGGGGTTATTCTAAAGGAATTTTTTTGTGTGACAAATTTGGAGAAATCATTTGGACTCCTAGATATTTATATTATTGGACTGTTAGACTTTTACTTTCCATTATGAGAGCTCAACATCTATTATGTCCCAGCCTGCTTGTCATTGCAGTTAAGAAGTTTGCGGTTTCCCTCATAAATTTTGGTGTTATTGTTTTTATGATCCTAGTTCTATTTCAGCTGGAAGCATGGTAGTTGTTGGTTGAAAGAATTAGTGCAACTCCTTTCTCCAATTTTCTCTTTTCAATGGTCTTATAGTTTAATAACTCTTAGATGGTCTGTTTTTTTACAAGGCCTTGTTTTTTTGTCCAAGTAAAATTGCATTTGTATCTTTTGTTTTATTTTGTTAACAACATCAAGCCTTTGCCTCATTATGTGGGGTCGGCTACATGAATCTTTATTTTTTTAGTTCTATCTCTACATCTTTTAATGTAGGCTAAAATATATCTACTCTCCTAACTTGTTCATCAAAAGACCAACATTTTATGTGATCAAACCATCAAAGATGACTCTCTCTAATCTTTATCTAAGTTCAGCTCTAAGGTTTTCAGCATACATTATTTTATATAGTGAAACTTTGGTTGTTATAGAAATAATATTATTATATGCAAATTAAAATCTAAATAAATATAAGTCCTAATTTTTTAGGTTTTTTTTACAAGTCATCTTAATAAGTTTTTTTATATTTGATTTATAGCTTCAGTTTATTATCAGTTTTAGGATGAAAAGTAGATGATAAGTTTAATTTTGTGCTAAATAATTTTTTTTTATAATGCTTTCAAGAAGTATGAAATAAACCTAATATTATGACCATAGATCATAATTGAAAGAAGGTTATATAGAGGCTTACTTTCCTTGAAGAATAGTCTAGCAATATAAGAAGTATCATAAGTTTCATATCACATTAGGATGTGGGCCATCTTGGAGAACTTGCTAACTATTGTAAAAATATTATTTAAGGGGAGTTAACAGAGTTACATTTTAGATGAGTGGAATGTTATTTAGGTGGTAGAAAAATAAATAGTATATTTTAGGTGTTAGATATATAATTATAATAGTTTTAGATATTATGTAAGTAAAAACCTCAAAAAAAAAAAAATCTTCAAATTGATGCATAACTTTTTTTTTTCCTAGTAATCTCAAAAACTTACGGAAGATGTTGGTTCTTTTTTTTTTTTCTTAGGCTCAAAATTAAGAAAGATATCATCAAAAAATAAAATAAAAATTTATCAATAAAGGGCTTAAGAACAGTATTCATAAATCTCATGAATGTGCTAGGGGCATTTGAGAGTCCAAAGAGAATTACTAACCATTCATACAGCTCGTGAAAAGTTTTAAAGACAATTTTTCATTCATCTCCTGATCAAATTCTAATTTGGTGATAACCATTTTTTAGATCAATTTTGGAAGAAAAAAAATTTCTCTAAGCTCAAATTTAGCATATCGTCCAAATGATGAATACGAAATTTATATTTGATAGTGATTTTATCTATAACATGATCAAATATATACATTTTTCATGTTCCATCTTTCTCAGAAATTAGTAAAGCTATGGACAACATAGGGCCTCGTTTGCCACCCGCCTTTTCTTTAAGTTGGTAAAAAGCAGCTATTGAAAAAACCGAGTTTAAAACAACGGGAAGTTGTTTGGTTGATTCACTAAATCGCAATTCTTCGCTCTACTCTATAGTCTCTACTAATGATAAAAGACAAAATTACCCTCTTATTTCAATTAATTACATCCGGATCTCAACCTGCTGAAATTCTGTCCAACAGAAAATTTTCGGCTCCAGGTCGATATTTCACTTCGTAACTACACGAATGATTCTTCCAATGTGGTATGATTCATCTTCTTCTTCAGACGTTTAGTTACGAAAACAGTATCAGCAGTGGAGGAAATTGTAATTACTTAACTTCCTGTATCACAAACATCTATAATATATATGTTTACTTTATTTCTCTACTTAGGATGTGTTTAACAAAACATTTTAAAATAATTTTTTTCTTTAAATACACTATTTATAATTTCTATTATACTTATTATAAATATGATAATATTACGAATACCATTAAACTATCTAGTTTGAGTAAATAAGAATCAACTTTTTAATATAACCACACATCATCTACTAATTCATTTAATAAACATAACTTTTTTAAAACTCAATTTTTTCTCAATCACACAAACACAAATTCTAACAAATTTAACAAACAACTAAATCTTCGTAAGGTTTGTCAAGGTAATCACCTTCAACTTCTACATTTTCATCATAGATCTCATATACACACCTTGAATATATATATATATATATATATATATATATTAGTCCTTACATACTTCATCATTAATAACAAAAGAAAACACAACACAATTTTTCTATAATATTAAATTTTGAAAATCATTATTAAGATAACTATACTACATACTAAAGTTGTACAATTGTTTTGTGATATTATCTCTAACTTCTTTCATCTCAGTTACACCTTCACCATCAGCCTGTTCGTCAACACAAACATTTTCTTCATCTGGTTCTGGAACTCTGTCTAGACTACAATTAGAAAAACAGTTTTCATCCTTCTCATACTCATCAAAACCAGGATCGACCCGTGAGTTATGTCTTCGCATAAAATTATGCAATGTCATTGTACCTATAATTATTTGACATTGTTTCTTGAATGCCTTATTTGACATATCATGTAGAATTCTCCATTTTTTTTTCCACACACAAAATGCACGCTCAATGATACTTCGTAATGAGGAATGTCTCTTATTGAATACTTCCCTGTAACCCCTTATTGGTTAACTTTCTCGAACAAAATCTGCTAAATGATATCGTGTATCTTGGTAAGGCTTCAGATATCCTTTTTTCAGAGGAAAAGCTGCATCAACTAAGTAATATTTACCTATACATGAATTTACAATAAGTTAATCCATACAATATTATACATTAAAAAAAAAAACTTACATTATTTATAAATGCATAAAACTTACCTGTTGGTGGTTTTGGAAAATTAAATTTAGGATTTGTCACATCATGTTTAAAAATGCGAGCATCATGTGCAGAACCTTCCCATCCTGCTGAAACAAATGTAAAACACATGTCGAAATCACAAGTAGCAATTACATTTTGAGTAATTTTATGATGCCGTCCTATGAAAGGAATTTGATCTTTCACAAGAATTCTTGCATCAACATGAGTTCCATCAATTGCTCCAATACAATATCTGAAATATGGCATATATCTTATATCCCTACGGATTTGCACTGGAATATTATGAAATTTCTTATTTTTAGGTGAAACAATTTCCAATGACAGTCGTGACAATGCTTCAAGTCCAACACAAAAGTATCTACTTATTGTTTATGTAGAATGTTGGAATTTTTAAGAGGTTGATTGAATGGATTCATTTTGCCCTAAAATGAATAAAGTTATTGCAAGAACTTCTCTAATGTTTGTCCTACGATATCCATATATGCCGTGTTTTTCTTCAAGCAAACATACCAAGTCGTTGAAAATGATCTGGAACATTCTAAAAATATTATAAAATCTAACTGAATGCCCGAACATTAACTCACTTATCCATTTGTCTCAAGTTTGGTTAGACGTCATGTATGATTTTTTATTTAAGTATAGTGAGTAGTAATCGTACATTAGAAAGTTTGAACCTAGTATGATATTATTAAATTGAAAAATTGTCTTGTTCTCGTGATCTGACCAAACTTCTTCTAGCTCATCATTTGAACAGTTTCCATTCTCGAAAGACATTGATTTTCTGTTTACATTAAAAAAAAAAAAAAACAAAATTTACAAACAATTCAATGATTCAATCTTTATGGGAAAAACTAATAAAAACGTTGAGTAAATAGTTATATTGTTTGTAATTTGGGAAAAACCAAGTTGATATCTGATGATTGCAATTTGTATGGAAGTCAGGAATTCTAAGCTAAAGATAATTTGGAAACTAATTACAGCAATAAAGTCATGTTAAGAAATAAAGTCAGAACGCCACTGGTAGAGAAAAAAATTGATTCAGCAACAATAACAAACAAACTTTCTTACCAGTGGATGGACCCAAAAAAATGTACTGCTATGCACCAAACAGAGTCCTGGTTATCTGCCAAAACATTGAATCACATACAACTGAATGAGAATTCATGAGCTGGATTGAAACTAATTGCAGCAGTAAATTAAATGTAAATCGGCAATGAAGAGATCAGAAAACAATTCGTAATCTTATAGGAATCATATTTTAAGTAGCCATTCTACTTAAAATGCACTCAAATCTAGCTACAGTTTGTTGGATGGCATTGATTACTTCCAATGGGAATCAAAGATTTTATCTTCTGAGTGAAAAGGATCCATCTAATGAAGGCTGATTGCTTCTCAACTATTGCAGTGCACTGGGTACATGAATTTTTTCAGTAGCTTTGGTTTATTACTTACATATTTATGAAATAGGTGGAAGATTTCAACATGAACCGGTGAACCGACTCGACTAAACTGAATATGTACCCATATTTATGAAATAGGTGGAAGATTTCAACATGAACCCGACTCGACTAAACTGAATATGTACACAACATGGCACGAAAAATATACAGGTAATGTTGAATTACTATCAAACTGATCCAAATGGATTTTTTCAGTAACTCTTAAACTCCTCTTTCTTATTTAACTTTTAGTTGTAACATAAAGTAGAAATGGCCACATGGAAACATCAATAAATACTCAGAAATAATCTTCAACATCCCGTATGCTTTGAGGAGGTTCTCCTTGAAAAGATTTGGGTGCCTTGAAAATAAAATATTAGGAAGTTTTTCATAAAAAATATATATCTATTCAATGTCCATTTTTGATGAGGTCATCGATAGGAGATTTCGGCACGTCTATCAGAGACGACCACGGAGATCGACGGCAATGATTGCGAGCCTTTATTATTGATTTTACTTGTACCATCAGTTTTTTATATTATGCTTTTATTTTCGTAGTTTCCCATTTTACCCCTGAGGGTAGTAGTTGCTTTTGTAGCCCCAAGGGGCATTTTAGACTTTTGCACTTTATTTTCTTGGGAGCCTATTTATATGGCCATTGTATCTTGTATGAGGACTAATGAATTATTAAATGAAATTTTCTACTTTGATCTCTTTGTGAGTTCGCCACTCCCTAGTTCTCTTTGTGAGTTCTTGGGAGAATATTTTGGATCTCTTTGTGAGTTCCGACGTGGTTACGCTATCTGTTTGAGATCTTGAGGAGGGGAGCGCAAGGTTAGGAAATCCAAATTCTCTCCACTGTTTCTATTTTTTTTTACTGTTTCCCAGCCCAGAATTTCCCCTCCCCCCATTTCTCATGCCGCCGGCCTGGCCAGGAAAATTGGCCACGGGCCAACTGCCCATCCCGCTACCAAGCTTTGCCGTTTCCTTTGTTTTCCCTTCCCAGCACCTCCCGTGACATCCCAGGCCGCTGCCCAGCTCACAGCAAGCCGCCGGATTTTTCCCCTTGGACCCAAACGCGTTTGGATTTCAAAATACCCCTAATTAAATTACTTTCCTAACTGATCTTCATCCAATTAAGAAAGTTAATTAAGGGGGATTAACGTTTATTTTGAAATTCAAATCCTATTCCTTTTAATACCTCAAATCTGGAGTTACTTAAAATATATTCAAACCTGAAATTACAATTTCAGATTTGATTGAAACAATTATTTTTCTAATGTGGGCCCCACCTTCTAATTCTCAATGCCTATCTCTCCATGATATGTGGCCGGCCACTCTCTCTTAATTACCCCCATAATTACCACATAATCTCTCCTATTATGTCAGTTACTTCTTTCTCCCGCTAAACAAAAATTCCAAGTTCAAAAATCTGAATTGGGAATTATTGAATCGGTTTTATTCCTTAAACCAAGGCTGACGTGATTCTGGGATTGATATTTCCTTTTCCTTCTCTCACACAAGGCAGCTACCTCTTCCCCTCCCCCTCCCAACCGAAATCCCCCCCTCCTGCTTCAACTCCACGGCTCAAGTCCTCTCCCCTCTCCAAGACACCGCCCCTCTCCCCCTTTTTTGGAGACGTCATTGCAGCGACCATTCGCTCCCCTTGCGAGAATGCATGGACGAACCCGAGTGGAACTACGGGTTTGAATATGACCGTAACGGAAGAGTCAACATCTTGTGATCACAATTCTTTGACGTCGGATTTGACTTCGACGATACCGTCGAAGAATACTTGGACCGAATCTTGCCGACGCTTGTAGACTCCATTGACGAACACTTCTCCGTCTACACTTGGAAGATCAAAGGTCGTGCTACCGCACCTCCTCCGCCTCCGAGATCCTCTTCCATGGCAACGTTCCTTGGTACCTCCATCTTAGTGGCAACCTCCATGCTAGTTTGGACAATCTTCCGTCGCTCGGCTTAGTCTCCATAGGAAGAGAGCGTTAAAGGACTCAAGGTGTGAACAACTTTGTATTAATTGTGAGATTTTTATTTACTAGCCGTTGTTTTATGTTTTCTTTCGCATTTGCTTAAATGGTTTAGCCCTCTTGTTGTAGCTTCTTTGCCTAGCAAATTGAACATCGTGAATTGTTTTTTTTTAATTGACTTAACTTTGATGCATAATTATATAATTCGTGGAGCTAAAATTTGATTTTCTTTTAAAACTCTTGTGTAACTCCTTCATTGCATCACATCAATTTTGCTTGTATTTTTTACCACAGATGTACTAAAAGGTAATCTGGTTTATTAACATTTATTTTAGCTAAAATTGTTAATATGAATGAAACTGATATAAAATTTTTTCTTCTTGTAATTTAATTTGAAAACAGGTGATTCAGCAAAGGATGTGCTGAAAGAATATTTCCAAGATCTGATTTTATTATGCCAGCATGTGAGGTCTACATTTGAAAAATCTGTTGCAGTTTTCAAATGTACCCAATCTCATCAGGAAATGAACGGAACTTAGTTTCCAACATTTCCTCTTAGGCAGTTATGTATGAGAAGAGAATATTTATATATTATCCGCGAAGACACTGGGATTATATTTTCAGTAGCTATTCTACTTTGCCTGAAGACTGTTCATGGTATAGTTTTTTTTTTAATGAACTTAGATTCATATGAAAAAAACAG
This sequence comes from Dendrobium officinale, assembly GCA_019514585.1. Classification (NCBI taxonomy): domain Eukaryota; kingdom Viridiplantae; phylum Streptophyta; class Magnoliopsida; order Asparagales; family Orchidaceae; genus Dendrobium; species Dendrobium officinale. The sequence continues at coordinate 29,269,112 of CM033695.1, read as the reverse complement.
AGGAAATCATGTTAAGTTACAGAATTTATGTATGCCTATAAGAGTACTGCATAAAATTTCCCAACACTGCATAGATGTTGTAGGTTTTTGACAAGTTCAACAACATTAAAAATAAAAAAAAAAAACATGTCGTAATGTTTGTTAATTCGGAACAGAAGAACAAAAGGTAATACATAACCAAATAAAAGATATTTCTATTGAAGTCTAGTTTGAACTTTTGTTGAAGCATCGTCGAAGCCACCAAGTTTTTCGCTCACTTGGGATTCCCATAAAACTCTCTATACTATTTCTATCTTTTAAGAACTTAATTGCAAAAGCATAGAATTCCAAATCATCATATATTTCAGGTATGACTGATATCTCTATGACTGCATCAAATATTGTAACTGTTCTACGTTGCGACGTTGAGGTTGCTATAGTAGAGCTTACTGATTGCACAGCATTAACTAAACTTTCAATATGATTTAGAAATAGTTGCTTCTCTGCTAACCTAACTGATTTAACTCTCTTCCTTTTTAGGAATGTGGTTGAACTTTGAGATCTTTGGGAAGCTATTGGAAATATAGCATCTTCTTTGTGACCTATTTCCGTATGTGGGTCATCATCTTGGAGGTCATTTTCCTCAGATGAATTGTGATGGTCATTAGTTACTTCGGAGGGTAAAACGCCAGAGTTTGGAATCCATACATTATTGCCAGTTGCGACAATGCGACTAAACATAATTTTAAGTTTTTGTTCGAGTTCTGGTGGTATTCCGTTGAACCTAAACTTTCTTGTTGCAGGTATGACCTACATAAGTGAAAACATTTATCTATCAAGCCTACATATATTATACTGTGATATGAATGTATTTTAAAATTTTTACTTAGTAATATCTGTATTTTATCATTCCATCATTCATTAGAAGCATCTATAGTCCGTTTTATTGGATTCCACCCTAATCCAGTCTCCCCACACAACAGCTCTTTCCACAACTTCCAATCCTTCTTCAATTGATCCCACTTATTCTTTAGCTTTGTACGATCATACGATCTTCCAGTCCGAGAACTAAATTTTGTCATAAGATTTGTCCAACTTTCCTTACTGAAATGGGTGGAAGGTCTATTACCCAATTCAATTTCTTCTATGCATAAGTCATAATAGAGTAATGTGCTATTGATATCTCATGTCGCAAGTGGACCACATTCTCTTTGTTTTCCCATCTACAAATTCCAACATCTTAGAGATTAAAAATACATAATAAATATATAATAAAAATTATTAAAATTTCCAAATATTTTTAAATATTTAAAACGAAGGAAGTTCTGTTTTGTAGTTGCGAAAGATAATTATAAATTTTTAGTTTTGACATCAAAATTAAACTGATAACTCAGGTATTAAATGTAGTGTTGACATGATAATTTGGTATTAAATTAAACTGATAACTCAGGTATTAAATAATTAAAAAAATATTTGATTACAAATGTGTACTGTTGACATAGTATTTGGAAGATTACCGGAGAACACTAAAGGAATCTGTTGGTAGTGAGAAGGTCCACGATTTTTTTTTTTTTTTGCACAGTATTTAAGAAGGTAGAGATTTATGGTTGTAAATGCTATATGTGAAATGTTTTTAATTACATAATTAAAAGCTTAGCAAACTAGTATTACGTAGAATATGATTTTTTGAGAAAAGTAATTCAGATTTTGGCATCAAAATTAAACTGATAACAACTCTTAATTTAAGGTTTAATTTACATATGAAAGAATAGAAGAGATGATCGAAGGTAGGTCGACATACCTGTTTGCTGCCTAGAATCGAAGCAGTAGAAGACCAGAAATGATTCAATGGAGAAGGGTTGAAGGTGGAAGCTAGGTCGACAAACCTGTTCGGTCCGTATTAGAGCAGAAATGGGGTAGGGCACTGCAAAATAGCGAAGGAAGAAACGAGGAGGAAGAAAAAGTCGCTGAAGAGGGACGTGAGGGCGACGTGGGGAAGTGCAGGGTAAGCAGCATTATTTTACTTTTGAGATCGGCATTAATACAGAGAAATCCTAACCAAACAAGAGAAAGTAACCGTTTGCACGGATGTAAAACGGAAACGGCATGAATAAGGAAAAACAAAGGAGGCCTCAATCGTATAAAAGAAACGGAAGAAATTACCGTGCACGTCGGCTCTCATTTTCAGGTCTTCTGCCCGACTTTACCTAGGAGAAAATGGATCGACCTCCTCCTCGACCCCTGATTCTTTCTCACGTACAAAGCCGCATGCCAGTCTTCCATATGCGAGCTACCCACATGTATGAACCTTCGGAGCCGCACCGCCCTCTCGGTCTCGTCCAGCCTCCCTTCCCTGCGACCGAAGCGACCAATACGGGCAAAACTGACCCCGCCTACGGCGCCTCTCGAGCGGCATAGGCTGATCCTTGCCCAAGCGGGATTATACCATGCTTCTTAAAATGTGAGCGAGTGAGAAAAAGGGGGTTTATTTGTATATTGTTATAATAATAATAATAATAATGATAATATTGATGTATCATCATTAAATTATCTTGATCGGGCACGAATCTCAAGAAAAAATTGAGCCGCAAACTTCAAAAATTAAATCCGGGATCACCTGAGCTCTGATTTCAGCAAACTTATAGTCAAACTGAGCGTTTCGGAAATATGAACTCAACGACATCAAATTCGACTCAATCCGAGCTCAAATGAGTCCAAATCAAGCACCCGAAGCGTTGTTGGAAAGTTGAAACCATAATTTGAGTTACCAAACGGTTTCCAAATCTAATTTCATCATAGTCGAATCGATCGGCTCAATGAGACGAATCCAACGAGCCCAAGATCACCAAATTCTGACATCATTAAGACCTTCAAATGTCTGACAAAAGGTTTACGATCAAGGGATTCAATATCGGTCGTCGATCCGACCACTCCCTATTTTACCTCTGACCTCTCACCTAGTTACAAGTTATGTCACTCCATAATATCTATAAATAGACCCCTCATTTCTCATGAGAGGGGACCCAAGCAAGAAGAAGAGAAGAAGAAGAGAAGGATATGAGAGAAGAACTCCTCCTCGAGCACCATCAGAGTTTTGCCAGACGTCGGAATTCTGTCGGACTTCCAAACGACGCCGGAATTCTTCCTAATTCTAAGCGATGCTGAAGTTCTGTCCGACGCTCAAGTGATGCTAGAGTTCTGCCCGACACCAGAATTCTGACCAACTTCTGAATGATGCCGGAATTCTGCCCAACCTCCGAAGGATGCCAAAATTCTCCCCGTTCTTCAAGTGATGCCGAAGCTCCGCTCGACGTTGTAACTGATTTTCAATCATGAAGAGATTCATTGTAATATGATCGTCTTAAATTTTAAGGATGAGTCAGCCTCTTGTATTTCAAGCAAACACTAGCAAAACTCTTTCAACTGGGCGTGGCTCTGTGGTTTTCCCCTTTCAGGGGTTTCCACGTAAAATTCTTGGTGTTGTTATTTCTCCTCTGTTTGTGTGCTAGATATCAGTACAATGCTGAGACGAGAGTTGTTTAACTCTATTGCCTCGTATATTCTAGCCCGCAACAAATATACTAATAATAATTATTATTATAATCATTATTATTATTATTAAAAAAAGGAAAGCATATGCCAAATTGAAGTCGAATTTTTGCCCGACCACCAAAAGTCGTCGGATTTCCGATCTTCATTTATAAATTTCAACTTGGGAGTTGATTATTGTAATCTGATCATTCTCAATTTTAGGGACAGGTCAACCTCTTGTAATCTAAGCAAACACTTGTGGAATCCTTTCAACTGGGCATGGCCCCATGGTTTTTCCCTTTTCCAGGGTTTCAACGTAAAAATTCTGGTGCTACATTTTTTCTTATATTTATGTGCTAGATATTCGTACAACACAAAGATAAAAATTTTATAACTCTATCACCGTGTATATTCTAGCTCGCAATAATAATAAAAACTAAGAAAAGAAGATGTTGCAATCGCTAAATCGGAGGTCGTAATTGCCAAATTAGATGAGTCAGAAGACTAATTCCAAAGTCGATCCTTCCCTCGAAGCCCTCGATCGTCTAGACAAAAAAAAAGGAAATTGCCCTCCTCAAACTCCCCTTATAAGGAAGGGGAGTCAAAAGGCTGTTGAATTCCAAAAAAATGCCAAATTGCAAAATTATCCTAACAGGTACTGCGATCACTAAATTAGAGGACCAAAAAATCTATACCGGGGCTTATTCTTCCCGCAAAGCTCCTGACCATTGAATCCTATCTACTTATGCAGGTTTGAAAGAGCAAGTGCCCTTCCGAACCTCTCCTCGCATGAATGGGACATTGGGAGGCTCTCGAGATTACCCTTGGAAGTTATCAAATTTGTCTCGATAAATTACTGAACTTCTAGGAACTATTGGAGAATAATTTATTAATTTTAAATAAATTTCATTTAATAAACCAACTAATTTTAATTTTAATTTAATTTTAAGTTAAAAAATCTCATTTAAATTAATAATTAATCAAATTCAAATTAAAATAAATAATTTATATTAATAAAAAAAATTAAAAATTTATTTAATTAATAAATTTTAAACTCATGTTTTAATTAATGGAATAGTTAATTCATTTAAAATCTAATCAATAATTAATTCAAAATATAATTTAATTTACTAATTAATTAAATTAAAATAAAAATTCTAATTAATTTTAAACTAAATCTTTTAATTAATATATAATTAATAAAATAATTAAAAATTTAAACCTTTAAATTAATTAAATTAATTACACAATCTATTTTAAATTCAATTCATTATTTAATTAATATTTAAGTAATTTTAAAATATACTTTAATGGACGAGCTAAACTATAAACTTTAATTTCATTTAAATAATAACCTAATTAATTAATGTAAATTAATTTGAAATTTAATAAAATGTATTAAAAATATAGAACAATATTCACACTATACAAATCTAAGTACAACACACACCAAATAAGGTACAAACTCCTAAAACTAAAACAACAGGAAAAAATAAAAGAAAACTCCAAAACTCATAACAAATCTAAACTTTCTAAAGCTCAACTTGAGCTCCTTGCAATCTCAAACTCCTGGCAAACCCTGTAGCTGCATGTTCCAACTCCTAGTCACAAAAGAATCCAAACAAGTAAAAAAAAAAAGTTAGCAAGGTGGTAAACAAAACTAGAACTGTAAGCTGGAACACTAGTACAATAGGTAGAAACAAGCAAGAAATATAAAACGATGAAATTAAAAACTAATGCATATAAAATTATTGTTTTGAAAGCCGGACCAGACTGGCCGGTTCAACTGTGAACCAGTCTAGTTGCCAATCTGATACAGCTTAAGAACCGACTCTACATCGAACTGGATCAAACTGGATTAAACTTGCGGTTCAATCGGTGAACTGTTGAACCAGTCCGGGTTGGAAAGAATTGGCCGGTTTAAAAAATATTTTATTTTTTTTAATTAAAATTTTAAAAATATATTTTAGTATATTAAAATTTTTAAAACTTTTTAAAATATTTTTATGAAATATGATGATTAATTTCACCATAATACATGCAAGTTATCTTAAATACCTCACATAATTTATTTTGCTAAAAAAAAAGTGTACTTCACACTTTATAAAACTTTCAAGATACCATCCTCAAACTTCTCTTATGATGTGGTTCTAAAAAAGTTGCATGAATAGTTTAGACTTTAGAATATGAATTTGGGCTTATTTGGGCTTCAAATTTTTGCTTAGTTGGGCTACAAATTTGAATAATATGTATTATAAATTTGCTATAATATATATTATAATAATTATAGTATAAAATATTAATATTATAAATTTCTATATTATATTAAATATTATTCTTATAAATATATTTAATTATAAATATATTATTCTTAAATGATATTTATATTTATAATTTTGTATTATATATATTTTTAAATTTTATAAATATTATTAAATGGTCATATATTTAATTATTTATATTATATTAATTATTATAAATTTTTTATATTATAAATTTATAAATATTATATTAAGTATTATTCTTATAAATATATTATTTTTGTATGATATTTATATGTATGAGATTTTATTATATATTTTAAAATTTTATAATAATTATTAAATGCTCATATACTTATATTATGTGATTTTAAATTTATTAATTTTTAATATTATTATTATTTATTATGTCATCCTATTCGACCCCGATTCGACCGGTCGAACCGTGAACCTCTCCCTCTTCCGATTCATTATCCGGTCCAATTTTCATAACCTTGAATAAAACAACTATTACAGGCAAGAATGATGTTGAAAATAAAAACTTTTGTAAGTAAAACTACTAATGTAAGAAAGATTAGTGTTGAAACAAGCAAGTAAACAAAGCTTCTACTTTAAGTCAGAAGCTACTACTATGAACAAAACATTAGCACAGGTGCCGAGGCGATGAAAAGCACAAAACTAAGTATCTACTACTAAATCCCACTTAGCTAAATTCCCACTAAGTTAAGTTTGATAGGCAACTTCTATTAATACTGGTTGTAATTCCAATGTTACCTAATGTGTTAGGGGAAATCTCCAGGTAAAAGTAGCTTAACCCTAAATTTCACTAGGTCATTTAGCTTATATGGCTAGGTTATAAGAATCACCTTCATGTTACTTCTAAAAATAAAAAAAAACATAAGACCTACCAAAATAGCCATACATCTTCCAAAAGAAGTTTTAAGCCTATTTCTAAAACTTATACAAGAAGTAATAAACCTTCAACCAAATAGCCAGACAAATAGTAAATTAAGTCGCAATACCTGTCCAAAATTGAAATTATGGGCTAGTTTTAATAAAAGCAATAAGACCCAATCTCTTAAACATGTGGGCTACTTTCAAAGAAATCCGTAAGCACCAACCCAAATCCAAACCTACGGGTTACTTCCAAGGGAAGCCATAAGACCCTCTATACGACCACTTTCAATGATAGTCATAAGCCCTGACTCAAACCCAAATCTTCAGGCTACTTCTCATATAGAAGTCATAAGTCATACCCAAACCAACAAAACATATATTCAACCACTTCAGTTTACTCGGGATCCCTTAGAGGAGAAAACCATGGATGTTAATCATATTTTCTAGTTTTGGTAAACTAAAACCTACGGTATACCCTAGACAACAAAACCATGGGATCTTGATTGAGTTTATTTCATTTTTCCCACAACTGATACTAAAAAACCTAATATTGTTCATCCTTAATCGAGTGTTCTCTTATATACAATAAGAGGGGTTATTAAGTATGAGATCTTACCCTTATAGGAAGTAAGAACCCATGTCTAAATAAATCCTGACACTACCCTCAAGGAAAGTCTGGTTTATAATAATGTTCCTCAAGGAGAATGTAATCATATGGCTGTAAAGTGAGATTGCCTACACACCTTTTTGTCCTTAGTGAAATATAGTGATAATTGAATTAGGATTAAAATTGATAATATCATCCTTAAAAGTAAGATTTCCTATGACAATAAACTAAACCTTAGTAACTTTCTTTGTATGGATTTGGATTGCAATTTAGTGGTACTCTTATGAGGTATTATAATAGGGTTCTTCTCTATAAGCTTGACTAAAAAGATTTTAATGATTTAATTATTATGTTTGAAAATATAATTTTTTTTATCATAATGTGTGACACTAATGTCAAACAATCAATATTTTTGAAACAATATGTGGGCAATATACATAGGAAGGACATAACATCATATTTGATCTTCATAGCTACCAATCTTGATAAGAAATATGCTTCTATGTGTGCTGGGGAGAGATATATGGTTGACTAATTGTCTTGATAATGTTCAAGGGTGTAGTTCTATCTTGAGATCGATTCTAGTGATGGTGTGGGTTGAAATGACATTCATTGCACTTCCACCATAAATAATTAATCCATATCTTTTCTCATTGCACATCACATACATACTAAAGATATTCATTCTTCTCCAGTCATCTACCTCATTCTTAGTTACAATCATACATCTTATTATACTAAGATAAAGCTTCGTTGTATACTCAAATTCTTCGTCAAATAATAGGGTGTGATCATAATTTTTTTAAAAATCATTATCTATAGGGTCATTAGTTTCTTATAAGAATAATATTTAAGCTTTAAATTTAAATGTGCCCCTTCTTGTTACACATAAAATATACTATTTTTGAATTATTTTTTAAAACTTCCTTCAGTAGAAGACTTATTTGATTGGGTTGGGCTGGTCGGTAGATGGTGTAGATATAATACAAACTTGTGATATGCAGTGGAGGGGGTTGGAGTCTAGCTTTAGAGAGGGTTACATTTTACTTTTGTTCATGACTCAAAATGCATAATGAAATGCTAGGGGGATAAACATTTCAACTTCATTTCTAATGTTAGTCATAAGTCCAATAATAAATTTTCTTGGCAAGCTACCAATCATTGTTATCACAATCAATCATAGAAGTTATGTATTAAATGATGTGTAAATATTCAATAATTAGGAGACTATCTTTCTTTAAGGTCAATAATCATCCATGTAGTTTCTTGTAGTAATATCTAGGACAATACTTAGCTCTTAACATTTCTTTCATTTTTATCCAGGTGAAGGTGGTTCTTCCTAGCCTCTATTCCTTTGATAAGTTGTTTGTGCGATGGATTTTTGGCATGTCTATTTAATTTCATTTTGGTAATTCTAACTCATTGGGAGCCATCCATCTTATATTAATCAAAGAAATCATCCATCTAGACTAATTAACCAATACAAGAATCTATTAGGGTCATAGGTGCCTTCATAGGTGAGAGCTTCAACTTCAAATCTCTTTGATGGATCTTTAAAGTCATCAACATTCTTATAAGGATGATCTCTTCCACCTCCATTCCTAGGACTGTGTTGTCTCCAGTTAGGTAGGTCTTCTCCTTTGTCTATTTAAGAAGCATCATCATCTAAATATGCATTATCATTTTGGATAAGACATGTGACATTATTTCTATTATTTTGTAGATAATTCAAGATTGGTTGCATTTGATATTTAAGTTCTTATATTTGAGTTTTATGCTCCTCAAATAATTCTTTAGTCTTCATTTTATTATCTTGAATCTTAAGATTTAAAGAGTCATTCATTTGAGTCAAAATTTCAATTGAATATTGTGAAATTAATTTGGGTGTTATAAGATGATTTTTTATTAAATATGAAGAAAGAGAGAGAGAGAGAGAGAGATGAGGGGGAAAGGCTAATTATAGTGAAATATAAAACATATATGTAAAAATAAAATGAATTTTTTTAAGTAAAAAAAAAAACTTCTAAGAAAGTAGGTGGTATATAGATCTTTTATGTCCTAGGCTTTTCTTAGATAGCTTAGACTTTTTTGACAAAGTTCTTTTTAATTTTGAATACATAAAATCTTATGCACATACATATTTTATACATGTAATTTTGAAACCAAGAAAAATATGCTTAGATCTATAAGCCTAATCTCTTAAGATGATAAATTATTCAAATTTTGATAAACAATCTAGTATTCTAATAAAGCAAATAACACAAAAATTAACAAAGTTTACACAAGGTTTTACATGCATCAAGATAATGTTTTAGTTTTCTGAAGTTAGCATACACCCTTATCAAGATTTCACTCAAGATAAAAGTTTTTGGGTAGATTAACACAAGGTTATTGGCTAGGCTTATGGTGGAGATTATTAATTGGATGTTATACTTTAAAATATAGTCTGACAAGAAATATAATATATATTCAAGATATAAATATGAAATAAATCTATTATAAGATGGATTCACTAACTTTAAACTTAAAAAAGTGACTCCCAAGCCTTTGGAGGAAAGTCCACCGCAAGAAAAATTCATTTTTGTTGTTCAAAAGTTTTAACTAGATTTGCTCAGATTTTCTCTGATACCAAATATGATAGTAGTGGATAGTCTTATTGGTGAAATTAATAGCTAGCTGATGTTATGAATTTTTAGTTTGAAATTTAGAAATGTGTTATAAAGTTTGTGATAGAATGATGAGATGTTTTAAAAGAGTATATTAGTAAGGATGCTAAGACTAGTCCAATTTATGCTTATTTGAATTAATTTGAAATATTACTTTAGGGAGTAAATTTTATGTGGGATAAATAGCTAAAAATAATATTGGATGATTAATTTATAATTTAAACTTATGAAATGGAGTTGATGATAACATTTAATAGAGTTTAAGAAGATGCCAAGGTTTAGGTAATAAGGTTGTGTTCAAGTGTTTCCTAGTTGGGCTGATATCTATATTAAAGTATTTAGAATGGTTTAAGATTTTGGTCGTTGATTTATTGGCCCTTAGAGGGTGCTTATAAAGTGAAAAAAGAGTTATAAAGAGCTTAGAGCAGGCATTAAAGAATAATAGTAACTAACTTAAAAGAATGCATGATAACTACATAATCTCACCCAAAAAAAGACACATATTTGAAGTCACCAAATACCAAATAAATGTAGAGCATTTCTCCACAAAATTATTTCTTTTCAATAATTAAAATTACAATGCATATTTGGCCATATTTATAAAACCTTACAAGATTATTGGGCAATCACTTTTGGAGTGAAAAAATGAAGGAAAGAGAGAGTTTGAGGACATTAAAGATAAGGAGTTTCAACCACCCATTTTCAAAGCCTCATCTACACCAACCCATGTCTTGTTTAGCTATATAAGTATCTAGGTTAAAAATAAAAAAAAATAACAACAATAAAATATAAATTACATTATTATTATTTTTTAACTATGGATTATTTATTGGGCCTTTAATTATGGTCATATGATTGGACATTTTCTTTGATTTGTTATTGGGTTTTAGTCTTAGCTCTTGTAATTAGGCTTTTAACTTGATTATCTTGATCCGCACAATGTTCTACATGCCTTGGTCATTGTAGATGATAGGCCTAAGCTGACTTTGCAAAAAGGTAGAAGGGCTTTGTCAATATTTTCCTTGATTCATCCGGGGGGACACCACATTGAGAAATGATTTAGCTGAGATGGTTGCAATATGCCCAATGCTCATAGAACAACAAGAAAGAAGAGCAAGTAAAAGCTTCAAGAATGGTAGTTGCTAAAACCATGGATATTCCTTAGGGATTGTGATGTTTTCATGGTAAATTTGAATCCAACATTCCTAACTTTCTTTTTCAGTGTCTTCATTAAAGCCATTCTCAAGTTAGTTATTAATTTCACTTTCTTTTTTTTCTTGGCAGAAAAGGCACATTGTTCCGTATTGTTGTTTAAACTCATGAAATCAAAATAGTTGGGATGAAAATCATTATTAAATACTCAAATTATTAGCAAGAGATATTTGTTTTCTTCATAAAACATGTAGAAGATTCTATCATATATTGATATCTTTAGTATTTAATAAATATTTACACATTGATGAAAAATATCATAAAACTTGTTTGAGTATATGACTAATAGATCTTGATTTTAACATATATACTAATCATGGTAACTACATCAACTACTAGATATAAAGCATAAATGATTACTAAAATGAACATACATACAAAAGCCTATGTAAGTTGATGAGCTAAGAGCCCCACAAAGCTATAATAAATAGCTATTAGAGGTTGGATTTCTTGGCCACCTCATAAGAAAATCAAAATCTTCATGTTGTTCGATATTATTTTTATCACCCCAGCTCTACATGTGATATGAGCAATGTCATGTATCTTCACAAGAATAATTAATTATGACATATGTATAAATAAATCAATTCAAATGAATCAATGTCTTACAAGATAAAGAGAAAAAAAAAGATTGGAATTTCATTTGAACCCAATTCTAATATCTGCTCTAGAACAAAATTATATGCACTCATACTAACTTATTTGAAATAAGCGTCGAACAAAGGTTCAAAAACATTTTCGAATAATATTTGAACTTGAAATATGAGGTTTGGATCTAGTTTAAATTTTGTTTGAGTTCTTGAGGCTAACATTGAGCATTAGGACGAAACATATTTTAAACAAAGTCTGAATGAAATATGATTATGTTTGGAAGAAAATTCCAATAAGAGGACTGTGATGAAGAGGTGGTTGAAGGGATTATAGCGAATATTTACGATTATAGTGCGTCAATTACTTGAAGCTTTGAAATATTTACGATTATAGTGTGTCAATTACCTGAGCTTTGAAATGTATAGAGATTTCTTGAAAGGAGAAGCTTGAGCATCTTTTTTATTTAAACAGTTGTGACTCATATGAATATTTTGATCCAAAATGAATTTTTTTATTAAATTTCTTCAAATAAAAATAAAATAAATATATTTGTTGATATATAAAATTCAAATTTCTCTGTTATTATATAAAATAAAAAATAAAAAATCGGCCAAGGAGATGCATAACAATTATTCCAGAACGGCTATCTTCTCCGTAATCATACTCAACCAGAGGCCATCATGTCTCCGGCTTCCGTAGTGTTGATGCTGCTGATCGTTGCAGCGGCCGTTACGATTCCAGAAGGGGAAGCACAGCTTACTTGTCTCGAGGTGGTGGGCGGCTACTTCATGGCATGCCTCTACTTCCTAAATTCCGGCGGTTTCTTGCCTGCGGAGTGTTGCAGAGGCCTCCGCAGCCTGGCGGAAGTAGCTCAGGCGGCGATCGACCGCCGCACCGCCTGCAATTGCTTGAAGATGCTGGTTGAGGGTGCTGCCGAAGAAGTGCTAAGGCGTGCTGGCCTTCTCCCCGAAACTTGTCAAATTTCCGATCTCCCCTTCGTCATCAGCCCCAGCACCGACTGCTCCATGTAATCTCTCTCTCTCTCTCTCTCTCTCTCTCTCTCTCTCTCTTCACAATTAAGACGCATTTTGCTTGAGATTTAAACGCTGTGTTTAGAAGAATTTGCATAATTTTAACTCAAATTTGGGATTGATCGAATCTTCGATTTCAGAGATGTATTTTAACAGGGTTTGCTATATTTCTTCCAATCTCGCAAATCTTTCAATCTACTACCAAAACAACCTTCAGATTTGGTTGGATTTTAGAATTGGACAATCAAAAAGTTTTGCCGATAGGGATTGCTAAATACCATTAAATCTTGAATAGCGGATTTACTAAATCCTACTTCGAATCAAACAGACTCTGATATTGAAATATGAACATTGTTTTGGATTTGCAGGGTGATCTGAGAGCAGTTTTTTAGTGATTACCGGTCAGTGAAGTGTGAAGTGTTTGGTGAATCGGGTATGCTTGATAACATTGATTGTTCTTTTGGGCCATTCTTGAAGATAATTGCTGTAATTGTTGAGAATTTTGTAATGTTTGTCAATAATTCAATATTTGTCCTTTCCCATTTATTTTTATAGTTTTTGTAATTTGTACACTCGTGTTATTTTCATTATTTAATGGGCACACTTTAGCTTCTTTTTCATCCAAGTTTTTTTTAATAAATGAAGAATAATATATTATAAAAATATATGATTTTAATCACACATTCAAAATTAAGGCTTCATTTCGAACCGCTTACTTTCTGTTTCTTAAAAAAATTATTTTAAAAAACAGTGAGAAAATCATCCCATCCCAAACAAAGCCTGGTTTAGGGTTTACTTCTCAGTATTGTTGCAACTGATGATTTGGTTGCAAATTTGTACCTGATTTATGATAAATTTGAGATGGAATTGCTGCAGCTTTGTTCCATCAATGACTAATTTATGATGAATTTCATCATAAATTTGTCACATGAACTTTCGCGAAATCCATCACTACAGTTGCAAAGTCTGCTTGCTCGATCACATTTTTTATTGTAGATCCATCGATCAACATATCAGTTGCAACACTAAAAACAAGTATGAATTAGGATTGTAGTTCTTAAACAATTAGAAGACTTCACAATTTCAAGCAGCAATATATCAATGTATCTTTAGTAAGTCATAATTTTCAATACAAACATTGAAGAAAAGTCAAGCTAATTTTTAAAAATTTGCATATCAAGTTCTTGTGGTTTCATCGCTTGCCACTAATGCAACTGTCTGATGCTTTTATCATATGACACCAAGTCACTTTTCCAGCCTCTCTTATGCATCACTGTGGCTTCGTTTGGGATGGCTTTTTTACTGTTTCTTAAAGCAGTTTTTTAGTAAAAAATTAAAAATTTTCTACTAAAAAGTTGCTTTAAGAAGCAATAAGAAAACCGTCTCAAACAAAGCCTATATATCTCATGACTGCATCTGACAAACTTAGTGTGTATAAATACCCCCTCATTTGAAGACCTCAAGCTCATTCAAAGACTATCAATTTGCAAACAATGGGAGTAAAATAATAAAATTTGGAAACAAAAATTTATCGTGTTATAAGTTCCAGCATACATGCTACTCTCCATCAAAGAATCACCTTTTCCAAACGCTTAATCCAAGTTTTGCTTAATATACACAAAGCTACAGATTAAAAGCAGAAAAAAAAAATACAACCATGATTAGCTGAAGTGAAAAATGCCTATACTTTCTCAAGTTCCTCACTAATTAAAAAAAAATAATTGGAAATTGTAGGCTCTGCCAACGGATATTGAAAACAATAGAGCAATTTCACAGACAAGGAACTCTGTTCACCATTACAGGCCAGGAGGGAAGCTGGTAATTTGCCCTTGTTCCAGCAGATCTTGGTTATTCACTTTATAAGCCATCCTTACACGCATTGCAAGCCGTTTCTGGAACATCAAATTTTTTAGACATATATAGCAAATGACTCAAATATGCAATTGAAACGGAATTACACGTAATATATTTGAGTAAATAATATATACCTGCCCGTGTTGGCTATTAGTGACAGATAAGGTTTGCGTTATAGACCCTTTTCCACTAGCTGGAAGAGTACTGCTGCTAGCAGGATCTAGGTGCAACTGAATAAACTGCAGAAAAATATGGTATTGAAAATAATATAAAATGTATGGCACAGAACCAATAAAACATTGCTGAAGAAAGGAGATGGAATGTTGTTTGACATTTTAAGCATAGCCAAGATGAACATCCATAGCACCATATGAGAATAAATCAAAATAAGTTTTATTTTTGGGTGTGATTCCTGAGGAGTTAATTTCAAATATTCAACCATTAGCTGTTGAAGATGAGTGCTATTCATATTTTGTAAATTGCTTGCACACTAGATGGATAAATAAATGCAAACAACATTAGAATTGCTTCTGGTGCAGGAAGTCTAGAAACACTAGATGACAACTAAAGTTGCATTAGAAACAAATGTAACATTAGCGGCTAAAAAATGGAGTTAATAAGGCTTTTCTAAGAACAATTACAATTTCAAGTACCTTTGGAACAGCAGCTTGAAAAATGAAATCTGTATACTCATTTGATGATTTATTTGTAAAGGTAGCTTTGATCTGTGTATCATGCTGCCTTCCAGGGAGTTTTGTGAAGCTGAACGCAATCTTTAATGAATTGCTCTCAAAAGCGGTTATGGCTGGAAAATCTGGCTTTTCATTACCTGTTTTAAGTGAATATATTAAAACTTCACCTGTTAACAGCATAATCAATAAATTGTCAAACAAAAGGCTGACCTGAAACAGATATATGATTTGAAAAACCATCCAGTAAATCTACTATTGGAGCAGTGGACGGTGGTGATCTGATTATTTGTTCAATCCCTCTCAGAGGATCTATGGTCAATGCTTCAGAAGATAGGGACGAAGATGTAGAAGTTAAAGATGAAAATTTATCCAGAGCAACTGCTGAAGAATTTGCCACACTGCTCGAGACACTATTTGGTGGTGATGAATCATTCGGAATAGGAGAGCCAATCGATAAAAGATCCATTAAAATATCTGAGCCTCCAGAGAAAGCAGCACCTTCATGTTTTACCCAGAAAAAATAGCAATATTAATATCAATGAGAAACATACAAAGATATACTCTTAATAAAATATTATATAGTGTTATTTTAATATCACAGTTACTAAAATATTATATAGTGTTATATGCAACTTGAATAGAGTAACATACATCTTAATTAAGTCTCAAAATTTTTAACTAATTACATCTTAATAGTAAAAGAAATGGCAATAAAAGCAACAAAGATATACTCTTTTCATTAAAATTTTATACAAGGAAATCACTCTAGCATAGCATAACAGAGAAAGAGATAAAGCAAGTTTTAAAAATGAGAAACTGTGGCAGCTATAAAATTGAAATAGATGGTTCTTTGATTGACATTCAGTACGATGTGTAGCTTAGGGTTCATGCGACCCACTCTTTGAAGAATGCTAACATGTATTTGCATTGAAGAGAGAAGAGAGAGAGAGAGAGAGAGAGAGAGAGAGAGAGAGAGAGAGAGATGGAGGAGGAGAAACCTCATAGATAAGAATTGAGCTTCCACTTTTCAAACCAAATTCTCCTCCACTTTGTGAATTACTTGCTATTACTAGATCATACTTATTACAAAATCACGCAAATTGAGATAAGTCGAAGGCCTATATTTCTCAGCATTTATGATTTCTATGTGCAAATTTTTGCATAAAGCAAGATTACCATTACAAGTTCTGAGCCCTAACTCTACATAATTCAACCACTAAAAAATTATTAAACAAATAGATCTAAAAAACAAAGATCAGGTTCATATCCATTTACGTTTAAGCCTGCAAATACCACTCAAAAAGTTATCTTCTTATTCTTCGAAGAGAATGCAAAAGGATGATGTATCTTCAATGAAGAAGTAATGCATAAAAATGAAGGAAAGAACCCACATGGAGGATTGACATGGAAAATGAACCCACATACCCTAAAAATAACGAAGGCAAAACTCCATAAGATTCAGTACGAGAAAATTTGGAAGAATGTTGCAAAAATAATGTTTCAAGAAAAAGACACTCTGGGAAAAATCATTGATCTGTAAAAGAACTGGCTTAATTAAAGGGAAACAAGAAAATTAGAAAGAAAACCTGATGGCACAGGGGTCCCCAAATCAATGCCCAATAGGTCCTGCAGAAAATCGCTGGTTGATGACTTAGTAGCAGGGACATCATCGGAGCTCAAATCAAGCAAATCCCCCATAGATGCCGCTGGTGGCTTCGTCACTCCATTCTGAAGATTTAGTGAAGTCCCTGAAAGGTTTGCCTTGCTGGGTTTGACAGCAGGAACATCTGTTGAAGAGCCATCTTTCCTTCCAAGATAAGTTGATTCATCCAAAACAGGCATCCTTTCAACCAAAGAAGATCTGCGCATTTATTTATGATTTTAAAGTGAATATATCAATGTAAGCTCGGATCCCTAAGAATAAACTCAAGATGGGTAATAAATCAGCAACTCACTGGATGTTTTTGTGCTTCTGTATGATATTATTAAATTCAATTGATCTTTGTTGTAATTCTAGCTCAAAGTTACCTTTGTGCTGTATAATAAGCTCTCTTATCCTCCTGCAAGAAATACATAATAGCTGAGAAGTCATCTCGTAGAGAAGCCCCAAATGCATGACAAAGAAGCAAGCAAAAACTTTACTATACAGTGAGTACTGACTCGGAGGTGGGAGGAAAACGAGATGAAAGCTTTAGTAGAGCAATCAGAGACATTGCTCGAATTGTAAAATCTGAAGAATGAGATTTCAAAGCAACCTCAACAACATCGATTGCATCAGATTCAGTTACCTGGTAAAAGAAATGGAAGTGTGCTAAATTCACTGGAACAAATATTCATATGAAAGTATGAATGCAAAGCAAACAGTAGTTGTTGATATTATGACCTTCAAATGTAAGATGAAAGCCGTCCATTATCTTTAACAAAATTAAAACTAAAGACATGCATGATTTAAAGAAATTCACTATCATTTGGTATCAAATGGACGCATCAAAATTTTCGTAATGAACTACATTGGTTACATAAGAAAATAATTTTGATTTCAAAGTGTAGAAACTTTCAAATGGCTTGAAATCAAATGCATGTGTTGTTGATGATATTATATGGTTAGAAGGTTTTATTTATTGAAATACATGGGTAAAACTATATTTTTAAAATGTCTTCTATCTATGATCAGATCATGCTTATATTTTCAGATACTTGATGTATGATTAAATCAACACAAAAATTTGTGATACTTAATTCACATGAAATTGATATGTTGATAATACTCAATGATGCGATGTTAAGTTTAATAATTATATAAAGCAAAAACAAAATGTTTGCTTAAGAAAAATGATGTTTCGGCATGAATCCCGCTTTTCAGACTTAGTATTGATTTATAGTTAACCAGATTTACCCCGAGGATTGTATCGGGGTTTATTTAATTTTGGATCCTTACTTCCTATGAGCGCAAGCCCTTTATTGGCTCAAGAAAAACGACACGTCGGCATGAATCCTGCTTTACAAACATAGGATTTCATTCTCCTTAAGTCATACTGTAGTTAACAAGATTTCCTCCGAGGGTAGTGTCAGGGTTTAGTTAGATCTTGGTCCTTACTTTTTATAAGCGCAAACACTCATAATTAACACGTAAGAGAGAACTCTCGATTAATGATGGAATTTTTTAGTTTAGTCTCAATTGTGGGGGAAAATAGATATAGACCCGATCAAGATCTCATGATTCCGTCATCCTGGGTATACAATAAGTTTCAGTCTACGAACATTAATGATTGTTGATTGTAATGTCCACGGAATCTGATTAACAGTCATGGATTGTCTCCTCTCAAGAATTTCGAGTAGACTTGGGTGGTTAGATGTGGGTTGCAGTTTTAAAAAAGGTGATTTGGGGTTTACATCTATTAGAATACCTAAAAGTTAGCTTGGTTTGAGATCTATAACTTTGTTTAGAAGTTACCCAGAAGTTTGAATTGAAACACGTCTTACGATTTCTTATAGAAGTAGCTCAGGTGTTTGAATTTGGATTGGGACTTATGACTTCTATTGAAAGTAGCTCATAAAACGGATCTTACAACTTCTATTAATAGTCAACTGGCGGGTGTTACAGCCTAACCCTATAGGCTAAGATTCATATTAATTTTGGTTGAGGGCTTGATAGATATATATATATATATATAGGGTTTGATATTTTGCTTAGAGATTCCCCAAAGAATAGGTCTTACGATTTTCATTAGAAGTTGCATGATAATTTGGGTAGAACATGTCTTACTGCTTCCCTTTCGAAGTAGCCCAATGGCAAGTCTTACAACCTAGCCCTATGGGCTAAGCTGCCCATAGGTTTTAAATTTGGTTGTTTGGATAGGTCTTACAGCTTCTAGATTTAGAAGTTGACTGAAGATTTTGATTTGGAGTGGGATTTACGGCTCCACTTAAGAGTTGCTCGTTGATGGGTCTTAAAACCTAACTCTACGCAAGGCTGTCAGTTGATTTAGGTTTAATTTGAGAGTTTAATATTTCTCATAGGAGTTTCTTTCAAATAACAAGTCTTACAAATTTTTTTAAAAAATTGCCTGAAGGTGGGCCCTACAACCTAGCCCTTTAGCGTAAGTTTCCCATAGGTTTTATAGGACTTATTGCTTCCCTTAGAAAGTAGTATTTTTTTTTTTTAGGGTAAATTAGACTTTACCCATATAGGCAGTTTAGTTTTTAGTTGTTTGCTAGCTTGTCACTGGACCATCAATTGTTTACTAAATAGACACTAGTTTTTTTTGCTACTGTACTATGTTCTTTTCTTTTAGTACCATAATTCTTTTTTTTAGTGCCCTTTCCTTTTTTGCTTTAGCAGTTGTTTTGGTATTAATCATTTTTGTTTCTTTACTTGTAAGTGCTTGAAGTTTTACACCTACATGAGTTCGTGCTGCTTCAGAGCTTGTCCAAGAGCACTTGAGAGCTTTGAGTGTTTGCACATGAGAGATTTTGTTTTGTTTGAGTCTTAGTTTTAGTAGTATGGCTTCAGTATAACTTGTATTTATGATTAACTAATGGAAAAATATTATTTTTCTATTTCTACTTTCAAAAGAAAACCTCTCATCAGAGTGCCTCTCTTCACATTAAATAATTAATTGATTAATTTATTTAATTTAAACTTCATCGCTCCCAAATTTTTAAATTGCTCATAGATTTTAATTGCTCTTGAATTTTTAATTAATCAATTAAGAATTTTAAATATTTTATTCCTATTAATCAATTATTTTTAATTAATTAATTTCAATTGATCAATTAATTTCAAAAAATTAATTAATTCTAATTAATCAATTTATTGAAATGAATTCACTAATATTAGTCAATTAATTAAATCTAATTAATTATTTTTCATTAATTAATTCTAATTAAACAATTGACTTCAATTATTTTTAATTAATTATATTATATTTAATTAATAATTAATATTAGTTAATTAATTTCAATCAATTAACTCCAATAAATTAATTATTTGAAATTAAATTTAAATTAATTAATTTTTCATTAATTAATTTCATTCTTTTTTAATTAATCAATCTCATTTTACTTAATTAATTTAATTTAATTTAATCGATTAATTAATCAAATTAATGAATTAAATTTTAAATTCAATCGCTCTCCAATTTGGTAGTGCTTTGGAGTGATTTTAGAATGACTTGGAAAAATTAATACAAAAGATACCTCTTGAAGAAAGCGTTTTTATTGGAGTAGATTTAAATGAACATGTTGGTAGAGAGGTAGATGATTTTAAAAGCATTTATGATGGCCATGAGTTTGGAACAACAAATGAATGTGGTAAGATCATATTAGATTTTTTTTTAACTTACGATTTCTTAATAGCTAATACCTTATTTAAGAAAAGAGGTGAACATCTTATCACTTATAAAAATGGATATAGTAAAAAGCAGATTGATTATTTTCTTATAAAAATTTAGATCGTTTAGATTGCAAAGATTGTAAAATTATTTTGAGTGAAAATTTATGTACACAACATCGATTATTAGTTTTGGACTTTAAGTTAAAGTGGCAGAAAAAAAAAATAAAGTAAAACGATTTTCTATAATTAGATGGGAGCATTTAAATATTATTAACAAAAGTATTTCTGAGAGTAAAATTTTATATCTTAAGATTTTATCTGTGCATAAAGATGTTAATATTATGTGCGAAAAAGTGGCTAGTGATATTAAAAAAATTGCAAAAGATATGCTTAGAGTTTCAAAGGGAAAAGCTCATCATAATAAAAATAGTTTATGGTGGAATCCAAATGTGCAAGAAAATATAAAAAATGAGAAGATTTGTTATAAAAATTAGTTTAAATGTAAAAATTCTGATGATTGGAAAAGCTAAAAAGAGGCTCGTAAGGAATCTAAGAAAGCTTTTTGCGATGCAAAGAACTTAATTTTTAATGATTTATAAAATAGATTAGATACTAAGGAGTGAGAAATATATATGTATAAGTTAATCAAACAAAGAGATAAGAGTAGTAAAGATTTAGTTCAAATGAAGTGTATTAAGGATGACGATTAAAATGTACTTTTCTTAGAATATGATATTCAACAAAGGTGGATGAGATATTTTGCTAAACTTTTTAACTAATAATGTGAAAATACAATTGACTTTAATGACTTTAGCACTCTAAATGAAAATAAATATTTTTATTTTTATCGACGTATTAGTAAAATCAAAGTTAAAGAGACTTTAAAGAAAATGAAGCGTGGAAAAGCTGTTGGATCGGGACTTGTTGTGCGATAGAAAAGTGGAGGAATGCATCGAACTTGTTGTGCGATAGAAAAGTACCCTTCAAACTTAAGGGAAAATTCTATAAGATGGTGGTAAGACCTGTAATGCTTTATGGTGCCAAATGTTAGCCATTAAAAGAGAAGCATAATACTATGTTCAGTGTTGCAGAGATGAGGATGCTTAGGTGGATGAGTGGCTTTACTCTTAGAGATAGGATACGAAATGAGCATATCATAGCTGTCAATGGCGCAAAATAGCGCGCGCCATGGTGCACGGCGCGGCGCGGCGCACCTACGGCGCCATGTTCATGGCGAGGCGCATGTGTTTAAAATAGCGCGCACTATTTGCGCCACATGTGAGCCATGGCGCATTGCGCACGGCGCAAAATAGCACGCCAAATTGTTTTTAAATTTTGGTATACTTATGAATATTTTTTATACCGCTAATTACATGCTATGTACTGCTCGGTACAGCTCGGTACAACTAGGTACACGCTTGGTACTGCTAGGTACACGCTCGGTATCGCTAAGTACATGCATGATACCGCTCGGTACCGCTCGTTACATGCTCGGTACCGCTCGGTACATGCTTTGTACCACTCGGTACAGCTCGGTACAACTAGGTATTGCTAAGTACATGCAAGATACTGCTCGGTACCGCTCGGTACATGCTCGGTACCGCTAGTTACATGCTTTGTACCACTCGGTACAGTTCGGTACAACTAGGTACACGCTCGATACTGCTCCCTAATTTCCATACAAATGAACTTCAAAATTTCTCCTACAAATAAATTTTGTTCCGGGGGCGCTGCGCCCCCTTGGACCCCGGCAGCCCCTATATTATGTTTCTTGGACAATATTATGTTTCTTTTATCTAAATTTGTTTGCTTTTAGGTGATCATAAAATGTCAGATTCAGTTCTTATAGGATTATGAAGTAGTGGTACCGAGGGTGAAGAAGAAAAATTATGAAGTAGGAGACAATGTTGAAGAAGATAATGAAGCTTTTTTAACATTTGCTGATAATGATGATTCCCAAGAAGAATAGATTAAATTCTTATTTGATCTTTTAAAAAAAAGATTGTAGTATTTGAATTATGAGATATTTGAATGTTACTTAGTCGAACTTATATATGTTATGGTTGATTTTTATTATTATGATAGCTTGTCTTTTATTTTTAATAATATTTCATATTCATGCTTATTATTTTATAATTTTTATATAGCTTGTGCCATGTTCAAAATAGCGCGCGCCGCGCCGTGCGCTATGAGCCATGGCTCCAAATGGACATTTGCGCCATAGTGCGCCATTCGCCGTTAACAGGCATGGAGCATATACATAAAAAGGTTGGTGAAGCTCCAGTGGAAGATAAGATTAGAGAGAGTCGCCTAGATGGTTTGGTCACATTAAATGGAGGCTTTCTGATGACCCGGTTAGGAAAGTTGAGGTATTAGATTTGACTTATGTTAAGAAAGGTAGAGGTAGACCTAAAAAGACTTCGTTAGAAAATATTAGAAATGATCTTTCTTTATTAGATTTAAATGAGAATTTGACGTTTAACATGGCACAATGGCGAAATAGAATTCATGTAGCCGACCCCACATAGTGGGACAAAGGTTTGATGTTGTTGTTTTTGTTGTTCATTTCTTAACGCCAAAGGGTGGTACCTGTTTGTAAAAAGATGCAATGCCCATCTTTCTATTTTTATTTTTTTTATTTTTTATTTCAACACAAAATTAAGAGAATGCAATTCTCCTCCAAAGAGGAGAAATGGCCATATATATGCATATATATTAGGGTTCTATCTACTGCTTTCACCGAAAGGAAGTGAACGATATAGTGAGCAGAGAAAATGGTTTGCCTCACTGCCTCTTGTGAGACGTGCCTTCACCACACAAGAATCGGGAGCCATGAGCATATGAGGTTGTGGGCAACTTGACTTGATAAAACCAAAAATAATATTGCTAAACATTATCGCTAGTCAATTTGTTTACTTTGCTTTCCCCAGCAAATTGCAATTCACCATAGCTAAACATTTACAATCATACAGTTTCCCCTTTCTTTTTCACGATAAAATTAAAAGAAACAAACTGAGACTTTCTCGATCGACTTAATAAAGATTGGTATAACTGCTGTTGTAGCCTTCACTGCAAGCATTTCGACAAAAACACCAAAAACACCCAAAATGTAGGAATGAAACTCGTAGTCAAGGGTTTTTCCATTTAAAAGTGAAAGCTGAATAACTAAGATACATGACAAATGAGCTAACAAGGGTGAGACAGACAATAGAAACAGGAAAATGTGACACCTGTAAGTCAACTTCAAAAGAGAACTTGAATGGTTAGAGGGAAATTCACAATGGAATCCATGAAGTTTCCTTCCAAAAGGGTAAGATGATTTGAAGTTGCATAAGATACTACAACAACAACAAGTCTTTATTATGATAGAATAATGAAATTTATTTAAACTTCAAATTCTTAAAAAGTTATTCACCATTCAATTCTTCCATGAGCTGAGCTAGAGTAATTGTACGTTAGGAAAATAACTAAACAAGCCTTTTATCGGAGGCAGCCTGACCCAGAATGTTTGAAAGGAAAAATGAGTATTAATAGCAAAAACTAAACCGGGGAAAAACATAAATTGAAAGCTAAGTATAATGTAACTCACAGTTACAGGTTCCTCCGCTGCAAGCATGCCAGCTCCATTTACTAGCATTTCACCATATTCCCCAATGCACCATAGTGCGACCCGTACTAAACCAACCTACAAAAGAATTAAAGAAGCAGGATAAAACAATGGAAACCAAGTTCGACATTGAGCATGATCATTAAAATCTCCCACCTGTAAAGAAGAAGTTTGAAAAGCCTTATATAGCGACCTCACAGTATATCCTTGAAGATCAGCAGCATTGCTTATAACAACTATAAGCGAATGCCAAACTTCATCTTTTACATGATTCCCAGCCTTGCATCACACAAATTATGATTAACTATAAAGTTCAATCAAATGCTACTCCAAAAATAAAAAGAGCTCAAAGGAACCATTCTATCATGAGCTTATGTGACGAAGACCTCAAGTGCATCAATTGAAGATTTATTAAAAATATAATTTTCTTGGGTTTGGTTTAAAACATTTTGCATTTTGAAGGGCATTTAAACATGAAATATAAAACATCTAAAGCTAAAAACAAAAAAAAAAAGTTACTAAACAGCATGGATGACCGCAGAATCACAAAAGGCCTGAAAGGCCAATCTTATATCTTATGAAGTGCTCTACCACTTTACTATGCCACATGTTAACAAAGAGCAAACGGGAAGCCAACAAAGTATCCAACGCCAGTGCTTAAAACTAGTAAGAAAGGAATTTACTTGCAACATAAATTAGATGGAAGCTGCAAGTACGTCAAAAAAAGAAGGTCCGCAAAAAAGAGTTTACCCCTTCACATGCATAGCTAATTTGCAATTTTAATTTCAAACCCAGTGGAACATTTAAATTTGCTGCGTGCCAGACACAACAGACAACAATATATTGAATTTGAATCCTTGGTGCACATGCAATTTTTAAGATTGTACTTGAAGAAGCCTAATAAATAATTTGATTAATAAAAAATATATCCCTCAGTTGTTCTAATCTCTGAATTCACCTTGAGTTGTTTACAGAGATGAAGAGCCTTATAACAGAAGACAATCTGTCCAAACACAAATTGAAGTAAACTATGTTCATGCAGGTATCCACATATGCACAACTGAAATATAGGTTAATACAAAAAATAATAAACAATATGATGAAACACACACCCAGCCATAGAAGAGAAGTATTAAGATGATTATAATTCAACGGTCCATAGTAAAAGTTCCACGTCCAACTCCTTGTCGCCAAAAAAAAAAAAAACAATACTGAGTGACAAAATGTATGCACTTTTGACCAAAAACATGCAAATAATAACACCAAAAACTGATTACAAGAAATTTAGCTGTAAAGAAAATGGATTAAGAATTATAGCTTTCTTTACATCAATAAGAGAAAAGAAACCTTCATGCAACTGTAGCAATCAGTACCTCGGATAAGATCTTCAGCATCTGATCAATATACCATAACTTTTCAGATGAAAATCTGTCAAGTGCAGAAATAAATTAAATTTTGGTCATACATGTAATTAAATATGTATAACTCAGATACTATTAATGCAATCTTAAGTTAGGTCTCCATCAACAAGGTAACTATTTTATAACTTAATAGAGGTTGCCTAATAAAAATGCAAATATCTTTTATAGATAACAAATTGAAGCTGCCATGAGCAACTTATAGGAGCAGAATCATACATCTACGTAAATAGGTTCATTGATGGTGGGTTGGTGTGGAAGTCTGAAAAATCAACGCCCACCAAGTTTTAACCATGCTTTCAAGTACTTTTTTTATCCTCACATCATTTTTATAGGACAGAATGCCTGTAATTTAAATATGAGCCTCTTGCTGCTCAGAGAATATCTATTAAATGGCTAAGAATGACCATGTACAATAAAAAGCAAAGTAATTTTCATTGAAAAACTGTTAAAAACTTGACTTTACATATGCCTCATAATTTTCTCCTAAATCAAATTTACCTAAGTTGCAGCTTTGGCTTTTTACTGTTGTGAGCTACTAATGAACCTTGGTATAAAAAACATCAACAAATTCCAAGAGATTCAGCACAAAAATAGATTTTTATTGATAGAAAATCAAATACAAACAAAGCAAGATACAATGGACATTTTTCGAGAGGACTTTCTCTCCCAAACCCTAGACGCTGCTAGGATCTCTCACACAAGAGAACTACAGCAGTCAAAACAAATTTCTGCCTACAAATCTAGCATAAATCCTACTATTTATAGCAAACAATAAAACAACAAATTCCAAAATAGCCCTCCCCCAATTTCCCCTCAAATTAGCCCCTCAAATTAGCTCCCAAATCAGCACCAAAATTTGTCCTTTTTAATTCGTAAATATCTCCTTCAAATCAGCCCATAAATCATCCCTTTTTAATTAGAAAACATCTCATAATTAATCTCTTTCTTAATTCCTCTTCTCATAAATGTAATGATAGGTTTAATGGGCCCCACAATGGGGGGTGAATTGCCCTCTCCCATGTCAATACTCCCCTCCCCAAAATGCACCTTGTCCTCAAGATGAAAGGTAGGGAACTGTCACCTGATTGCCTCGTATGGCTCCCACGTGGCATCATGCTCTGACAAATCTTTCCACTTGATTAGCACCTCTTGTGCCCCTATCTCCCCTTTGCGCACACCCGCTACTTCCAGGGGTTCCAAAATGACCTCCATGACCTCTGTCAAAGTCGGGGGTAGAGATGATGGTGTTATGCTCTCCTATTGCCTTCCTCAGCTGTGAGACATGAAAGACTAGGAGCAAAGCTGATGAAGGTGGTAGCCTCAGTCAATAAGCTATTGCTCAAATACACTACATGACCTCATAAGGCCCAAAGTACCTCAGGGATAATTTCTCATTCCTCCTAGCTAGTATTTTTGTCTGTAGAGCCTCAATTTTAAGTAAACCATATCTCATGGCTAGAAGTTTACTTCCCTTCTGTTCTGATCATCCTTATTTTTCATGATTTGTTGGGCTCTGAACAAATGTACCTTTAGCTCAGATAATATATTGTCCCTCTCCTCTAAGTATTGCTCGATGCACAAAACGGGTGTAGCGCTCTGCCCATAATGAATCAGATGGGGTGGATCTCTCCCATAGAGAATCCTGAAAGAAGTGGTCTTTGCTGCTGAATGGTACGAGGTGTTGTACCAATATTCTGCCCACGCAATCCACCTTGCCCAACTCTTCGGCATGTCTGATACAAAGCATCTCAAATAGGTCTCTATGCTTATGTTGACCACTTCTGTCTGACCATCTATCTGTGGATGGCATATCGTGCTTCTCTTTAGGACAGTCCCCTGCAAACGAAACAACTCCTTCCAAAAGAGGCTAAGGAATACCTTATCCCTATCTGACACAATAGATTCTAGAAATTCATGCAAGCGTACCACCTCTCGTATAAAAAAAATAGCTACAGAGAATGCAGTGTAAGGGTGTTTTAGAGGAATGAAGTGTGCATACTTGCTCAGACGATCCACTTCTACCAGTATCACAGAAAAATCTCTCTGAAAGCAGCAACCCCTAAATAAAATCCATCGTCACTTCCTCCCACACCCTCTCAGACAGGGCTAGAGGATGTAGTTACCTTGCTGGTGTCATGGCTAAGTACTTGTGTCTTTGACATACATCACATCTGGCTACCCAATCCTCTACATCATGACGCATCCCCAACCAGTATAATTCTGCTGACAATCGACTATAGGTTTTTTAAGCTCCTAAATGTCATCCAATTGCACTGTTGTGAAACTCTTGTAACAACGTGGGAATGTAACTCGATCCTCTAGGTAAAACGAATCTCCCTTGATGTAGCAGCTGGACTCCTCTCAAAGTGTAACCAGGATGACAATCCGGGTTCTGCAGCAAATCAGATCTGATCTTCCTCAGTCCTTCATCATATTCACTCTCTTATTTCAAAGCTTCCCAATCTAGGATCATGGGTACTAACAAAGATGCTAATTGAGGCTATTCACCTTTCCGGGATAAGGCGGATGCTGTCTTATTTTCTAATCCCGGTCGATGTTGTATCTCAAAGTCATATCCAAGGAACTTGAATAACCACCGTTGATGCTCCTCTGTGACCATCCATTGTTCCAACAAATACTTCAGACTCCTCTGATCTGTTCTGACAAGGAAATGTCTCCCCAACAAATAGGGTCTCCATTTTTTGAATAGCCAAGACAATAGCCATCAGCTCCCTCTTGTACACAGACTTGAGTCTTACCAAGGATGTAAGCATCTGACTGAAATAAGCAATAGGTCACTAATCTACGCAAAACTTCCAACTTCCGTCGTTCTTTCTTACTAATAGCATGAGGTTGGAAAAAGGACTCACACTAAGTCTGGTAATTCCTGCCTCAAGCATCTCTCTGATGAGCTTCTCGGTCTCATCCTTCTGAATATGTGGGTACCAGTATGGTCTAACACTGATAGGCGACGCTCCCTCCTTCAAGGTAATGGCGTGCTCGTGCTCCTGGGGTGGCGATAACCCGTTAGGGCTACTGATAGACCTCGGAAAAATGTTGCAGAAGCTGTTGTACACAATCAAGGACCTTTATCGACTCTGAGTCTCGTAATTCCTCTAAGCTATACAGCTCAACTAAGTAGACCAGCCCTACTCCGTGTATCGCCTTGACCATAATTTTGAGTGAAATCATGGTTTTGTACAGACTGGCATCTCCCGACAGTACCACCTTTTCCCCTCTACCTAAATCTCCATAGTCAGATATTTACAATCCACATTCGTTTTTCTGATTGTTCGTAACCACTTCATCCCTAAGATCACATCAGTGCTCCCAAATCAATGAGAAGAAAATCCTCCATTATCTATATACCCTGGAGTTTTAGCACCAACTTCATGCATATCCCCCTACTCCTCTTTACCTTTCCTGTTCTCATCATGACTCCAAAGCTCCCTATATCCACCAACTTTAATCCTAACTGATCCACGATTCGGTTGAAGCGATTCGGTTGAAGATGAAGTTATGAGTGGCACTATCCAACAAGACCACCATTGGTTGCTCCCTGATCTGTCCCCTCTCCTTCATGATGTGATTTGGAGTAAATCTCACCACAGAATTTAGGGACACTTCTGCCACATGAAGGTGTAGATGCTCTCTTCCTTCTTATGCTTCCTCTACCTGGTCCTCACTGTCAGTCTCTTCCTCCTCACAAACCAGAAGTACATGGAGTGTGTGATACTTGCACCAATGGCCCGATGCATACTTCTCATCACAACAAAAACATAAATCTTTCACTTTCTTGTCCTGCACCTCTGCCTTAGTGTGGTGCCTGAAATTGGCCCCAGGGCGAACTCCCCCACTCTTCTCCTTTGGTGCCTCCCGCTGAAATGATACCATCTGGGTCCTTAGCACCCATGAAGTTGAAGTACTTTTGTAAAAGCCCCCCGAAACCCCGCTCTTACCGCTTCTCTACATCTACCTTCGATCCTCTACAATCTGTGTTATCTCCAATAAAGTTGAGGTACTTTTTTTATGCATTTGCATAATGCACTTTCACATTTTTTGATGCAGTTGCACAATACATATGCATGCTTCCAATATGTTGGCACATTTTTTATGCACTCATGTGATCATTTATATGCATTTCAGTGTATTTGTATTGCATGCTCGCATTCTTTTAATTTGTATTAAATTTCTAGATTTTAAAATATTTGTATTTTTCGACACAATTGCATGCTTCTCATGATGGTAGTATGCTTTTCAAGGCTATAACACGCTTCTTGGAGCTGTTGTATGCTTCTAGTGGTTGTTGAGTACTTCTAGAGGTGGCGTGGTTCAGTTTGGAAATATACATTTTTAACATGTGCGGGATTTAAAAGATTCAAATTTTGATTATTTTTACTTGAGTATTTTCTATTGGAAAGTGCGCAAAACTATATTTTAAAGCCTAGAGTACTTCTATCCGGTTGTAACTTATAAGTGTGTTGCAAATCCGGTGGCATTTGTTGAAGGCGGTAGTGTCCTTTATATATCATTCACTTTACAATATTCTTATTTTTTTATACATTATGGAACTTGTGAGTTTAGTTAGTGTTAGAAAGTTCTATTATTTCTCATAGGCAGGTATCATGTTCGCTAAAAGTGTTATGGTTCCCTGCCCATAGACAAGTTGATGTGTTCAATCACAAGTCCTTTGTAAGTCTTTTAAATTTTCACAAACTTTTATTTAGTAAGATTTTTATTTTAGAAATTTTGGTCTGATTCTCTATGAGTGTATTTAGTCTGAATTTTAGCAATCGTGTTAAGAAAAATATGTATGGCATGTGACACCGTGCCAGGCGTCTTCAATCCCATTGCACTATAAAAAATATGTAACGAGCGTTCAGGTACCTGCTTGAAATAATTTAAATTTATTGATATTTACTTTTTATCATTTTTTAAATGTATTGAGTCCCTTGTTTACTGAAAAAATTTGACAACATCCTTATATCTTTCCCACATATCGGGAGATGTTAAACTTGCCCACCATGCTAAAACAAGCGTGCAAGATTGGTGTCAGGGGGCATTGCAGTCAATGTCTTCAATCCAATCACACTAAAAAAAGTGTGTATCAATGTTTAAAATTGCGTATTCGAGTATTGAGGCGTTTTTCATTAGTGAAGCGAGGCGTAAGCCTCAAGGCGTTTTGAGGCGTAAGCCTCAAAATCAAAAGATTGCGTAAACATAAAATGATAAATTTTTTATATACAAATGAGTGAATAATATAAATCATAAAAAAGCATAAGATATGAAGTGAAATCAAAATATCCCAATAATAAGACAACATGAAATATAGTTCAACTCAAAATTCTATCTTTCCCAAATCCCAGTATTATTTTCATTAACATATAATTAAAATTTTCAAAAATAAATAGCAATGACATATCACATAATAACTCATAAGTCATCAACATTGTCATCACTAAGGGGTTCTTCATTTGAATCATCATTATGATGACCTGCTCTCTGCCCTTCCTCCTCTCCTATAGAGTCCAATGTCGGGCATTTACTTCAAGATTTATGTAAGTTTTAATATATATAGTGTGAGGCGTAAGCCTCATGCCAGTGAGGCAAGGCGAGCATTAAGGCGGGCCTCAACCAAGTTGAGGCACAAGCCTCATAAAAAAAATTTGAGGCGTAAGCATCGAGGCAATTTTTACTGGAATTGCGCAAAGGCGGGCCTCAAGGCGAGCCTTATATTGCGCAATTTTAAACCATGGTGTGTATGGGTCTTCAAGTACCTAGTTGCAATCATTGAATTTTTTTAGCATTTTTTAATTTTATTTCAAGTTCACTATTTTAGTGTCAAATTCGACAACCTCCCTGCATCCTCCTTGTTTAGGGCGCATTATAGGGAGTGAAAGACCTACCCTCCATGCTAAGAAAAATATGTATGATGAGTATCAGGTGACACCGCAATCGATATCTTCAATCTCACCGCACCATAAAAAGCACATATGGGCCTTTGTGTGCTTGTTTGAAAGCTCACAAATGTTTCTGTCATGCTACGAAAAATGCATACATGATACATGTACTTAAAATTTTTCCTGTTACACTACAAAAAGCGTGCAGAGAGTTTACCAGTCGTGTCGCAGGCAAAGCGTACAAGCTTTCCCCCATCAAACTATGAAAAGCACGTAGGGGGTCCACTTGTAGCATGGAGTGTTACTAACAGAATTTTAGAGTTTTTTTTTTTAGTTTCAAGGGTTATACCTTTACACGTGCAAGGCAACGACGATGACGTCAAGTTGAGAGGCGAGGGCGAAACACAATTAGCTATAGGAGATCGAGTATATAGAGAAAGTGTTAAGGACATTGGGGATGTATAAGTCATGTGGTGTTAGAGCAAAGCAGAGAGCACAAGAAAACCTTGGGGGAGATGGTGCTATAACATGAGTGAAGGAGAAATTGAGATTGGTCATTGGCTTTGTGTATGCATTATGGGCTAGGGATTCAATCAAACGAGAGGTGGAGCATCATAGAGAGCAAAACTATTGGGAGATGAGAGGAAAAAAAAAAAAGATCAAGTCATGACTAGGAATGTTATGGGCTCATGCAAAAAAGAGGGAAATGGCTTATATGATCGTGGATAGGACATCTAACTAAAGCATAAATAGCGATGTGGCTTGCATTGCATCCACTTTTTTTTTTTAATTAATCGTCCCCAAATCAATATGGTGTGCGAATATGGCATGGCACATTTATTGCACCCCTTCTAGCACAATATTAACTTTAAACTAGAATCTAAATGTCAAATGTACTTAGCTTTACCTCAGATAATATAACCTCAAGTCCAATATGTGTGTGGCTTCATTTATCACCCAGGTTTGTTAAACCAACACATATTATGCCAACTTGACTATTACACCTTCTTGAATTGAGTAGGGAGCTTGTCCCTTGGGCTTGTGAAATGAAGTATCAGTTCAGCTCTTAGTCATACACAGCCAACAGGGAGATGGTTCGGCCCTAGGCTTACTGAACAAGAATTTCATATACAAATTCGGCCTTTTAGGCTTGTTTAGCTTGAGATTCGTATGCTAGCACAACTACTAGAGTTTGTTGAGCCAACAAATAGCTCGAGTCATATTGGTGCTAAAGCCTAGCTAAGAAAGATGAATAGGACCGAGGGCAAATGGTGTTGCGGGGTACTACAAAAAAGAAATGCAAGAGACGAAAATTGATCATAGGAATCTATATGCATTATGGGTAGGAGTGTCAATATTTGACACGAACCGAAAATCCACCTCGAAAATTTCGGATTATGGTCAATCCATTTTTGAAACGGGTCGGGTTCAGGTTCAACAAACCGACCAGTTTTAAAAATCGGGTAGGGTTCGGGTTGACCCGGAAACCCGAGAATGACCCGAAATAGGTTGTGTTGCAAGCATTACCCGCGTCACTTGCCCTGTTGCCCGCATCACTTGCTCGCGTTCCCGCGTGCCGGCGTCGCCTACCAGAGTCACCTGCTAGTATCGCATCGAGTTTCCTGCCCGTGTCGCCTGCCTAGTCTGCCTGAGTTGCCTGCTCGAGTCGTCTGCCGCGTGATGCCTGTTGATGCGTGCCCGGGATGCTGCTGCTACCTGGCCACTACCGCGCCACAAGAGAATAAGCGCGCGAATGGAAGAGCAGCAGTAGTCTTACGGGTCAGGTCAAGTTCGGGTCTGAAAAACTAACTCGTTTGCAAAAACGGGTCGGGTTCGGATTAACCCGAATAGTCCCGTGTCAGTTTCAGGTTCAACCCGACCCGTGACCCAATTTTGACACCTATGGGCGAGGGATTGGAGCAAACAAAAAACTGGAGCAGCATCATGAGAGCAAGTGGAGGTGTTGGGAGACATAATATTAGAAAAAGATTGGGGCACTGCTAGAGATTCTAACGATTGCGTGCAAAGGAGAGGGAGATGGCTCGTGCGATTGTGAATAGGATGTGGGCTGAAGCATGAATAATATATGGCTTGTATAGCATCCGTTGTTTTTAGCAATAAACTGTACAAACCATAATAGATAAACAAAAAAGACATTTCAAAATTGATTAAACTTTTGCATAGGACATTTTACATTATTGTATTGTTGACCTAGAAAATTATTGACTACTTCTATCATCTTTCATTTTCACGCCTTTGCATACCTTTAGCATGAGATTTTATTTTCTTACTGTTTACAGTACAATAATTAAACTCATTCGCATTCTTTGTCATACTTTAATGTTAATGAACAACTTTAAATCTACTAAAAGGTAGTCCTCAAATTCTACATAACATGTTAAAGTTTTAAGGACATCAAGAAAAAAAAATGGCAAACAGTTAGTGCAGCAATTAAAACTCGGATGCATAAATAGCTTTCCAGCAATGATGTACGATAACAATAAATAACAAAAAAACTCAAATCTAGCAGCATCAGGATCTAAGTTCAAGTTTTTACTTTCAACAAAAAGAACTTCTGCTTACCTTTCAACAATAGAGCAAATTTTTTCAGTGAGATCCCCTTTGAATTCTTCATCGCTAACTTCTAAGTAGTCAATTAGCTCTTTAGTCAAAGGCTTCACATTGGTATCATTGACTAGAAGACATACAAGCTCAAGAGCTCTTTTCCTAATTGAAGCATCAGAATCCTAGAGAAGTTGTACATAGAAACTTTAACCTCAGTTTGAAATAGCAGAACCTTTGCATCAGCATATATGCAAGCTTTTAAAAATAACTCATCCATGCAATAGAAGGATATTAAAGCCAAATTATCAAGCGTTATAACAGCATAATTACACGATTGCAAAAAACTACACAAATATTAATGCATTTCTACATACTCCTTACACAAGCCTAAGTTTTCTAATTACTTATCCAATATATTCTGAGTATAACGCATTTATTTAGTATTACTAATATCCCTTATAGAAGACCATGCTCAAAAGCAGGAAACTTTCTGCAACTCATTTGAATAAGTTTAAGGCTCTGTTGGTATTGATGGAAAGTTATGGAAATGAAATGAAAAACAAGCAATGTATGGGTTGATTAAATATGAAAAAATAAACTTGAGATTTTTTTTCAACTCCATTTTCATTTCCATTCAATCAAATTGTTAGCATCCACACAGAGCCAAAGAACATCAGAAGAAACATCAGTTTTAAAAGGCGGAGCATTAATATTAAGAGAACTACTCACTAACTAAGCCAGGTCAAATAGAATTGTACGACATTAAATAGATATTTAGTGTTAAAAAAATTAACCAACTACAGGAATCGAGAATATATCGGCAAAACTAGCAGCATGTTGGATGCAAATTTTATTCCCACTTAAAAGTGAATATTTTTCAAAAGAACAAGAGCTAGAGAAAGAAAAAACAATCAAGAGCTAAATAATCTTATACCTTAACACACTCTAAAATTGTTGTTCTGTGTCTTTGCATTGCTTGAGAATCAACCACAACAGATTTCATCAGCATGTTGAGTGCAACATATCTATGAAAGAAATAAGAGAGCCCAATTTGAATCGTGAAAGAATATCAGATCAAGATTTGAAACAAAATAAACATTCCGTATGTATTCTAACAAAAATGGAAAAAACTGCCCATTTTATATGTCAATGAAAGCTACTAAATTCATTAATCTATATATCAACATAGGTTTTGATTGGATACAATGTGCTGTTTGGTAATAACAGCTGCTCTCACAATTGAGCAAGCTGCGCATGCGTTTTCACATGCCTTTTAATTCATAGAAGAGGTTCATGTGTCACCCACATATCAAAATTATGAATCCTTTTTCGCCATTGTGTCATGTTAAAAATCAAATTCTCATCTAAATCAAATAAAGAAAGATCATTTCTAATATTTTCTAACCAACCAAGTTTTTTAGGTCTACCTCTACATTTTTAAACATAAGTCAAATCTAATACCTCAACTTTCCTAACCGGATCATCGGAAGGCCTCGTTTAATGTGACCAAACCATCTAAGGCGACTCTCTCTAATCTTATCTTCCACTGGAGCTACTCAAACCTTTTCACATATATGCTCATTTCGTATCCTGTCTCTAAGAGTAAAGCCACTCATCCACCTGAGCATCCTCATCTCTACAATGCTTAACTTAATATTATGCTTCTCTTTTAATGGCCAACATTTTGTACCATAAAGCATTGCAAGTCTCACCACCATATAAAATTTTTCCTTAAGCTTGAGGACTTTTCTATCACACAACAAGCCCGATGCATTCCTCCAATTCAACCATCCAACTTGAATTCTACTAATAATATCCCCATCTATTCGCTATCACTATGAACAATAGACCCAAGATATCTAAAACTTGTACTCTTATTAATCACTTGAACCCCCAAAATCACAATCCCCCAACTACATCCATCACTACTAAATTACACTACATATATTCAGTTTTAGATCTTCAAACAAAAACCTTTAGACTCTAAGGTTGACCTCCATAATTCAAGTTTACCTTCAACTCCCTCACTAGTCTTATCAACAAAAAGAATATCATCAGCAAAAAGCATACAACAAGGTATAACCTAAGCATTTCCACACCTCTATTGGAATATCTTCAAGTAGTAAAAAACTATAACATTGAAAATTTCGAAAGTTACAATAAGATTTTCTCCCGAAAATTATATCCTATTTTTCACACATCCCAAAATTCAACAAACTCATTTTTTACTAAATTCTATGTTCCATTTCAATCATCTTTATTTATAGATGCATGTACAAAAATCATATTTATATTATATTATGAAACTACTAAGTATTTAATCAAAATCCCTAAGCTTTTCTATTAATAATAATTTAGTAGCATTTATTGTACTGCAGTAGTGCTGTAGCACCCGATTTTCCTGGCAATTTCTAGAATTTTCAAGTGGCTAAGACAGTGGGGTGTAGGTGGTTACTTGGACAATGGACTTGGAAAACTTTATATATATATATATATATATATATATATATGGGTGAAGCTAAGGGGGGTTTGAGGGGGACCAAGCCCCCTTCCCAAGAAAAAAATATAAGTATTCCTATTTTTATTAATAATTTTTAATTAAAATAGAATTATAGTTATACCTTTATTCTTTTATTCATCCCCATAACTCTGATTTTATATGAAAATAAATTACTTTTGAATATTATAATCAAAATTTTATTATGATAAATTAAAATTTTAGAATTTATTTCAAGATCAGTAAATGTAATACAAGTTGAAAGAGTCTTTTATACTATGCCTATTATAAAAAATTGAATATAAAATAAAATTAGAGATTGATGGATGAATGATATTTTAATCACTTATATTGAGAAAGAAATATTTTATTGTATTGATAATAAAGTAATCAATCAACTCTTTCAAAATATGAAGAGTACATGTTATAAATTGTAAGTTTTTTTTATCTTATATTTTATCTTTTTAAAATAACAAGTATAAATAAAATAATTTTTAAAGTTGTTAATGTCGGTCTCAAGCATGAATGAAAAAAAAAAAAAGAGGGAATATTTAAAAAAATCTAATTTGTGACCCCACAAGAAAACATTTCTCGCTCCACCACTGTATATATCATTCAAATCTCGCCAAATTCCTTAAACAAAAACCTGAAGTTGTTGTGACGTCGTAGAATTATTGCAAGCTAAAGGGTATAGTTGAGGCAGTTGGAGACTGCTATATGCTATTATCAGAGAAGAAAAGGAAGTAAAAAAGAAGAAAGAAAGAAAAGCATGAAGGAAAGGGAAAAGCGAGGGAGTTGATACATGCATGGGTCTATAGATAATCAAGAGGAGTCAACATGACACTTCAGCTAACCAATCAGCCCATTAACTAGAAAAAGAATCCGTCTTCTCCTGATATAAACCAAAAAATAAAAGAAATCTACCCCAAATGATAAATTACTAATTGCTCAAAACCATTAAAAACCACAAGTTGATTAAAATTCACACCAAAAATATTCTAGTTATGTAGAAAAAAAAAGGAGCATGAAAAGTATTCAACAAGGAATCTAGATTTGACCTAACCACTTAATTCCCTTTTAAAATTGTTAATTGTGCCCGAAGTAATCTATATCTAGGGGATGTTTGGTTGGCTAAAAAAAGAATGCATTGTAAAAGGAATAAAGTGTAAAAAGAATACTTTAGAGTTGGATGGGTGTAAAGTAAATGCAGGTGAATGCTTTTTTTATGAAGTACATGAATGTAGTGTAAAGTCCCCAAATAATGGCGGTGGTGGTGGCCGTTGGCGAGTGGCGACAGCCAATGATAAGTGGAGGCAGCCGGGGTGGTAACTAGCGATAGGTAGTGGGGCCGATGACAAAGGAGACCGGCAGTAGGTGACGACAGGCAGCGCCCGGCGAAGGGTGGCGACAGTGGTGGCCTGTGAGGGTGGCGACTCGCGGTGGGTGGCAGATACTGGTGACTAGTGGGCGGCGGCCGACCGCAATGGTGGCCGGTGGCGGTTGGCAGCAACGGGCACCTATTAGAGTATCAGTCATAACCATTTACTACGTAGAGTCGTTTGGCCAAGCTACGGGCTTTTATAGAGTCATTTGACCAAGCCACAAATAAGAGGACAAATGTCACATACTTGCTAGGGAAAAGTTATTTGAGAATGAATCTGAATGATATTCTCGACTGTACATTTGATATTTATGAGCTGAAGTTATTCTTAAATTCATTGCCCTCGCCAAATGGTTGCGAAGGGTGTATGAGTTTTGCTTTAAGTTACAGATAATTATTTTCAATTTTTAAATATTAAAATTTTGGTAGATATGGCGCTTTAGAGTTTCAATAAAATTTAGAAATTAACCCTTCTGGTTGATATTAGTTTTCAACACGGTTATCATCAGGGTGACGTTAAAGTCACATTAAAAGATATATATTTCATTGATGTTAGGAGGCATTTAAAAGATAAAATCACATCCAGTTGATATTAGCTTTCAATACGACCATCATCTAGTATTTAAATAATTGGTTATTTAAACCTTATCAACTATGTTCGTCCGCTAACAGAGGATCATGTTTGATTATTAATCTCGGGAGTTATCATACGAACGCTAAGAATCAAAAGCTTATGATACGTTTCATTTGACAATCCTTTAAAGGCCTAATGTTGATGCGTGCAAAACTAGAGTAAAGAGACAAATTGGAGAACACCTGATACTATCAAATATTTCTGTAATTTTATTTTTATTTGAACAATATTATATTTTATGTTCTTTTCTTTTTTTAGCTATCTAATGATGGGAAAGCATCCAATGAACATGGTAGGTTGTGCATAGGGCTTGGTAGACCTTTGGTTTGCTTGCTCGATTGGTCCTTTGGCTGCTGCTGGTTCACGGGTTAGTTGTTTGGAGCCTTTGGTGATAAATGGAGAAAGTTGGAGTTGAGCTCATTCCCTTAGTTGTTTGAGCTGAAGTTTAGTAGCTCATTAATGTTCAAAAGGTGGCTCATTATGAAGGATTCAATTTTGGGGTGGACTTGTCCCTTCTCCTTCCCCTTTCTTCTTGTCTCTTGGGAACCTGTGGCTTGTTTTAAATGATGGCTGAATTCTGTGCCTTGAATTCATGTGGGGTTGCTATTTCCGAGCATTGTCTCCTTGGTTCCTTCATCGGCTGCTGGTTTCCGAGCCTGGGGAAGTTTCCCGTGGCTTTGGCGCCTTGGTTCCATGCGGCCTCCTTAATTCCTGTGGTTGCTCCTTTGGTTTCTTAAGCTGGGCTGTTTTTTCCGTGAAAAGCAAATGGGAAATTCCATAAACTTGGTGCTTGGGTTCTTGTGGAAAATTAGCGTACGTGACTAATGGTATTCTCCTATCTTGCCTATAAATATGAGAAGTTGTTGTGAAGGAAGGGAGTTGATTATTTGAGCATATTTGTTATTGACCTGCGGGTTATTGGAAAAGCATGCGAGCTTGTTCCATTCTTCTTTCTCATCCCCTCCGGAAATCTTGCGAGCTTTTTCCAACCTTTCGTCTTGGCTTCTAACCACTTTCGTCTCTCCGCAAGTTCCACTCCATCTGTATCCTTCTTCTTGAGCTTTGGTGGTGATTGTTGGTTGATTTGGAAGCATTTGTTGGAAGAATTGGACGATCTTGCAGTGGTGGACCATCGGTTTGCTAGTCCTATGCACTTATCTTATTTAACCTACAATTCGATGTATGTGAGGAACCCGCTCTGACGGTTGTCTGAGGATAGCGTTGTTTTTCTTTCTTTATTTCTTTAAAAATCCCTTAGAGTTTTCTTGTTGGATTTTGAACGTTTTAGTTGATTGCTACTTTTAATAGAATTTGGTTTCATTTTTATCCATTATTCTCTTTGTGTCGGTTTTCTTGCTTGTGTGTCTACATCAACACCATGACAAGACTTAAACCAAACTCGATTCATATATAGCTTGCAAACATCCAAACAAACTTAGGAGAAACAAAAGCCAAATCTAACAAAACAAAATCAAAACATAAAAATGCTATCCTCAGTAAAACCATCTAGCGGTCTCCTCACATGCAACGAAAGTAAGAAATTTAAGAAAAATTGTGCTTAGGCTTGCAAACCAAAGGTCCACCATTGCAAAAGAGTCCAACGTCCTTTCCAAACTCCTCTGGCAAATGTCTCCAAATTTCAGCCAACATACACTTCCAAAGCTCAAGAAGGATACAAGTGGAGTGGAACTTGCGTAGAGAAGAAGGGGCTAGAAGTCAAGACGAAATAGAGAGGAGGAAATGGGGGATGGAACAAGCTCTCAAGCTTTTCCAAGAAGAAACCCTCAGGTTTTTGTAGACATTTTTTCTCAGATTTTCAACAACCTTTTCCATGCCAAAACATCTCCATTTTATAGGCAAAAGAAGGTAGACAAATAGCCATAACACCTCCAACCATATCCAATAAGAATTGGGGAAATGAAAGGCCAAAAGTCACCAATTAGAAGGCCAAAAGACAGCAAAAACTGCAGCAGAAATTTTGCACCGAAAAACAGAGAAAACTAAAAAACAACGACGAAGAAGAAGGGGAAGAACAAACTCTTACAATAAAACTAAAAAGAATAAATTATAAAACACAAAATTACAACGACTTACAAACTTTGACTCATAAACCAAAGACACCCTAAAGTTGCTGCACTTGGAAGAAAGATACAGGTAGAGTGGCACTTGCGGAGAAATGAAGAGATTAGAAGCCAAGAAGAAGGGTGGAAAGAGCCCACATGATTTCCAGAGGGGAAGAGAAAGAAGACGGACAAAGCTCGCAAGCTTATACAAGCAAACCCGCAGGTTATAGCTTTTCCAAAAATCACATTTCATTCAACTCTTTTAAAACAATACAATACCCCCCATATATATATAGATATGAAAGGGAAATACAAAGAGACTCCTAATAAATTCTCATAGGAATTCTAAAAGACTTAGCATTAAACCCAAATGCTTTTCATCAAAAAAAAAAAACAGCCCAAGCCAAGGAACCGAAGAGGCAACCACGGGAGCCAAGGAGACCGCTCGGAACCAAGGCGCCACAGCCACAGGAAAGAGCCCAGGCGCGGAAAACCAGTAGCCGGCCGAAAATCCAAGAGGCAAGGCACGGAAAACAGCAGCCCAAGGGAGGAAGCCAAGGAGCCACCGCATGGGAAAAGACATTTCTTGGAATTCCAAAAGCCGGTTTGGAATTCCAAGAGACCTACATAATTAAAAACATAAAAAGTACATTTAATATAAGATAAATATGAACTAAAATCATAGCTAATAATGAGCTAACCCTTAGTTCAATAAATGAACTAAAGACCAGCTCATAAATGAGCTAAAATTTTAGCTCAATTTTGATTGAGCTTGTAAACTCGAGGGAGGCCAAAATTGATTTATTTTGGACATGGGTTGACCCCCCTTTGTCTACATCAACCAAGTAGAATCCAGCATTTTTTTAGCTCAACACCAAGCAACCAAGGCCCACCCGAGAGCAACCACCACACCAAACTGAAATCAACAAGCAGCCCAAGGACGAAGTGGACCCAAAAGCAAGCAAATCTAAGGCTTGCCATGCCTAGCACATTCCTACCATGATCATTGGAAGCCCAACCATCATAGGATAGCTTAAAAAAAAACTAAAAACACAACTATATATTGTTCAAATTACATTAAAACAAAATAGACAAAAACATGTATGCATCAAATGTGAACTTTAAAATTAAATATTGGATTTGAATATTTAACTCTCGCAGCATTCTCGAACCTCGAATTTAGGAGTTCAAAGCAACAGAAGAAGCACACTCAGGTGATTAGTTTTAAAAATAAAATTTTATATGAATGAGCTTTTTAACCCTACACAAAATTATCAGATACTTGTGTTTACATATTTTGTATATTTGTCGAAGCACATACAGGAAAATTAAATTTTTTTTAATTAACGTTCACACTTTTTATGTGTCATGTGATGCACATGCACACATTTTTTATGCATTTGCATAGCGTGCTTGCATTCTTTTTAATGTAGTGCACATCGTTGGATTGTTGCATGATTCTCAAGATAGTGACTAGCTTCTTAAGTCGGTGGCACTCTTCTTAATGTTGTCGCTAGCTTTCCAAGATTGTTGCAAGCTTTTAGAGGAGTTGACACGCTTCTCGATGCACCACATTAAGTTTAGGGAATTATATTTTAAAGCATGAGGAAGATTTTAAAAATATTTAAAATTTAAACATTTGCGCAATATGTATAAATGTGAGCAATGTTTCACTTTGGAGTCTAAAAATACGTATGTTTGTATGAGTGTTACGGATTCGGTGGCATTAAAAAGCGCATTAGACTTCGTTCATTTTAGATATGAGAGACATTTAGTTCATTAAGTTCATGTTGCCTCCTTCAAGTTATCATTTAGCATAGTTTGTAAGGGATGTGTGTTCAATCAACACTAGGGCTCGTGTTCTTGCTTGTTGGGCAATTATCCTATCCACTACGAGTTCCTCTATTCACACCCGTAGGCGAGCTGATTAGTTCGATACAAGCCACTTGTCTTTGTCTCTAGAAGAGTGGTTGTATGCACTATAAGTTTTTTGCTCCTACTCACAGGCAAATGGTAGTGTGTTTTATAGGTTTCATGTATTTGCCTGCAGACAGGCTGTTGTGTGCATTGAGAAGCCCTCATTCATGCTTGTAGTATATGTGTTCTTTGCAAGTTGTTGTTATTTCCTGTAGGCAGGCTGTATTCATTACAAGTCTTCAGTCTTTGTTTATAGGCGGGCTATTGTGTGCATTCTAGGTTTAATGATCTTTTCTCGTAATCAAATTCATATGTTCATTAGAAGTCCTTTGTTAACGCCAGTAGGCGAGCTATCATTTAAATTACAAGTCCACTGCTATTGCCTTTTGAGTTTCATAAATTCAATTAAATTTTAAATCAAATGTTCATTTAAGTCCAATTCCCTATAAATTCATTTAAGTCTTTGCTTTCATTGCATTTTTTTAGTTGTGCAGATTACTTTAAAAGTTATAAGTCCAATCATTATTTAGACGAAATTTCGACTACTTCTCGACAGATCCCCCATTTGAGAGAAATTTTGGGGAGTCTAAACCTGCCCATCATGCCAAAAAAACATGCATGATCAGTGTTGGATGACACCTTGGCCGATATA
The DNA here is from genome assembly GCA_019514585.1 of Dendrobium officinale. NCBI lineage: Eukaryota > Viridiplantae > Streptophyta > Magnoliopsida > Asparagales > Orchidaceae > Dendrobium > Dendrobium officinale. The sequence goes on along the minus strand of CM033695.1, from coordinate 29,225,819 downwards.
TTCAATTCCATCACACTATGAAAAACATAAATGGTTTTTCGAGGTACTTACAGAAAAGTTCGCAAATTTTTTGCAGGCATGAAAGCGCATACGAGTACTTAGGAGTATTCTCGCCACGCTATGAAAAGCGCGTACAAGGCCTACCCACTTCACCACAAGCGTCATGTACAAGCTTCCTCCAGCCGTGCGACGAAAAGCGCATATAGGTGGTCTGCTCGTTACACCGCAAGCGCCAACAACATGATTTTGATATTTTAAGTTTAGGGAGAATTATACCTTAGCAAGCGAGGAAACAATGACGGTTTCGAGAGCCCAAAAGCGACGAAGGATCAAATCACACAATTTCTTTCTTTCTTTTTTTTTGGAATTCCTTTTCTCTTTCTTTTTACTATTAATAAGAGTAATAATAATACAAATAATAGAGGGAGAGATTGAGGCTCTTTGTTAGAGAGGTGTAGGTGGGGTGGTAGAGAGAAAGTAAGACAAATGTGAGAGAAATTTTTTTTTTTACTTGGTGTTTTTGTAAGAGTAGAGAAAAAGTTTCCCTCTTGTTAGAGAGAGAATGGAAGGGAGAGTAATAGTTAGTTGCTCTCTATTTGAAGGAAAGTTGCTAAAGGTGGATTTGGATGGGTTTGGTTTGAAGTGAATGGATTGGGCGGCTTGTGACCGGTTGGGATGAAGGGTAAGAGGAGTTCGGTTAGAGATGAGGTGTTGTAAAGAGAAGAATGGATTGAGCCTCTTTGCATGAAACAGATTCGGAGGGAGTTCATGTGGATGGGAGTCGAGAGCGTGAGGGAAGTGGCGTGAGCTATTTGAAAGTGGGTCAAGCTGCCATTTGGTTTAGGGGAGGAATTTTTGTGGCCAGTTGGGATGGAGGGAAGAAGAATTGGGCAAGTATCCGGCGGCCTTAAGAGCTGTAGAAGGTGGAGATGGGGTGGGCTTGGAGCAGGTTTCGACCCATAATTTGGTTGGGTTGTAGTCGGGTATGGCTGGGAGAGAGAGGCACTTGGAATAAGGGTGAGAGCTAGAGAGGAAAGGTCATGGGCTTGCTACGTTACAGAGGTTGTTGGGGTAGGAGAGGACAACAACTAAGTTGAGGAAGAGGAGTTCGGGTGTGAAGGTTGTGCTTGTGTGAAGTAGTGAAGGGGAGCTGGGAAATGATTTTCAGAGGTTATCTTAGGAAAGTATTTTAGGTTTATTATTATTTTTTTAAATCAAGTGGGAGGCAGAGATAGGATTGGGAAGCTGAAGCTGGATTTTTTTTTGTAATATTTAAATTATATATAAACATAAATTAAAAAACAATTTATCATAATAACATTAATTAGTTTATAATAAAAGAAAAATGTGATTTACTCGCATAAATTCTCATTTTCCATGCTTCTCGAAATGTGTCGTTGTCGACTCGCGCACAATCAATTTCCCCTTTCGACTTGCAAAAAGACCATAGAGTTATGCATAATCAGCTCCCTTTGGGTAAATTTGACACTTTGAGTTCGTCGATGTAATCTATTTTGTAATCGAGCGATACTAGGCATAGAGTTGCTTCGATGCTCGTTTTGCACGACCTCGCATCCATAAATCATCGTTCTCTTCGCATTCATTCGAACTCAATTTTGGAATATATACGGAGATCAAGAACACCCACTGATGAGGACATCGAAGATCAACGGCTACGATCGTGTCTATTTATTTTATATTTTATGTATTTGATTTGTTATTGTACTTTTCCCTTTCTACCCTCACTTGAGGGCTTTATCCTATGTTTGCCCTAGGGGCAATTGTGTCTTTTATTTTCCTTCATGTATTTGGCTATTTAAGCCTTCTCCCTCCTCTTGGAGAGGGGATGATGAATATTGAAATGAAATCTTATTTTTCTTTGCTTGATCTTTAAGTGAGTTCATGGGAGGAGAGACCCAAGGTGTGGGCAATCGCAATACCCGTCAACCTTTGGAATAGTCCAAGGTTCGCAGTTTTACGATCTCTTTGTGAGTCCGTTAGCTTACTTTTACCTTATTTTGTATTTTGTTGTCATGTCCTTTCTCCCCCACTCACTCCACCCCTTACAACTTCCCCACCACCGGTGGCTCAACCTCCTCCACCCAATTCATCTTCTAGCTCCACCACCTAAATCCCACCCACCTACCTAGCCTCAACCCGCCATCTAGCCGCCCCCCTTCCCCTTTGCCACCGGCCACCATCATAATTTCCCCTCATTATGATAATTTCAATCACCATAATGACTTCCTAATTAGCTCAAGCATGAGAGGGAAAATTTGAATTCATTTGAAATTCAAATTCAAATTTCAAATTCTTTCCATATAGGGAATCCTAAATTAGGAAAGTATCATTCATGAACTCAATTTCAAAATAAATCAAATTGGATTTATTAGTCCCTTTTCTCAATTTGAAACTTGAAATTCAAATTTCAAAAAAAAAAACTTTCCTTATTTGCAAATCTAAATTAGGAAAGTGCATAACTCCAAGCTTATTTGAATTTCAAATTAGATTTGAGTTGTCATTCTCTTTCCTAAATGACATAAATTGATTTGGAAGTTACAAATCCCCTCCCCAAATCCCTCCCTCTCTCTCTTGAAACCGCCGGCCCCATTAATGGGTATTACCCATTAAATGCCAATGAAACCTAAGCCTTAATTGGATTTGAATTCAAATTTTCAAATTCAATTCCTTCCAAATTCACTTAAATCTGAATTAATTTCAGATTTATTAACTTTCCCTCCTCTCCTTTTCATCTAACCTAATCCCCTCTCAATCAAGCACTTGTTGTCTTGCACTTTTGGAGATTACAATTTGCTGTCCAGAAGATTTCCAGCACCCTACAGCTGCTGTCCATGGAGTTTCTGCAAAGATCAGGGGCTGTCCTGCTGTCCGGATACTCCTGTTTGCTGTCCTGAAAGTTCATGGCTGCTGTCCTGAAAATTTCGGCTATACGAGCTGCTGTCCTGCTCTCCTAGAACCTCCGGTTCGCTGTCCTGAAGCCCCACAGCTGCTGCCCAAAGGTTCCAGCAAGTTCCTAATGCTGTGTCGCCATCCGGAAGGCCTCTATTTGCTGTCCAGATTTTCTGGAAACTGCGGGGTGGCTGTCCAGAACTTTCCAACGTGCCAAGATTGCTGTCCAGAGGATCCTGAACCTCTCTGATGTTGTCTTTCCAACCGAACTGCTGTCCCCTTTCATTTCAACCTTCCAACGACTTACCCGGAGCTCGCATCTCTCTTGTCTTTGGGTAAACTCTTCACCCGACTCTTTTATCTTCGATGTTGCTTCTCTACTCTGGTCTTAATAGATACAATAACATTAATGCTTCCCCGCTAAAGCCTAGTAATTAGAAGAGTTGAGTGAGGGATCTCTTGTAGTGACTAATCTTATTGTTGGCATAGGGATTTATTGTTGAAACCATCCATGTATGCAACGTTAGATTAAATTGACTGTTTTCTTATTTTAACTTTTATGCACGAGATTCGTCCTAAGCTCGTCTTACCGCTCTTAGTGTTTTATTGCGTCGTTAAATCCAACATTAAGATATAATTCTTTGTTCCAGGAATATTACGTGTGCAAATTCCTTAAAGCAATTCATCCATGCATGTATGTTTCACATCACCCACAAAAATTCATGTCTACAAGAACTAGAGAGTAATTCTAGTTATAGGAATAATGGAAGAAGCACGCGCAAGAAACCGTTAGGCACAAAACTAGACCATAATACAAACCCACAGACAAAGAAAGTCACACGCTATAAGCCATATTGTTGCTATATACCTAAGTCAAACCTTGACAAACCTATTTCCATTTTGAATGAATTCTAAGGAATAATAAATAACATGGATTTTCCATTTAATCTATTTTACAAGGTCTCAGTTAAGTGCAAGGATCTTATTTATCATTGTTACGCAAGTCACCATCTTGACTATTGTTTGTTGGCATGTGAGTATGACAGGAGGACGGAAAGGAAATGCCATACCAAGATTTATTTTTCTCATCCATTCTTTTTCATTCCGATCTCATGAAACTAAAAGAGTGAAGTAATCACGTTTTACCAATATAGGGATATCTACTAAAAGACGTCAGAAGGACTCTATAGGTAATGTGCAACCTTTTTTATGTAAATGTAGCAATGCATGAGGTGTTGAGCTTAGGAATGGTAAGGAACTAACTATGATCTCTCCAACAATGTTACATTAAATATTGATGTAGGCAGGGGGGTGATGTAGGGTAGGGGGGGGGGGGGTGGGGGGGGGGGGGGGGGGGGGGGGGGGGGGGGGGGGGGTGGGGGGGGGGGGGGGGGGGGGGGGGGGGGGGCGTTCATCCCCCTTGTAATTGCCTCTTCGGTTCCTCCCCCTGGCTCCTTCCCGTGGTTGGTTCTTCCCCCCTTTTTGGCTGCCTGTTCCGTTCCCTTAGGCTGCCTGTTCTGGTTCCCCTGGCTGCCTGTCCCGGTTCCCCTGGCTGTCTGTTCCTCCCCCCTTGGCTGCCTTTTTCGGTTTCCTGTGTGGCTCTTCGGATGTTGTTTCCAGACTGATTGCTGACCTTATGTTTTCCCCTTTTTAATTGGTTTAAATGGAGGTAATTTGAGCTGTTTGGCTGCCCCTTTTCTCCTATATATATTAGATGTTTTGTATTCAAAAAGAGGAGTTTATGAAGTTATTTTTGGAATAAAATCTGAGGGTCTTCTTCTTGGAAAAGCTTGAGAGCTTGTTCCATTCTTCTCTTCTACTTGGGAAAGCTTGCGAGCTTGTCCTCTCCTTCGTCTCGGCTTCTTACCTCTAGGACTTCTCTTATATAAGTTTATAAGTGTCATTTCAAGTTATCAAAGTAATGTCTTGTTTTACAAAAATTATGTTGTGTCTTTCTATTTAAAGTTGTATGCTCTATTTTTATGAAATAAAAAAAGTGTTTAGTATACGTTGTGGTCTTCAATTTGTTGTGGAGACTTAGCTTAGTTTTTATTTTGTTTCTTTTTTGTGATGAAGGGTCTCCCACTTGTTTTGGAAGCTTTTTGGTTGCATCAAATATGATTCAAGTTAGTCCTTTTTAATAAAGCAATGATAACAAAATTGAGAAATCATTACAAACAACTATTTTGAAAACATCTGCTGATAAAGATTGACCTGATATTGTTGTCACGATTTGACAAGAACCTTCCCAAGATATTGATTGCAAGAACTCGAAGGCCACCAGTAGCCTCAATACCCATTATTGTTTCAACACACTCATAGAGAATAGCATTGCCAGCATTTTTGTTGGACTCAATTTTAGTAGCAACCTGACATAGCTCATGAAGTCAACAAATAGCACAATGAATAGAATTGTAGAGCACAATGAAAAAGTCATCGCTGCCAGTTTGGTTGATGATTACGATCTACTTGTTAAATGACATAACGCACACTATACTATATGCATGTAGCAATCAGCACCATAAAATTACAATAACATAAAATTAGATTTTTTGAGAGGAAAAAAGATAACAAAACATTAGAAAATAATAGTTTGATAAATGGAAAAAGTCAGTCAGCATAGAAATCATCATCATCCTCCTTAACCCTGTTACAAATATTTCGGGAGCATTTTAGGAATCCTCATCTTCCATTCATTCCAATAGGTGGCTCCGGTGGTGTTTAACTCTAAAATCTAAATTAGGGTAAATCTTTATGTCCTGGCAATCCTTCATCACTTCTAATGACAAGCAATATAGTTTTGGAATGTCAATTGCTGGGAATGATTCGGCATTAATAAATACTGAATTCTTTATCATTGCATGATTATTTACAATTGCCTGTTAAACAAATATTTAACCTTCAACCTTCCTCGACCAGGCTCCAGATTCCCAGTCAAATTTTTCTCGGTCGCATTTTAAGCCTATCAAGAAATTGCCTGTTATGTTGGAAAATTACGTTAAGTACTTGCTTGCAACTGAAATTGGAAGCATTAATACGAAGTCCTTGTCAGATAATCATAAGTTTAATCTATGATGGTCATAAAACCTATGTGCTTCATCAGGCATAAATGACAGTATCAGTAAAACCCACCAAGGATGAGAAACAAATAAATTTCAAGTAAAAAAAGCATCCAAAGCAAAAGTCAACTCACAATTAGTGAAGAATTAAGTGTATTGGTAGTGTCTAGGGAAATAATTATCCATGAGAATGGCCATTATTATCATGCATGGTTTTCAATGCATCATTATCATCACTAAGAAAATATTCCATTGTACAAGTTGACACTAAATATAGGTCTTAGACCTTACATTTGAAAACTGAATTGATAAGTCCAAGAACTTGCATCTGTCAAATCAATATGAACTTCCACAAACAAAACAAGCACATAACAAACCTTCATAGAAGTGAAAAAGAACATCAAATACTAAGAATTGACCTGAGCAAGAATGTCATTGATAAATTCACTTGCATCCACATCTCCTTGTCCCAACATTCTCATCAGCTTAAGCACTCGGATATGTAAAAATGGGTCTGTAATTCCAGAAATATCATACTCAGGTGCATATGAGCTGTTGGAAACATCTCTCAGTATACGGACTGATCCCTCTGTGCAGTTCTATGGTCAAGGTGGAAAATTAATCTAAATATAGTAAGTAAAATCAACCAAAAAACTAAGAAGCTAGATTTAACAGTGAAATGACAAAAATAAGTGCCTTAAACATAAATTCCCATAAAATAGAAATAATAGTAATAGCTTTATAGCAAATGTCAAGATATATCGATAAATGTGGTGGAGCAAGAAATGACATTAGACTGTAGAATTCACACAAACAAAAATCAATGGTATCTTAGGAAATCCATAAAAATTCAGAATTTGTTACCAAGCAATAATGTTTATTTGATAAAATGGGCTCCTTAGTTAGGTGCAATTGTGAATAAAGACTGTTTCACAACTTTAATAGAAATTAGAGTAAAATACAGTATTCACAGCTATAACAATAACACCAATGCAGACATGATTTTTATAAATTTCACCTAGTATAACAGCACTACTAGAATTCAAGAATTGCAGGTGCTTCATTGTGTCAAAAATTGCATGACATCATCACAAAACATAATGCTTATAATTCCATTGTGGCTCCATTAAGAAAACAAAAAACTGCTCATTACATAGCCATTGTTTATTTGTTATATAATGTTACAAACAAAATAATTACCACCCCTGCAGCTTTATTTAAAAAGAAAGAATAGAGAACAGATCATTTATGGTCTCAACTATACTTTCATGAGAACAGCAAATAAATGATCTGAACTATATTTTACAGTTTGCAAATACAATCTATAATAGCTATTGGTTAGGCAAGAATATGTATTGAAATAAATTATGAGGAAGCAACAGCAGTTTATATTGTTCTTTAAATGTCTACCCCGCATGAAATGGGAATTATAAATTTTCATACACAAATTGTTTCCTCTCTACCCTGGATTGCAAAAATCAAGATAATACATAAATTCTATCAAAAAGCATCAAAATTTTGAAAGATATACCAACAACAACAAGCATTTATCCACTATGTGGGGCCACTTACACGACATGAATCATTTTTCTCCATTGTGTCCTATTAAGAGTCAAATTCCCATTTAAATATAATAAAAAAAAAGTTCATTTATAATACTTTCTAACCAAGTCTTTTTAATCCTACCTCTACCTTTCTTAGCATAGGTTGGATCTAATGCATCTACTCTCTTAACTAGGTTATCAGAAGGCCAACATTTTATGTGACCAAACCATCTAAGGCGACTCTCTCTAATATTATCAACCAATAGAGCAACTTCAACCTTTTCACGAATATACCTATTTCGCATTGTCTCTAAGTGTAAAGCCACTCATCCACCAGAGCATCCTCATCTTTGTAACACTTAATTTTATGCTTTTTTTTTAATGACCAACATTCTGTACCAAAAAGCATTGAAGATCTCACCACTACCTTATAAAATTTTCCTTTAAATTTGAGAGGTACTTTTCTATCACACAACAGGCCCGATGCACTCCTCCATTTCAACCATTCAACTTGAATTCTACTAATAATATTGAAAAAAAACTACCCCGAATAATTTTTATCTCAAGTTTACCCAAGCCAATTCAAGTTGGTTGAATTAATTCTAATTGAGCCAAATAGGTTTTCATTGGCTCATTTGCTTCAGCCCAAACAGCTAAAAACCAACCCAAGTTCCATTAAGCTCAAATCAGTTGAATAAATCCATTCTATACCCAAAATTGAATCCTCTTAAATCTTATTGGTTCATTTGATTCAGCCATTTCCAAAAAAAGTTATACATTAGCCGCCTTAGCATTCCTAAAACCTCTACAAATTAGATGATAAGAGATTGAAAGACTTGAGATGTGAAGGGAGAAACAGCAGGTCCTAGTGGTCGTGTGCCCTTTTCCTACATCCTCTACTACTGCCAACAATCGCAGGCTATCAAGGTAATGGAAATCGATCACTTATGTTTTCCTATAATGAACTAGGGGTCAATAGCCTTTCAAATTCTCATCTTCATTTTGAGTCGGTAGAATGTAGGACTCAAGTGTGGTTTTTCATTTTCATAAGAGACAGAGGCATTTTTTCTCTCACATGGGATGCTTGCGAGCTGAGTAGGTCCAGGTCATTTCTTCCTCTCCAATTCTCTCATCCCATTCGATCACCCTCCCATAGCGACTCTCCCTTTCTCACATCACTCTCTCCTTTGTCATCCTTGTCTACAACCTTGATTCAATCGAGCAGAGGAAGTTTTCTTTGAAGAAAAGATGGAGACTTTTAAAAATTTTAGAGCTCGAGCAGCAATCTTTTATGAGCTTCCTTCATTTATGACTATTAAAACCAGCCAATATCAAGTCCTATGAGCTGGTGGGATTGTCGGGTCCAAAGAAATTCAAGCATTAGAAAGTGTTCAACTATTTTCTCAGTTGCCTTCATCTCTATTAGAAGAAAGTATACGGTCAGTTTGCCACTAAACAATAGCTTGAATTAGGTATTTTATTTGAAAAGTTAAAAAGCCTTGGTCTATCAACCATTAGATTGTGTGTGCATGTGTGTGACAAGCCCATCCAAACCTATGTCCGATTAGGTAACTTTTAAAGATGCTTCTTAGCCCAAAATCCTATTGCCTTCCTCTTTAGTCCATGGAGATCCATTTACCTCCAACGAATGATCTAATTCAAGGGCCGAAGAAACAAGATGATGGAGAAAGCATTGGATTGTCATATTCAGGTCTAATATCCTCTATGCATGAAATCCACATTCATTCATCCAAACTAGACATCTTAGATTTTATCCTAGTCGAACGATATTATAGATCAAAGTGACCTTGACCATTTATCATGGCCTTGCCTTTTCCCACTCAAAAAATGGTGGGCCCAAGATGACTGAATAATCCAATAATGGAATTTAAATAAAACCTAAAAATTCTTTAAATTCATAATTAATTATAATAAAATTACAAATTTATGAAATAATAAATATTAAGTTCCTATTAAAATCTAAATCATGACAGCATTAACCTAAAATTATAGGAACCCATTACCTACAACGGTTTTCAATTTTCCTAAGTTTTGGTTTTAATTAATTTTAAAATTATAAAATCCATATGGGATATTTTATAGACCTCTAAAGCTCTATCTTTCAAATCTCATAGTGGTTGGAGTTAATTAAACCCGCCTTAGTATTTTTTCAAAAGCTAAACCAAGAAAATGAAATAATTAATTATCTTAAATTTTAAAAGCAAAATCCTAAATAATTATAAAAAACTCCTAAAATACAAAAATCAACTTCTATGTACTTTTAAAAATCAATATTTATGCCAAAGTTAACCTTATTTTATTTCTCAAGCCATAGGTGACCTTTCCAATTTGACAAATCCAAAATGGTCGAAAAAATAAGATTCTCTTTTTTTTTAGGATTTTCTCTCTTCATGGATGTTATTCTAGATTTTCCCTTAACCTGCAAAACTTTATCTTATGCATCTTAGAACATTTTAGGAGCTAAAGCAACATCAGATAAATCATAGGTTTGCGTTGATTTCGATTGAAACCAACTCAATCAAAACCTCTCCCATTTAAGTTCTTAACCCTAATGCTCTTTCTAAATTCTATATGGAGGCTCCTACATAGCCTATATGGTATTATAAAGTAGCATTAGTCTATTCAATTTATTTGACTCCAAAGTCAACAAATATTAAAAATTTATGTATTCAACCCTAAGCCTAGCATTTCTCATTTGTTTTACCCAATTAAAAATGACATTCATCTTTAAAACTCTTATGTTTTAGAACATTCACTTAGTTTTTAACCCTCAAATAAGAGACCAATGCTTTTAATTCTTTGCATTTGCTTGAACCTAATTCAAGCAAATAACACAAACATGTTATATGAAAAAAAATCACACAACCCTTATCCCTTAGCTTCGAAGTAATAGGATCCTTTACATTTTTTTAGCTCCAAAAAATGTTGATGCACATGTCCCTTTCATTTATCAGTACCCAATGCAAGTAAATGAATCTATCTTCAGCATTAGAATAAAATCCTAATTTCCCTTTCTATTTAACCAAAATCAAATGGAGTATTTTCTTTCTCTTAGGCCCTAAATCCAAAGATCATCTACTCAATCCAAATGAGTAGATGATTCTCCTTAGAACAAAAAATCTTAGTTCCCATTTCTTTATTTTTTAAGCTCCAAAGTTGTAGACCAAATACTACCCTTACTTGGCCCGATCATCCAGGTATATTCTTTCCCTTTAGCCCTAAAGCCAATTGGTGTTCACTTGACCCAATCAAATGAACCGTATTCTTTTCCTTTGGCCTAAAAACCAAGGCCCATCTACCGAACCCAAACAAGTAGATATCCCAATGAAGGCTCAAATTCTAAATTCTTCACTTAACCAAAATAAGTAAATGACCGTTTAATGATCTCAACTCAAATCAAAATTAAATCAAACTTGTAAGTTTCCATAGGAGCCTTCTATCTTGAAATTTTTCTAGACCAAAATTTCAACAACAAGTCCTAAGTGAAATCCTAAGACATATTTGTTTAATCCAATTCAACAAAATTTCCATTCACTTAAGCCTAAACACTAAAACAATCATTAAAAGCAATAAAAGCTATTTAAGTTTTTTTTGATATTATGATGTATTATTTTTACCTCAACAATAAAGTATTTATATCATTGAATCTTAAGACACTATAAATGATAAGCTTAACTCAAAGCAAGTTGTAGTCATTCAATGAATTTTTCATAACTCTTTAAAATATGAAATCTTTTAAAAGCCAAATAAAAGTTTTATGTCAGAAATAACTTAAAGTATATCTTCCTATTTCATCATAAAAAATGCATCAAATAATAGTGTGATAGACACACCACTCAACACATAATAAATGCACACCCCTTTAGGCATCCTAGAAGTAGTCTTTTTTTTCCATGTGCTTGTAATGTAATCGTTATTGTTTGGCTGAAAAGGGCCCTTGCTCTTAAGTAATTCGATAGAGATACCTATTTTTCCACATAGGTGGCCATAATTAAAAGGGGCAAGTAAATTAAAAGTATAATCTAACAAATATTGATTGCAGGTACTATTTTAAATGCTTAAGCCATGAGTAGGCATAAGCCAATATGGGCTGAAATTTTCTTGGCACCATAAATGCAAAAAAGTGTGGAATGTTCAATGTATGGATTTTAAATATACATGATTTATAACTTCTATTTTATAGGAAAAGGGTGAAAATTTTTATTTTTTTCAAAAATGTAATTTTATATTAACAAGTTATATAAGGTTGTGGGATACAAAGAAAAGGATGAACCAGAATGATAAATCTCAAAACTGAAGCTTTGGCTATATCAAAAGTTAAAACTTGAAGACCTACAGACTGTAGATCTATGTTGGATTGTATATGGTAGAAATTTAGTTATATATATATATATATATATATATTATGGGATTGTATTGCTGACTGAACCACAATCGGGCCTTTCTTATTATTACTTTGGTTGATTTATATGATTTGATTGTGCTTGCCTTAGATGCACAATATAAATTGCATGTTTTTTTTATATGCTTCGCCTGAGGTTGGCCTGAACATGATTGTGTGATAGGCCCTTAGAAGTTAATTCTATTCCTATAAAATATAAATAATATTAAATCAACCATGTTACAATTTTTTTCATTTAAAACTATCATACCTTGTCAAAAATAAACTAAAATTTAAAATCAAGTTAAATGTAAAGCCTCCTAATGGATCTTAGTATGCAACGAATTATTTGGCTTCTTATTCATTCATAAGAACGAGCTTATCAAAATCAACATTAAACCAATTTTCATAGCTAATAAGCATCATTTGCATGGTCTTGTAAGTCTCATATAGAAGTAAAAGCATCACATTAAGGACTAGAAAACTAAAGAAAATTTGCATTGGTGAGTCAACATATATACCCCTTATAGTTATGCATCTTAGCTTAAGTGATTAAATTGTAAGTCCTATTTTTTATTTAAAATTAAAAAAAAAAATCTAGCCTATCAAGTATATGCATTAAGACCAAGACTGAACGATTTTAAAAGCTCTTAGATGAATTTAGATGGCCATCCCTTTTAGAAAGCATTATAAGACAAGAGGTCATATTAACTTAACCTCCAGTGAAGTTTCAAGTTTATAAATCTCGTGCATTCATTAGATTTAAGTTTGAAGTATTGCCTTATCGATGGTTTTCAGCATAAATATAGGATCTAAGGATGATGTTATTATCAAGTACGTCATAAGTTCTCACCTTCCCAAGTATTTCATCAATATCATATTATTAAAATATAAGCTTTAATCTTCAAAATAAAATGATCAGCTAAAATATAAATTCAATCCTAAAATATAAAGTTAAATATAGGATACTATTGAGTTCCCCTACGCTTCTCAAAAGCAAGCACCCTTACCCTTTCTCCTCAGGTTTCCTTATGAAATCAATTCCAAGTTTATCCAATCATCCTTGAAATTTCATGAACAAATTTTTAAAATAAAATGTTTGAAATCATATAAAAATGTTAGTAAATATTTTGATCGAAAGAATGTAAACCATTATTTAATAAAACATTAATCAAAGGAGAAAAACTCTTGAGATGTAATAAATCATACTGGCTTTGCTCAAACGAGAAACATGCATCCTGTAATAAAATAAATACTATTCAATTAAATATATTATGTAAGAAAAATTTTATAGGAATATGAAAAGTTCAAAATTTATTTTTGTTATTAAATTCATAGCGAGATCATACCTTTGACATTCAAGATACTATATTATTTTATATGTTGTACTTCATCATAAAATGTTTTACATATGTTGACAAATCCCCCATCAATAATCTTTTGGTGAGAATTTTAGCAAATTGTTCACCTATAGTACGAGAGTAAAGATGAGGTAACCGTCAAGCTTCTCCCTTATAAACAATGCTTTGTACGATCATGATACATAAGATAGTGATCATTGACTTATTATTATAATAAAGCCTCATAGAATCACCTTTATATTTTTTTGGGAAATTTTTAGCCATAATAATTTGTAGATTTCCAAAGCCATAAATTCATATCCAACTTTTGCATTAGATCTTGCTATCGCATTTTATTTTTTACTTCTTAAAGTCACAAGATTGCCTCCTAAAAATGTGTAACATCCTAAATTTGATATTCTATCAACTATAGAACCCACATAAGAAGCATCTACAACTGCTTCAAAAGTTAAATCCTCCCCTTTTTTTAATATTATTCATTTTCCCAAGATTCCTTTCAAATATTATAGTATTCTATATATTGTTTTAAATTGTGATTCTTTAAAAATGTGCACAAATTGACTCACCACATCAAAAACATAGGCAACATCAAGGTCTAGCATGTGATAGGTAGATAAGCCTCCCACTAGTCTTTGATACTAGGCGTTTCCCATTGCTATAGTTTCTGAAACATCTCCAACTTTATGATTAAATTTCATGGAGCTCTAAATAGATTTGTATCCTACTTTTTAAGAGTTTCTTTCAATAGGCATGTTATGTATGTTTGTTGTGATATGAAAATTTCCAGTTGATAGTGAGCAAATTCAGTGCCAATAAAGTATTTTAACTATTCTTTAAATTCTTCGTTCATTTCAAATTACTATCTTGATGATATCATCAAGATAAACTAGTAGTGAGGAGATAAACTAGTAGTGAGGAGACTCTCTGAAATCATATCTTTCACAAATAATGTCTGATATCTCTAACTTTGGTTGTATTTCATATTAAGCATTACCATTTATGAATCTTTCAAACCATAATCTTGAAATTTACTTCAACCTATACAATGTCTTTTTTAGCTTCATACATTTTATTCTATATTTGATTGAACCAACCGTAATAGGATCTGAGGACCTCCATATATATTTCCTCCTCCAGCTCACCATATAAGAAGGTATTTTTCACATTGAATTGTTGTATCTTCAATCCCTATTAAGTATTAACCATTAAAGATAAGATAACTCTAACATCATTCATTTGAACAATTGGAGTAAACTTTTTGACATAATCAATCCCATTTTTTTAAATATAGCTTTTAACAACAAGAATGATTTTATACCTTCATAGTTAATGATCATATTTATATTTTATAAAAAACACCGATCCACATCCTGATCTTGCTACTCTTTTTCTTTTGGTAACTTCACCAATTCCCTTTTTTTGTCTTTCATTACTTCCCTCATAGCATTAGTATCATTCACATTATTTAAAGCCTCTGAGATAATTTTAGAGATAATAATAGTTACGCATTCTAATGAGAAATAATTGGTGATCATGAGAGATTTTTGTATAATAAAAATAAATATAAGGGAGTTTAATGGAAGTTCTTGTACCTTTATTTGTAGGCTTAATGATTCCCTCAGTAAATTCGTTGACAATGATTAATTGAGCATTCAACTTATATAGATTGAGATGCCTTTATTCTCGAGTAAACATTTACTGGTCAAGTAGTAAGTGTGTGAATGATTTTATAAGCATCATAAACATATATCTGAGAATATTTTTATTACTACGAATTTGCATGAATTCGTGATATAAGCATCATAAACAGATTGATGTCAGGAGAGGACCTTTCTCTACATTCAAGGGCATGATTCATACTGACGGATTATATGATACTTTGTAGTTTTATGCTACATCAATTTGCAGGAAAAGATATCACAAGCATCATTAGCAATTTGTTTTAGGCAAAATACCTTCCTCAAGTATCCAAGTGCCTCAGAGCTAGCTTTACAAAGATCTGCACATAGCTGAACTCCAGCAATAAGAACGCCATGATGTTTTTCCTTGAGTAAGGCAGCAGCAGGACTCATAAAGTTTTCTGCCAAATCAGGAACTTTCCTTACAATCCTAATGGAACATAGTGCAGCCTGTACACAGCATCACAAGCCAACATCTCTTAATGACAGGAGAATGCTACACAAAAGAAATTTAAACTTGAAATTTTAAACTCATGAACACTGAGACAATATAAAGCCTCATAGTAAGCTAAAATTAGGAAACGTATATTAAAAATCACTGATAAGAAAACAACAATAAAAACTACAACTTACTCCTTAGGTGCTTGTATGCCGATGGATTTTTAGGCAGTGATATAAATGGCATGTATCTCATAAGGAAAGGTCAAACAAAACTTAGCAAGAACAAATTAAAAAGAGAATTCAGAAAACTGACCTAAATAATTAAAACAAGGCTAAATATTTGGTATAATGATGATTAGACTTTTAAGGGAAAAGTTTCTGATGTGGTGATGGAGGGAGGATCTTAGAGGAAGAAGGCAAAGGATGCTCTCGGTTGTCATGATAAGTGGATGGTTGTTTTGTGATGTGGTCAGGGTTTATGCTGCGACTGAGCTTGGGTTTAGCGGACTTGAGAGTATTAGTCAAGAGGTGTGGAAGGGTTTTAGAAAGTATGTAGGAGAGTAAGGAAGCTGTGTTGAGAATTTAGCTTTTGTATCGTAAGACAGGAGAAAATAGAGAGAAAGCTTTAGGGTTTTGACTGTTGGAAGGGATGGTCAAAGGCTAGGTGGGAGGGTTTGAGCTATGCCCAATAGTAGATAGAAAGGAAAAGAACAAAATATAAGCAAAAGGTTAATTAGAATTCACCAAAGTTATATCCTGGAAGAAGCCACCAAGGATCTTTCAAACTTGCAACCAATCAAAACATTATTTTCATTCATTATTGTGGGCTCCGAAAATTCGGCCCCAGCCTCCTCACCGCGTGTTTCTTTTTATTCTCCGGCGAGGGAGTTTTAACTGATAAGTTCCGGGGTAAATTTTGGAAGGCAGATGGGTTTGTAGATAAGACACTACCCAGAGATTTTGCCCTAATTTTGTGAGGACTTTATGATCTGAGTTATGGTTTCCTATAGGCACAAGCCCCTATAGTTAATTACCCCTCCCACTAACGAGAGAGAACTTTCGATTAAGGCTAGATACGTATAGAGGATACGTGTTATCTGGCATATAGTAGCAGCAATATATTTGAAAATGGAGAACTGGATTTGGATTTGGGAATTTGGAAAGATTTTATATTTAAAAATAGAAATTTCACCATCTAGCACTTAAAGCGGATGGTGGGGGAATGGATGATGGACCCGATCAAGATCCCATGGTTCCATCGTCCCGGGCCATCGTGGTCCGGGGTCTACTTAGTCAGAGGAGGTAGTCGACCCAACCTGACAGAAGGATCCTTGTCGGCAGCCATGGGTTGCTTCGTCCAAGGGTACCTTGTAGACCGGGGTTGAATGTTTGTCTAAGGGGACAAATTTGAATCCACCTTAGCTAACAGAGGGCTTTGTACCCTATCGATCATATCCTATTGATTCATATCTCAAGGATTTAACGCCATTAAGGAGCGTATTGGCTCTGGCCATAACCGCTATATGTGGTGTCATTTGGCTGCAAAACCACTCGGTTCAGAGGGCCCCGGGTTATAACCGTTTACCTGCAGTGCCATTTGGCGGCGAAACTACCGGTTAGAGAACACGTACCACGTCCTTACTGGCAAGAGATTGTTTGAGAATGGATCCTGGTGATATTTTCAACTAGGCATTTGGCTCTTTGTAAGCTAGAGTTTATTTGAATTTGTCCACCCCGGCAGACTGTTGCGGAGGGTGGATGGGCTTTGCTTTAAGTGTTGTGATGGATAGTTTCATCTTTAAATATTTTTGGAATTTTGGGATTTTTGAGATTTTTTTGGATTTTGTGGAGTTTTGGGTATTTGGGTGGAATTTTGAGAAATATTTGTGAACTTTAGACATTTGGGAGACAATTGAAAATATTTGAAAACCCCTCCGGTTGGGATCTGCATTCAACACGGCCATCATCGGGGTGTTTGGGGTCATTTCCATTTAAAGCTTGAACCTTGTCGACTCTATCTGGCTATCGACAGAGGATCGGGTTTCGTAGGCTTTATGCCCTTGATAGTGAATTCTTATTGTTGTAGGCCCTGAAGGCCTAATATGAATGTTTTAAAGCAAATATACCGGTCGCCACAACTTTATATTTGCTTAATGGGTCGAACCCTGTAGACCCCTATTGACCCGTATAGAGGGATCGGTTTCGAACCTGAATTCACTTGTCAACCCGCGCAGCATCCCTAGACGTCACGTGTGTACCAATAACACGCTCGCCGGGGCCCATGCGGGTTTGGGGCATTTTATAATTGAACCCTGTCCACTCCTTTTATCTGCATAGGAGGATCGGGTTTAAATTTAATAACCCGCGCAGCATCCCTAGACGTCACGTGTGTACCAATAACACGCTCGTCGGGGCCCATGCAGGTTGAGATTGTACTTTCCCCTTTAGTGTACCTATGTGTATACAATTTATAGTGCACGTGCAGGGGTATTTATTTCAGACTTTGTTGATGCCTTCTGTCTGCTTGCATAGAAGTTGAGGATCCGGTGGCGTATCGTAGCAGCTTCTAAATTGAGTTGTTCGCTGCTTTGTACAGGTAGACTATCGTGCACTATTTGTTGATTTCTGTAGGTGGATCGTAGTGCACTAACTAATCTCCTGCCTCGTTCGTAGATGCTTGTATTCGTTGTAACTCTTTGGCACTTTGCTTGTGGACATTATATTGTGTACACTATGGGTCTTCTACAGTAGTTTATAGGAGTATGCATCTGTCACCAACCCCTCCATGCACACTGATTGGTGTTGACCATATGAGGATATTATACCCACTGCATATATGTTGCTATAATCTATAAAAGCTCTTTTCATTGTATATTGCATCATATGTATCTTTCATTGATTTACATGGCTTTCATCACCACCTTGTGAACAATCTGTCGAATATACGAGTGTATGGCTATATTTGTATAGAACCTATCACTTCTACATCATTTCAATCGATGTTACATATGAGTGGATTACCAGTTCTATTTGTATTGACTTCAAGCATGCCATTATCGCTCATGAACGATCACAAGTATCCCATAGTTGTTCGTAAGGGATTCTTCCTTCACTAGCTAGTTGATGTTGACTACTAGAATATTGTGATGACCATTTCCTTTGATGTATCTTCTTGGAGCTTGATTGTCGTATTTAAGTGATACTCATTACAACTCCCCCAAGCATATTCTATTAGCATATCATCATCCCACTTGCATGTTTATTAGTGTTTTCATTCAAATTGAGATAATTATCCTTCATTTGCCATTGATTGTAAACATGTCATGTTGAAAGTTTGCGACTATTCCACTTGATCACTAACTTGCACTTGATTGCATGACTTTTTGAATGAGTACTTTACCTTTAAATTAATGTGACAACTCCTTATCATTTCATTGGAGCTTTGATGCCATCATTCAAATCAAGTTCTACTTGATTTTGAATCAAATGAGACTCAAGATACAAGTTCAAGTTTGAGTCAAAAATGCTCAATCAAATTCATTGTACAATGTCATTTGATTAGAGTCCGAGATGAGTTTCTTTGTAGTTTGTTCAAGTTTATAATTAGTTCATTAATATCCAGTTCAAGTCCCCCTTGGTCAAATTACAAGTCCCCATGATTGTTCAAATCATGATCAAATGAGGCTCAAATTATAGCATGTCCTTTTGTATTTTTCTTTTAGATTCAAATTGAATTAAAACCCCTTATATCATTTTGAAGTTCATAAGTCACTCTCACTTGGTTCAAACCAAGTTCAAATACATGTCTACAAGTCCTTTGTTTGAGTTCAAGTCTGAGTTCAAAATGAGTCCTTGTTGAAGTTCAAATGTTCAAGTGTAGGTACAAGTCATATGTACCCTGTTGTCATTGCAAGTACAATTTCATATCCAAATTGTTCAAGTTATGACTGCTTCAATTTCATTTAATTAAGTTCAAGCCCTTCTTCAGTCATTTGATTTGAGTTCTGAGCATAGTTCCAAGTCCTTGTCTTTATTTCAGACAAAATTTTGTCAGCCTCCCGGCGTCTCCCCAGTTTAGGGGAAAAACCAAGAGGCCGCCTACCCGCCACGTCAACAAAGACGTGCACGGTTGGTGTTGGTGAGACACCGTGGCGGTTTTTTTGTTTTTCTCCCACCACGCCAGCAAAGGCGTGCATGGGGTTTTTTAAAAAGCGATTTTATTTGAAAAGATGACAGTTTATTTTTCCCCCGCCCGGGGGTACTTATAAGCAACCCCGCCTCGCCGTAGGTGACGCACCGGGGTCCCATCCCACCACGCGCACCAAAGGTGTGCTTGGGGCGGTTTTCCGGTTCGCCACGAACATTGAAGCAGAGTTTTGAGTTTAGAAAATTTCATACCTCCGCGGGGTTGTCGTGGTTGAAATGTGGATCGAGGGGTCACTCGTCTACCTCGTCGTAGGTGTCGCACCGGGGTCCCATCCCACCACGCGCACCAAAGGTGTGCTTGGGGCGGTTTTCCGGTTCGACACACATGCCGAGGTAATAGAGTGAAGGGGATTATTTTGCATATACTTTTAATCATAATTAATTATAATTTAATTATAATTAATTAATCAATAATAATTAATTACAATTATAACTAATAAATAATTAATTATAATTAATAATTATTAATTATAATTAATTAAATAATTATAATCATTGATTATTAATTAATTATAATTGATTTATTAATTATATTTATAATTAATTAATAATTAGTTATAATTAATAAAAATTAATTATAATTAAATAAATGATTACACTTAATCATTAATTAATTATATTTAATTTATTAATTTATACTTAGTTAATAATTAATTATAACTATTAATAATTATAATTAATTATAATATATAAAAATAAAACAAAAACCCCTCCTCTGGCTTACGGGTTTCGGCCGAAGAAGCATGCGAAGGGGAGAATGTTACCTTCACAGCAAATGAGCTCCCTATGTTGCTTCCGATCAAAATGCCGCAACTTTCAAAACGACAAGAAGGGAACGTCGTCTATGGCAGGGGATCGGGCAGAGTGGAGATCGGGTGAGGGGAGACTTGGGATCCCTGGATCGGGATCGGCACAGTGGAGAGGTCGGAGGAGAAGACGGGATGGGGAGTTCGGAGCTTCGAGTTCGACGGAGATCGAAGGAGGAAGCTCGGTCGGCAACGTAGGGTGAAGTTTCTCTCTCTGCTCTCTCTTTCTCTCTCTCTCTGGACGGCTTGGTGAGATCGGGAGGATCGGAATGGGGTGGAGTCGGGTGAGGCTAGGGAATCGACGGGATCTCTGCGGCTTGGAGAGGAGCAGTCGGGCAAGGAGGATCCGGAGTCGGACTAGGGCAGTGAGATCGGAGGCTGCTGCTGTGGGAGAGGAGGTCGGGATTTGGTCAGAGCAGCTACGGGAGTCGAGTCTCTGGTCGTGGAAGCAGCAAACGGGAATCGGGATCCAGGAGAGGTTTCGGTTGTGGGAGAGGAAGTGTGGAGGAGATGGATCGGGAGCAGCGAACGAAGGCCTTGGCTTCGTTCGGTATTTAACGACGCTGAGAGGAGCGGAATCGAGGCGAGCCCATGCGCGAATGGACATTTTCGGCGCCGTTGCAGACTGCGGCACTGTAGCAAACGACGGGATTTTGCTGTATTTGAAGGATGGGCAGCCGGCTTCACAGGTATGATGTGGATTTTCTCTCTTCTTTTTTTTTTTTTTTGTCTTTGAGGTCAACAATTATATGATTCAAATGGACTTGCATCATGTATTTATAGAGCAAAGAAACAAAAAACACATCATAATATTCCACTAGAACCAATTGCTTGCAAGCTTTATGAATCTTTATTTGATTGGAGAGCCAAGCATATAAGGAAGGAGAGTTAATTTGATTTACATCACATGTTGCTTGTACAATAAGGAAGGGGCTGAACATTGCTTACTAGAAAGGTAGGGTGCTACTTGCTTTGGAGCAAATGGTGGAAATCAACTAAAGGGGGGCGACCAAGTTTGATTAATGTTCTTGCTTTGAAGTTGATGAATGTTGATGATAATGATGAACTTCAATCTTGATATTGCGCTCTAGTTTGTGATATGGTCACTGATTGTGTGCATGTATTCATATTGCATCGGCTTCTAAATCTTTTCAGCGCTATTCAGAAATTAAAGAAGGTCAAACCTATTCCAGTATAATTGGCCACGGCCATATTACACTGCATCTTATAAAGGGAAGAAATAGAAGTTGTTGCTGAAGGAACAAAAAAAATGAGTTCAAGTATTTGTTCTTGTACAGTAAGCGCTGAACTTCTCACATCAGAAAAAACCAAACTTTTGATGGTTGAGAGAAGTTAAAAGATTACTATAATAGCATGCGTGTGTGTTTATGAAAATTAGTTCTTCAATAACCATTGTCCTTATACATACAAAATAAGTTTTTGAAATATTGGCGTTCCACCTTCCATCAAGGAGAAAGCAGGAAAGAAAGAAAGCAGTCTAGTGAAGATCTTCATTGCAGGCAGTAATTGAGTGTCAAACTGATGTAAAACCACATGCAAAAGGAGCTTGATAAGAAATTTAAAAATAATTGACAATGAAATCTCAATTAATAACTTATTGAAATAACAAGCAAATTCATTAAAGAATCTTAGTTTACTACTTGCTTAGGCGAATGAGCACATATAGAGTAACCAAATCTAGTAGATAAACAAAAATAGTAGCCATGCGAAGAGCTATTAGCTAACAATCCACAATTTAATAATGAGAGTTTCACCTCGGGGATTGATCACTCAACTACACTAGGCTTTGGCGAGAGAAGATTATCCACAATAGAATCGAGGTCACTCCGAGGAAGAAGGCACCTAGGATCGTCGCCCTTGGATAGGTGGCCGGAGTGGTGGAGGATGATTGTCGTCCAATGATGATCCAACGTCCCTTTGACCTTTGCTCGTCGATCACGTCAACTAAGGTGTAGTGGATACGGTCGAAGTATTCTTCAATGGTGTCGTCGAAATCAAAGCCCACGTCAAAGAATGGTGATTGGATAATGTCGACTTGATCTCGATCGTCATGCACAAATCCAAAGTTCCATTCGGGGTCCGCCATGCATTCTCGCCAAGGGTTGAAGGAGTACCCAAGGGGAAAGGAGGTGGAAGGGCATCGTCTTCTTCTCCTCTTGGCTTCAAAGTTCCCACGGGAGAGAGTAGGGAGAGAGGGTGGTGGGAGAAGAGGGAAGGGGTGGGCGGCGGGATTCCCAAGGAAAAAAAGGGGGGGAGGCCGGTGGATGCAAAGGGAGAGGGGCTAGGGTTTGGAGAGATTAGGTTTAGTGGAGTGTATGGGAGATTAATCAAAATCTGAGAATTAATTTCAGATTTGATTAGGTTTGGGAGGGAATTGACTTGAATTTGAATTTCAAATCAAAGGCATTAATGCCTTGAATGTGGGAGTTAATGAGGGGAGCAAAGAGGGGGAGACCGGCGGTTTGAAGAGAGGGGGAAGAGTTTTAATTCAAATTCTGAAATTAATTTCATGATTTGAAAATTTGGGAGGGAGATTTATTTGAAATTAATGTTTTAATTTCAAATGGGGGAGGGGTTTAATGTGGCAATTAGTGAGGGGAAGTCTCATAGGAGGCCGGCGGCATGTAGAGGGGAAGGAGGGATTAAGGGGGGAACCAAGCTCTTTCCAAAAAGGAACGAAAAGTTGGAGGGAAATTAATAACTCCTCCAATTAGGTTTCATATGAAATTTGAATTTGAAAACTTTCACTTTTTAGATTTCGCAAATAAGGAAGGTTCTCGAATTTCAAAATTTTGAATTTCAAAATTCGGTAACTCCTCAATTTAATGCGAGACATCGATCAAGGAGCCATCATGATGATTGATATCATCATTATGGTTTGAGGCAAGCATGTGGCCGGCGGCCAAAGGAGGAGGGGCTTTTGCCGTCGGGTTGGGGATCTTGAAGGAGCTTGGAGTTGAAGTGGAGGAAGTTAGTGGATGAAATGATGTGTGGGATACGGGAACGGGTGTGTAGTCGGCGGCTATGGGAAGAGCTAGGGCCGGCGGGTTGGGGAAAGAAAGAAGAGCGGGATGAAGGGGATAAACCACGAGCCACGGACTCTATCAATGACCGGTGGGTATTGCTTTTGCCCTCACCTTGGGCTTTCTCTCTCACTTCTCTCTAGCTCTCATGCAAGAAGAGTAAGAAGAAACAAAATAAAATTCTCATTCAATAATTCATCATCCTCATTACATAAGAAATGGCCATATATATAGGCCTCAAAATGACAAAGGAAACAAAAGGCTAAAATGCCCCTTGTGCTACAATAGCGACTAAATACCCATAAGTGTAAAAACGGAAAAACTGAAAAATAAAATAAACTACTACATAAAATGACTTAAAATAAAACTCCTGATCGATCTCCGGTATCTCCGATGGTAAACGTGTCGAAATTGCTGACGATTTCCTCATCACAAACCCTAAAAATTAGCTCATGAGGTTGACAGTAACGTGCATGAACTGTAGCAAACAAAGGCCAATTTCAAAGAAATTTTAACTGGATAAAAGTAACCGCTTTCATAAGCAAGAACAGAGAGAGATACCTAGCCCCCCTACAATAATTGCATTTTCTATGATCCCACATCAATGAATCAATAAAATATAAGGGAATTAAAACTAAAAGGTCCCCAAATATTTAGACGCTTTGCAAATATAGTGTAGATAAGTTTCCTTCGACAGGCTGGTCTTCTGCCAGAAAGATAAAATCCCACTGTGTTAAGATGAATGAGAGGATCCAAAGAATTTCTATAGACACAAACCCAAACAAACTATGAATATAGGAATTTCTATCAAGTTCTTGCAGTTTAAGATATCTAAAAAAAACTTCAAAAAAATATATGATCACAAACCATAAATTGAAGAGCAAATGTGCTGATGCTTTGAAGGTCCTAAATTAAAAACAGAAAATAAGCTTCAAGGGATTATATATTGAATAGCAAGAAAGCTATTTTACTTTTTTCTTAATGTTTGGGTCTCTACTTTGAAGTAATCGTTCAACTTCAGGAGCAAGATCCCGTGCCATTTCAGAAGAACAAATATTCCCCAAAGCACATAGAGCAAGACCAACGATATACTGGTTTGAATGGTTGAGATCTCTGTCTACGGGTCAAGGGAACCAAATAAGAATTTCAAACAAGCCATGTTAGCTAAAAGTTGTAATAAGTACAAAATAGGTCCAAATAAACAACAAAAGTTACTGGATACTGTTTTAAGGAGTTTGTGACCAGCATGAGAACTTCCTGTCTCTCATCAAGAAGTAACATAAGACCAAGATAGCCTATTCGTTTCTCAGGAAACCCAGCAGATGCTATCAATTTGAGACATTCCATTTGCCCAAAATGAGTGGGATAACCAAGCATGTGAATGAACATAAGTTTTGCAAGGTTGCGATGCCTATATTCTTGGTCATTGTCACTAACTGCAGCACGGATAGCAGCACACTCTTTTCTCACAACAGCTCGTTCTTCAGCAGCAGTTTTGCAGGCCCTTATGGCTCTAATCATATCTCTGCAATCACAAATTAAATGCCACACAGAAGATACGTAATTCAAGTATATCGTAAATGACGGATTCAAATAGAATAACACATTACAGTGGTAAAAGAAATGGTAAAACAGTTAATGCAGACAAAGCAGGCTTATTTCATAACGTTATGATTAAGAAAGATAAGCCCAAAGCAAGAAAATATCTATAGGAAGTAAGACTTCCCTTTGATCTACTATATCTAAATTAGTAATCTTCCTCTCTCAACTATAACAGCTGAAAACAATAAAAATGGACAAAGCAGCTTCATGTAGGGCCATGGATGATTCCTTTAGTTGAATTCTGCAAGCAAAGTTTTCTAAAATTACACAGGAAAGCGTCAAGTACATAAAAAAAGGGTAAAGTTAAGCAAAACAAGTCAAAATAGTTTTGTTTATCTAACTTTGTCAAAGGTATGTTTGGGCATTACATAGCAACACAAAAAATGCATAAGTAGCCAGCCAAACTGAAACTCTTACAAGTTCTTAAAATTCACAATCATGGCATTGTCATAATACAAACTGTCTGTGGTAGCACAACGACTACTAGTCGACAACAATTGTCTTAGACAATAGAAATATCATCCAACAAGGGGAAAACAACATGTTCGATAAAATATTTAACAAAACAAAACTGTTGAATCTATATATATATATATATATATATATATATAGAGAGAGAGAGAGAGAGAGAGAGAGAGAGAGAGAGAGAGTTGCTAGTCTTATTCTAACTGCTCATGTCCTCCTTAAGAAACTCTAGCCAAATTATAAATAATCTCTACAAAATCAGCCCTATTCAAATTCGTAAGCTATACCTCGTCATAGCCATCCCATTCACAATCAGAACCCCCCAAGGGGGGCCGACTGAACCAGATGAATTGGTCCCTAGTGGACCGGTTTTTGTCTACAGGCGGTGGGCCCAAGGGGGGCGGAACCATGGAGAGAGGGGGCGGCTAAGTAGATGGGGCCCACTAAATAATTAAGCATTGTATTGGAGAGAAATTTCAAATTAGGGGCTGTTTAGGGATTAAACTTTTGTCCTTTTGATTTTAATTAGCTCGGGTTAGGGTTATCTTGAATTTGGTAATCAGAATTTGAGATCTTGGTGTTGGTTTTGGGCTCTAGACTTTGGCTAGAGATTTGGATAGTTGAATCTTCCTCTCAATTGAATATTCATTATATATGGTTGTTTCTTGTCCCTCTACTATTGAATTTAAAGTGTTTTCTCCTTGATTTTACTACAATTTTGGCAAAAATTGTTGTTTATTGAAATTCTGCTATGTTTTCCATTATTCTGGGTTGTTTTATATCAAAATGACATCAGAGCATGTCAATCTAAGGGATATCAATGGTCGGAAGGAATGTTGAAGTCTTGGAGGGAGAACTTGGACAACTCAAATCAAATTTTGAGGAAAAGATTTTTTATTTTCAAAATCAAATCGCATCCGTTAATGAAAGGATGGAGGGAAAGTTCGCCTTGGTGGAAGATATGCTGAAGAAATTACTAGAAGCCAAACCCAATCCGACAACATCGGAAGCAATAGAAACTATCGGTGATCATGGAAGAGGTGAGAACCCTAACACGTTTAGGGGAAGGGAAAATCCATAAGTGATCTTAGAGGGTGAAGAAAGAGTGTCTCCTCTAGAATCACTTTCTAAGGAGGAGATGAGCATTGGCTACAAAAGAAGGGGTGCTGATTTTTTGAAAAGAGATGATGATTTCGATTGCCGGGGTGCTGGTTTTGAAAGCAGAAGAGGGGACTTGGATGAAGAGTTTGGGTATGATCGCCGGAGAGAAGATCATGACAACTGTTGAGCATCTCCTCTACGAGGGATGGGAGGCTATAGAGGATTCAAGGGAAATAGGGATGACTCGAAGGTGAGGAAGCTGAAGATGTCAATCTTTGAGGGAAAAGATGAAAATGGCTTGATCTATAAAGGGGATGATCCTTTGCAGTTAACGAGTTGACAGAGTAGGAGAAATTGACAGCTACAAGACTGTGCTTAGAAGGGAATGCACTAGCATAGTACCAATGGAGGAAAAGGAGGCGACCCATTTGGAGTTGAAGGGAGTTCAAGAATTGCTTACTAGAACGTTTCTGAACCAGTAGGGGAGGAGACTTCTATGAGCAGTTCTTTGCCCTACGCAGGAGGGGACCATGGCAGAGTACAGTGACAGGTTCGAGTACCTTGCTAGCCAGGAGCCAGCTAGATTGACTCTCAGAGACAGTACTAGAAGGAAATTTTAAGAAGGGGCATAAACTTGAGATCCGAGCAGTAGTTAGGGTGATGAGGCCACGAGACTTGGGGGGAAGCCATAGAGCTAGCGTAGTTGGTGGAGGACCATAAGTATCTGGAGAGAGGGTTAGGGGGGAGCAGTTCAGGGGTTCATATAGAATGACCACTACCTTCTTAGCTCCCAAGGTGCCTGCACCAGGGAGTTTAAGAGAAATACCAAGGGAGAAAGCTGGAGGAGGGGGTAATTTCAAGAAGCTTATTGAGAAGGAGACACAAGAGAAGAGGGATAGGGGGTTATGCTTCAGATGTGATGAGAAATACATGCCAGGGGAATAGGTGTAAGGACCGAACTCTTCAGGTTCTCACCGTCTGTGATGAAGAGGAAACTGAAGAGGGAGGTGAGAGCTGGTCAGTGGTGGAGGAAGAGAAGTTGCATCTGGATGTTGCAGAAGTCTCTCTAAACTCTGTGGTGGGATTCACCCCAAATCACAACATGAAAGTGAAGGGAGAAATTGCTAATAGAGAGATAGTGGTGCTGATAGACAGTGTAGCAACCCACAATTTCATCTCCAATCAGATTGTCGGCCTATTGGAGGTAAAATTAGTGGATACAGATAGCTATGGGGTGATGATGGGCACGAGAAAGGTGGAGATGTGTAGAGGAGTATGTAGGAGAGTGGTGTTGACCATTCATGGGATCCAGGTGAGGGAGGATATTATTCCCTTGGAATTGGGGAGCACTGATGTCATCCTGAGAATGAAGTGGCCACAGACCTTGGGAGATACCAAGGTCAATTGGGGAGTACTTAGGATGGAGCTAGTGGTAAGGGGAGGAGGATGGTGATTCAGGGAACGCCAGGCTATCCAAGGCTGGAGTATCTCTCAAATCTCTTATCATGACCATACAGGAGGTGGGAGGAGGATTTTTGGTGGAGCTGCATCGCTTGGAAGGGGTCATACTGGAGGATGAAAGAGACATTTCTACTTCAGTACAGACACTCATACAGTAGTTCAGTGAGATTTTTCAACCTCCCCAAGGCCAACCTCCACAGAGAGAGCTGGAGCATGCCATTACTTTGAAGGAATGGGTGTCACCGATTAGTGTTTGTCCGTATCGCTATCCTCAATTCAGAAGGATGAGATTGAGAAGCTGATCTGTGAGATGTTAGAGGTGAGTATCATCAGGCCTAATGTGAATCCTTTCTCTAGTCATGTTTTACTGGTCAAAAAGAAGGATGGGAGCTGGATGTTTTTTGTGGACTACAGAGCACTGAATAAGGGGACAATATCGGATAAGTTCCATATTATTGTGATTAATGAGCTCTTAGATGAGCTGTATGTAGCAGTGGTGTTTTCCAAACTGGATTTGAATTCAGGGTATCATCTAATCAGAATGAAGGAGACAGAAGTTCCGAAGACAACTTTCAGGATACATAAGAGACAATGAGTTTCTAGTGATGTTGTTTTGGCTTACTAATGCCCCTGCTACTTTCCAGTCTTTGATGAATATAGTGTTCAGGTCATAACTCAGGAAGTTTGTCCTGATTTTCTTTGATGGCATACTGGTGTACAACAAGACTAAGGAGGAGCATTTGGAGCACTTGAGGTTAGTGTTAGTTGTTCTACAGGAGCATCAGCTGAGGGCCAACCTAAAGAAGTGCAACTCCGCACAGGCTAGTGTGGAGTATTTGGGACATGTGGTATCCCTGGAAGGAGTGACGATTGATCAAACAAAAATTAAAGTAATGCAGAAATGGCCTCTGCCTTAGAACTTGAGGGAGTTGAGGGGTTTCCTAGGACTAACTAGTTACTACCAAAGATTTGTAAGGGGGTACAGTACCATAGCTTGGTCATTGACTGACCAACTGAAGAAGGATAGCTTCTTGAGGGGAGAGGCAGTGACCCAGGCTTTTGAGAGACTGAAGAAAGCCATGACTAAAATCCCAGTTTTAGCTCTTTCGAATTTTAGACAGATTTTTATAGTAGATATCGATGCATCCGAATATGCGTTGGGGTCGTACTCATGCAGAACCACAGACCTATAGCATTACACAGTCAAGTGCTGTCAACTAGAGCTAGTCTGAAGTCGGTATATGAAAGGGAATTGATAGCGATTATGTTGGCTATTCATAAGTGGCGCCTGCACTTGATGGGTAGGCATTTCATTGTCATGACAGATCAGAGGAGCTTGAAATACTTGTTAGAATAATAATAGTGACTAAGGATCATCAGAGGTGGTTGTTCAAACTGTAGGCTATGATTTTGAGATCCAGTACAAACCAGATTTAGAAAATAAGGAGGCGGATGCTTTATCAAGATGTATTGGGGAGCTCCAGGATATGGCAATTTCATTACCACTAATGGTAAACTGGACTTCTATAAAAGAAGAGAGCATGCAGAATGAGGAGATGAGGACGATTAGAGAGGATTTGATGAAGGATACGAGTAGCCATCCGTAGAGAGACTTTTATATTATGGGAGATTTGTGATGCCACGAACCTCCATCCATATTCCCCACCTACTGCATGAGTTTCATGGGAATGCAGTTGGAGGCCATTTTGGGATAGAGAAGGCATACAGGAGACTAGCGGCTGAGTTATATTGGAAGGGTATGCATAAGGATGTGGAGGAGATGGTGGCAAGGTGTATGTGTGTTAAAGAAACAAGTACATGGCTATAGATCCAAGTGGGTTACTACAACCATTATCACTTCCAAACAGGGTATGAGAGGAAGTGTCCATGAATTTCATAAATGGCCTACCACGATCGGAGGGGTTCACAGTTATTATGGTGGCGGTTGATAAGCTGAGTAAGTATGCACATTTCATCCTCTTACGACACCCCTACACCGCAGTAATAGTGGCAACAGCATTCATCAGGGCGGTGGTTAGATTACATGGGATTCCAAAGTCGATAGTGTCTGACCGAGACAATGTGTTCCTCAGCCAATTTTGGAGGATTTGTTCAAGTTGCAGGGCACTATTCTCAAGAGAAGCACCACCTACTATCCTCAGACATACGGGTAAACAGAAGTAGTAAACCGGAGTTTGGAGACTTACTTGAGGTGTTTTGTTTCTGAAATATCGAGGATGTGGGAAAAATGGTTAGCATGGGCTGAGTATTGGTACCATACATCGTACAATTCTACATCTCAGATGACTCCTTTTAATGTATTGTATGGAAGGGACCCCCACACTTATTGCACTTTGGGAGAGGAAAAATACTAGTTTCTTCAGTTGTGCAGTACTTGAGGAAATGGACAAGATGTTGGAGGAGTTGAAGAAGCATCTGTTGATGGCACAACAAATCTTGAAGAAGCAGGCAAATTCCCATATGAGAGACATACATTTTGAAGTTGAGGAGAAGGGGTTCTTAAAACTGCAATCCTACAGGCAGAGGACAGTTGCTAATAAGAGGAACGAGAAATTGGCCCCGAGGTACTTCGGCCCCTATGAGATATTGGATATGATCAGAGCAGTGGCGCACCATCTGAAGTTACCCCCATTCGCCACCAGACACCCCATTTTCCATGTCACAATTGAGGAGAGCTCAAGGGGAGCATGCAATTAGTGTAGAGTTACTAGCTACACTAATAAAGGAGTTGGAAGTGGTCTTAGAACCACTGGAGCTAAGAGGGATAAGATTAGTTAAAGAGGAAAATAAAGAGGTGCTTAATCAATTTATCACCATATGATGTAGACAAAGGGGGGGGGGGGGGGGGGGTCAACACGAGTCCAAAATAAATCAAATTTTGGCTTCCCTTGAGTTTAGTGGCTCAATCAAAATTGAGCTGGAATTTTAGCTCATTTATGAGCTGGAATTTTAGCTCATTTATGAGCTGGATTTTAGTTCATTAAATGGAACTAAAATTTAGCTCATTATTAGCTATGATTTTAGCTCATAGTTATCTTTTTATTTAATATAATTTTATGCTTTTTATGTTTTAGTTATTGTCGTCTCTTGGAATTCCAAACCGGCCTTTGGAATTCCAAGAAATGTCTTTTCCCATGAGGTGACTCCTTGGTTTTCATCATGGCTTTTAGTATTTTGTGCATTTGCCCCCTTGGATACCGGCCGGCCGCTGGTTTTCTCGTGCCTGGGCTCTTTTCCGAGGTCGTGGCCCCTTGGTTCCGTGCGGCCACCTTGTTTCCCGCGGTGGCTGCTTCGGTTCCTGGTTTGGGTTGATTTCCGTGAGCATGGGGAAGGATTTCTATGCTTATGGTGCTTAGTTTCTTGTGTTAGAATTAATGTAATGTGTCTCTTGGTATTCCTCTTTCATACCTATAAATATGGGAGGATTTGTAATGTTTGAAAAAAGTGAATGATAAGTTATTTTTGGAAGTTTTAACCTGCGGGTTGGCTTTGGAAATCCTGCGGGCTCTTTCCACCCTTTCTTTCTCATTCCCTCCGGAAATCCTGCGGGCTCTTTCCAACCTTTCTTCTCGGGCTTCTAACCTCTTTCGTCTCTCCGCAAGTGCCACTCCACCTGTATCCCTTTTCTCTAAGTGCAGCAACTTTAGGGTGTCGTCATTTTGTTTGCAAGAGTCGTTTGTATTGGTGTAAGTTTTCTTTTGTTTAGTTTAAATTGAAATGTAATAGTTTGTTCTTTCCTACTTCTCGTCCTTAGTCATTTTCATCGGTAGAAGTACGTCGTGTCTTTTGTGATCAAGAGATATAGGGTCCCCTATATTTTTTTGATCGCATCACCATACAAGGAAACCTCCAAACTTCCGAAGACTATATTGTTGAATTGATTAATAGTGTTCAATAAGATTTATGATGAGATGCTTCTATCTATGTTATTGTTAGATAGATTAACGTTTATCTCTTTTAACTAAGAAGGATTTCCAATGGGATAGATATCGCCAACTCAACAATACAAAATCAGATCCCTATTTCTCCATTCAACAATGCTTCTATTAGTCCGAACAAAGTTTTTTTCAGCCCAGGGGAATTAATAATGCATAGAAAAGACTTTTTTTTTTTTTGGTTGCCAATCATGGTGTTATTGACTAAGATTAAGTTGTTTATGTGTGTGCTTCATTATCATTAAGTAAATTATTAATTTATTAGTGCTTAATGTGTCACTAATTTAATATCTTTATTTATTTAAGTGTAGTTCTGCCATTTAAAACAAGACCTGGTTTTATAAATAGTGCCAAGGGTTACATAACTCAGATGGTGATAAATTAAATATTTTTATTCAAGTTCTATAAGAGTTCAAACCCATATGGATGTTTGAAGATTTCCTTCTACTTCTATATGCTTTGAGGATTGAGTGTCCTGCCTTGGACTCGATAACTCGATGTTTTACAAAATTAAAAAATAACTTCATAATTCATTATATGTCTCTTCTCCCCTCCTTTCTCTCTCATTTGTCTCTTACATTCGTCTTTCCAATTTTGCTCTATGAGCTAAGATGGCTAACAATTCTTAATAATGATTAATCATAAAAAAAAAATCCATCAAAGCTACATGTATAAACAAATTTCAATCTAATAACCTAAATTATGCTGCAATGAAAAGTAGACTGAATGCTAACAACCATGCCAAAGTAAAAGTCTCCAATCTCAAAAATATATAATAAAATGAAGTTTATGAGCAAATCAATATGTGATTTCAAAACATACAACATTATAATGGGCTCTTTCCTTCCTATCTAAACCTACATTCTACATTACTTTCTATACTAGTTATGCATCATTAATCTTTTCGTTTACAAAATGATGAGTTAAACATGTACTTAGGTAAAAGCTAAATGTTTTCTATTTCCTCAACATCATCATTAGTATTATCCCAACTATTTGTAGTTGACCTAATGCATATGGATAATAGAAAATGGGAAATGCATTATAGACAAATATTTTAAACTTACACAAGTATAAACTAGTATGGTCAAAAACATGCATCAAAGCATGCTTTGAAGCAAAGAAATTCGATGCTAGGGACTTGTGCTTTCCTCTACCACAAAGTGTAAGCAAGTCGTGAAACGCAACACTGCACGCACATCACATGCTTTGCACTTTAACATGTGGAGCTTGTATCAAGATCGCAACTTGTGAGACAAGTTAGAACTTACAAGTGGTTTATTTCACTGTCGATTCAAAGGTATTTAATCTTAATTCATTGAAAATCGCAAGTATTGCATTTGTCTCCACACATCACATGCAACTCTCAACTCTTCAACTCCTTGTTTAAACAAATGTCATATCAAATGCAAAGCCACTCTCAATAGCCATCTTCAGGTGAATAACAGTAGACATGATATATGAATAGCAAGAAGCATAAGATGCAGGTGACCTCACATGAATATCAAGAGACTCAGAAGTTGTCACAGTATATGTCAAGTATTCTTTCTTCACTTTGCTTTTTATTGTTTTTTCATCTTTTGCATTTAAGCTAATACATAAGATAATTGAGAATTCTTATTCAACTTCTTACATTAATTCTACTTAAAAGTATGCATAAAAAATCTCAATTTAAATATTTTAAATTTGCATTTATAATATTTTTTCTTGTTAATATTTGACTTACAATGCAATAGATCATTTCAAATTATAATTTGCATAATGCTTATTGAATATTTAATATTTCATAATGCTCCATATGATATCTGCAGTTCAATTAACCGAAATATGCACTTTGTTTGAGCTTTGCGCTTCATCTTAGAAAATTCCCTTAGTGCATCACATTGTGCTTTGCTCATTAATAACCTTGGTATGAACATAAAATATTCAATGAAATTCTCAAAATTTTATTAGGCCACACACACCAGAACCTTACAAAAGGCTCACATGATTAATCTACCAACTAGGACCTCGCTAATTTAAAGACAAAATGTTAGGCAGAAGTATCCCGCCTCCACAGCAGTCCCCCCCTTTTGGGGTGGGGTCTACAAGTAACAGAATAATTAGGAGGGAAATTCAAATTAGGAGGGTTATTTTGGATATTTTGCTATTTTTGTATGCTTAAGGAGGATTGTAAACCTAGGGTTAGGTTATCTTGTATTTGCTGAAATTTGGAGAGTTCTGATGTAGGCAAGGGGGGCGTCGATTCTTGCGGAGAGAAGAAACAGATTAGAAGTTGAGACGAAGAGAAGGACAAGCTCGCAAGCTTTCCCAAGAAGGAGAGGAAGAAGTGGAACAAGCTCTCAAGCTTTTTCAAGAAAATACCCTCGGACTTTTATGTCCAAAAATCACATTATAATATACTCTTAAACCCAATTAAAAGGCCAGAAATAATCCCATAACAGCACCCGAAAAGACAGCACAGGAACCGGGTAAAAAGTTGATTTTCCTTTGTTGGGTGCCCCTGATTCCGATCCCCTGTGTTGCCTTTTCGGTTTCTTCCCTGGCTGTTTTCCCGTGGCTGCTTTACCCGGTTCATGTGCTGTCTTTTCGGGTGCTGTTATGGGATTATTTATAGCATTTTAATTGGGTTTAAGAGAGTGTTATGGTGTTGTTTGGCTGCCCCTTTTATTCTATATACAGGAGATGTTTGTGGCTGTTTTAAAGAGTTTTTTTAGAGTGTTGTGTGCTAATTTTTGGAGTAAAAAAACCTGAGGGTTTTTTCTTCTTTGGGAATAGCTTGCGAGCTGTCTCCCATCTCTTCTCCTCTTTATAGCTTGCGAGCTATATTTCGTCTCGGCTTCTAATATCTTTCTTCTCGCCGCAAATGACCACCCCACCTGTATGTTTCTTCTCAGCAAATTCAAGCTCTTTTAGGTGCCTTTATTTTGTGTTTGTAAGTGTCAAGAGTTGTAAGGTGTTCGTTTTATTTTCATAAGTTTGTAAGAGTCGTCTTTATCTTATAAGAGTTGAAATTTTTCTAATTTTTAGCATTTTCTGTAATTTTCTATAGCCTAGGTTTGTTTTTATTTTGCTTGCAAAAATTAGATTTTTTTTCAAATTTTTGCTTGCATCAAGTTCTTAGGTTTTGTTTGGGCTCTAGCCGCCGCCTAGAGATTATGAGATTCGGATCTTCCTCTCGAATTGAAGATCCATTACACCTTGTTTGTTTTCTTTCATCTACAATTCAATCAAGAGTGTTTTCTTTGTTTTTCCTCAATTAAACTCTAAAAATATGTTTGGCGAGGCAGCTGAAATTTTGATTTCAGCAATTGTTTCTGTTTATTCCAATATTTCCTATTTCAAAACTCCTACATAGTAATCAAGAATGCTAGAAAACGTCATAAACTTGTCCTAGAAATAATAATAGTGCTACAATTTTCCTGATGCAAATGCTAGCTTGTCTGAATTTTCTAGCAAATGCAATCTCCATCATACCTAAAGCAAATACCTTCAGACCAAGAATATACAATCATTAAATGTGTGAACCAACAAACGCCCAATACTGCATTAAAAAATGTGTTGAATTTTTTTTTTTAAGATCAAAAATTTCTTAAATCGCTTAAGGCCTTCCTATTGCACTTTCTCTAAAGCAACAAATAGAATTACTCCATAAACATCCTGCTCACAACATGGAAGTTATCAAAATTGTGTCATTACCTACCGAGTGACCTAAGCATTAAAAAGAACGCAGAAAACAGTCCATCCTAAGCAACAACTTAAACTTGAACAGACAGTCCAAATAGCAATAATGGATCCGTTTGAAAGTTGAACCACAGGATTCTACATGGTGTTTGGCACGTGATGCCAATGCTCAACATAGCATGTGGCATTAGTCCAAAAACGGGAAAACATGGCGTGAGAGAGCACATAAGTTCCTGAATCTTGGAGGACCATTGCGACAATAAAGCACTTCTATCTATCTAGTTGCGACTTCCTAGCTTCAGAAATATTTCTAAAGGAACTTCTTGAAGCTCAAGGTTAAATGTTAAACTTTCCAAACATATCTCTCTGAAATCAAATATTAAGACAACAGAATGGAAACTTCTATAACATTGCTCGGTAGCACAAGCCTAACCAGTAATTTGTACCAAATGTTAGGTATCAAAACTAATTAGATTAGATTTGATCAAAAATTGCTACCAATTGTGTCCGCGGTATCCTCCTGAGGACGAAATGTTCGCCAATTTGTCCCAATAAAACCAAATTTCGGAAAGGATTCAAGAAAGCCGGTTTAAAGAACCGATCATATCTACAGTAAATTATCCAAAAAGTTCCAATGAAAAGATAAAATCTTAGCTCACCTAAGACGAGTCCCGGACGAGAACGGATTCATGGTTAGCTTCTCACTTTACTCGATTCCCGGAATCCCGAGCTACACAGTCGGCGGCAGGAAATTGGATGACAAAACCCGGAGTCTTGGGAGTTGAGGACGAGATCCAGATTAAGGGCGGAGGAAGGGAGATATGAAAGCAAAGGGGGATCGGAGATCGGTGAGCTCTCTGCGTGTGGAGCTATGGCGGAAAAGAAGGGCTGGATCTACGAGCGGAAATGGAGCTGTTTTGTGTTTAGTTCGCTGTCTCTGCTCTCTCTCCGACTTTTTTCATTTTATTTCGAATATATATATACACCTTTAATTTTCTTATAACATTATATTATATAAAAAATAGGGTATTTACATACAGACCACTTCATTTAATGATATTGACATATCTAACATCTAAAATTTTAATATTAGTTTGATATCGCTCATATAAAATTTTAATATCACATATATCACATATATTTCATTCTTACCACTCATTTCACCTTATATATATTTTAATATTTTATTTCATGCACTCATATTTGTTCTATAGATGATAGACATGTAATATTAAAGTTTTAGTTATTATATATGTAAATAGCATGAAATAAAGTGGTATGTATGGACGAGTTGAAG
Source organism: Dendrobium officinale (assembly GCA_019514585.1). Taxonomy (NCBI): domain Eukaryota; kingdom Viridiplantae; phylum Streptophyta; class Magnoliopsida; order Asparagales; family Orchidaceae; genus Dendrobium; species Dendrobium officinale. The sequence goes on along the minus strand of CM033695.1, from coordinate 29,188,801 downwards.
TCTCGAGACAACTGAATCCATTGAAAAATTGTCTGCAGTAGAAAGTGAACCACGTAAATCTCTCAAAATCAGCACCTCCTTTAGCAAGCAGTATCGAGACAAGTTGGTACAAATTCCAATAATACATATAAAATATGAGGTATATCTACAGCATAGCTTGATAACATAAAGTACAATAAAATTAAGCCAAGCCAATAAAAAGAAGATTAAATAAAAAGCATACATACAAGACAGAGCAGAGTCTGATATCAAAACTATTCACCTTGCTTCTTGCCCTTTTCCTGGCCTAAAAATAAAAGAAAAATTAGGACTAAGCTAACACGACTCAAAAAGCTATCATAGCATAAAATACAAATCAACAGCTCAAACCAAAAGAACTGAAAACACTGAATTAATAAACTGAAGTACTGTGTGAAAAGCTGAAATTGAAACATATATTGATAATGAATTTTATTAAGCAATTAAATGACTATTAAAATTGTACTGAAGCTAATTGAAAGATAACCAAATATTTCATAGTAATTATCATAATGACTCTCATGCCTTAATTTTTCATATATAACTATCAATAGAATCCATTCTCACCGCCAGTAAAATCTCATCTAGCCACCAACAAAATCCTTTCTCACAGACAATAATATACTTTCTCACCACCAATTCAAATATTTCAATCACGGATATTGAAAATAAAGTATATTTTACACCACTAAAATAATCACATTATTGTTGTACAAGTCTACAAAAATGCTCTAACGACTGTTAAATAATTTCCCACCTAGTGTTTCATAGTTTGTCAAAACCAAGTTTTTAGAATTTCATCACATTACTGGAGAATGCATATAATTGTATTCTAAAGCTTTAAGTTAATTAAAACACTATTTTTAGATGTTAAAATAAATTTTTAAATTGATAAAAACACGGGGCAAAAAATCTCAAATAAATATTTAAAATGATCAGAATATTTATGCTCATAATATATCAAAAGTAAAAATGAATAAAAATTACTAAAATTAGATAAAACTAAGTTTTATTTAGACTAAATTATAATTTTGATCAGAAAAATCCAAAAAATACTAAATTATTAAAAATTTAAATAAGCAAAATGCAACCTATCTCGACTCGATCAACTTTTCAAATTACTGTGACAGTCGAAAAATGACCAAAAATAGCCCAAAATGAAGTTTCTCTCTCTAAAAATCCTCTCTCTATCTCTCTCTCACTAGGTAGCTGCCTAAACAAAAATGGATCGAATAGAATAGTGAATTTGGATTTTTTTAATTTTAAAATTCAGGTTGGCATCAGCATTCACAGCACCGGGGCTCCAAAATTCACAATTTTGAATTAATTTCCAAATTCTAGAAAGCGCAGCATTAGGGCTCTAAAAAATAACATAGCATCGGGGTGCTCCAAGGGAAAAATTCTAAATTTTACAAACATGCATTAGGTCCCTTGGAACCCACTCCAAAATATATGCATATCTTTTTCATACAAATAGATAATTCTGAAATATATGCAAGAGATTTCAAATATAGAAATTCAATATGTTACCTAATTTCTAATTGAGTCAAACCAGTACAAATAGTACTCTAATCTTGGAAATCTCACATAACGTGCCCTAAGGATGGCTACTCACTTCCGAGGATTGATGCCCTGGTCAACTCCTTGGTGGGTTATCCAATGATGAGTTTCCTATACGCCTACTCTAACTACCATCAGATGAAGATGCACCTTGAAGATTATGAAATAACTACATTTATCATAATAGAAGATTTTTATATCTACAAAGTCATACCTTTCGAATTGAAAAATGTTGAAGTGACTTACCAAAGAATGATGGATAAAGGTTTCAAAGAATAGAAGAAAGAAATATCAAAGTCTATTTGGATGACTTCCTAGTAAAAAGTTGATCTCCCCACCAACATATCAAAGACCTGCATGAAACATTCCTTACTCTCAAAAAGTAGAACATGAGGTTAAATACTCTAAAGTTCACCTTCGGAGAAGTCGCGGGAAATTTCCTAAGGTTTCTCCTTACACCTAACATAATCAAAATCAACACCAATAAGGTACAAGTTATATTCAATATGAAGCGCCCAAAATTCCCAAGGAAGTTCTACGACTCACTAGGTGAATGGCTGATCTCAGCCGTTTCATTTCCCAGTTGGGAGAGAGATGTGTTTCATTCTTCAAAATCTTTAGAAATGCAAAAAAAAAAAAAAAAAAAAAATCTCTTATAAAGAAAATTATAAAATTGCCTTCCAACAATTTAAAGTCCTCCTCACTTCACCGTCACTTTTGCAAACACACTATAAAATGTATGTCATTATTGTTGTGGTTGCCATACACCACTGTTACCCTCCCCCATAATTGCCCACTACCACCTATCATTGGCCATTTCTACCACCCATCAACTACAGCCGATGTTGCCACCACCCACAGCTCGTCCTTGCCACCGCTCGTTGCCACCTTTTATCGGTCATCACTCGTAGTTAGTCACCGCCACCTTTGCTCTCCATTGCTTATCGCCAGCCACTGTAGGCCACAAACCACCTTCACCATTGAGCTTTATAATGCAATTATTTTATTTCAAATCAAATAAAAAGAAGTAATTAACTTCATTTATTTTTAACCCATCCAACCAACTTTAAATACAATGCATTCCTTTTACTATGCATTTTTTTTAAGTAAACCAAATGGCCTCATAAGGACATGTGGTCAAGCTTCATTGACATGGATCAAGCCCTATAATGCATGTATAAGCACACGATTTGATCTATCATTATTGATATGCTACCTAGTATTTGACTGCACACTTTAGGGTTACATACATAACATTCTAGGATAGTTTATCTTATATTCTTCTACGTTCAAGTGATAATGTATGTCACACAGCTTTGTGACATTTCCAAGGATCATTTTAATCTACCTTATGGCATCATTGCATGCATTGAAACCTTGAGTTTATTTTGACTTGATTCCATGTGATAGTCTAGCCATGTTTTGGATAAGCTTTACTTTGACTTATCTATGCTCTATTAGTTAGATCTCTTCCCAATACAGCTGTGACCTTTTAATGGTCATATCCATTATCTTAGTTGTGCTCTTTTGGTCACTAACATCTAGAAAGAAGTTGGTTATGCTCTTTTAGCCATTTTTTTCCTTAATATAGTCAAGCTCTTTGGTTATATTATTTTTGGTACCATTTTGCTCTTTTGAATGGGCCTCTTAGCCAATTCATTATCTTCTCTAGTCATACTCCTTTTCATGGAGCATACCCTTGACTTAGTTATGCTCTTTTAGCTGGGTCACTTCATCGTGTGATCATGCTCTTTTGATCATATTACTCTTGGCTTAATCTTTTTTTAAGCTAATCATGCTCTTTTAGTTGAGTTTTTATATTAGCTTAATCATTCTCTTTTGACTCACTCAATCTACTATTTAGCCATACCTTTGGTTAGATACTTTAGGCTTAATTATGCACATGAAATCAAGCCATTCATTCCTTATAACTAGATAACCTTTACTCATACTCACCCTCACACTCTTTATTTGGAGCTGCTTTTGAATGTCTAAAACTTTCTATCAAAGTGTTTGTAACACATTTAATTACTTTAATCTTTTAAGCTTGATAGTTGATGTTCTTAAATATCATCTCTTTCAAAATGATTCATCTGTATATGTATAAATTACGTCAACACAAATTGGGTAGCTAAGTCTACCCTTAACTTTAGGATTAGCCTATGACTATAAAAGGTTGAGTATTATTATTGAATGATTGTTCAACTAATAATAGAAATCATCATATCATACTCAAATCTCATGTGACTTGTTCAACCATACAAATAACCTAGAACATATCATATAAATCAATTTTAAAATTAAATAAACTATTTTAGACTATATGTGAGGAGGACATTCTTGAAAAATCTTTGATTATTATCTTTTCAAATTTTATAAATACATATCTATTCATTTTCAAGCACTTTCAACACCATTAAATCTATTTTTAAATTTAACAAGAAAAAACAAATAACATTAATACGACGGATCTTAGTTTATTTAGATTCTTGAGATGAGCTAGCTTGGTATCCCATCACAGTCATATAAGTTGACCTCCACACTTTGAATATTGCAAACACTTAAGTACCATATTAGGGCACACCCTTAGCCCTTTAGCTTAGGGTTAGGTTGCTATGACATACAAATGTGCTTAAGTATTTATCATTTTTTTTTTTGAAAGCTCAAATCTCCAATAATCTTAGGCAAGATTGAATCGAAGCCTGCACAAAGATAAATTTGCTGGAATTAATGCCCGCCAAATTGGCTTGGACAAGTCATGCAGAAGCCAAGCATGTTAACACCGGTCAAATTGGAGCCCTAATGAAGTTGAACCAGTTCAAAATGGCTGTCGCTCTCTTCCTCTGATTGACGATGACTGTGATCACACTACAATTCATGCCTCGCTAATGCAACAACACTCACAGTTCTAATTGACAACAAGCAACATTTCATCACCTTTTATTGCTACAAAAAAAAAAAAAAGGCCCTTAGAGTTCTCATTATTTAGCTTAGCCATTATTCGATCGTATAGCCCTGCACAAATTGAGGCTTATTTTTTTATGATTCGAAAAATAATAATATATTTATTTTACTTTACATTTATTTTTCTTCCAAACGAACAACCCTTAAAGATTTATTTGAATCAGCTTTACTCAATGCATTATTTTTCAAATCATTGTCACATTTCTATTTGGCTTGTTGCTTTCTAAATTTTTTTTATAAAATTTGTACAATGATAAGCTACTTTTTACAACTCAATTTAAGCTGTGTTTGGGACGGATTTTTTACTATTTCTTAAAACAACTTTCTAATACAAAAATTATTAAGGTCATGAAGCTATTTATAATACCCTTAGGAGCACATTTTGAAAAGTTGCAGCTTATTATGAATAAGATTGTAAAATTATTGAAGAAAAATATATATATTTTTTAATTGTTATACGTGATTATAAAAAATTTTTATGTTGAAAAGTTAGTTAATGGCTATCACAAAACTATCACACTCTAGCAAATTTGATTCTCAAAATCAACCCATCATTTATGAAAAAACAGTAAAAAAAATAAAAAATAAAAAATAAAAAACTAAAGAAGGAGCCCATTTCCTAAATGATTTTTTCCCGGTGGTAGGGGTTTGCTAATCGCAAGGCCCTATTACTAACATCCACACTATTCTGAGTATTTTCTGACGTGCAACTAAGGAATATATAATCATTAAAAATATCAAGAAAGCTTAAATGAAATTAAAAAAATAAATCCATCAAAATTAAATAATTTTTTTAATAAATTTGTATTTAAATCCTTAAATTCTATTATTTTTATTTATATTATTATTTTTTAAATGAGCCAATTCACGAGTAACAGCTCAATGGCTTGCAGAAGTAGAAAAAATATAATGCTGAATACTGCAGAGCATCAATGACTAGATAGCTGAAGAATATTTCCAGAATAATATATATATATTGGTAATAAGAGCAGTTTCTGCAGCTTCCAGTAGTCATAGAACAGACCAAAGCATTAAGGATGCTGCCTTTGGCTTTCAGTATGTGTTATGTAAAAAAAAATGATTAAACTCTCCAATAAAAGTTCAATTTATTCTATAAATGAATTCTTAGTTCATTAGGATATTAGAATTTCTTTAAAAGCTAAGCAATATAAAAGAAGAAGGAACAGAATTAGCCTCTCAGCCCAACTTCCTTACACACCTGAAGAACCAAGTAACAAACACCGGTACGGGCAAAGATAGGTTCTTTAGTATAGAAAAGATCATACAAATTCGCAAATGATAAGTTCATAAGAAAGGATTTTTTAAGGGTCTGTCTGAAGTCCAAACAACAGCAGGCCAATTGTTATTCTTGCATGGAAATCAGTTCAGAAGAGAGTACCTTAAGCCTGTTTATGAAAGCCACTTAAAACAAACTCCCTTGAAACTGAAAACGGACGAGAGAAACAGACAGCAGACAATGCTTCAAATAAAATTCTCCAGGCAATATAGTGCTTCAGCAGAATCATTGATCGGGTGAATCGGAGCGGATGGCTAAGAAGAAATCACCAAAACTCGCATTAGCCGAATGCAAACTGAGAAGATTGATTGTTGCAAATGAACTGGTTTAAATTCAGTAAACAAAAAGGAGACACAAGAAGATAATACATTTAGCATGATACATAAATGCAGTAAAAGCGGACGAAGAGTTAACAACATCAACACTATGTCTCACCACGTGGGGTCGGCTACATGAATACTTTTTCGCCATTGTGTCATGTTAAAAGTCAAAATCTCATTTAAATCTAATAAAGAAAGATCATTTCTAATATTTTCTAACCAAGTCCTTTTAGGTCTACTTCTACCTTTCTAAACATAAGTCAAATCTAATACCTCTACTTTTCTTACTGGGTCATCGGAAGGCCTCCGTTTAATGTGACCAAACCATCTAAGGCGACTTACACTAATCGTATCTTATTTTCTAACAAAGTTATTTTTGTTTTAAGCTTCATCAAAATCTATTTTTAATAATAGCACAATCAAATATATATCAATATAAGCATGTTTATAATGTCTTAAGACAGCTTCTGCAGCAAACTCATTATGCTTTAAAATTTGTAAACCAGTAACTTTGACTGCAGGTAATTTGGGTTATTTGAAGAAAAAGTATAAAAGCATTATTCTATTTTGCAATTATGAGAGAGAGAGAGAGAGAGAGAGAGAGAGAGAGAGAGAGAGAGAGAGAGAGAGAGAGAGAGAGAGAGAGAGAGAGAGCGCAGTATGTTGAAAGGAAGGTCATGTTGATGGAACTGCAAGCATCTTCTTAACTTAACTGAGCCTTCATAATTAAGGGGACATTGCTTGCATCATATACATGTTCTGATGGAAAACAAGCAAGGATCCAACTCTACTTGGTGATAGTAGGTCAATTCCCAAATGACTAGATAAGATTTCATTGCCATACAAGCAAAATACTAAGGGCATATGTGATCAACCGCAGATTCAAGGCATAAATATGAACAAGGTATGCACATACTGTAATGAAAAGTAGGGCAGTAGGAGAGACGGATCGGATGTTAGGAGAGAAAGATCTAAAATATAGCTTAAAATTTCCTATTTATAGAAATAGGGCAAACAAATTAAATCTAAATTAATCATATTGAATACTTCAAAATTAAAACTAATACTATCTAAAAGGATAATTAATTTTTATTAAAATTAAAAAAATCAGATAAAATAACTAAAATAAATCATAAATCTAATTTCTTGTACTGCACTAATTTCCTTGGGCCAAGATAAAACTCTTCTCCAAAAGTTTTACACAAAAGCACCTTTTTCTACGAAGTGGCCATGTTGGAACCATGGAGAAGGGGGAAGAACTGATTCATGAACAAATTTATCGTCATCAACATATGTACTCTGATCATACAGAAAAAGATTTGGAGACTTAAAACTCGGGTGGCAACATGCATCATCAGATATAATCTTCCAAGTAGTCATTATAAAGTATTGCATAGTCACGTATCAATGGCAACAAGGATGATTCAGGTTTTGTTTGTGACGGCTTTTTTATTGTTTTTTAAAAAAGCTTTTTAGTATAAATTTTTTAATTTTTTAACTAAAAAACTGCTTTAAAAAGCAGTAAGAAAGCCATCCCAAACGAAGCCTCAATCTATGATGTAGCAACGGCATAGCAAGCCTAGGCACAACCTGTATCTCTATAAGGAGAGGGGTTGGAAATTTTAACTGTACGGAATACAAACAAATGATAACTACCTCTGACAATAACTCTGGTACAATTTCTAACTCAAGCTAGTCTATAGGCATAACAAAATCATCAAGCTCACAATCTTGCAAAGGTTCAACCACGTTATAATGCTCAGGTTTAGGTGCATAAGGACGTGAACGTAATGGGATTCTTGGATTTGCTGGAAAGTTAAGAACTTAGGGCAGCAGGACAAACACATGTAATGAGTTCATCAAGTTTCCTTCCAATAGATATAATAGCTTTCTCCAGGAGATGCTTATAATCTATATGAAACATATGATAAAAATAATAACATTGACTCTTAGATAAATATTAATAATTTTGAAACTCTACGAGTGTGCTTTTGTGTTTTATGTATCTTTTACATAAAAGCTATGTATATTGAACAATTTAATCTCGATGGCTATATGATTGATAATATATTAAATTTTGAAAAAGCTAGAGACTAGGCTCAAGCTTTAACTTCAAGAAAAAGCTCGAGACTAGATTTCAAGAAATTTATAATGTCAAATTATTGTAATTATTCCTTCTTTCAATGTGATTTCAGGATAAGTTGGGGAAGATGAAAATTTGGTGTAGTCTAAAGTTTCTTGACAAAATCTTCTGCAGCTCAGTTGCTTGGATCGGTATGGATGCAATTTTGGATCACAGGAGAATGGATGTGGGCATCTACGACTGGGATGACATTTGCAGTTGAGATATAAAAGGTACACTATCAAGGAGGCGGGCAAGGAAGATGTCAAAAGCGTAGGAACTAAACTTGATGTGATAGAGGAGATGAAAGATGTAGGAGTCAGCAGACAAGATGCAATTGTTAGGGATAATCTAAGTGCGAATTATGACGAATTTTACAAAAGGTAAAATGATTAGGTACAATCAAAACATAGATCATATGCGACAGGAACAAATGAAAACATGAGAGTCATCGCAAGAGGAGTGCCGCAAATCAAACACCATATGAGGGATCCCATGAAGGAGATTAAAAGGGTTTGCAAGGATGGGGATTCAGATATAGAATGGGATAAGGCCCTGATACCAAATGATGCTGAGTAGAGCAATAGGAGAGAAATGACGTATTATGAGAGGGAAATCTGAGAATGAGAGAAGCGGGAAGACAGGAAATTCCAACTTTTATTCATCAATCAAATGTTCTAAAATATAGCCTAAGGATCATATTCATACAAATAAAGTAATAAAATACAATATTAAAATCAAATCTAATAGCATCTAATCTCATAATTCAAATTCAAACCTAAGATTACCCAAATAAATAAATAATTTTCATTTCAATTAAAATAAATATAAAAATCTTAACTTAAATGATATAATTAAAATCAATATTTTCAAAGTATTAAGCACGATGCAATGTGCAAAGTGCAAAGTGCAAAGTGAAGTGGTGCTTTATGAACGAGTATCTTTTATATATATATATATATATATATATATATATTCATTATGTGCATACAATAGATCATTTAATCAACTGAACTTAAACCACATTAGGCAATAATTTTTAATAAACATAACATGTTAAATAATAGAAATTTTTAACAATTTGAAAAAAAAAAATCAAAGAAATAAATAATAAAATGATGAAAAAATGCCTTGAAAATCAAGAATAGTCAGGAGATGGAGAGCAACCAGCTAGAGGAGAAAAGATGGAGGCAATGTGAAATGAGAGTGAATATGAGGCATCTAGAAATATTCTTTAGAAGAATCTTGCGAGTGAGAATTTGCTAGCACAAGCAATAAGAACTGGTAAGAAGCGCCCAAAAGAACTAGCGGACATAAGAGAGCGATGAAAGAACCATCAAGAAAAGAATAACTCCAAGACAAGTGAAAACAGAATCAATAAGCAATGATTCAATCACTAGGAGAAACTATGAGAAGAAGAGAATGCTCATGCCTAATTATTATGACAGTGCTAAATGGAACCCTGAAATTTAAACCAAGATTTTATTATGATTCGGAGTCAAGTGCACAACACTACAATAGATGCGGCGATCCAACAAAGCGGCACTATAGGCAAACTTTGCTACGAACTTGCATTTCAGTTGAAATATAAATAAGATAGATAATTATTGATTATACTATAATAAGATTGATAATACTATAAATCTGAAAAGGATGTAAGAAAAAAATTTAGGAATGTAGAAGCAATAAAATCTAGAAAACATGCAAATAGGATTGGCCATACTAATTGAGGATTGACTCAATACAGGGGTGTACTTTTTGCAAAACACACACACACACACACAATTGATGAGGAAGAAGGCATGGTTTTGAAGAAAAATAGGCCTTACATTTTAGCTGGTTTTAAATGTTCCATCACAATTCCAGTAGGTGGAGTAAAGTTCGAAGAGTTCATGCTTGTACTTGTTAGTCAAGATTTAACAGAATGCTTTTTATAGAATGAACTGCAATCAAGTTCAGTGATTTACCTTTAAAAACCCTTGTGAATAATTAAACTAAGCTTACCAAAAGTTATAGCAGAACAATGAAATAGCCTTGTTAATTATGGTGTACTCTGCATTTTAATCGTCTACTATTGGAACAAAAAAATCATAAAGCATTACAACTTTTATCAAATGGATGCCGTTACCAAGCAAAAACTTTTACCGGGACTGTGACATAATTAAAAAAAAAAACTAATAAGCATTTCCATTCTATTATCCACACAATTTTAACTCATCCTAGACCACTTATGTACATATATTTACAAATCTATTTATATACAAAAGAAACATGTAGGAGGGAAATTTAAAAGTCACAAGGTGCATGAAACAATATGGATACTAAGGTTGGACAGCATAATAGTTACCTAAGGGGAGACGATCAACGAATGGAAACGACCAAGAAAGCCAAACTAGTAGAGGCAAATGATCAAATTAGTTGGCAGGGGCTAGGAAGAGTCGACTACTTACATGTGGGTATTATAGATTAATGGACCTATAAGGGCATAAAGAAAAAAATGTGGTATTCTAATAACCAATCTCCACCATTCCTATCATTTTTTCTTAAAAAAATGAAATACAAAATAGAACAAATAATATGAAAAAGAAACGGCTAATTAAATATGAAAGTAAACAATAAAGAAGGCGATGTCAGGAAGAAAACTTAAAAAAAAAATAAAAACTGGTGCCCAAAAAAAAAACTATCTTAAGCATCCTCCAAAAACCAACAATCCAAAATAATAAACCTCCTAGATGTATTACCCATAGAATAATTTGAAGAAACAAATAATTAACTTTCAACTCTAGAAGTAGGATAGGGAATAAACACAAGACACTAGTAAATATTCAAAATAAAATTTTGCAATTTGGTTTGCATTAATGACCAACTCGTATTGAAGATAGCATGACAGAATATGCAATTTAATGCTTCATCATAAGAAACTATTATCCAATATTTCCCTAATAATTTTCATATTTGATCCAGGCAAATGAATTTGTGCACTTTTACCATCATAGTAAGTATACTTTTTTGCCAGCACAATCAATTAATAATCCATCGAAGTAAAATTAATTTTAAAACCTAATCAAAATAGCACACAAGCTGAGAACAATAAACCATACACGATTGCCCATGAATAGTGCAAATGTGCGCCATTTCCACCCTCCACCCCTGTGTGCACGCCTCACCATGCAAATTGCATCGAGGGTGCACTGAGTTGCATGATGCACTACATCGCTTGCTATTTGGCACTATAAACATGTTGAAGGTGTGATTTCTTTTGGAAAGTTAGTATCATGTAGAGCTCATCATCTTGGACCCGAACTCGATTTAATGCATTCTTTCCCCATCATTTGAAGTCTTAAACATATCGTTAATTATATCTTCCTAAATTATAAAATTATATTTAATTAGTGAACATTAGTTATTAGAAATTAAAGAGGTTCACTACTATGAATATTTAATTAGTGAACATTAGTTATTAGAAATTAAGAAACCTGCTCATTTAATATGAAAGTAAAGAATAAAAGGTGCATGACAGTAAGAAAACTTAAAAAAGAAAAAGAAAAATGGTGGTGCCTCTATGAAAATTATCTTAAGCATCCTCCAAAAACCAAGAATCCTAAAATAAACCTCCTAGATGTATTATCCATAGAATAATTTGAAGAAAAAAATAATTAACTTTCAACTCTAGAAGTAGGATATGGAATATACACGAGATACTGGTAAACACTCAAAATAAAATTTTGCACATTGGCTTGCATTAACAACCAACTCGTATTGAAGATAGCATGACAAAATATGCAATTTAATGTTTCATCACAAGAAATTATTATACAATATTTCCCTAATAATTTTCATATTTGATCAAGGCAAATAAATTTGTGCCCTTTTACCACCATATTAAGTACACTTTTTGCCAACACAATCAATTAATAATTCATCCAAGTAAAATTAATTTTAAAGTTTAAACCCTAATCAAAATAGCACACACGCCGAGAGTAATGAACCATACACGATTGCCCATGAATAGAACAAATGTGCATCATTTAAACCCCCTCACCACCCACCCTTGTGCGCACGCCTCACCATGCAAATTGCAACGAGGGTGCATCGAGTTGCATGATGCACTACGTCGCTTGCTATTAGGCATTATTGACATGCTGAAGGCATGCTTTCTTTTGGAAAGTTAGTATCATGTAGAGCTCATCATCTTGGACCCAAACTTGATTTAATGTAGTCTTTCTCAGTCATTCGAAGTCTTAAACATATTGTTAATTATATCTTCCTAAATTACAAAATTATATTTAATTAGTGAAAATTAGTTATTAAAAATTAAGGAGGTTCACTACTAGAAATTTTCTTACATTTCTCTAAATCAATCTGAAGTCATTTGACCAAAATCTCCTTTTGGCCCTGACCTTGATAATAGTGCAAACTTAAACTTGACTTTAAAGATTAGGAAAATCATGTCCTTTGTATTATTAAAGCCTTCCAACTACACATATATACACAATTGAACACGCATGAAGCCAATAAGTTTTACAATTCAAATGATTTATACTATATTGCCAATGTTGATGTATATGGATCTAGAGCTTTATTTGAAAGTCTTATAATAAATATTTTATTAATGAATCATCAAAGTGATCTTTACTTTGTATTGTCTTTTATGATGTGCTTTGAGCAAAGCCCCTTGGAGTGTTAGGTTAGAAGCTCGAGCTATATGATACTTTTTTTTCAACTACCACCTAAATGCATCACATCTTCTACTACTTACCTAGAAATAACTAGAGATTTAATACTCTCCTTATAAATTATTTATTGGGTCAGGTGACCGAAGCCATCTCTCCGTTCGGTCGCCAATGGAAATGCGACATCTGTTAGGCGTTTTTTTAATTTATTATTAACGCTTTATGTCTTGTCAGATTAGCGACCCGACCCGATAACGCCTTTCATTTGAATTCCGGAAAATAAAGAATGGAAACGCCGCGCGACATCTTCACTGTTACTCCAGCTCCAGCTTTGGTTAGCGCTCTCGGATTCCTCCATTTCCTTCGGTTCTGCATTAGCTTATTCCTGCCGGAGGTAGACGACGAAACTGTAGCAGATCATAAATCAGAAAGAGGTATGGTTGCGCCTAACTTGCGCTTGACTTGCGCTTTCGTTGCGTTTAAGTTATACGTTAAATTTTAGGGTTTAGGGTTTGGTTATAATTTTTTCATAATTTGTTAACTTGTTTATTTTTCATAAATTTTAGGGTTTAGGGTTTGGTTATTATTCAAATGTTTATTTTTCCGATTTTTCACGCTTCTTCTCTTAAACGATTGACTTTAAAGGTTTAGTAATAGTTGTATAACTAGCATATATGTTCAATGAGGTGTTAAATATTTGTTTAGTTTTCGGAATTTGAAACTTCTTGAAGCTAAATAATTACGAAATGTGAAGTTGCGCTAAGGTTGCGCTAAGGTTGCGCTAAGGTTGCGCTAAGGTTGCGCTAAGGTTGCGCTAAGGTTGCGCTAAGGTTGCGCTAAGGTTGCGCTAAAGGTTGCGCTATGGTTGCGCTATGGTTCTATGGTTCTGATTTTTCTTCTTTTTATAGATGAAGACTCCATATCAAAGGCCAGTAACATCTAGATGTTATGTTACATCTTTCCGTAAACATTGTGATGCTTATGCCGATATCATTGATGATGAAGTGAAGTGGAACAAACATTAAAGGATCTGAACATTCATCAATTTCTGAAGTTCCCGGCTTTCCAGCAGTGCATACCACTTCTTTTTGAAATTCTTAAATTTTGGAGTCCTGCTGATGAAGGCTTCATCGTCCTGGGCCATGTTTTGAAATTCACTTCTGACGAGGTTGCTTTGCTGATAGGTAATATTTTGAATATGGTAATTTTATTGCTATATGTTTTTTTAACTTTAACGACTGATATTTTCTGACAGGTATGCCAAACAGAGGCATTGATATAAAATGGAGGATTGATCCTCTAAATGGACCTCTGTCTAATGAAGTTAAAACAGATATTGCAAAATTAGACAGATTAGCTGATAATGCAACAAAAATTAAGACATTTATTATGTTTTTGTTATCTAACCTTTTCTTTCCCCTAAATAGTCATAAAACCCCTAGAAGGCTCACAACTGTTGCAAATAATTTAAGTGAGTTCGCTTCAATTAATTGGGCTTCAAGCTTAAGGAACTTCATGGTTGAGGAGTTCAACACAATTTTTGAGAAGTATAAACTCCAAAGACCATTGGGTTACATCAATGGTTTTTTTCCTCTTCTACTGGTACGTTTTCCACTCCTTCTGGTTATTCTACATGTTTAATGTTTTTTAATGTTTAAATTTAAAATTTTTATGTTTGGAATTGTACAGATTTGATTTTTGGAACATTTTCCTTTGAATAAACCAACAGATTCAGAAGTAAGGCCCCGTTTTCTAAGATGGCAGGGATATACAGAATTATATTTTACTCAAGAGAATGCAGCAAAAATATTTAAATTTTTAAAGATTAGTGAGGTAATTTTTTAGCCTACATGATGCAAATTGCGCTATGGTTGCGCCATGGTTGCGCCATGGTTGCGCTATGGTTGCGCTATGGTTGCGCTTTGGTTGCGCTATGGTTGCGCTATGGTTGCGCTATGGTTGCGCTATGGTTGCGCTATGGTTGCGCTATGTGGTTGCGCTTTAACAAATTTTTTTGTTTTTTGCAGATTTTTACTTGTCTTGAAAATGTTAGTAATGAAGAGGCCGAAAAGTACGGGGCTGATATCACTGCCATACAGAACTCTGAAACCCGTTCAGGCCATGAACCACTGAAATTGCAGTCACCCCAAAAAATAAAGGCTTCCGCAAAAAAAAAACTTGTCACCACCCCACCTCCCTCCCCACTTCTCTCTCCCCCTCTCTCCCCTGATTCTCCACATATTGAACCACCAGAAACAACCCAACCGTCTATTCGTCCACCTACTCAAAAAATTTCCATTAGTGAACCTTCTGCTGAACAGCCTATTACAAGGGCAGATTTAGAGGCTGTTCAGAATAAATGTTTTGAAATATTTGAGAAAATGTTGAATAAAATTCAAGAGAATGTGGGAGCTAGATTGGATCGGCTTGAAGATAATGTGGAGAAACTGCAGGCAGAGCAAGACTCCATGAAGTACAAATTTATTGAATTTCAAATGCAGTGTGATCACAATAAAGAGAAGCCGCATATATCCAGTTCTGCCTCCAGCTTCCAATCTGTGAATAATACAGCACAAGCACCAATACAAGTTGATCCCCCACCTCCACCAATGGTCAAAGAAATTCCTCCACCTCCACCAATACAAGTTGTTCCTCCACCTCCACAATTGGCTAAAGAACTTCCACAACCACAAGTACAAGAAGTTCCAGCACCATCGGAAAAAGTTGTGCCACCACCAAAAGCAAGTTCATCACCGAAAAGAAAAAGAGAAGATGGTGAAAAAGAGGAGACTTCATCAAAAAAAGTGGTTCCATACGTAAAGAAAAAGACCAAAGAAATTATCTCTGTAGATAATATAATAGTTGAATCACATCCTGCATTGGAAATAATGGACTATCCAGGGAAACCTTTTCTAGCAGAACAAAAAACAAATATTTATGATGAAATGTTTCAAAAAAATTTAACACAAAGTAAGTTTAGTTCTTTTTTTTTTTTTGCGCTAAGGTTGCGCTAAGGTTGCGTTATGGTTGCGCTAAGGTTGCGCTAAGGTTGCGCTATGGTTGCGCTATGGTTGCGCTAAGGTTGCGCTAAGGTTGCGCTATGGTTGCGCTAAGGTTGCGCTATGGTTGCGCTATGGTTGCGCTATGGTTGCGCTATGGTTGCGCTATATTGTTGCCCAATGGTTCGCTCTATTGTTGCCCAACGCTCTTTTTTTTTTTTTTTTTTGTAGGGAGCACAAAATATTTGTATCTGGAAACATTGAAATAAAAAGATCTGATATTGACTATCTGCTCACAAATGATTGGTTGGGTGATAACCATGTTGATGCATTTGCTTACTTTTTATTTGAGCAGAGTAGGTTAATGGCGGAGAAATTTCAACGTTATTTGTATATTTCTCCATTGTACAGGGTAAGTATAAATAATATTTTAATATTTTTATTTCACGTTTCTTTTTCCTTATGTAACTGAATTACTGCAGGTATACAAGGCATTAAATATGGATTATCAAATTTTTATCGAACACGTTAATCCAGTTTCAATTTCAGAAAGCAAACTAATTGTTCAACCAATAATTTACGAGAAGCACTGGGTTCTTCTTGTTGGAAAATTGAAGGAGAAAGTGTGGAAACTGTATGACTCATTACCTAACCCAGAACACAAGCATATTTGTCATAAAGTTGTAAGTGCAATTTAAATTTAAAGTTGAATCCAGATTACTATGTTTATATACATAATAAATGTTTAAAATGTTTTATTCGTACAGATAAATTATTTGCACGAGGACACCGTAGGCTGCTTTTCCAGCGATATAACAAAATGGAACGTCCAGGCGGTTCGTGGAATTCCAACACAAACAAACAGCTACGATTGTGGAATGTTTGTTTGTAAATACATGGAAAAGGCAGTCCTACGAAAGAAAACAGACTGGAGTGCTCTTAAGGATTGGCAACAACACATGCCAAAATTTAGGGCAGAGCTAGCTTATTTTCTTTTTCTTCAAACAAGGAAATAAACTTATTGTAAAATATTGTCCATGACTTATAAATGTACATTTTATCATGTAATTATATAGTTTTTGTTTGTTAAATAACATGTGCATATTCTGTAACTTCTACTTTGTTATATTCTGTAACTTCTGCTCACAAATTCTGTAAATTTAATATTTTCTTCTCCTTCAAAAAAAGAAGTAATCCTTAGCGCAACCATAGCGCAACCATAGCGCAACCATAGCGCAACCATAGCGCAACCTTAGCGCAACCTTAGCGCAACCTTAGCGCAACCTTAGCGCAACCTTAGCGCAACCTTAGCGCAACCATAGCGCAACCATAGCGCAACCTTAGCGCAACCTTAGCGCAACCTTAGCGCAACCTTAGCGCAACCTTAGCGCAACCTTAGCGCAACCATAACGCAACCATAGCGATAAGTCAACATAAGTCCAAATAAATATTATTACATTCCAAATTTAAACTTTATCGCAATTTTATTACAATCAATAAATGAAATCATTCAGTCCAAATAAATATTATTATACTACATTGCATATTCATTAAATTCCAACTCCGAAGAAAGAAAATCCATCATCAACTTGGTGTATTCAGCTCCAGGTTGGCTTGATGGTATGCCGGTTATATATTCCTCACTGAAACATTCAGGTATGCTTGAAAAGTTCATCTGTGTTGAACTAGGATGTGTTGAAGAAGGTTCATCTATTGGGTTATCCCCCACCAAAGGCTTCTTCTCTGTAAGAAACTAGAGTTTTAGTCTTAGGATTTGAAAATAAATAATTAACAAGTTATTAAAAGCTTACTCTTAGGTCGTTTCTTCTTTTCCCAATGGCTTTTCAGTCTTGCATTTGATATGCCTTTTGGTCTACGCTTTAGGGGATCGTTCACATTAGCAGTTACACCTTGGGAACCCGCAACATCCTTCTCATTTCTTTTCTTGCCACCAAGAATTAGGTATAATTTTTTATACATGTCTTGCAATGAGGAAAGAATAAACTCCTCTGCCTCCTCATTCCCTTGAGCTTCCGTGCTCATTTGATATGCAAACCTGCTCACCTGATTTCTGAATATGAATCCTCTACCACTTTGGAAATTATTACTCCTTTGAGAATTAAGCAAGTAACCTGAATAAAAAACTTGTCGAGCCCTTGCTGACCAGCGAAGTAATAAGTACTTCTCAGGAAATTTAGCCATATCTAACTGTTTAAAAACCCTCAAACAATGAGAACACAGCAAACTCATGGTTTCAAACTTCTTACAGCTGCATTGAATGTTACCTTCTGTTGCATCAAAATGAACAACCCAAGCATGGTTTTGATTCTTTTTCTCTATGTAGTTGACTTGAAACTTTGAAGAATCAGTCGAGACAAAATCTATACTCATTTCTCCCACAGCCTTTATAAATTCTTCCTCAAAAATTGAATATATTCTTCTTGAGTAAAATCTAGCAGCTTGTTTTAAAATTGAGCTGTTCTTTATCACGGGAACAATTTCAGATTGACTACATTTGAAATCCTCATCTTGCTCATTTCGCCGCCAATTCATCAGTACCTTCTCCAAGCCAAGAAAACAGTCAGTTATTGAACTTGTTGGCTTCGAAATGCCATGACACACATTATTAGTACACTCACTACGCTGCGTTGATAAAATGCCCATGCAAAAGGAATCCTTGTTGAAAGCAGTTGACCACTTTCTCCTAATCTTATAAAGATCCTGCAACCATTCATGGTTATGAAGATTCCCTTCCTTGATCATTTCATCCCACGCTTCCTCAAACACTTCCTCAGAATCACACCACCTCATACACTTATGGAAGAGTCCTCTAACTTTATTATTGCTATTGTAGATGGAAACTTTTGATGGAACCTTTTTAAAGATGTGCCATTGGCATAATCTATGACGAGTATGAGGTAATGCAACTTCTATGGCCCTGGCCATAGCTTGGTCCTGATCAGTGAATATTGTTGTTGGATATTTATTACCCATTATTCGTACAAATGTTTTAAACAACCATGTAAAACTTTCAATTGTCTCTTCTGACAAAAAAGCAAGCCCAAACAAAATATTCTGCCAATGATTGTTAACACCAACAAATGGCGCACAAACTAAATTATACTTGTTCAGCCTGTAACTAGTATCAAAAATCAACACATCCCCAAAACATTCATAATCTATCCTGCTTCTGCCATCAACCCAGAAAAAATTTAACAATCTATCCTCATCATCATATTGAACATCCCATGCGAACATGTGGTCCTCCACTTGTCGATCTTTAAATAATTGAATCAAAGAATTAGTGTCACCAATTTCAATCCTTGCTCTTTTCTCCTTCTGAATAAAATTATATGCATCCCTCTTAGAGAATCCGACATTCTCACATCCACCAACTTCCTCTGCAAGGTAGGCATATGCATCAACGGTTCTAATCCCTGCATCTGTCATCGATTTCAGGACTGAAGCTCTTTCCTCAATAATATTCCTACATGATCTTAAAAGGTGTCGGTCGGCTGGGCTAGCTAATTCATGGTTGTGGGATTCAATAAATCTTTTGACATGCCAGTAACCATCTTCATCTGTGACAAACCTCACCATGGCTGGACAACCAGTTCTGACAACTGGTCTAGTGAATCTCTTTCTCTTACCTGAAGTATGATCATCACTTTTCTTGAAACCAGCTTTTGAACAAACAAAGTCCTTCGATTTTATCTTTCTAGAATTTGGCCAAAAACTGTGATGATCCTTTCTGACACTAAATCCATTATCGTGAGCATAAGTGCAAAAACATACATATGCTTCTGTCTCATCTTTATAAACAGCCTGAAAGAAACAGTAGAGCGCAAGTAAAGCACAAGTAAAGCGCAACTATAGCGCAACTATAGCGCAACCATAGCGCAACCATAGCGTAACCATAGCGCAACCATAGCGCAACCATAGCGCAACCATAGCGCAACCATAGCGCAACCATAGCGCAACCATAGCGCAACCATATCGACAAGTTCAGTTTTTTTATTTATCATCTTCAACCTAAAATCAATAATGAAAGCTAAGAAACAACAACATTATATTCTCTCTTTTTTTTTTTTTACTTTTTCGACAAAAAGAAATTTATTAAAAATCGCAAAATCAGAGATCCTAAGACTAATGAGCTGAAACCTACGTCTTCTTTCTGCGGCGATAATATTAAAACTGACTGTTTACAACTTTCTAACTTACCGAAATGTTGAAACCAGAGGAATTTCCGGCTAAGTTAGGTGATTCATGCACCAGCCCTTTCGATTCATGCATCCTTTCCGATTCATGCATCCTTTCCGATTCATGCACTCCCTCTTCCATTCCCTCTTCGACCTCCCCTCTTCGCTGAGCAGTCCATTTCTTCTCTGCAATTTTCTGGCTCATTTTTTCTTCTACAGCAGTCTTTATTTGCGTCTTTCGCGGCTTCCAAAATGAAAAAATAGGGCGGCAAATGATTAAAAGTTCAAATGAAAGGCGTTATCGGGTCGGGTCGCTAATCTGACAAGACATAAAGCGTTAATAATAAATTAAAAAAACGCCTAACAGATGTCGCATTTCCATTGGCGACCGAACGGAGAGATGGCTTCGGTCACCTGACCCAATAATTTGCCCAAGTGATGATATGGTAGCATAACATAGGATATGTCTCATGGGTTTACATTAAATCAGTAAAAAAATTTCTATCGAGGTGTAATCATATTGCAATCCTGAGACATGCTAGCATGTAGATTAGGCTAACATTGGATTTATCATTTATATAAAAACTCTCATATCCATGTCGGGTCATTTTTTCTATAAGAAATTATTTTAAGGCATATTATCTCTCTAACTATCATCCTACATTGCATTGCATTGAGAGTTAATGACATGAATCTAATACTAGAATAAGTAGAGTTCGAGCCTTGTCTAGAAGAGGTAAGGCCTTCACCAGGCTTCCTAACTTCCGATGGCTGGGTTGTAATTCCTTCTATGAGCATATGTCAAACCGGTAAAAGAATAGTGTCATATATTCCAACTATTTGAATTAAACTTAAAAGAGCACTCACCATGCATGGTGTTGTAAGTCCCACTCTATCATCTAATCAAAATATACACTTCTTTGGAGTATTATAAGTCTAGCATAAGAATTTTTTGGCTAGCTTTTGAAGAAATATAGATCTCATTTCTTAGGTCAATTCCTTTAGCCTTACTTTCGTAACTGATGTAAGTAGTCAACCCTTTCTTTGGGCAATACCCTTTGCGACTACCCATATCTTTGGCATCTTTCAAGATGTTATAAGTTCCTCAGTCTTCTTTAGGTAATCCCTCCTAGAATAGTAAGACCTAAGCGCAACCTTGAGCAGTCCTTTATGCCTAATCATTTGACCCACTATCACTTGGAATCATAAGGAGAGACACCAAAATCCATGTCATCCGGTAAACATCACTTTCTGCTTTGTCACTCTACCCCTCATGAGTGACTTTTATATGACATACCCTGTGTAGGAACCTCCCTTTGTTAGGGCTGCAAAAAACTAAAGGCATCCTAAAGAATCGCATTTAGGATGCAATTAACAATAAGTCTAACACCTATGGAAATCTCAATCCCCCGTAACTAAATAAACCATGCTATTTTATTTCTAGAATATTTCACAATCAAACATTTATTGACTCTCACACTAGGATCATATTCCACTCCCCCCCCCCCAAGGTGAGGGCAAATTATTGCATCCGGTCACCAGACGCGGAGAATAGGTTCGGACACCAATAAAAAGTTGCCACGTCACCTGTGCTTTTGACTTGCGCTTTAGTTGCGTTTTGACTGCGCTTTACCTGCGCTTTTGACTGCGCTTTACATGCGCATTTGATGCGCTTAATTTAAAATTATATTTTATTAATATCCGGACCTATCTCAGCACAAATAAAAGCATCTCTCACCTTCACCTTGGGCATTTGACCTATCTCACCATGCAATAATTTGCCCAAGGTGAGAGATGCTTTTATTTTTCAATGTGATACTCTTTTGAAGCCCGCACATTTATTTTTCTTTCCTCTTAGCAATTTGATTCATGATTTCATGTTGGATGAGAACTTTTCTTATTCATGATGGATTAACCAAACTTGTCTTCCATGATTTATTTCATAACATTAGCTAGAACGACGAATCTATTAAGAGAATCAACAAAGCGCTATAAAACGACAACCCTCTTAGACGTTTAAGAATTTCATCAAAGAAGCGCAAGAAAATCTAGTAGTCACCCAGAGCGCTGCGCGGACTCTCCTCTTCAAAACTAATATTATTAACAAAATTATGAAAATTTTATAACCGGAATAGCGGTTCATAACCTTCACTTTCCTGACACTTTCCCCATTAATAACTCCCTATGCTGCAAAGATTTCATCAACGAGGGGACGAACAATAAGCCAATACATATCGAAGCCGCGATTGGCTCCTTGCGGTAAAGAAAACCCAGTCGATCGTAATGTGACGGGAAATACAATGATGGGGAGGAAGACAGGGAAAGCTTACTAGGTTTCTCGGGCTTTCCGTTGGCCCACTTGGAGATGGTGAAGTGGACCTTCTCCCTTGACGCCGCCTCCGACTTGTAGGGTTCTTTGAGGCAGCCTCGAACAAGCGATGCACAGATGTTGGAGTAGGTTATGTAGGTCATCCCTGCCGCTCTCCAAAACGGTACCGCCGCCGTCGACGCCATCGTCGCCTTGACTTTCCTTTCTCGCTCGCTCGTTGCTCGATCTACTTTCCTTCCTGGACAGCTGGACTGTTAGAAATTTTGTAGCATTAGCGAATATTCCAGGTCATTTGAGTAATTGATCATCTACTGTAAAGGCTAAGGTTCATATAATATAAGTTTTAATATAATCAATTAATCATCACTCATTCCAACATCAATTGACCCAAGTCAAAATAAGAAGAAAATGCAAAAAGAACTATATATTTATAAATGAATAAGATTTGAACACTAAAGTTTCATTTGGGGCATTTTTTTTTATTGTTTCTTAATATAATCTTAATATAATCAATTAACTCCCTTCGACGTCATTTTTCTAGTGTTAATCTCCTTCCTTATAGGGTTCGTCTTTCTCCGCTAAAGCCTAAGAGTGGAAGAGTGAGAAGGAGCTCAAGGTGAACTTCTCGTTATTAAGTGTTGGGTTTTATTATGAGCATGTAAAATATACTATTGTTTTGAATTTTTGATTAAATTGTTTGGCTAATCTCAATAGAACTTCTTTGTCTAAGCAAGTTAAAAATCTTGAATCTCTCTTTATTGCAAGCAATAATTCTATATTGGCACGTTTTGGTCAATTAATCTTTATAATTTCTCAAGTAATTCCTACATGTTTCACATCAGTAAGTCATAGACGAAAACAACACTAATAGGGGGAAAATACAAGTTGTTAATTCTAAAAACATGACACACTTCTCTTTGATTCCAAAATTTTTGAAAGAACCAATGCCTCCAAAGTCATACAAACTTCTCTATGATTCCAAAATTTTTGAAGGAACTAATTCCTCCAAGGTCTTATGCATTTCTCAAGTCTCCCCTGCTAGATGCACATAATGAGATATTCGACCAAATTTAGTACCTCGATGCTTTTGAATTTGACAGTGTTGTTTATTGTATCTTAAATTATGAAGTTTATAATATGAATTATATACACAAGAAGAAAACTCGGAGATGGCATTATTGGTTGCCTCTTGAGAATTATATAATCATTCAAGGATTTTCTCTTCCAATTTCCTCTTGAGACAACTCAAACTCTTTTCTACATCAAGCTTAAATGAATAGCAATTTCTAGTACTCTATTGAAGAAAGTTTTATTATTAGAGAATTTATGAATTATAATTTTTGCATGGCAATGGATGCCAAAAATTAAAAGTATATATATTTTTTTACCTCAATATAACTTTATGACTAATTTCTAAAAAAAACAATGGCCAATATCAACATATAATGTCTAGATTTTTTTTTTAGAACATTTGGGCTAATTAAGGTCACACATATCAAATATGGAAGACTTGAACTCAAAACTTCTTGGTTGGTATCCAAAGCTCGCAACCAAGAGTCTAAGGTGAGTTGCGCTGATATGTCTAGTTGTGTTTGAAGAGATTTTGATTACACAATCAATATATTGTGCAAGTATGAGCACTTCACTAGAAAGATTCTAAGTCATAAAAAAAAATTGAGAACAAGGATGAATACATGATTTTTTTTTGAATTAAAATTAAACAAAAGCTACTATACCTATATAAGAATAAGGATAAAAATGTGGCAAAGTCAAACAAACGAAGGTGAATCGAAAAGAATTTAAAATTTTAGGTTTTCATGAATGATAAGTTTTTATTGAAATATCTTAAATACGGTGAAGATAAGCATTTTGTTCTTCAAGAAAAAAAGGTGCGTAGCAATAGAAAGAAATGAAGATATTATATGAAAATAGAATTCCTTGTATTCTCATTTGATTGGAGAATGTAAGAAAGGATTTTGGAGCAGGGAGAAGTCAAAGTTTTTTAAAGAAGAATTTTTTTCTTTGATCTGCCTTTTTCATTGCTTCGCACCTCAGAAAAACAACCCAATCAAATCTGAAGTCTATCCAGTTCAAATGATATCTCAAATTATGATCGATAATCGACCGAGTTCTAATGCATTTAGATCGATATATATCACCTTAAATATCAACAAAGTATAAAGATATACGTTTCATTTGAGGGCAACTTTCTTATTGTTCTAAAACAGTTTTTTAGTACAAAAATTTTTAAACTAATTTTTATACTAAAAAATTGCTTTATAAAACAATTAAAAAATCATTCCAAACAAAACCTTAATCAACATATAATCATCCTTCTCGCTCGAAATCTAGGTTTGCATAAACTTTAATACTAATCATTATATAATTGTATAAATTGGCAACTTCTTATGCCATTTCTCTTCATGTTCAGCTCATCAAATTATGATTCATGAATCAGAAGAATAAAAAGAAGACTAAAGTTTCATTTGAGATAACTTTCATATTACTTTTTAAGCTTTTTTTGTAACAACTTTCTTATTGCTTTTTAAAGCAATTTTTTATTACAAAAAAAAATTTCTAAAAAAAAATCTTATACTAAAAAACTACTTTAAAAAGCAATAATAAAATCATCCCAAACGACATAGTTTTCTAGTATTTCTTGAACTAAAAAATTTATATTAAAAAATTATTTTAAAAAACAGTAAGAGACGACCCAAACAAAGAATAAGTGAGTCAATGAAAAAGAATATATTTTTCTTATGGCATTTTAAGAAAAATCCAATTACGTTTGCGTTTATATTTCCCTCAATTCCTTAAAACGAAACAAAGCATATATTCAACGGAAGCAGCTCCAGTTCCAATGCCTTCTAAGAAAACAAAAGTTTTATAGACACTATCAATGAACTCCAAAAGCCCATGAGACAGATTGCAAAGAGAGCCCTGCTTATATATATTTGGAAGCTTTCTGTAAGGCAAATGAGAATTAATTGTAGCACTCTATTTAGTTCAAAAAACAAAGCTGCTAAATCCTCGGTGTTGAAGTAGAGGAAATCTGAAGGGTTCAGTGCACGATACAAAAATTGCTTCCATTATTGCTATCCATTTTACAGTAAAAAAAAAACCGAAGTAAAGGAAGGCCTACCAAAAACTAATTGGTATTGGAGCCAATGACCCTCTTGGCAAAAGATGGCAAGCAAAATGCAGCAGAATGGATCTGCCAAAAGAGAGTACAGTTTGTTCAACAGAATAGAGCAGAAGAACACTGAGGCTTCATTTGGAACGACTTTCTTGCTGCTTCTTAAAGCGACTTTTTAGTACAAAATTTTTAATTTTTGTACTAAAAAGCCGTTTTAAGAAGCAGGAAGAAAGCCGTCCCAAACAAAGCTTGAAAAAGGAGTGCAAAGATATAGATGCAAACCTCTGGGTTGTAGAATTTCAGGGGACCTTTGGATTTGTTCAAATCATCACTTTCATCAATCTTATGAACTGGGTGCTGGAAATCAACCTGTGGTCCCTCCGTTGAGCAAAGCATGAAGCCAATAACTCCACTGCATCAATCAAAAGGGAATCAAATATTGCTTTAGTGAAGAATGTTAATAGCAGGTTGTGAATGATTGATTCAGGCTTCATTTGGGATGACTTTTTTATTACTTCTTGCATAAAAACTCATTTTTGAGAAGCAATAAAAAAGTTGTTCCAAACGAAGCCTCAATCTAAATCCCATATGAAGTCATCTCAAGATCATCAACTCAAAGCTACTTAATTTGATCCCAATTAAGCCCGACATATTTGCTCAATTTGAGTCGAGCCAGATGTATTTGCTCAATTTGACTCGTGTTCAGCTCATTTCTTTCAAATTTTAATTCAATCCAAGCCAAAATTAATGATTTAAATTGATTAGATAAACATAAACATTTATGTAAATTCGAAAATGCAAATATGAATAAATATAACTGTAAGTGTATATGCAAGATAGCTTTGATTCAATGTAGATCCATCTAAATTCAAGTTCGAACAAAGCTGGGCAATTTGATTTTGATTTAAGTTTGATCCAAGCCAAAGATCGATAAACTTTTTTAGCAATTTTCAATCACTTCACCTTGGGTATGTTGGTACTGTTGTCCATGCATAGTTCACAGAGCCTTTAAAAACTTGCCGGCAATTCGATACGATGGCTTCAATTATGTGCATATGCAGCCATATGCTCTCAGCTTGCGTGCAAACAACACCACCTGGACGGAGAGCTCGAGCAACTGATTCGAAGAAGGGTTTCTCGAAAAGTTCCTGAGCTGGGCCTGTAAAGTTGAAAGACGATGAAAAGATTTCTTAGGAAATTACATACAGGATGCCTCTAAATATATACCTATTGGGTCAGAAGAATCAACAATAACTGCATCATATGTGCCTTCAGGAGCATTCTTTAGAAATGCAACACCTGCAAGTAGACAAGAAATTAGCTAAATTGAAAAATGAGCATTTCAATTCATCAGATCAGCACATTGTTTGTACAAATAAATTATCTCCTGATACGAAATGGAAAAGGTAGGGAGAAAGGAAAGAAGAAAAGAGGACCTACCATCACCAATATGCAAATTCACACGCGGATCCTCAAAACCAACAGCCAAGTTGGGGAAGAACTGCTTAGAGACCTAGTTAAAAACAGGCGAGTTGATGAGTAAAATAACTGAAATGTCTTCTGAAGTCAAAAAAGCAGGACTTCAGGGTATGGATAGTTTTAGGCATCGTTTGGCAGTCATCTCTGCTATCAGATTATGCTTTCCACGACATGAAAATTATTTTATTGTACTACGAAGCCAAACGTTAAGAAAACATTAACTAAAGCTTCGTTTGGGACAACTTTCTTTCTGCTTCTTAAAGCTGCTTTCTAGTACAAAATTAAAAATTTTTATACTAAAAAGTTGCTTTAAGAAGCAGAAAAAAAGTCGTCCCAAACGAAGCCTAAGACTTCATTTGGGGCGGCTTTCTTTCTGCTTCTTAAAGCAGCTTTAAGAAGCAGAAAGAAAGCCGTCCCAAACGAAGCCTAAGCCGAGATTTAAGGGCTGGATTAGCTTTCTAGAAATATGCATTTTGTGTTTAAGCTTTCTCGTATTGTTTAGGAAGGACATGCCACAAACTAGCTCATTCATTGAAGTTTAGCAACAAATTAGAAAGTTAACTGAAAAGTTAAACATAAATCACGCTAGTTAATTAAAAAATTATTAATTTGGGTATCAAAGCATTCTTTTCATTAAGCTAGTTATATGAAAAAAAATAGGCCAATTTTATTAGTTTAAGATCGGAATAATAATTTACATTACATAATAGCAGAATGGTAAATTAATAGCATATTCAAACTAATTAAAATTAATCCGAATAACAAATTTTTAGAATAATAATGACCAATCAATGCCACTTAATCATCCATTAATAATTAAAAAATTCTAAATAAACAGGAGTATCAAAGGTTGAGATATTAAATTAGCCTAATTAATTAGGCTGATTTGAGATCATTTAGGTTAAGAAACTATTAGGATAATAAAACCATTATAAGCTGCGATATACTTACACTTCTTTTCAATGAGGTAAGAAGCATCTGACATGTATCGGATACAATGCGCATCCGACACACCTTCGATACGATTGGATACGTCAAAGATGTGTTCGATTAAAAAAATATTAAAAAAAAATTGGAAACAAGTGTCTGATATGTGTCTTAAATATTTTATGAATTTTTTTAATATAATTTCTTATATTTCAAATTTTATTTTTTAAAAAATAGGAACTAAATTTTTTTATTTCCTCTCAGCAACCCAAAATCAATTGCACGTACTCAATATCTCATTCTCCAAACATACCATTTTCATTTATATTAAGCAAATCGTAGCTAGGGTTTCACAACCACGCCTGATGTCATTGCAACATAGAGGTTCGATGTCATCACAACAACAATATTTTAAAACCATCTGAAAATCAAAGTTTGATGCTAGCAATTTCTACCCCCACAATCACGTCCTGCATCTCCTCAACATCTCATCTTTGACCAAGATCATCTCAACATAGATGACTAATGTTGTCTCAGCATCGACACTCGATGCCCGACTCTTGACAGCATTGTCATCTCCTCTCTCGATGCTTGAAATACGACATCGACGCTCAATTCTCAATATCTTAATATTAATTATTTTAAACACAAATCCTAGTAAAGTAATTCATTATTTTTTAATTATTCTTAATATTCGGCTTACTCAATTTTATACAATATTCTAAAGATATAAAAATTATAATATAGTGTTCAACCCGTGTTCGTGTCCTATTTTTAATATTTGATGTGTCTCATGTCCTTGTTTGTGCATCATAAGATTATAAGCATTAAGATATTAGTTAATTTAATTAATTTTATTTAATCAAGTTTGATTTATCTAGTGGTGAGATTGTAATAATAGGTGATAAAGTTAAAAAAAAAGTGCATGTTTTAGATATCTCGGGTCTATTATACAAAGCAATGGTGAAATATATAAGGATATTATTAGTAGAATTCAAGTAAGATGGCTGTAGTGGAGGAATGCATCGCCTTATTGTATGATAAAAAAACATCCCGCAAACTGAAGGGAAAATTTTATTTGGTGTTGAGGCTTGCTATTCTTTATGGCGTTGAATATAGGGCATATAAGAGAAGCATAAAATTAGGTTAAGTGCTGCAAAGATGATGCTCACGTGGATGAGTGGCTTTACACGTACAAGCAGAATGCCCAAAGAGTATATACGTGAAAAGATTGGAATAGCTCTAGTAGCAAATAAGATTACAGAGAATCGCCTTAGATGATTTGATCACATAAAATGTCAGCCTTCTAATGACCCAGTTAAGAAAATGGATATATTATATCCAACTTAATGTTAAAAAGGTAGAGTTGGACTAAAGAAACTTGGCTAAAAAGTATTAAAAATGATTTTTTTATTAGATTTAAATAAGAATTTGACTCTTAATAAGACAATAAAGAAAAAAAATATTTTTGTAGCTAACCCCACGTAGTGGGGTAAATGCTTGTTATTATTATTGTTGTAAGTTTGATTGTTATCAAATTAGAAAATTAATCAAATTAATCATGGTTATTTTGGTTAATTAGTTACTGACTAATTATTAAAAAAAGCTGTTAGAACCAAAATTATGTGGGGTGACTCCATTGTCTCACCACAAAAATAGATCAAGCCCAAAAAAGGGAGAAGAGAAAGAAAGAGATTTGAGCATTTGGCAAAGAATTTTATAGACTCAACCTAATAAAACTTTAGTTAAAAGTACTGTGATTTCATGCTAACACCCAATCTTTCATCCCCTATTTATAGGTGTGGGCAAGGTAAAGATATATAAAGAGCTAAATAGTAAAATATTAAAAATTAAATAAGACTCAATATAATAAGCTATGTAGCAGGCAAATCATAGTTTAGTTATCTAATAAGTAGAAAATCTAGGCTAATAGCCTTCCGTAAGGAATGCTCCCATGATGAGTTTTGATAAGATATTTGATGAGGACATCAATAGAAGATTCCAGCGCGTCCATCACAGGAGACATTGCAGATCGACGGCTACGATCAGGAGCATCTATTTATGAGTTATTTTATGTGATTGTATTAGTATTATTTTTATTATTTGTTTTAGTTGACCTTTATACCCCTATGAGGGAGTTTAGTGAGTTGTAGCATGGAGAGCATATTTGTCTTTGAGTTTTCTTTGTTGTTGATGCATATATATATAGCAGCCCTAGTCTTTGTATTGGTTTTTAATGATTGCTTAATAAAACTTCAGAATTTCTTTCTCTCGAGCTTGTGAGTTCTTGAGTGGTGAAGTCCTAAGTGTGGGCAAAGCAATACCCACCAATCGCGGAGGTGCTCTGGGCTCGTGGTCCGACTTCTCCCTTACTTCAAGTTGTCGGCCATACCCACCCCTACGTGCCAAGCAGCAGGCCATCCGCTTCCCGAGCTCCAACCACAGGCCACCAACGTACCTCCTCTACCCCTCACCCGTCGGCCCTTCTCCCTTCTCCCACCATAGTGCCGGCCTACCCATCCCAAACCCAATGCTCCTTCACCCAACCCGAGCCCTAGCCGCCGCCCCCTTCTGTGGATCCCCTTGATGATGATTTCAATCATCATTATTGCTTGCCTAAATTAGCTAAGTTGATTTGGGAAAGACTTTATTCTTATTTGAAATTCAAATTTGAATTCTCAAATACTTTCCTAAATTAACTCATCCAAATTAGGAAAGTACCTCAATTAAAATCTAATTTAATTTTAAATTAGATTTGATCCCTTTAATTGATTCCTAATTTAATATAATGAATTAGGAAGAATTTAATCTCCCCCCCCCCCAAATTCCCTCCTCCCCCATACATGCCACCGGCCTCTCCCTTGACCCAATTTTAGAATTTGAGCTGAATTTTAATTTCCCTCCACCTCCATTAATTAGTTTAATTAATCACCTTCCTTGGTAATTAAAAGAACCCAAGCCCTCCTAACCTAGCCGCCCCCTCCTCCTCCACTTGAAAACCCCAACACCTCCTAACCCTAGCCTTTCCCTCCTCCATTCGAGGCCCCCAATCTGCCGCCCCTCCTCTCTCCTCCCTCCTCCCTTCGCTCACCGTTGGTTCCTCCAAGGTTCAAAACAAAGAATACTCCCATGTTCATGAATGGTCGGTCCTGAAGTCGACCACTGATTTGTGTACAATTCTCAAGAGCAAATCGACATCCTTCAATCGCCCTTCTTTGACCCCGACTGGGAGTTCGAAGATTCCGTCGAAGGCTATGTAGATCAGATATTATTTCATCTCGCCGAGATGACCGGCGAACAACGACCATCCGAACAGTGAAAACTCGTCGGACGTCCACCTGTACCTCCTCCGGCTACTCTCCCGTGGATCAAGACCATCAGCATCGTAACCCTCTTAGTGGCATTGTTTGGCTTGCTAAAGATCTCCCTCCACTAAAGCCCTCATAGAGAATGAGTGAGAAGGGGAAACTCGAGGTGAAAGCTCTTGATATTAACATGTAGATTATTATTACAGTACATCTAGCTTTTTATTTTCTGATATTGTTTTAAATTGATCTGTTCTCCTAAAAATGTAACTGCATGCCAGAGTAAAACCTCAACAGATAATTCTTAAAATTATTTCTTGTGATTCATTAATCTTAAGGTAGCGAGCTTACAATAATTTTATTATTTCCTTACAATTCCTGTATATTTCACATCAATATCCATACAAATTTTGCTATCAAGAACTCATTAGTTGGTTTTAGCGAGTGCACTTGGATAAGTAACTAAGATCATCTAATGAATAGCTTGAGAGAGTGCATTTTTATGGTGAATTTAGTAGTTGAATAACAAGGATCAGTTAGGCCAACTCTTAGGCGAGTTAACCAAATCTACTTCTACGAGATTTGAGATCCACAGATAAGTTCACGCTAGGATATGACTAGATTAATCTAATCCAAACTAATATGAGTGTACAATCTATTCTTGAATTCCTATAACAACCCAATTTGACCGAGGTATCCACATTTACTCCTAAATAACCAGTCATATGTATGTTTATCAACATGCGGTGACCATGCCATCAATTCAAATCAATAAATACGAAGATTTTAGTACATTATAAATGTTTTTTATATATTGTCTTTCAATCTTAATTTTTCTTTCAATTTTTGAGTTATTCGCAAGAATGAAAAGTGATCGTTTTTTAAGTATAGAAATCTCTACTAGATTGATAAGAAATCCCAAGAATCTAGGGCAAGCAAAGAGTCAAAGGGGGAATCTTCATCTGCAATACTTCATCCAGTGAAGAAAGTAAGAATAACTGAACAAAACAGGTGGGCAAATGGGCTCCTCCACCAAAAAGTTTTCCTATGAGATTCCTAAGTTATGGGTGGCAATCACTGCTTGACAAGCCATCACAAAAAAAAGTGTTCCCTAGATGGACACAAAGCGACTATTGTAAGTTTCAATACATTAAATGCCCCGGTGGAAAATCTTCTAGGTTTTTTTCCCAACGATAGAAATGACAATCCAATCTTCTTCAAAGGAGAAACAAGTGGCAATTTTAAAACTTAAAGATTTTACTTAGCAGCTTTGGTTAAATAAGTTTCTCGTTGAGGTAGGAATTGAGAACCTTAAAGCTGCTCGGCGGTTCCCGAAAGTTTTTTTCTTTCATAAGCCAATTAAGAAAAGTCAACTACTGTTAACAAAATAGTTCCATGGATGGTGAGACAACGGTACTAACAAGGAAGAAGATAAAGAAGTAGTAGGTAATTTTGCTATTGTAGTCGATAAGTATGTTGTTGAAAGAAGCTTTTTGGTAAATTTAACTGATGTTATTGGAGAATTCCAATCTTGTCGTTAAGGTTGTCAGTGAGAAGAATTTTACCACAATGTACATTCTGGTGATAATCAGACTCCACTGAACGGGAAGGTTCTAAGGCATCTAATCATATCACGAGGTTGCCAAATGAACATCCAAGGATCATACTCCTAATAGTCAAAGAATTACTTATTGAAGTAGACCACAAAATATCTGAGCTAAGATGGCTTTATAGCTAAAGATGATCAAATAAATACTACTACACAACAATAACAAGCATTTATCCCACTATACGAATCTATTTTTTAACATTTTCTTATTAAGATACAAAATCTCATTTAAATTTAATTAAAAAAAAATCATTTATAATACTTTCTAACCAAATTTTTTTAACATTTCTTAACATAGGTCAAATTTAATATATCTACTCTTGGAAGGTCGATGTTTTATGTGACCAAACCATCTAAGAAGACTCTCTAATCTTATCTTCCACTGGAGCTACTCAGACCTTTTCACGTATATACTTGTTGAGAAAGGCTATGAAGCTAGCTCAGTTAGTGGAAGATTAGAGGCACCTGGAGAGAGCGACCGGAGGAAGCAGCTCAAGAGGTTTGTAAAGGAAGATTTCCACCTTCTTGGTACCCAATTAGTCAACATTGGGAACTTTTCGAAAGCCCCCAAAGGAGAAAACTGAAGGAGGAAATTTTGAGGACAACTTCAAGAAGCTCACAAAAATGGAATTATAGAAGAAGAGGTCGAAGGAGTTCTATTTCAGATGTGATTAGAGGTATACATCGGAGCCCCGATGTTAGGACCGATCGCTTCATGTTCTCACTGTTTGCGATGAAGAGAAAATTGAGGAATGAGTCGTCTGTCCACGTTGCGGAAAAAGTGGGTTTTTGAGAAGAGTGTATTGTTAGACTGGTCTTTGTTGAGCCAGTACCTCTTGGACCGGTCAAAGGGCTACGGAGTGGAAGCTCCTTCCGCTCAAACAAGTGAACGCCTATTTCGCTCATACAGGTGGGAGTTCCACCCAGTAGCTCTCAACCCCTCTATAGGTGGGGTCAAGCTGTAATTAAAGGAATTTAGGGGTGATTAAGAGAGCAATTGAAATTAAGAGGGCTGTTTTGGGTATTTTGCTGATTTTGTATGCTTTAAGTAGTATTGTAGATGTAGGGTTAGTTTATCTTGTATTTTGCTTAAATTTGGGGAGTTCCTACGGTTTGTTTGGGCTCTAGCCGTCGATCAAAGATTGGGAGAGCCGGATTCTCCTCTCCAATTGAGGATCCATTGTATCTTGTTTGTTTTCTTCCATCTTTTAACAATTAAAAGGTTTATTTCTGATTATTTCTTTCAAATTCTTCTTCAATATGTTGTTGCAAGAGCTAAAATTCAAATTTAGCATGGGAAATTTTTGTTTCCTACAAGCATTTTCAATCAAATTCCTATTCAATAAGCGACTTATAAATGCCTTTGGAAGCAAACTGAAAAACATTTATCTAATTTCCTTATTAAGCATTTGAGCTTCCACAATTTTTGGTACTTCGAAATTTTTACTTCTTTAACAATAAGTCAAGCAGCAATAGATAGTCAAAACAACTCTTGCTAAAAATTCCTTAGTTGTACTTTTATAGGATCTCATCACACCAAGAAACATTGAGTTTTAGGGATTGACTTGCCTACATCATGGGGTTCTTTCTTGATAATTTTGATGCGCTGAATACATCAACGCTGTCAATTTTGCAAAATGGACAACTTCCAAGTCATTTTGATGCAAGCGGGTAATCTTGAGATGATTTTGTATGACATACTCCCTTCATCCATCATTTTTGATGTGTTCGATCGAAATGTAAATTAAAAAAAGGCTTGGAGATCAACAATCATTGCATTTTAGTATCTTCTTTAACAAGAACTAAGCAACTGTCATCTTGCCCATGTCAACATAAAGCAGCAATTGTCATCGAGTTGTGGGCTCTTGAAAAGAAGTGACAAGAAGAGGAGCAATTTTAAATGTTTGGATTCGTAACCACACTCAACAATCCAATTAAACTACTTGGCATTCCAAAGAATTTTTGATGCATGCAAAGGGGGGGTCAAAATAAAATGGATATTTTGTTTTGACCCTTGGGCTGCTGTTGTTCTCGGGTGAGTCTTGGTTGCTTGGTACGGAGCTAAAAATGTTGGAATTCTACTTGAAGTTAGCTCACAAATGCTTGAGCTGAAGTTTTAGCTCAATGATTGGAGATTTATTGCACTTCCTAGCTCATTAATTCAAAAAGGTATGCTTTAACTCATGGATTCAATTTGGAGTGGACTTGCCTCTTCTCCTCCCCTGTCTTCTCATTTTCCTGTGCTGGGTGATTTCCCGTGCCTTTGCCCCTTTGGCTCCCGTGGCTGGTTGCTTGGTTCCGCGGTTTGCTGCTCGGTTCCGCGGTTGTCTGCTCAGTTCCGCAGCTGTCTGCTTGGTTCCGTGGATTTCCTGCTTGGTTCCCATATTTCTCTTCTCTGTTTTGCTGTGTCGTTTGGGTACTAATGTAGTGTCTGTTGGCCTTTCATTTCTCTAAATTTAATTGGCTTATTTGGTGGTGCTATGGCTGTTTAGTTCCCCTCTCTAGCCTATATAAAGAAGATGTTTTGGCATGAAAAAAGAAAGGTGGTGAAAAATGTTATTTTTGGAGATATAAACCTGAGGGTTTTTGGAAAAACTTGAGAGCTTTGTTCACTTCTTCTTCTTCTCTATCTTGGGATAACTTGCGAGTTACTCCTATCCTTCATCTTAGCTTCTAATCACTTCTTCTACCCACAAGTATTCCTTCCACTTATATCCTTCTTCTAAATGAAAGAAAAGCAACTTTAGGTTGTTTTAAGTTTGGTCTTGAAGGTTGTGTCGTTATGTTTGTATGTGTTCTTTTTATATGTTTTGAAATATAAGAGTTTGTTTTAAAGTTTCTAAGTTGTCTCTTCTTTATTGTATTTTCTTATCCCATGTATGTTTTTAAAGATTAGTAAGGTTTTGTTTTTGCAATAAAAAATTAGGTGGTCTTTCCTAATTTTTGATTACATCAATTTGGTATCAGAGCAAGTTGTGTGTCTTGATGAGTCATAACAGTTGTTGTGTGAGTCTAGGTTTCTTTAGGTTGAGTCTTTCTTTCTTTTAATCTAAGTTTCTTTTTGAGATTTTATAAAAAAAATGGAAAATCACAAAAAGATTGATTCAATCAAAGAAGAAAGCAAGCCAGAAGATCTTTAAGTCCCTCTTCCGATGGACAGATGGGTTCCGACTGAAGGAGATTCAACAGATCCGCTATAAAATGAGTTGTATAAAATTCAATATCTAATGTTCTTATGTGATGAGAAATATGATAAAATGAAGAAATTTCTTCAAGACCAATTCGAGAAAGAGTAAGAAGAAATTCGAGGCAAAGATTCAAGAACTTGATGCGCCTTCTTCGTCTCCTCGGAAGTAAGCTAAAGACAAATCGGGAGAAGAGTTTTTCAAGTAGGGGAGTATCTGATGCATGCAAAGGGGGTCAAAATAAAATGGATATTTTGTTTTGACCCTTGGGCTACTGTTGTTCTCGGGTGAGTCTTGGTTGCTTGGTACGGAGCTAAAAATGTTGAAATTCTACTTGGAGTTAGCTCATAAATGCTTGAGCTGAAGTTTTAGCTCAATGATTGGAGATTTATTGCACTTGCTAGCTCATTAATTCAAAAAGGTATGCTTTAATTCATGGATTCAATTTGGAGTGGACTTGCCTCTTCTCCTCTCCTTTGTCTTCTCATTTTCCTGTGCTGGGTGATTTCCCGTGCCTTTGCCCCTTTGGCTCCCGTGGCTGGTTGCTTGGTTCAGTGGTTTGCTGCTCGGTTCCGCGGTTGTCTGCTCTGTTCCGCGGATTTCCTGCTTGGTTCCCGTATTTCTCTTCTCTGTTTTGCTGTGCCGTTTGGGGACTGATGTAGTGGTTGTTGGCCTTTCATTTCCCTAAATCTAATTGGCTTATTTGGTGGTGCTATGGTTGTTTAGTTCCCCTCTCTAGCCTATATAAAGAAGATGTTTTGGCATGAAAAAAGAAAGGTGGTGAAAAATGTTATTTTTGGAGATGTAACCTGAGGGTTTTTGGAAAAGCTTGAGAGCTTTGTCCACTTCTTCTTCTTCTCTATCTTGGGATAACTTGCGAGTTACTCCTATCCTTCGTCTTGGCTTCTAATCCCTTCTTCTACCCACAAGTATTCCTTCCACTTGTATCCTTCTTCTAAATGAAAGAAAAGCATCTTTAGGTTGTTTTAAGTTTGGTCTTGAAGGTTGTAAGTGTGTCGTTATGTTTGTATGTGTTCTTTTTATATGTTTTGAAATGTAAGAGTTTGTTTTAAAGTTTCTAAGTTGTCTCTTCTTTGTTGTATTTTCTTATCCCATGTATGTTTTTAAAGATTAGTAAAGTTTTGTTTTTGTAATAAAAAATTAGGGGGTCTTTTCTAATTTTTGATTACATCAATTTTGAAAAGGGTGAGCACTTGCCAGTAGACTATGATATGAAATAGTAAAGGCCTATGATCCACATGATAAGTTGTTGAAATTCTTTGAGGCTACATCTCCAAGATTGTTTTGACTTTGTCCAGATTCAATTCAATGCCATTAGGAGTGAGTAAAGCACAAAAGCTTCCTAAATCTGCATTCGAAGGTACACTTCAAAATATTCAATCATATTATATTTTCTAAGTGGTAAAAGTTTCCTGAAAATCTAATATGTTGTGGCAAGGCTTTGGCCTTTCTCATCAACACGTACTCAAATATGTCAACCCAACTTATCCTTTGAATGCATAGATCATTGTCTTGACAAGCACCCCACCCAATTTTGAGTCCAACCAACATGACATTATAGAATTACAAAATTTCACTACTAATAAAATATAAACACAAAATATAGCACCATATAGTAGAAATTAATGTGGAAGGATTCAAAAGTTACAGCAAAATTAATGTGGAAATATACCAATCAAACGTGTAAGTAAAATTAAAGTGGAAGGATTCAAAAGGAAAAAAAGGTACACCTAAAGTAATCTAGATAAAAGTTATTTAAAATGATTGGTGAAGAATAGGTTTAAAACCTCAGGTAATACTCAATAGAAATAAATAGAAAATGAGTATTCCTAAAGCCAACTGCAAATATTTGGGATAAGGCTAGTCATGACGTGATGATGTACACCTTTTAGTGCGTATTCCACAAACCTCAGCAAAAGTTGAGCTATTTCACTATACCTACTTTAGTTCCATTGCAATGATCAACAAAAATAAAGCCTAACTGTAAAACAAATAGAGAAAACAGAGAGCATGGACTTGGCACCAAGAACAGCACCATCGCTCCCTCAATAATCCTGTTTTGTCACCATTTATGGGACATAAGTACCATCGCATGTGGATAAACTAGTGCCAAACACAACAAGAGATCATTCCTCTTTGGTCCTAAGTAAAAACCGCTTCAAAACAAGTTAACTCGCAGACGACGTGTGAAACATATAAAGGGAATTATGCACGCCAGTCGTCAGATTAAGGCCATGTTATTTAAACAAATAACACAAGTTAGGATACCAGGCACATGAAAATTTTGAAGAGGTCCTACTTCAAATTCAATAAACATTTCAAAACTTTTTAGTTCATAAAAGATAGAGATAGGCAGAAGTATGCAAATTCTTTGTTAAATAACTACCCATTCTGCCAAATGCAAAGTGATTATGAAAACAATTAGCAATTAGCTACTATACCTATAATTTAGGCCTAATTTGGGACAGTTTTTTTCCTGCTTCTAAAAACAATTTTTTAGTACAAAAATTAAAACTTTTGTACTAGAAAGCGGCTTTAAGAAGCTCTAAAAAATGGTCCCAAACAAAGTCTTAATCTCATGGTTTAAAAAGCCAAAACATGCAAGATAAAGGTAGTACACTGAGTTCATGATACTCACATCCACAACCATCTTATCAATTTCACATATATTGATTTGCTCAACAGAAGGATAACGTGACACCTCACGCAAAACACCACCATCTCCCCCTCCAATAACCAAGACCTAAAACATTGTAAGTTAAATCAACTTTTAGAATCAATATAAAAGGTTCTATTTTTAAACAGGTATACAGCAAAATTGAACATTTTGGATGACTTGCGTTCATTATATCCTACTTATCTTCATTTTACTAGTAGAGAAGTAAATTCCAAAACCTAAAATGATATCTGACATATAAAGATTCAGCACAAACGTCAATAAAATTTTATAAGCAATTTTAAACTGATCTTAGCAACTTATTGAATAACAATATATTGATGTTAAAATAAACTAGCATTCAAATATATCTAGCAAATGTTTTGAGCTATCTAATGAGCCCTGTATAAGAATAAATGAATACAAAAAATGATTCTTCATATAAACAAATTTGCTCATGAACATTTTAAAAAAAAAACCTAGCAAATATGAACAAATACTTTTTGTTCATGACAAATTCATCTACTAAAAGAATACGACACAAAAAATGCAATTACGTTTAATAAAATAAGAATCACCTATTATAGCAAAGATAAAAATTATATAAAAAAAATATACAATATAAATATTTAACCGAGCTTCTTAACAAGCATTATATTGAGATTCTTATCGAGCATGTTCACATGCTTTAATTGATATTGTTCATAAACATAAATACGACGAACACGTAGTTGCTAACAAATGAGTATTTTAAAAATTGTTCAAACTTATTTGATTACTTAAACAAACAATCATGAACGAGCTGTGATTGAGATGAGCCATGATTAGCTTATTGAATGCTAGATTCATTTATAGCCCTATTTCTAACCATATTTGACAAGAGCTTCTTTTATTAAAAAAAAAACAAACTGAACTGCCAACTTGACTGGTCCTCTGGCCAGCTCAATCTAATTCAACCACTTTCGCAAAGAACTAGCTAGTACCTATTGGAACCAACAGTTGAACAAATAATCAATTCGATTTTGAAGAACTACCACCCCAATCTATACTTGATCAATTTGTCTTTTGATTTTGATCAGATGGCAAAAAATTGAAAAAAAAAAAAACCACTTAAATCTAGATACCTTAATTTAAGTTTTACATCTTAAAAATATAGGAAGATAGGTTGCATATTTTTTTCTAATTTTGTTTTCCATTTACATTCCAATCTAGGGGTACTACTCCAAATATTTTTGCAAGTTTTTGTATAAGTGTATCTATATATAAAGAAAATAATTAATATATCAAGTCCTAAATTTAGGATTTAAAATTATATTCCAAATATTTAATAGTAAGTATACTTATTTAGAATATTTTTCATTGGATTGGTAAGAATATCATTATTACATCATATTATGTCACTAAGTAATACAAAAATAATTTAATATTTATTGCATCATTCAATTCAACTCCCAGTTCAACCTCAACCCAACTCCCAATTCAACTTTAATTGAACCTTTGAATCTTGATCATCTCCTTCTGATTCAATATCTAGTCCCATTTTCAAAATCATGATTTTTTCACATGCAATTAAAAAAATGAGGATGAGGAAAGACATATACTCAAAAGCTGAAACTCATATTTTGATTGGCTTCCAATAGGAAAACACAAAAAAGGTATTTGTAATTAAGCTTTCTTTAATACCCAATATGTTGGTCAATTGTAGCATATAAAATGTTCAAGAAAAGAGTTTAAAACAAAATGCCAAGTATAACTGCCTATTACAGAACTACATGACAACCTTGCACTCAATGCTCCAAAAAGGTTCATTTAATCATGAAAACCTTTAACACAATTCAGTCAAGGTAGCTAAGTGCTTCTTCCATGTGGAGGTTCAAAAAGGAATATAGTTTGAATTGTTAACAGCATTCCCTCAAAGAAGAAATTTGGAGTTGAACTTGATGACATATGAAACTTTCATGCACTTCCTATGTTTAATATTATTTTGCTCTTGTAATATTATGATTTCAATTTACTTCACGCAATTTATCACTTGCTACTTTATGTCTTGTGCAATTTTTTGCTTCATATGTATGTTAATTTGTTATTTTATAGTTCAATAAAAATTTAATATATCAACTTTTAACATATTATTTACGTATTATATAAAAATCACTTTTAACATTTCTATTCACTTTATGCATTTTTTTTTTTATTTTGAAGCTTACACCTCGCCTCACAAACAAAAAACACCTCAATACCCAATTTCACAATTTTAAACCTTGCACACAACTTCATGTTTTTTGCCTTCTAACCAAGATTCAATGTACTATCAATCAACAAACTCGCTCATGAAAAAAAATATACACTTGATTTCTCATCTAATATATATCACTTACAAAAATCTTGAGAAAAAAGATTGTCATGCAGAAACGTGTTCAAAACTCTTATGTTCCAAAAAAAATAATCCCTGAGTTATGTACGGGCTCAAAGAATAGATTGTGCATCCAAGAAACCCCCTCATATGCTAAACACACTTCAAACAATGATAATAATATTTGGCTATGTTCCAATCACCAAGGACACCATAACTTTACATACCTTTAAAAATGAATTCCTTCTTCGTTCACTAACCAAAACTAAAAGAACTTTTAGTGTGAAAATTGTCATCTTGTTAAACAAACTCTTACTTCACATGTCAACCAAACATGCAAAGCTTCTCAACCATTTGCTTTAGGCCATAATGATATGTGCAATCATTGAGTCCAAAAAATCTCTACAGCTGGATGGATTATTTCCTCCATCGATGATCATATCAGTTTCACTTGATTTTCTTAATGAAAGAAAAATCCAATGTTGTACAAACTTTAAAATATCTCAACACCATGATCCATACTCAATTTTAGCACAAAATTCAAGTTATAAAAATTAATAATGCCCGAGAAACATTGAATCGATTTAACAAAATTATCTCTTACATCAAAAAATTATCTACCAAAACTCTTGTGTAGACAGCCCTCAATAAAATGGGGTTACTAAAAAGGAAAAATAGAAACCTTTTAGAGGTGACTAGATCACCAATAATCTCCACAAATGTTTCCAATTAATTCTAGGAAAACGTTGTCCTAATAGCTATCTATAATAGAAATAAAAGGTTCTCGACAGTACTTAAATTTCAAACATCCTATCTGTTCAATTCTCAAGACCATAATCATTTCTTATATTTCCCCAAACATGTTTGGGTGCTCTTCATTTGCAATCATTCTTAGTGCTAGCAAAAATTAAACCATAAATCTACCAAGGGCATCTTTAAAGGATACTCCCCAAGTCATAAAACGTAAAAATCTTATTCACTTATTAATAGGGAAAAAATTTATTATTACATGGGCATGAGGCATAACCTTCCTTGAACACTTACGTCACTACAAATATAGAATTCAAAGAAAGAATATTTATGAACAAAAATTTAAAAGT
The DNA here is from genome assembly GCA_019514585.1 of Dendrobium officinale. Taxonomy (NCBI): domain Eukaryota; kingdom Viridiplantae; phylum Streptophyta; class Magnoliopsida; order Asparagales; family Orchidaceae; genus Dendrobium; species Dendrobium officinale. The sequence continues at coordinate 29,146,549 of CM033695.1, read as the reverse complement.
TGGAACTTATATACTCATTCACCATCCTCCTCATCAAATACATGGATAATGAGCATTCCTCACTACCCCTCACTCAATCTATTGAACCTCACTTGTTAATAGAATTGTGATAGGAAACACTTGAAATCAAGTACTTCCTATTCACCTTTACAGCAAATCTCCACGAAATACTGCTGTCCGGAGCAGGAAAACAGTAAAAACAGCGGAAAAACTGTAGAAAACTGAGAGAAATGCGTAGGAAAAACTTGTATTTTACTAGTAGAAGAAGAAAACAGCAAAGATACAATTGATCCTCAATTCGAGAGGAGGATCGATCTCTCCCAAATCTCTAGACGCCGCTAGAGCCCAAAGAAAACCTAAATCTACGAGATCTCAAATTTCAGCCAAATTCAAGATGCCCAAACCCTAGGAAAAACATCTATTTAATGCATACAAATCAAAAGGAATTCCCTAAACAGTCCCTACATTCAAATTTCTCTCTGAAACCCCCTAAAAATCCTTCCTAAAACGCTCTATATGAGCGGTCGGGCCGCTCGTTCTGGCGGAATCTCCGCCTGTTTTGCGATTTCGCCCCCGAACCGGTCCCGCCTGGACCGGCTGGACCGGTCCAGTGGACCGGTCTAACAATACTCCCCTCCCAAAGATCCACCTTGTCCGCAAGGTGGAAAGACGACACCCTACATTCCTTCTTCATCACAAACAGAAAGAACTTGAAGAGTTCGGTCCTTACACTTGTGCCCCGGCGTATACCTCTCGTCACATCTGAAACAAAGCCCTTTTGCCCTCTTCTCCTGTAATTCTGTCTCAGTGAGCTTCTTGAAGTTATCCCCACTCCCTCCTCCTACTGGCTTCTCCTTGGTGATCTCATTATTGTTGACTGATGTAGGCCCCTTTGATGATAAAAGAGTGGTCGTAGTCTTGTAAGAGCCTCCTGAGCTGTTGCTCCTAGCTCCCTTCTCCAGATTATTCTGATTTTCTACCAGCTGTGCCAACTTCATTGCCTCCTCCAAGTCACTAGGCATCAGAACTTTAACTGCCGCTCGGATCTCTGCCTTCAACCCCTTCATGAAGTTCCCCTCCAATATGCTATCTGATAATCGCTCCACCCTACTAGCCAGGTGCTCGAATCGATCACGGTAGTCTTCTACTGATCCCTCCTGCACCAGAGCAAAGAACTGCTCATAGAAATCTCCTCCCCGGTCGGTTTGGAAACGTTCTATTATCCAGTTTTTGAATTCCCTCCAGTTCCTGATAGGCTCCCTCCTGTTACGCCACTGATACCATGCTAAAGCCTTTCCTTCCAGACACAATCCTGCCGCCGTCAGCTTCTCATCGTCTGTCAACCTGTTGACAGCAAAGTAACACTCCACCTTATATATCCAGCCATGGACATCTTCCCCCTCAAAGATGGGCATCTTCAACTTCCTCACCTTCGGATCCCTTCTGTTACCCTGGTACTCTCCAAAACCTCCCATTCCTCGAAGATGAGGTGCTCCCCAAGTGTCCCGGTCCTCCCTCCGACATTGGTATCCGAATCCGTCATCATATTCTCCTCTTCCCCTTTCAAAATCAGCACCTCAACGCTGAAATTCAGCACCTCGACGCTGATATTCTTCTCTTCTTTCACCAAAATCTGCACTTCCCTCATATTCCCCCCTCCTGCCTTCAAAATCAGCACCTTGACGCTGAAAATCAGCACCTCGACGCTGAAAATCAGCACCTCGACGATCATTTCTCATGCTCATCTCCTCTCTAGAAAGTGGCTCTAGAGGTGGCATGTCGTCCTCTCCCTCAAGGATCTCTACTGCCGGATTCCTCCTCCCCCGAAGCGGGTTTGGATTTCCTCCTACGCCCTGGTCGCCGACAGTCTCTCTTGCTTCCGACGCCGTCGGATTCGTCTTCATCTCAAGTAATTTTTTCATCATCTCTTCCATCGCCGCGAACCTCCCTTCCAACCTTTCATTGTTGGCGGTGATTTCAAGGAATTTTTCCTCCAAATCTGCTTTTAATTGGCAAAATTCGCCTTCTAGGACTTCGATCTTCTTTCCAGCTATTTTTCTTTCTACGAGTCACAAGAAATCTTCCTCCGAATGCCAAAAACCCGCTGAAATTTCAGGTTTTCAGCCGTCGATGGTCCCAAATCGATGCTCTGATACAAATTTGATAGGAAACACTTGAAATTAAGTACTTCGTATTCACCTTTACAGCAAATCTCCACGAAATACTGCTGTCCGGAGCAGGAAAACAGTAAAAACAGCGGAAAAACTGTAGAAAACTGAGAGAAATGCGTAGGAAAAACTTGTATTTTACTAGTAGAAGAAGAAAACAACAAAGATACAATTGATCCTCAATTCGAGAGGAGGATCGATCTCTCCCAAATCTCTAGACGCCGCTAGAGCCCAAAGAAAACCTAAATCTACGAGATCTCAAATTTCAGCCAAATTCAAGATGCCCAAACCCTAGGAAAAACATCTATTTAATGCATACAAATCAAAAGGAATTCCCTAAATAGTCCCTACATTCAAATTTCTCTCTGAAACCCCCTAAAAATCCTTCCTAAAACGCTCTATATGTCGGGCCGCTCGTTCTGGCGGAATCTCCGCCTGTTTTGCGATTTCGCCCCCGAACCGGTCCCGCCTGGACCGGCTGGACCGGTCCAATGGACCGGTCTAACAAATTGTCAATATAGGACTTGCTAATATAATTGTTAATATAGGACCTAACACTGAAACCCAACTGGTACCTAGCACTAAAAGTTCAGGTTTAGATCAACCTAAAAATGATGATTAAATTATTTTATTATTTTTTTAATAAAAAGTTCATGTCAAATTATAATTTTAATATTTTTATTAAATTGTGTCCAAATCAAAGTAATTGTTACACACAACTCTCCTTGGCCTATTGGTTGAGAGCTTTGGCTTCCAACTAAGAGGTTCAGGGTTCGAGTCTATGTGTATGCATTGTGTGTGTGAGTTTGCCTTAAATGGCCTAAATGTCCCAAAAAAAAAAAGTAATTGTTACCATTTCAGAACAGGTTTTACACGAACCTATCATGATTTAAATATTTTTCAAGCTAAGTTGGGTTATGTTTGAGTTGTGATTTTTTACCCGTTTATTAAATAGGTCAATGTTAAGTTGATTATTCGGGACATATTCATGTCGAACCCAAACCCATCCCATGAAGTCAAATTGAACACCCCAACTTATAAATACACCAAACTTGTGCAAAATGAGCTTCATGTCCATGTACCATAAGGGAAAACAATAATCAATGGGACAATTGAAATATCCTCAACATGCCCGAGAACTCAAAATTTTGTGATTAGAGCTTGTCTTGCATACATAAACATTTTAAAGAATAATGAAATTATTAAATTTAAATTTATTTAAGTTTTTTTTATTTAAGATAAGTTAAATAATTTTTTTACAAAAAATATAATATCTACTTCAACTCATTTTTTGAATATTGTAATTATAAATGACCAAATTACCCTCATACTTAACTCCATCTACTTCACCATCATATGGCGGGACAAAAAAGGTTTATTTAGTGGAGTTAAGGGACCAAATTGGTCCCTCCAAAGAGTTGGGGACTATTTTGATCCCTCACATAGAGTTGAGTGGTTGACATGCTCTGAACCAACTTAAAAAATATTCAATTCACATATTCCTTCTCACCCAAAATGCTACCACGATTAGCATTTCACAACATGAAAACCTCTAAGATAATTAGATGGCTGCTTTGCACTCCTTGGAATTTCTTGCATTGCCAACCACTCGTTCTTGCATTATCAGTCCTTCACCATGGTCCATAAGATGAAGCTTAAGGCACGTATGGCTTAGCATGTTTAAAAGCACGGCAAGACTCACTCATGAAGCTTTCTAGGATCTTAGCTATAGGGTCTGTTAGAAATCAGAGGTTTGAGAAGAAAAGCTTGCTTTATTACATGATTTCTCCTCTATTTATAGATCCATACAAAATACCTTCACATGGAAACAAATAATTACAAAAAAAATCTAATATAATCCTTCCTAAATCAGTAGCTCAATTATGGAAGGAGTTCTGGCGTGAGTCCTACGTCCCACGGATTGAGCATTGTAGTCGTTGGATTGATTTGCTCTTAAACGGCTAGATTTTGACACTCTCCCTCAAGCTGGGAAGTATGGATCTGTCATTCCCAGCTTAGCTAACATTCTGCGAAAGACAGCGTGATCCACTCCTTTGGTAAGAGTATCTACAAGTTGATCTTTTGATGGTACATGGTTGATACATATGAGTCCACTGTCCAATTTTTCTTTTATAAAATGTCGGTCAACTTTTATGTGCTTGGTTCTGTCATGTTGGACTGGATTGTGAGCTATGCTTATTGTTGATTTGTTGTCACAATGTAGATTTTTAGGTTTGTCCCATTTGATCTTCAGATCTTCCATAATTATTTTTATCCATAGGACCTCACATAGGCAGTGCACCCAAAGATTCTGAATGTAAGATTATGATGAGTTCGAAACTCGGGATAAAATGAGGACAAAATCTTCATTGGAGTTTTGAGTTCTACGGCTGTTGAAGGTAGTCGGTTTATGAGATAAGTTGCAGTTAGGAGTGCTTCCAATAAGATTTGGGTGTATTGTAGTTAAATAGGAAAGCTCTGGTGGAGGCTAAAAGGTGATCATTTTTTTCTCTACAACTCCATTTTGTTGTGGGGTGTGAACACAGGTGGACTTATAGATGATCCCTTCACATTGGAAGTAGGAGGAAAGCATTTGATAGAAAAAGTCATTAGCATTATTTCTAAAACCCGCAAAAGACGTTTTTGACCTCGCACTCTTTTCAAAGCGTCGCGGCGAGATTTAAGCGAAAAATTCGAGGTCGTCGGATTTTGGCGAAGTTAATTTTATAAAATAGAGCGCAAAATTCTGATCAAATTGGTATATAGAACTTGTATTTGATTTCGCTTAGTTTAGGATTTATAATTTCTTGAAAACTCTTAATACCCAAAGTACCCCCACTCCTTATTCTTGCATGGGTTACTTAAGTGAGGGCATGGGGGTCATTTAGCAAACTCTTTCCTCTCTATTAGGCCAAACCGAACCCCCTCTCCCTCATATCTTTCGGCCAAACCGAGAGAGAGCGGAAGAGAGGCGACGGGAGAGGCGACGGGCAAGGTCTTGAGCGGCGGCTCCGGTGGCTTTTTTTTCGGTGAGGAATCTTAGGGGGAATCGAAGGGGAAGCCAAGGGGAGGATAAGGTATGCATTAGAACTAGGGTTTTCCCCATCCTTCTCAAGATATGTGGATGAGAAGATTTTTTTTTAGGGCTTTGAGAAAAGTTGATTTTTTTTTCTTAAGATTCTTTTGAGAAATGTTTAGGGAAGGGTAGTGTAATGTTCCTAAACCCTAATGTGCTTTATTCTCTTCAAAAATATGAAATTTGGAAATTATGGTTTTTTTTAAAACATGCTTTTCTTTGGTTTGCCTTCACAAAAAGAATTTCTAGAGGTTTGGAGAAGCTTTTATGTGAAGAACTTATATGTTTAACAAAACTTTTGAGTTTTGAAAATTAGGGTTATTTTCCCAATTTTGAATTTATTGATCAGAAGAGTTCTCTTTATGTTGGGAAGGGTTTTTAGAAGCCATCCTTAGAAGCTTTTAAATTAAAATGGTAGTTTGACACTTATGGGGTTTTTCTTTTTCTTATTGAAGCATGAATTGTAGGAAGAGGGAGAGTTTTCTTTTTCTTAACTTAAGGTTTAGGAGCTTTATATAGGTTTGTAATATTGTTTGTTGTATCCCTTTTAGGTTTTGATCAATTGGAAGGAGAAGCTCCTAAGTATACTTAAGTGAAGACCTTTTTATTTGAGGTAGGTAAATGCAATACCTTTAAATTTTAAGAGAAAATGAAATTGTTATTATCCCTTCAAAGCATATTTTGATTTATGCTCTTTAAGTTTATGAATCTCTTTTTATTATGGTTTATGGATATGAAGTAAAGAAATCCCTTACTTTCAAGCATATTTCTTATGAAAAGAATTATTTATTTTATTGCACTTACTCTTTCTTGGTTAAGGAATAAAGAAAAGAACTTGCCCTTTTCATCCTATGTTATTATGAAACTATATGACATATTAGAGGACATTTAAACATATGCATGTTATGAGAACAAAAAGATAAGTGTATGTGCATGTTGATGCGGAGATATCTTGGTAAAGGTGATGCTCTTTTGAGCATTGGTAAAGGAATGACCTATTATGTTGTACCTGATCAATACAAAATGAGATATCTCCGAGACGGGTGATTATAAATACATGTTATATTAAGCATATGAAAGACATTATGGTTTAAGGAAAAGCATTATGGTATAAGGGAAAGCATTCTTTTATGTTTTATGGGAAGTGTTGCATCACAAGTTTATGTTAAAGAAATGATTTAATGGATTACATTGAAGTATTCTATTTAATTTGCAATGAGTTCCATATTTCTTTTCATTCATGTTAGCTTCATTCTTGTTATTTTCTCTAAATATTTATTTGGTAAAGCATTTGCCTATTGAGTTTGACTCACCCTAGTTATGGGAACTTTTCAGGAGACCCTGTTTCTAGATAATGGCTGACCCACCTCCGCTCACCTACCGTCGTAGGGAGACGACGGGCGGCAGGTTCTTTTGTGTTTTGCCTTTTTGTTGTTAGAAGATGAATTGTATAGATTTTTGGAAAGAACTCAAATATGATTTTTGGAATCCTTTCATTTGGAAGAATTTTTGATGTAATCCTCTTTTTACAAGGTATGAAAAGCAAAAATTACTTTTTGGAACTTTTAGTGGCTCTTTCTTTTCTTGTTGTAGTGATGTTAACATTCTTTACTTTATGATGAATTTAGTTTATGCCATGCTACCTTGTCTCTTTCTCCGTCCGATCTCTGTTCCCGCCTCGCACTAGCGAGCTAACCGGGCCGGGTCGTGACAAGAGTGGTATCAGAGCAAAGAAATTTGAGGATATTGATTTTTGTGAAAGAGCCAATAGGATGATCTTATAGATTAGAGTAGGTATAAAGTGGTTGTGCTTTGTATTGCTTAGATTGCCTCGTTGTTTTGTTTCTCAGGGCTGAGGAACCTGAGCCTGATGCCACTGATGGCAATGCTGGAGAGGTCAGAAGAGAATTGCCATCAGCTGTAGAGCCTCAAGGCAGTAGTATTAATGCCACTATGGACTCTTTTACCCAAATGATGGATGCCATGGCTCAAATGATCAGAAATACTCAGACCCAAATTGGAGGCAGTGGAGGTGCTCCAATGGACAAATATCTCAAGCTCTTTCAAGACATGAAGCCTCCATCTTTTGTAGGTGGTGGACCAGTTGAGGCAGAGGATTGGTTGATGAGAGTGGAAAAGATATTGGAAGGTATGGCATGCCCAGTGGACAGAAGGGTCACCTTAGCTGTGTATGCTTTTAATGGAGAAGCAGAAAGGTGGTGGAGAAGCCAATTGGAGGAAACTTTTAAAGGAAGACCTAGCAGTCAAGTGACTTGGGATGAATTTGTCAAAGTATTTAGAAATTGGTATGTACCAATGTCTGCTAGAAGATAAATGCAAGACAAATTTAATAGATTGGTGCAGGGAGACAAGACTATTACTCAGTATGAGGCTGAATTCACCATGCTCTCAAGGTATGCCTCACATGTAATCCCTAATGCAGAAGAGAAATGCCACCGCTTCCTATGTGGCTTGAGGGATAGCATTAGGCAACCTTTGGTCCCTTTGGGCATTGATGACTACTCTATTTTGGTGGAGAAAGCACGAAAGATTGAGCTAGATTTGCAGAGTACTCAGAGGAGGAGAGTTTTCCAGAAGAGGAAGAGTGAGGATAGATCAAGGCCTACTCAGTCCTTTCAGTCAGGAAGACCCTCTTGGAAGAAGCTTAAATCAAACATTTCAGAGAGCAGTACTTCTTCAGCAGTAAGCAATAAGTGATGTGAAACGTAAGCGGAGGCTCTGCTAGGGAGAGGATCTCCTCTTCAAAAAGCTGAAAAAATACTCTTCTGGAAATCTGAAATTTTCTTCAGGTTTCTTATTCAAAACCTGAGAGGAATGGCTTAGGAGCAAGGGAAATTTTAAGGAGCCTTCACGCCTTGATTCCAGCAAGGTGTTGAGTGAGAGAGAGAGAGAGAATTGAGGAGAGACAACCCAGGAAAAGAGCATGGGGAGTTCGGCTAGCAGCAGAGAGATTTTGGAGAAATAATTCAAGCAAAACAATGGAGGAGGAGGCGGCTGATTGAGACCAGAATCTCTTAATGCCACTCTCAGCCTATGGAAGGAATTGATGGCTCAATTTCACGTGGAGGGATAGGAATTAAATTATGCTTTAATTCCCTGAGATTTTGGGAATTCTCAGATTTGGGAATTCTTTCCCAAATCTGCTGGAGTTAATGAATGAGAGGGAATAATCCTGATTTCCCATCTCAGATTTTGAAATCTGGAATGAAAGCTGCAGTTACGTTGAGAGGAAAGGTATTTAGGAGCATTTAAGAGGTGGTGATGTGGCAATTAAATAGAAAAACAATAAGGGGAAGGCCGGCCAAGCATAGAGAGGGAGAAAATGTTTAACTTAAGTAGGTGGGGACCACTTGGCTAACAAAGCTTTAAATAAAAATCTGAAATATATTTCAGGTTTTTAAGCTAGGGAAGTTTCCTAATAAGAGGGTATTAATTAAGACCAATTTGAATTCAAATTCAAATTGAAATCTAATTAATTTGGAGACCTCAAATTAAGGAGCTAAATTAAGAAAGTAGCAAAGCTTCATGAGAGTTTTGAATTTCAAATTCAAAACTCCAAGAGGGGCCAGCCGGTGGAGTGGTGGGGAAGGAAAATTGGGGAAGATGGGGCGGCGGATTGTACCAATTTTCAGGTGGTGGTGGCCGGTGGCCTGGGCGGCCCAAGGTGGCCGGCAGAAGTGCTGGGTGGAAACGGGTAAAGGGATGGAGTTCAAGGAAGAATGCGATCCGGACGGATTCTCCTTGAATTCTCACACTAATTGATCGCAAAGAAAAATTGGAGGAAGTTCTAGAACTCACAAAGAGATCTAGCTCTTCCCAAAACTCACTAAGAGATTTGGGAGAGGGATGCACTCACAAAGAGAACACCAAGTAGAGAACTTACTAAGAGATCTAAAAGATGGAACTCACAAAGAGAACGCAAAAAGAAAATTTTCATTAACAAATCATCATCTCATTACATAAGAAAGGGCCTCTATATATAGGCCTAACAAACTAAAACAAGACACATATGCCCCTAAGGCTTACATAGGACGACCCTCTTAAGTAAGGGTAAAAACGGAAAATTCATAATAAAAATTTAAAAATTACAAATAAAATATAAGATAACGTGGGACGATGACAGCCGTTGATCTTCAGCTCCTCGGATAGCCATGGACGGTTGGATGTCCGCATCAATAAGTGTGGGAGAACTCATAGGGGAGAGTGTCTATCTGGCACCAATACATGCTTCTGGTGTCACCAACCAGGACACATGGCAAAGTCTTGTCCTCTCCTAGGACAAAGACCTACTACAGATGCTAAAACAGGAAACACTCTTCCTCAGAGGACAGCTGGCAGGCCAAGAACTGCAGAGTCTACTGGATCTACCCCATCACAAGGCCAAGCTCGTCCACCTGTTCAACCCAGAATTTATGGATTGTCGCAGAATGAGGCCAAGCATTCTTCTGATGTAGTCACAGGTATGAGATTTGTTTATGTCATTAATTTTCCTACATTATGTACATGGAATGAATGTTTAAAATTATGTTATCAGGGACAATCTTTTTGTATAACAAACCTGTAAGAGTGTTATTCAATACTGGAGCTTCACACTCCTTCGTTTCGGAAGAGTTTGTTGAGTCTACTCTCTTGCCTTTTTCATTTATGATGAAGCCATTGTCCGTGTTAATGCCAAATGGAACTCATGTAGAAACTAATCGGAGGTGTCATGTGGAGATAACTATTGGTGACAAGAACTTAGAAGCGGATCTTATTATATTGCCCTTAGCAGAGTTTGATACCATCCTAGGAATGGATTGGTTATCCTCTCATTTTGTAACGATAAATTGTAATAGGAAGGAGGTTATTTTTGGGTTACCCGGAGAGAGGAAGACTAAATTTCTAGGAGACAGAGGAGTAACTGCTATTATGGTTTCATCCTTAAAAGCTTACCAGTTATTGAGGAAAGGGCATGAAGGATATTTGGCTTATGTTAAGGAAGAGAAGAAGGAAGGTAAGGATTTGCAGGATATACCTATCGTGCAGGATTATCCAGAGGTGTTTGCTGATGATTTACCTGGCTTGCCTCCGAGCAGGGAGATCGATTTCACCATTGAGCTGGTTAGTGGAGAGGATCCTGTTGCTAAAGCCCCTTATAGGATGGCCATCAAAGAGTTGAAGGAGCTGAAGGATCAGTTGGAAGAGCTGCTTAATAAGGGTTTTATCAGGCCTAGCACTTTGCCTTGGGGTGCTCCTGTGCTCTTTGTGAAGAAGAAGGATGGGAGTTTAAGGCTTTGTATAGACTACAGAGAATTGAACAAACTGACTGTGAAGAATAAATATCCTCTTCCGAGAATTGATGATTTGTTTGATCAGTTGGAGGGTGCCTCGGTGTTTTCCAAGATAGACTTGAGATCGGGATACTATCAGCTCAAGGTCAAAGAAGAGGACATAGCAAAGACAGCATTCAACACTAGATACGGGCATTTTGAGTTTACAGTGATGTCTTTTGGCCTAACAAATGCCCCGGCAGTGTTTATGGATCTCATGAATAGAATCTTTAAGCATTCTTTGGATCTATTCGTGATTGTATTCATAGATGACATACTTGTTTACTCCCCAGATGAAAGAATGCATGCAAATCATTTAAGGTCAGTATTATATACCTTAAAAGATAATGATTTGTATGTTAAGTTCTCCAAATGTGAGTTTTGGTTGAAGAGTGTACACTTTTTGAGTCATGTGATTAGCAATGGAGAGATCTCTGTGGATCAGCACAAGGTGCAAGCTATAGCAGATTGGCCACGACCCACTACTGTGACGGAGATCAGGAGCTTTTTGGGTTTAGCTGGTTATTATAGAAGGTTTGTTGAGGGGTTTTCTCGTATAGCTATGCCCTTGTCTAGATTGACTCAAAAGGCAGTGAAGTTTGTATGGTCAGATCAGTGTGAGGAGGCCTTTCAAAGGCTGAAGCAATGTTTGGTGACTGCTCCGGTGCTTACCATTCCGTCAGGGACGGATGGATTTAAGCTTTATAGTGATGCTTCTCTCAAAGGATTGGGTTGTGTATTAATGCAGAATGGAAGGGTCATTGCTTATGCTTCAAGGCAACTTAAGAACCATGAAAGAAACTATCCAACCCATGATTTAGAGCTAGCTGCAGTGGTTTTTGCCCTTAAGATATGGAGGCATTATTTGTATGGGATGAAGTGCGAAGTTTTTACTGATCACCAAAGCTTGAAGTACATTTTCACACAGAAATAGTTGAATTTGAGGCAGAGAAGATGGTTGGAGCTCATCAAGGATTATGATTTGGATATCCAATATCATCCAGGCAAGGCAAATGTTGTAGCAGATGCCTTAAGCAGGAAGACTTCTAGTGCCAGTTGGATGATTACACAACAACTGGAGTTGGTGAGAGATTTGGAGAAGTTGGAGATTTCTGTAGTTCAGCCCAATGATGCAGAGTTTATGGCCTTGAATCAGATGACTGTTCAGTCCACCTTGAAGGATAGGATAAGGGAATCATTGCCTCAAGATGCAGAATTTGAGAAAGTCCTAAGTTTGGTGAAGATTGGTCACGTGGAGGAGTTTGAGCTTGATGAGGATGAGTTACTCCGGTATAGAGGCAAAATTTGCATCCCAGATGTTGGAGATTTGAGGAAGGACATTCTTCATGAAGCCCACTATTCAGGTTACACCATTCACCCAGGTAGTAACAAGTTGTATCAAGATTTGAAGGAATACTTTTGGTGGCCAGGGATGAAGAGGAGTGTAGCGGAGTTTGTGGCTAAATGTGCAGTTTGTCAGATGGTGAAGGTGGAACACCAAAAGCCAGGAGGTTTGTTGCAGCCTTTACCTATTCCAGAATGGAAGTGGGAAGACATAACTATGGATTTTGTGGTCGGATTGCCTAGGTCCAGAACTGGTCATGATGCTCTATGGGTGATCATTGATAGATTGACCAAGTCAGCACACTTCTTGCCTATCAAGCAATCTGATGCTGTGGAGAAATTGGCAAGTATTTATGTTAATGAGATTGTTAGACTTCATGGTGTACCTAGATCAATAGTTTCAGATAGAGATGGGAGATTCACCTCTAGATTGTGGAGGAAGGTTCAAGAGGCTATGGGCACTAGACTCACTTTCAGTACAGCCTTTCATCCTCAAACAGATGGTCAGTCGGAGAGAATTATTCAGACCTTAGAAGATCTACTCAGACTATGTGTTCTTGACTTTGGTGGAAAATGGGAGACACACATTCCACTGATTGAATTTGCTTACAACAATAGCTTCCAGGCAAGTATAGGCATGGAACTGAGAGAGATGCTACGTGGGAGGAAGAATCCGAGATGAGGGAGAGCTACCCTCACCTTTTTGACTAAGGTATGATTCTTTAATGTTGTCTTAAATTTCGAGGATGAAATTTTTATAAGGGAGGGAGAATTGTAAAACCCGCAAATGACGTTTTTGACCTCGCACGCTTTTCAAAGCATCGCGGCGAGATTTAAGCGAAAAATTCGAGGTCGTCGGATTTTGGCGAAGTTAATTTTATAAAATAGAGAGCAAAATTCTGATCAAATTGGTATATAGAACTTGTATTTGATTTAGCTTAGTTTAGGATTTATAATTTCTTGAAAATTCTTAATACCCAAAGTACCCCCACTCCTTATTCTTGCATGGGTTACTTAAGTGAGGGCATGGGGGTCATTTAGCAAACTCTTTCCTCTCTATTAGGCCAAACCGAACCCCCTCTCCCTCATATCTTTCGGCCAAACCGAGAGAGAGCGGAAGAGAGGCGACGAGAGAGGCGACGGGCAAGGTCTTGAGCGGCGGCTCCGGTGGCTTTTTCCGGTGAGGAATCTTAGGGGAATCGAAGGGGAAGCCAAGGGGAGGATAAGGTATGCATTAGAACTAGGGTTTTCCCCATCCTTCTCAAGATATGTGGATGAGAATATTTTTTTTTAGGGCTTTGAGAAAAGTTGATTTTTTTTTCGTAAGATTCTTTTGAGAAATGTTTAGGGAAGGGTAGAGTAATGTTCCTAAACCCTAATGTGCTTTATTCTCTTCAAAAATATGAAATTTGGAAATTAGGGTTTTTCTTAAAACATGCTTTTCTTTGGTTTGCCTTCACAAAAAGAATTTCTAGAGGTTTGGAGAAGCTTTTATGTGAAGAACTTGAAGTGTTTAACAAAACTTTTGAGTTTTGGAAATTAGGGTTATTTTCCCAATTTTGAATTTATTGATCAAAAGAGTTCTCTTTATGTTGGGAAGGGTTTTTAGAAGCCATCATTAGAAGCTTTTAAATTAAAATGGTAGTTTGACACTTATGGGGTTTTTCTTTTTCTTATTGAAGCATGAATTGTAGGAAGAGGGAGAGTTCTCTTTTTCTTAACTTAAGGTTTAGGAGCTTTATATAGGTTTGTAATATTGTTTGTTGTATCCCTTTTAGGTTTTGATCAATTGGAGGGAGAAGCTCCTAAGTATACTTAAGTGAAGACCTTTTATTTGAGGTAGGTAAATGCAATACCTTTAAATTTTAAGAGAAAATGAAATTGTTATTATCCCTTCAAAGCATATTTGGATTTATGCTCTTTAAGTTTATGAATCTCTTTTCATTATGGTTTATGGATATGAAGTAAAGAAATCCCTTACTTTCAAGCATATTTCTTATGAAATGAATTATTTATTTTATTACACTTACTCTTTCTTGGTTAAGGAATAAAGAAAAGAACTTGCCCTTTTCATCCTATGTTATTATGAAACTATATGGCATATTAGGGGACATTTAAACATATGCATGTTATGAGAACAAAAAGATAAGTGTATGTGCATGTTGATGCGGAGATATCTTGGTAAAGGTGATGCTCTTTTGAGCATTGGTAAAGGTGATGCTCTTTTGAGCATTGGTAAAGGAATGACCTATTATGTTGTACCTGATCAGTACAAAATGAGATATCTCCGAGACGGGTGATTATAAAATCATATTATGTTGTACCTGATCAGTACAAAATGACCTATTATGTTGTACCGAGACGGGTGATTATAAATACATGTTATATTAAGCATATGAAAGGCATTATGGTTTAAGGAAAAGCATTATGGTATAAGGGAAAGTATTCTTTTATGTTTTATGGGAAGTGTTACATCACAAGTTTATGTTAAGGAAAGGATTTAATGGATTACATTGAAGTATTCTATTTAATTTGCAATGAGTTCCATATTTCTTTTCATTCATGTTAGCTTCATTCTTGTTATTTTCTCTAAATATTTATTTGGTAAAGCATTTGCCTATTGAGTTTGACTCACCCTAGTTATGGGAACTTTTCAGGAGACCCTGTTTCTAGATAATGGCTGACCCACCTCCGCTCACCTACCGTCATAGGGAGACGACGGGCGGCAGGTTCTTTTGTGTTTTGCCTTTTTGTTGTTATAAGATGAATTGTATAGATTTTTGGAAAGAACTCAAATATGATTTTTGGAATCCTTTCATTTGGAAGAATTTTTATGTAATTCTCTTTTTACAAGGTATGAAAAGCAAAAATTACTATTTGGAACTTTTAGTGGCTCTTTCTTTTCTTGTTGTAGTGATGTTAACATTCTTTACTTTATGATGAATTTAGTTTATGCCATGCTACCTTGTCTCTTTCTCCGTCCGATCTCTGTTCCCGCCTCGCACTAGCGAGCTAACCGGGCCGGGTCGTGACATTATTGGAGCGAAATTTTCTTATTTTACCTCGAACTGATTTTTTATCAAGGTATGAAAATGGAAAGAATGGTACTAAGATCAGATTTATTTTTGAGGAGATAGATCCAAGAGACTCTAGTACAATCATTAATGAACGATACAAACCAGCATGCCGAAGAGATATTTGAGATTTTTTAGGGTCCCCATATATCATTATGAATAAGATAGAAAGGAGCATCACATCTCTCATTTTAATTTGGGAAAAAAAGATCTTTTATGTTTAGCTAACTCACAGATTTCACAATGAAAATATTTATTTTCTAATTTCTGAAAAAGTTATGGATGCATATGTCTTAGGATATCAAACGATGGGTGTCCTAACCTATAATGATGAAGCCAAATATTGGAATTCTTATCAACTAGGGATACATAGAGAAGTTATTTTTAGATTGGTTTAGTTCTTCCAGATAGTACAGTCCTGCTTTCTCCTTAGCAAGTCCAATATTCTTCGTCGGTCTCTGATCCTGAAATAAGCAATAAGTAGGGTTAAATAAGACTTGACAATTATGGTTATTAGTAAGTTTTTGTATTGATATTAGGTTTATAGATAATTGAGGTACGTGGAGCACATTTTTTTAGGGTGAGTGAGAGAGATAATGTTATGTCTCCTTGTCCTGCTACTGTGGTAAGAGAAGCATCAGCAGTGATGATTTTTATGTTGTTTGGGCAAGGAGTATAGTTGATGAAATGGGTAGGTGAGTGGGTCAAGTGATCTGTGGCTCCTAAATCAATGATCCATAATTCCTTTAAATTATTTTTAGAGAGACATAAACTAATAGAAATTGGAAATTTACCTGAGAGGGCAAGTGAAGAAGATGCATTTGATTTTACAAGAGATATCAAGAGTCATTTTAGTTTATCAATATCTTCTTTATTAAATTCTCCAAGGCTGGAATGTGCTTTTGGGTTGGGTTGACTTGTAGTGTTGTTAGCATACGACGTGCTTCTTGTTTTAGTTTTTTTATTCCACTCCTTGCTCGGAGGTTTTCCATATATTTTCCGCACGTTTCCTTTGTGTATTGACTTCTTGCAATAATTGTACCAAAGTGAGTCTTTGAATTTTGAATTTTAAGGAACACTTACCTTTCTCCTTCCATAATGATTCCTTGTTCATCACCATTACTGAACTTTCAATGACTTTTGGTTCTAGCATCACTCCTCGACTTTCTTCCGCACGGATGAAAGAAATGGTTTCGTTAAGTGGTGGTGTCTCCTCTTTGCCGAGGATCTGGACTCTAACTTGATTAAATTATGCATTTAGTTCTGCAAGAAAATCATAAACTCTATCTTTTTCAATAAAATTCTTTAGGATTGCAGCATCTTCCGAACATCTGGTTTCTATGCATCTATAGTGATCAAGTTCTTGCCACAGATTTTGTAGAATGGTGGCATACTCCATCACGGTCTTACTTCCTTGATTTGTGCATCCAAATTTGACTTTAATTTCAAATATTGAGCCGCATCACGAGCTTTGGCGAAGGTCTATCTGGCAACATCCTATATATCCTTTGTAGTGCAAAAGGAACATAAATGTATCGCTAATTTCTAGAGTTATAGAATTCCACAACCATGACATAATCATGGAGTCTGCATCATCCCAAGCCCCAAAATTAGGATCTCCTTGTCTTGGTCCTCCTCTGATGATGCAACAAAATTTTTAGAAAGCTAAGGTTGCAAAAGCTAAACATCTTCCTTTCGAAATAATAACAATTAACACATTAAATAAGACAAAACCTTACAATAACAAATAAAAAGGACACAACATGAAACTCACGCAACGTCACCTTACAACTTGTAATAAAAAAGGTTAAAACACCTTACAATGACTCAACACAACTTTTATGTTTTTTAGAGAAGAATTATACAAATGGGGTGGCAACTTGCGGAGAGAAAAAATAGATAAGAAGCCCGAGACGAATTCAAAGAGGGGAAGGGGAAAGAAGCTAGCTCACAAGCTAGTTAAAACCCGCATGTTTACATTCCAAATATTTTCTCACACAAAAACCTCCCTCAATTGTCACAAAACAGGCCCTATTTATAGGTGAAGAAAGGGAGCCAAACAGCCCAAACAGCCACCCACTCAAGCCAACCAGAAAAGAGAAAAAAAAGGCAGCATTTAAGGCTCCCAAAAAATGAACCACCACAATCATGAACCGGGACAGAAACAGGAACCAAGGGACCCAAGCAGGAGGAACCGAACAGCCCAGCAAGCAGAGGAACCGAACAGCCCAGGAGGCAGGGAACCGAACATCCCAGTAGGGGGAACCGTACAGCCCAGCAAGCAGAGGAACCGAACAGCCTAAAGCAAGAGGGAGGGGGTATGGCATGCTTGGATTGGTAGAACTTCCTTGCGGCAGGATCCATCTGCTTTTAGGAATAGATTCTTCAAGATCACCTGGCTTACTTTCTCCAACTTCAGATTCAATTACATCATAATTTTTCATTTTTTTAAAGACTTACAGAAAGGAAGACTCAATAAAAACCTAAGCTCTGATACCAAAATGATGCAACTAAAATTTTAGGAAGCTAAGGTTGCAAATAAAACTATTTGTATTCCTTTCAAAATAACTTAAACAAATACAAACTTTCCTTACAACTTCAAATAAAAGGACATAACAACACTTTAAAACTTTTATATATTTTAGAACAGACAACACATACAACTCACACAATCCTAGAACATAAAAACACCTAAAAGCTTTTCATTGATTGAGAAGAAAGGTACAAATAGGGAGGAAACTTGCAGAGAGAAGAAATAGATAAGAAGCCTGAGATGAAGTTAAGGGAGGAGAAGAGAAAGGGGGACATAGCTCGCAAGCTATCAAAAAAAACTCTCAGGTTTCATGCTCCAAAAATCATACACAACTTCCTTTTAAAACAGCCTAAAACTTCTCTTTTATAGCCACAAAAGAGAGACCAAAAAATTGCCTCAACCGCCCCAAACAGCCAACCAAAAAATAGGAAAAAAGGTAGCATTTAAAGCTCCCAGAAATCGAATTACCACAACCAGAAACCTGGACAGAAACAGGAACCGAAGGACCCAGGCAGAGGAACCGAACAACCAAGCAGGGAGCAGGAACCGAACAGCCCAAAGTAAGGGAGGGGAATCGGGACAGCAGGGAGCAAGAACCGAACAGCCCAAAGCAAGGGGAATCGAAACAATAGGAAGCAGAAACCGATCAGCCCAAAGCAAGGAAACGGGACAGCCTTGCTTACATCATTCGAGAAGGTGGTGTATTTTTTCTTTCCCCTTTAAATAGATCTTCACAATTTGAGACCACTTTAGATGGTTCTTCCCGTTGAGACGATAGGAATGTTACATGCTTTGGAGGTCATCTCGTCCTTAGTGCACCATCGACTCCTCAATTTGATCAATGTTTTGGGGGGATTTAATTCCTGACATTGGGTAGCAATGAAGGCTTCCCATAAAAACAATTGTTTCTTATTCGACATAAAGGTTGAAAGGGATTTTCTTTTCTTTTTTTTTTTTTTTTTTTTTTTGAGAAGATAGTTCCTGGTTAATTTAACCGGGCCAAGCCGAGTCTTTAAAAGACTCGATTTGGGTAACTAGGGCACGCCTGCTTCGGGGTTGCTATTCGGCCTTGCTCGTTCGACGATTTTCCCTTCCTATCGAATCGGGAGGCACATGCGACGCCTCTTTGGCTCCTTCGTTGGTTGTTCGACTATGCTCCTTCGACTACTTTCCCTTCCGATTGGATCGCAACGCTTCTTCGACTCCTTTATGGTTGTCGGTCAACAAGGTTCGTCAAGGTTGCGGCGTCAACCAAAGAGGCGTCGGCAAAGTTGCGGCTTCTTCTTCCTTCCGAGAGGCTTCTTCTTCCTTCCGAGAGGCTTCTTCTTCCATCGGCAAAGCTTCGTTTGTGAGATCTAGGTTTCGACTTTGGCCTTCGTCGAGTAAGGCTTCATCCCACTAGGCTCCAGCTCCGTTCTTCTTGCTCGACTTCTGATGGTTTCCTCTTTACTTCCTTCATGGCTCTGATACCATGTTAGAAATAAGAGGATTGAGAAGAAAAGCTTGCTTTATTACATGATTTCTGCTCTATTTATAGATCTATACAAGATCCTTAATATGAAAACAAATAATTACAAAATAATTCTAATATAATCCTTCCTAAATCAGTAGCTCAGTTATGGAAGGAGTTGTGGCGTGAGTCCTGCGTCCCACGGATTGAGCACTGTAGCCATTGGACTGATTTGCTCTTAAACAGCTGGATTTTGACCGGGTCTTACCTACATTTAGCATAAAGGCTATATCATGATTTAAACTCATACCCTCAAAATCATAATAAAGGCAACCTAAGAGATGTTTCAGTCTGCCTTCATATAAATAAATTATAAATTCACTTCACTTGTAGAACTGCGTCATGACTACAAACTGACACCATCTATTCCAAGCCCGAGTTGATGTTAGATCACAACCCATAAATGAATCCAAATGCAAAGTTGTCCTCCCATAACACTCCATATGAATAAATAAAAATTAAGAATTTATAAAGCCGAAAACAATAAAACAAGTTCCCAAGCAAAAATCCTACTATGCTATTCTTGATCATATAACATTAAAATTCATGAATTGTAGTTATCAAATTACAAAACACTTTCTGCTAACACATGGAGTGCAAATTAAAACCAAACAAGAAACTTTAACGTTTCTAGGCTAGACACATAAAATAGCAAGCAAGATGGGTCAACATCACGAGCACCATAAACAATAAGTTGCAAGTGACAAGTTCGAAACACTTTAATATATATTTTGATAAATTGCACCTACGATCTTGAGGTTAGGTCAACATTTCAAACAGGCCTGCGTGAAATTTTCACCATTTCACATATGTTATTGAACTAGCCATCAATTCAACAAAGGCCATGAAATGATTGAAATCTGAAATAATAGTTTATTTGCATGTAAAAAGTAAAAAATAGCCCCATGTAAAAATACATGGGCAACCCTGCACCAAAAAAGCGGCACATTTCATTCTTTACTTTGAACAAACACAGAGAAGTTATAAATGTTATATGCTACTTTTTTTACAAAAAAAAAAAATCACCCCAAACAGCAATAACAGGAAAGACATTGACATCAACAGCTGAAAGTGGAATCCGCTAAGCAGTTTGCAGGGCGCTTAGGATCAAATGGCTGGTCATAAATTCCCCACCATATAAAAAACCCCAAATATTCATATTATAATTAATATGCCAACAATAAGTTGGAATGTTCTTCATCTTAATCAAAGAATTTTTGTTCAAACGAATTACAAATAAAAATCACCCAACATGGTTAAAAGAGTACCAACAATTTCAACCTTTAGATTGTTTTGCGCTAGAAATTTTTTGGGGGGTTAATTAAAAAGGAAATTTGATGTAGGCAAGGAAGGGGTCAAAACAAGTTGGGATTTAAATTTTGTGAGTTTCTTTATCTCTACTAAAAATCAGCTCATTAATGAGTTTCTTCTTCTTTTTCAGCTCATTAATATCTAGTATAGAGGCTTTTAAGCTCATAAATTGAAGAATTATTAGATTCATTCCCCCTTTTCCTTTGTCTCTTTAGTTTCTTCTTGTGTCTCTTTGGTTTCTCCACTAGAGTCTCTTCTCCTCCCCTTTTCTTCTTAAAATTCTGAGTTGTCCCATGGGTTCCCATGCCTTGGCTCCTTGGTTCCCACGGTTGGCTATGCTGGGTGGTTTTCCTGTGCCTTGGTTCCTCGGTTCCATGCGGGCCTCCTTGGTTCTAGCGGCTGCCTCTTCGGATTCCGCCTAGGCTGCTTTCCCGTGACTGTTGGGGGGCTTTTTCGTGGCTTTGGTGCTTTGTTTCCTGTGTATTTTTGGGGAATATTATGAGTTGGTTGTTGGTTTTTCATTTCCATTAGAATGTGAAGAGTTTTGAGGCTGTTTGTATTCCTTCTCATGCCTATATATAGAAGATGGTTTGTGGCTTTTTTAGAAAGGTTATGTGAGTTATTTTTGGAGCCTAAACCTACGGGTTTCTTCGTGGAAAAGCTTGCGAGCTTCTCCTCTTCCTTCGTCTCGGCTTCTAACCTCTTTCGTCTCTCCGCAAGTATCCACTCCATTGTATCCTTCTTCTCAATCCAAGGAAAGCAACTTTAGGAGTTGTCAAAGTTTGTAAGTGTCTTTTATATTATATAAGTTTGTCAAAGTTTGTAAGTTTCTTTAAATTATAAAAAGTGTCTCTTTTTGGATTTATTTGAATCTTTATTTTATCAAAGAAGAGTCTTCTTTTTTGCTTGCATCAAAATTACAGCTGAAAACTCCAACAAAGCATAAATTTTATAATAATTTATTTTTTCTAAGGTGTTTTCTGCGGGTGTCATACCACCTATACAGCTGAAGGATTTCTTCAAGAGCTCCTTTTAGTTTGCTTCCATCTCCTTTTAGTTTGCTTATAAATTCTATTTACTGAGCTTGCTTCCATCTCCTTTTAGTTTATGAGTTTGTCCATTACTTTAAAAAGATTATATGTGCTCACATATGCATGTGTTATGAAGTTCCAGTATCTCAGGGCAGACAATCACCTTTTTAGGATTCTGGATGGAGCATAAAGGAAGGTGTGTAATCATCTCTTGATATGCACACTCATCTCTTTGAGTAACTTGAATGACTCCATCAAGAACTAAAACCTTGCCGTAAGTAGCTGACTGAATTCAAGATAAGGAAAACATATGACATTCAGATCAAACAGGACAAGAGAAAGACACAAAGTGGAAGTAGTGGAAGGAATTTTACATTATACCTGGAATACCATCACATCTTGGTATTCAGATTTCCCTTGATACAAAATCTCCTCTATCTTCAAAGAGTGAGCCTCACCTACAAATAATTAAAAATTGATAGAAAGGAAGAAAAATAAAAACTCAATGGTTTGGGAAAACCCAACAGATAAAAATTCTAATCCATGCAAAAAAAAGACAAAAATAGCTCACATTCAGGAAATGAGAACGAAATTCCCTAAAAAAAAAAGTTGATATCCTGGCCTACACTACCAGTTATTGACAATTTGTAAAAATGAATTTGACGACAGCCCAGAAAAAAACCGTCAGCAGGACAATTATCAGAAATAGCTCACATTCAACATGAACCAAACTTGAATTGTGCTAGGCTTGGATCAAATCAAGTTCGCTTAGGAGCAAATAGAATGTATAAGCTTATAATGAATCCACGTACATAACATTTATATATTTATATTTGCATTAAAGCATACACGATTTTTTTACATCTATATTTATATTTGCATTCTTTATTAGATTTAGACGAGAAATTGACTTTTAACAGGACACAATAGAGAAAGAGGATTCATGTAGTCGACCCCACGTAGTGGGACAAAGGCTTGATGTTGTTGTTATTGTTGTATATATGTATGTATCAAGATATATGGATGCATATGTGTAGGATGGAGAGAGAATTTAGCTTAAAGTTCAAAATCAAATCAATTCTTTAATTATGTCAAGTTTAACAAGCCAGGCTTGGTAATAGAGATCAAATCAACGTAGTGTAGTGCTAGGTTTAGTTCAACTAGAGATCAAATTGAATGGATGTAATCATGTAAGCAAATATTGAGCCAAGGTTGGATCAACTGAAGCAGCGGGAGGGAGTTCGCATCCCTAGCAGCAATACCAATCTTGTATGTATATGTATGTTTATATGTATGTATGTATGTGTGTGTGTGTATATATATATATATATAGACACAGGCATATGTAAACACATATATAATATTGGTATACACTGCATGAAACTTTTGTCATACAGAAGCTGTGGAGGGGGTTAATATACGCTGATTCTAGTGAGAGGAAGTTATTGAATGTGTATATAGATAAGTATTGCATATTTAGGTACAAAAAGAAAGAATGGGGATGGCAATCCCCAACTAAAAACCTACCTGCCTCAACAACCATAATCTCTGAAATTGAGGGGGTGAATGAGAAATTAATCAATAAATAATATCGTTGGTGTCAACATGAAAGAAGAATTAACTGGATATACTTACCTTGTTCCATGGTAACAAGATACCCCAATAACTTGTTTCATGGTGATGAAATATATGAAAGTGTAACACTGATTATCACAAAAATATACATATTTTTTAAAAAATCCAAACTTTTAGAGTTGAAATGAAGTTACCAAAGAAGCACTAACCTATCGCCCAAAATTTATGCCTTTTGAAATGCCTGACAAAAAGTAATGATACAGCTAATCTCCAACCTTCATTAAATCCCAAAACATTTTAGTAGAAAAACAAACAAAAAATATGATTTTGATCCAGAATTGTTGAATTAAAACCAAATGTGAGATTCCAATCTATAAACTATGTAAACTAATTATAGAGTGTGTTATGCCATGATGCAAGTATCACAAGTTATAAAGGTTGGTTACTGCACTATAGAGAGAATTTGAGAAAAAGGCAACTTTATTTCCATCCTTCATGGATGTAAAAAAAGTTCTCTTTATCACATAATATTAATCAAATTAATAGAGCTTAACCTCTTCCTTAGTTAGTAGGAGCATATAAAAGGGCATACTGGGCGAGCAAGCTAACACTACTTGATGTAGAACGAAGATGGGGTAATAAAAATTAAAGAGCTAAAATTCCACATCATATTTCTCTTAATTAATGAATTTGAATTTGAAATTTAAATACGAAAAGAAGGGAGGGAAGAGAGGAATTAATTATCTCCTTAATTGGGCCCGTAATTAGGGAGGAAATAATTATGATAGAGGGGAGAGAGAGGGCAATCCAAGGAGGAGAGAGGAAAGATGTCCAGATTCGATGTATGTGTCCATATACATTGAATAGGGGGAATTAAATTCAAATCCAATCATTTAATTCAGATTTGTACTAATTGGGGGAAATTTCCTAAAATAGGTGTATGATATTTAGGAAAGATTTTAAAATTCAAATTCATTTGAATTTGAATTATGAAATCTTTCCAAATAAGATAGGGGCTAAATTAGGAATATGATAATGGGGTAATTGAATGATTATTTAATTAGAATCTTAAATTAGGATAATAATGAAAGACCTTTCAAATTTTAAAATTCAAAATTAAGACTTAAGAGATGGGAGGGAATTGTGTAATTAATTCAAATTAATGAGGGAAATTAAAATCTCAAATTAATTTGAAATTCCAAAATTACTTTCAATCAAATTAGGAAAGTAATAAAATGATGATTGGGAATTGGAGCCTTGGAGAAATGGTGGGGTGGCCGGCTAGGGGGAGATTTAGCTGACGATTAAAGGAAAAAAAAGGAAAGACAAAAACAAAGAAAAAAGATAAAACCGTGAGCCTTGGACTTTTCCGAAGACTGACGGATGATGCGTTGCCCTTCACCAAGGGACTTCAAGCCATGAGCTCGGACCCATCGTGCTACTGGTGGAAACTATGATTCCCTCCACAGGGATTCTCACTAACGTCCTCCCAAAGAACAAAAGTGCAGAGCAAAATTTTTATTAAAACTTTATCATCTCATTACACTAGCAAGGGTCTCTATATATAGGCCTCAGAAATAAAAGAAACTCAAATAAGACGCTCATGCCCCTAGGGCTTATATAAGATTAGATCCTTAAGTAAGGGTAAAAATGAAAAATGCATAATTAAAATAAAAATTACAAATAAAAATTTAAGATAACGTAGGACGATCACGGCCGTCGATCTTCAGCTCCTCCTCGGATAGGCATGGACGGTTGGATGTCTGCATCACTACTTAAAAGGTTGACTTAGCGGCAAGCCAAAAGGCAACAATCTCTAGAAGGCTCTTGTAAACTTGCAATGCAGAGAGCATGATCTTTTTTGTAATTTGACCTTGATTAATTATCTTTGATAATCAAAGAGTTTTAACTTATTATCATAAATTATACTTGGATTTGAAGAGAATTGTGTGTTCCATATATCATTAATGTCCATGGTAATAAAAAGATTATCACCTCCAATGCAAATATCAAGATTATAAGGTAGCTCCAGTGAAAAACCTATTGGTCGGTCGACCATGCACTAAAATTCCCTCAGAATAATCAAAGTATCGCCTTAAGTCAGCAATTTCCTAGAGAACTCTAATATAACCCTTATGAGTGGGGGCTAACAATATATGAAATGGTTTATTTTATCACCACATATGATGTGGGACGTGGGTAGATGTCCTATTACATCCTAAAGGCATGCTTTAGGGTATACATGTGGTATTAAACATTTGTGGCACTTAATATGAGAAACACTAACACATTCACAATTATTAATGAAAATTTATTCATAAAATCATAATCATATCAAAATTTAAATGGCAATTAAACATAGGGTAAACCAACAAATTACATGGTTGCTCCTTAGACTACAAGTCTAACCAAGTTACTACATTAAACCATATTAACACCACAAAATCCATGGAAGACTTTCACCAAAAAAATTCTAGCTCAAAATTAAATCAATAATGCCAAGACACTTCGCCTCTAAAAGCATGAAAAATAGACCAAGCTAAACATATCAAGAATAAATCCTAAGAATGGCATTTGCCAAAAAACATACAAGATCACAAAGTCCAACATGAAAGAAAAACAGGAAACATGTCTTTATATTGATAAGCATTTTTTTACGCAATCCAATTATATAGATAATAATGAATTGTTAACCTCCTTTCTAATATTACTATGTTTTCAACCAACTAATCAACCATGAAATTCCTAAAATCATTGATTCTTTGATTTCTTTCTAGTTTTTTAGTCATCAAGAACTTAATTTCTTAGCCATAATTCATGGGATTAAGTTTTTAACCAAATAAACTTCAGTTATGCATATTCTGCACTAAAATGCAATTAAAAAAAAAAAAAAAGAGCTCCGAGAAAGTGAGAATACGATTGACTTTTAGTTATCAAGTTGTGTTAAGTAGTTTCAAGTCTTGAATGAGAAAAGTCGTGAATTGCATTAGATAGTCAACCATCAGCTTAAAATTTGTTGAATAATCATGACATGAATTCATTTAATACATTGTGTTAATGGAAAGGCTTTTCCTAAAAGCGATGCGCTGTATGGCCTGAGTACAGCGAGAAATGTGCAAGGGCCGCTACATCGGCACCCTGTTGTAGTCTTAAATAAGCAAGGGTTCCCACATCACGAACATATGTGGGTAAAGAAGTTAGTCCATGAAAATATAATTAGGATAAAAACTTCAAATATAGGTTCTCTTACAAGCAAATTAATAAAAATAATATATATTATGATTCTTAGGAAGATAAATATTCTATGCATTCAGGGAAATCAATTGAGTTGCAGAGAAGACTAAGGAGAGTAATAATTTAGGGTTTAAACTATGGTATTCAAGTAGGAGTCGTACTAGAAATGGGATATGTGTGATTATAGATAACCGTTTGAAGGATAAAGTGATAAAAATTAATAGAATTATAGTTTTAAAGATTTTCAATGATGCAAATATTATTAAAATCATAAGTGCTTATGCTCTTTAAGTAAGTTTAGATATGTATTCAAAATTAATATTTTGGAATGTCTTAGAAGAATTAATACAAAATATATCACTTGAAGAAAGTGTTTTAATTGGAGTAGATTTAAATGGACATATTGGTAGAGAGGTAGATGATTTTAAAGCATTCATGGCGGTTATGGGTTTGGAACGACTAATAAAAGTGCATTAAAGATGAAGATTAAAAAGTATTTTTATTAGAAAAGAATATTCAACAAAGAATGATGAGATATTTTAATAAGTTTTTCAAAGAAGATTGTAATAATATGGTTGACTTTAATGACCTTAGTACCCTAAATGAAAATAGAGACTTTTGTTTTTATCATCGTATTAATAAAACTAAGGTTAAAGAGGTTATAAAAAAAGTGTGGAAAATTTTTTGAACCTGATAATATTCCAATAAAGGTGTGGAAATGCTTATGAGATGAAGGAATTTCTTAGCTTAAGAAATGTTTTAATATTATTTTGAAGACTAAAAAGATGTCAAATGAGTGAAGAATGAGTATGTTGATTCATATTTTTAAGAATAAAGGTGATGGATAAGAGTGTGAGAATTATAAAGAAATTAAGTTAATGTGTCATACTTTAAAACTTTGGGAGAGAGTTATTGACCATAGGTTACAAAGTGATAATAATATTTCTCAAAATAAATTTTGATTCATGTCGGGTAGGACTACTACAGAAGCTATACATTTATTGAGAGGTTTGGGAGCTACATATAATATTTTTTATTTAGAGAAAGCTTATGATAAAGTTCTAAGAGAAGTGCTATGGAGAGTTCTATAAAAGAAAGGGATTAATAATGCTTATTTTCAAGTCATTAAGGATATGTATGCAAGAGTTGTTGCTTTTGTTCTAACACAAGGTGGTTTGATCGAGTATTTTCCTATTTATATTGAATTACATCAAGGATCAGCTTTAAGCCCATATCTTTTTTGCTTTAATCATGGATGTTCTTACTAGATATTTGCAAGAGGATGTGCCCTGATGTTTGCTTTTTGATGATGATATTTTTCTTATTGAGAAGAGTAGAGAGGGAGTTGAAGGTAAACTTAAATTATGGAAGTCAACCATGCGTTGAAAGTGAACTTGAATTATGGAAGTCAACCTTAGAGTCTAAAGGGTTTTCGTTTGAGTATATCTAAAACTAAATGCATAAATTGTGATTTTAGTAATAATAGATCTAATGGGGGATTGTAACTTTGGGTGATCAAGTCATTAATAAGAGTATACATTTTAGATATCTCGGGTCTATTGTACAGAGTGAGGGTGAAATAGATAATAATATTATTCGTAGAATTCAAGTTGGGTGGTTGAAGTGGAGGAATGCATCAGGCAGGACTATTGTGTGATAGAAAAAGTATCCCTCAAACTTAAGGGAAAATTCTATAAGATGGTGGTCAAACCTGCAATGCTTTATGGCGCGTAATGTTGGACATTAAAAGAGAAGCATACAATTAAGTTAAGTGTGGTAGAGATGAGGATACTCAAATGGACGAGTGGCATTACTCCTAGAGATAGCATGTGAAACAAGCATATATGTGAAAAGGTAGGAGTTAGCTCCTGCGGAAGATAAGATTAGAGAGAGTCTTCTTAGTTGGTTTGTTCGCATAAAACATCAGCCTTCTAATGACCTGGTTAAGAGAGTAGATGTATTAGATTTTGCCTATGTTAAGAAAGATAGAGATAGACCTAAAAAGGCTTGGTTAGAAAATATTAGAAATAACCTTTTTTTTAATTAGATTTAAATAAGAATTTGACTATTAACATGACGCAATAAAGAAAAAGGGATTCATGCCGTCGAAACCACATGTTTTATGTTGTTGAGAAAGTGATATACACACAAAAAACATATTGATTCACCCACTCAAAAATTCAACGTCAATCCAACACATAAGATAAAAGAAAAAAATATAAGAACATAATGTATTGAAATAAATTTTTTTTGTCTTAGTTGCCGACCTAGTTTTAAATTTTTGAATCGGTAAAACACTACTCCATTAAAAATGGGACAACAGGGTTCTAAGACCCAAATTTATTACTAAATGCACGTAATTTAATCACCGAAAGCACGAAGCAGCTAAAAACTATCAGGAAAAATGAAAAATTAAACATTTACAACATGCTAAAACGCATTGCCAAATTAGCAAAGAAAATTATTTAACTTCGACAATTTCAATTGCTAAACAAGCATAAATAAAAATATATTTGCATGTATAATACAACAATCAAGAAAATCTTTCAAATGATTAATCTCCCCACAATAATTATTCAGATTCACCAGGCAAAGAACGGAGAAAAATACAAGAACTACTTACAAGCAACAATGACCAGGTGTAAACTTCCTTTGTAACGAGTTGTGGACCTTTGTAACTACGTATAATACAAAAACCTCATCTCAGAAATTGTCTTGTAACTTCTTAAGTTTAGGATAAGCCCTTTCGTTCCTTCCCTTTAAATCCTGATTCCACCACTTTTTGTATGGATTTTCCAGCAATGTCCCATTAAGAACAGGAGAACTCAAAACAATAAAAGAACCAGCAATTATATTATGGGTCCTTCCAAAACTCACTTGCAGGCCAAAGATGTATATTCAACCACCACACAGTAGGAAAACGAAATTAGACTTTGCAGCTTGCAAAATGGATAAAAGCATAAACGCACCAACTTAACAAAGCAGATTAGCCAACCGACATTCAACTATTAAACAAACAATCAAACAAAAATTACTGCTATGCATCGTATAAAACTCCACTAAAGCATCTCCTCACACAAATTTCCCAAAAGCGACAGAAAACACAGGGAAAACAAGACTACAGTATTCCACTTCCAACAAACAAGAAGGAGAAAAAGACAAACTAACCGGGCCACATGGGACTCATCTCGGAAAACCAGCCAGGAATAATGGAGGAGATACCATTCGCCGCCGCATCGTTGCCGTTGTTATCCTCGTCCTCTCTCGGCCGCTTAGTTATCACCTCCTCCATTTCCTCCCCCTCTATCTGTCTCTCTCTCTCTCCGCTCGCACGGAGCCGTATGCGAATGGTAGTTTAGCTCTTATAGATTTTCCTGAAAGATGATGCCTTATTGTCGAATCCAGACTTTTCTAATCAAAAGATTAGGTTTTCTTTTTAAACCCAGAGAATCCAATTCCACCGCCCATGGCCGATGGGTCCCGCTTTTGTAAACGATGCTCTTTAGCAAAGACATTGCTTTCGGACACGGGAATGCGACCAACCGACGTGGCTCACCCATTCCACGACGTGTGTCCCAATGGAATTTAAAATTCTCCCTAAATTATTACTAAGGTCCTCATATGTAAATTTAGCTCTTAAAAATTTTTAAAAACTATTATTAAGATGCTGAGTTTAATTTTTCTTCATTAAAATTATGTCTTAGTGCTTAATATTTCTCCTAAAAATAAGGATGATCAATATAACACTAATTTTTTATTTAGGAAAAAACAATCAAAGCTCTTAAAAATCTAAAGAGAGAGATAATAAGAGAAATAGTTAAAAAGAATAATGTTAATTTGAATTTCATTATTTATCATTATTCCAACTTAGCATGTTATGCAGCAACTTTTGTGAGCTATTTGTGGGGCAATGTAACATTGCTCAATTCAACTTTTTGCTTAGGGGAAAAAGTGTAGTAATGATGCTTTTTAGTTTTGGTTTGACCCTCTTATTTGTGAAGTAAATGAGCCATGAGAAAAAATATAGATTATTTATTTTTATGAATTCAACAAAATTAATTAATAATATAAACAAATATTACTAATGCATCATAAAAAATTAGATGATATACTAATCTCTATGTAATCAAATTGAACGTATCTACTAGAGGAATCCAATGAATTTAGGATCACTCAATTTTGATGTTTGATATATCATCAAAATCTCTCTCTCTCTCTCTCTCTCTCTCTCTCTCTCTCTCTCTCTCTTCTCTCTCTCTCTCTCTCTCTCTCTCTCTCTCTCTCTCTCTCTCTCTCTCCCCCCCTTCCTCACTATTGTCTCCCCTTACTCTCTCTCTCTCTCTCTCTCTCTCTCTCTCTCTCTCTCTCTCTCTCTCTCTCTCTCTCTCTCTCTCTCTCTCTCATCTCTCTCTCTCTCTCTCTCTCTCTCTCTCTCTCTCTCTCTCTCTCCTCACTATTGTCTCCCCTTACTACAATATGTCTTTCCATTTATGACAATAAAATGGGGGAGCCAAATCAGACCACCGACTGTCTTTGAACTTCTAATAGGCTATTGACTGATACCATAATTCTATTTGGCCACCAACTGACATTGGACTTATGTCCGACCACTAACAGACGATGGACTTCCACCCAACTTTCAATTATTATTAGACTTATACCCAACCACCAACTAACCCCAAGATTTTGCCCAGCCACCAACTATCATTGGACCCACCCTAGATGATTATTGTCAGACAATGGTCTTTCTGAATAATATCACCCGTTTACTACGGTCCTTCCAACCTCCTTTGCCAAACAATGATCTTTTTTTATCAATGTCACCTGTCGACTACAGTCCTTCCAACCTTCGTCGACAAACTACAATCTTTCTTACCAATGTCGCTCATCAACTACAATTCTTCTGACCTCTATAACCAAACAACAGTCTTTCCAACATTCGTCACCCGCTGAATATGATATTTTCGACCTACATCGGCAGACTACTATCTTTTTTACATCCGTCACCACCCACCAACTATAGTCCTTTCGACCTCGGTTGCTAGATAATCATCTTTCCGACCTCGTCATAAGACAATAGACTTTATGACCTCCATCGCCCACCTAATATGATCCTTTTGACCATTGTTTACAGATAATGGCCTTTTCGACCTCCGTCGTCCGTCGATTATGGTCCTTGTGACCTCCGTCGTCAGACTTCGATCTTTTAGACCACCATCATCTGCTGACTATTGTCCTTCCAACCTCCGTCATCAGACTACTGCCTTTCTAACCTCTGTTGTCTGCTGACTACAGTAATTCTACTACCGTCACTAGACTACAATCTTTTTAACATCCGTTGTCTGACGGCTATAGTTCAACTGACTAAACGAACATGCCAAAACTGACTTTTCCAATTTCTACCATGTAAAGTACTCTATATGATGTATCTTCCTTCAAAAAGACTGTAGTCACTAGATTACTGTCTTTTTCACCTTTGTTGCCTGCCAGTTATAGTTCAACTGACTAAACGAGCATGACAATACTGACTCTTCCAATTTCAACCATGTAAAGTACTCTATATGATATATATTTGCTACATCAAATCAAGGCCTTTCCCTAAGGAATGACCTCATTTGCTATTGACTGCAAACACTAGTGGATTCATTCAAACTGGGCTAAGCCTTATTATTTTTTCCCCTTCTTCAGGGGTTTCCACATAAAAACTCATGTGTCTCTTATGAACACTACAACCTCTTTTTTATCTGATTGTTTGTTGGATTTGCGTATGAAGCTAAGACATTAAACTTTATATTTCTCTATTGTTTTGAATATTGCAGGATGCAACCATGTTAAATCACCTAGATGATAAAAAGAAAGATATATGCTCAAGAGGAATGACATTAGCTACCTAATAGACTATTTGGAAATTGTGGCCAAATTTATCAATTGACACCAACAAATATTAAGAAATATGCCATATTTATCTGGTTCAAATGTGAGATAATTTAGAGGACTAAACAAGTCCACCCTTTGTCCGACGATTAACACCAATGTTCGTTAACAGTAACTACTGTCACTCTACAACAATTGTTAAACCATCATTATTCGACTATCAATTTTGTAACTGTCATCACTTTATAGTCGACAATGTTACCACACATCTTCAATATTAAGGTCAATACACATCATTGAAATCAACTCGAATGCTCGTAATTTTGTTGCACATCGTAACTAATAATTATGACACAAGCCATTGCAAATAACACTGATGCACATCATTGACACCAACATCGATGCCACTATTGACTTCATTGCACATCGTTTTTGACAACAATGATGCACCGCATCACCAATAAGAATAATATGTACCATCGACACCAACTTCTACAAATTTCACACATGCCCGACGAGGGTCATGAATTGAGCATTTACAAATTTTTATAGATTTTTTCACAAGCAAACTAATATGATGAAAATCAATGGTTAGAGAATAAGTAAAATTACTTGAAAAATAATCATAGCATTCAACTATGCAAACATGCAACTTTTACATGGTGCAGCAAATCGTATTGTTTGCTAGTTTTATTTTTCAGGCTTGGTTTTATTTTGTTGTACTTTCTATTGTTAAGAATTATTATAGATATATCTCCTATTGTATACATATTTTTAAATGATATATAGAAAAATTATTTTAAAGATTTAGTCTCCCGCTTTATATTTTATTCAATAGTGATTATATGTTGTATAAATAAGTTTAGTTTTTCTTAGCATTTCTCCAACTAAATCTTGTGGTCAGTTTCTGGTTCTTGTCACGATCGTGCATGGCATGACCTGTGTGATATCAGATTACATCGGGTTAGGTTGAGACAAGCTTTTTGGTATCAGAGCATCAGTTGGAGAAGCGAATCGTAACATAACCATATAATTTAATCAGTAAAAGTGTGAGATGATTCTGACTAGTTTTGGTTGCTTATTTTATTTTATTTTTCATATGCATGTGCTACATACCACTTTATTTAGATTTCATGGTCTTTTAATCCTTCTCGATCCATTGGAGTGAGAAAACACTCACTATATAGCTAGGAGCAAGACTGATGATTAATCGTTGTTATTTAAGGTTGGATGTAACAGATGATTTAACCATTAATGGAACTATCTATATTAAGCTCAGACGGATGGTTAGTCTCTCTATTTAAACAAGCATCTTCTACAAAGCCACCGTGCATAAGATGCAACAAAAATCAAAATTGAATTAATTCAAGTTGATTTAAGGGTTTAATTAAATAAAAAAAAATTCTATATAACTAAAAAATATGACTAATTAATTTCTTATCCAAATTAGGAAAATAAGCTATCTATGGATTAAAAAAATGAATATATAGAATAGGACAAAAATATTTCTGAGGGTATTTAAATAAATCTTTCATAGTCATCCTGTATAGAATGTGAAAGGATAATAAGTAATAAACATCATTAATTACCTTTGACGGCCTTCAAAATCATATCAATAGTTCTTTGGGATTTTTGCGGGCTAGAATATATACAGCAGTAGATTCTGAATTTTTACGTCTCAATATTGTACGATATCCATCACACAAAAAGTGATCACCAAATTTTTTTTACAAGGAAAACACTGAAAATGAGAAAAATCATGGGGTCATTCCCAGTTGAAATGATTCCACTAGTGTTTAAGTATATTACAGTTGACTGAATCATCCTTGAGGATGATTGAAATCTAATGACAAACGGAGGTTAGGCGCAGGTCCGTCGACGTTTGGTCGGGCATAAGTCAAGCGTTAGTTGGTGGACCGGAAGAAGTCCGACGTCAGTTGGTGGTTCGACAGAAGTCCGACGTCAGGCGATGGTCCAACGGAAGTCTAGTATTAGATGGTGGTCCGACAGAAGTTCGGCGGTGGTCGAGGCCAGAGGAGCTAGGTGGCAAGAGCGATATCCGATCTCTTTCTTGATTTCTTGCTTGGGGCCCATTTCTATGAGAAGTGAGGACCTATTTATAGATTTATGAGAGTGACATGACTAGCAAATAGAATGAATATCAAAGGCAAATTGGGATTGGTTTGAATGTGTGGCTGATGTTGATTCCCTTGATTGTGGACCATTAACTGCACATTTGAATGTCTTAGTGATATCAGAATTCAGTGATCTTAGGCTCGTTGGATTCGTCTCATCAAGTCGCTTTATTTGGTTATGAGCATGTCACATTTGGAAACCGTTTGGTAATCAGAATTTTGGTTTGCCTCTTCTAAATATGCTTCGAGTCTTCGATTTGGGCCCATTTAGGCTTTGATTCAGTTGAATTTGGTGTCGTTGGGTTCGTATTTCTTAGACATTCAGTTCTACTATAAGTTTGCTAAAATTGGAGTTCAGATAATCCCTTATTTAATTTTTGAAGTTTCCGACTTGATTTTTGCCTCGAGAGTCGTGCCCAATCAAGATAATTTTTTGATGATTTATAAGGGATATTTTAATCCTCTTAGGATTTTTTTCATAGAAATTAGACCCCAGTACTTTATCACTTATGATTTTTCAAATCAAACACATGTAAAATGATGATGGATTTAGTAATTCATAAATAATTATCATCAACGCAAACAATCTTGTTATTAAATTTAAATCATTCCTTTGACCTTCCATACTAGAGAAAACTTTTTCCAAACTCATAAAATTTTTGTGAAGTGCCATTAATTTTTCATTAAAGATACCAAACTTTAGGATTTGGAAAAGTTATATAAAATTCATTTTATGTAAAGAATGATCACAAAATTTAAGAGGTGAACTTGAGGATACTAATGATATCTGATTTTAATTTCAAGAAAACTTGAGATCATTTGCTTAGGAAATTCTCAAACCCTAATTCTAAGTTAAGTTATGGTACCTATGAATATGGCAATTTTGTAAAATTCATAAACAATACAAGAAAATTTATAAAAATATGAAATAAATTGTAACAAATCTTAATGGATCATAGAACTAAGATAAATAATCTTAAACCATTTTGAGATCATAAAATAAGGTTTCCTAAATTTATAAATTTTATTTAATTTTTAAATAAAAGAAACCATTAAAATCATGCACAACTTTCAAAAAGTTAAAAATTTTAAATATTGTTCCTCATATTTAGAGTGGCATGTAGTTCAAATTTCATGAAGGTACAAAATCGTTTAAGGAGATAACTATCAGTGGTGGAGCTAAGATTTTTTTCGGCTGGTTGCACAATTCGTTGATTTAAAAAAAAAATTCCTCAACCTTTTTCATCCAAGCTTGAGACTAGCATTAGCGATTTTAATTTTTTTTTAAACACATTATTATTAAAATGATAAATTTATATAAGTAAAAAGAAAACTTACAACATATAATATTTTCCTTTCATATTTTTAGTACATGTTAACTAAAATTTCTTTCTTTGAGTCTTAATATTATGAAATCATTACACGATCCTTTTATTATCAATCTATTAAAGATACATTTTCAATATATGTAATCAGACAGTCATTCATCCAAGTGTCTCTCATATGATTGGATAAATGATTCCTTACAATCTTCATAGCTGAGAATGCTCGTTTGACTATTTTTATAGAAATTGGCAAAATTAGAGCAAGCTTTGTAAGTAGGAATACAAAAGGATAAATTTCATTATTCTTAGTCTACACTATTTTTGTGCAAGTTATTCAAATTCTTTCAAATTTATAAAATCCAACACTAGATCTTATATCAATAATAAAATTACCAAGTTGGTTGTCCAATATGATGAGATTTAGATTTGAAAATATAACGAATAAAACTTGATCAGGCATTTCAATTGTGACTTAACGAATGTTGAAAAATGAATTACATGAATTCAAATATACCATACACATAAGTAGTTAGGTATTTATTTCATCAAATCTATTATTGAACTATTGAAGTTGTATATATCAATCATACTATAAAATAATTCAACTTGATAATGATATCTATTTATATTACTTCATCTTTTTGCCTGGATCTTCCTTGCATTATAAAAGTATTATTCATGATATCTATGATTTTTTTTTTCTAATTCCAAAATCTTTTAGTGTCATAATTATCACTGCTAGCTTGCACTCCAAACTCGGGTCTATAAAGATAATAATACAAACAAAAAGCTGCATCTTTTATATTATTATATTATAACCAACCTTTTTGCTGATCAAATCATGCATGATTAAATATTCATAATTAATATCCGTGCAAAATTATGATCTCAATGTTGATATGGTCCTTTCTGCAAATAATATCTTCGTACTATATCCCTCTCATTTATATGATAATTAAAATTTTTTTCTTAATATGGGGTCTGAAGGGATTTCTTCAAAATTCAATTCCAAGCAAGCTTATTTGGATTTCACATTATTATCAATAAGATTATTGTCACAAAATATCTCTCTATGTCTAATATAAATAAAAAATAATTTAGTACATTTCATTCAAAAATATTTGATTTCATTATATACAAGAATGATGGTTGAAAAATAAAAGCATGCCTAAAGAAAAAATTGCAATCCTCCCAGCACCGTCTACGACATCAATATATTAGTATCACTTTTATAATATATTTATAAAAATAAAATTTAAATGTGATAATAAGCCTAATTCAATAGTAATTATTTTAATTTAAATTATTAAACACGTTTATAAAGGAAAAATTAAGATCTAAAAAGGTACTGTACTTTTTGTATAAATATAAAAATCAATATATAAAAGGTATTGTACATTTTTAAAATAAATTTAAAAACAATATCACTGTACTGATTTCAATTATTAAAATTGTAAAATCAAATTCAAATAAAGTTTTTCTCGAAATATCTTCTATCTGTTCCACTCTCTCTTCCTAAATTCATACTGTACGATCAACATAGACAATTTTGGTCGTCCCATGCTTCATCTTGGATGAACTAATCATTCTGAATAATCTCATAATAGTACTGGATAATATGTTCAAATACTTGAACTGATTGTACAGGGCAAAGCTGATTGTTCTCGCTGAAAGGGCTATTTTGAACTAATCGTACAGAGTAAAATCCCTCCATATTTCAAGATTTTTGGTGCAGTTAGTCTGTACGAACAATCTGTATGAACTGAGCAAGTTCAGCTTAGTCTGTACGAATTGAACAAGTTCAGGTTCGTTTGTACGAACCGTCAGTTCATCTGTATGAACTGGACAATTTTTTTAACAGAGCCAATCGTCCTGGGACAAATGAAAAACATCGTCTGTACGATCTGTGTACAGAGCCGATCGTCCCGGTACCAACGTAAATATCATCTGTACAATCTAAAAAATATCTCAGCCCATACTCATTTTCTCGGTTTTGAGGAGAGAAAAAAGGCAGGAAAGAGAAAGAGGAGAGAGAAATAGAAGGAAGAAAGGAAAAAAAATTGGTTTCGGAGGCTGCAGAGCGATTTTCGTCTTTCATCGCAGTTGGAAGAATTATTCTTCTCGCAGTAAGGAATTCGAATCCTATTTTTGATTTCAAAGATTTTGTGTTTTGACATTTTTTTGCTCAGTTTTGTGTTTTCGTTATCGAAAAACGTGCATATCTTTGTATAGGCGAAACTTTCAACGCATAACTTTTCGTATGTTATAGAGAACATGATTAAGAGTATTTTGAGAATTTATTTGTGATTTTTCACCGGGTAGTTTTGAAGATACAACGACTTCTGTCTATTATACGATATTTTAAGATTTTTCTAATTTGAGTTAAATCATGTTTGTTGATTGCCATGCACTAATGAGATGTAAATGAATATAAATATATTATTGAAAGTACTATTATATTACAGTGGTATTACTGTGTGTGTGAAAGACAAGTAAATATTGGTTGAACTATTAGTTGGAGACTGATTGACATGTACATGATGGTGGGCCGATAGACTTTCTTTTAAATATTGTTTGATGTTAACCTTTACTGATCATGTGATTACTTATGAGAGTTATAAGGAGATGATTATTGTGCCGACGGGCAAAGACTGACAACTTTATTTACTGAGCCAACGGATATAAAGACATTGTACGGATTTACTGTTATTGTATGGATGTACTGATTATTATGCTGACGGGCAAAGATTGATGACTCTGTTCTTATCGTTACTGTACATATTTACTGATATTGTACGTATTTACTATTACTGCATGATTTCACTATTATAACATTATTATTCATGTCACTGGATTGTTATTGATACTAATACATGTACTAATACTATTGATTCACTGTACTGACATTATGCGTGTAATATACTGAGCAAGTGACATGTGATTTACTGAACACGTGATATACATTTATGGATTGCATGTGATACACTGAGCACGTGATATTGAATAAATGGAATCACAAGTGTACGTTTTGATACAATTTTACTGCATTGGTTTGATTTCAATAATCATAAACGATAGTATTAATTTAACATTTTATACCGACTGATATTATTGAACCGATGATTTCTCTTTATACGACTGATATTATTGACACAATCATTTATTGACTGATTTGATTGATATTACTGATACGATGATTTCTTTAATGATTTGACTAAGGTTTTAGATACGACGATTTCCCTGCCGAGTATAGATGCGACGATTTCCCTGCCGAGTATAGATGCGACGACTATTGTAGAGATTTGACACACGTACTAGTTCATTAAACTTTATGGGTTTTTTTACTGTTCACTGATTCTATCACTGATGATTATGGATTTAACTGTTTATGTATTGACTACCATTTCTATAATGATTACTATTTATGCATTGACTCAATGATCATGTGTAAGTGATAGATATAATTTGACTGATTGACATGCATATTGCTTCCGTACAGTGCTTTCATTTTAGTTGTAAGTTTTTGGTGACCTGCTGGGCTTTTTAAGCTCATTATATATGATTAATGATTTTCAGGTCAGGGCAAGGGAGCAGGAGTGTGAGATTGATCAGGAATATTCAGGTTTTTGCTCTTTTTTCATAGCTATTCTTTTGTACTCATGACTAGTTGGATTAGTAATTTCATTGAAGTTCCTGAGTAATGTAACTTTTGGGTAATGAATAGAGATATTTACATGATGTTTTAACATATAAATTTTTGTTAGGTTGTTTGTCACTGATTGATGATTATATATAGCTATGATATTTGATTGACTTAAATGATTGACTGAATAATTCTTCCAAGTTAGATCTTGGGGCGTCACAATAGTGCTATTGAAAGAATTGCTTATTACTAGAGTTATAGGATTTGATTGAGAGTTGGGTAGAATTGATAGTTTCAAGTGCATTATTTTGCATACATAATTGCATGTGTGTATCATTTAGATTATACTGAACTGTGCAGGTGAAAATTTAAATGGATAATTCATAGTCAAATGTATCAAATGAGCAACACAGTGCAGCTCCAGTGCCATTAGAAAGTATGATGCAATTGGCTACTGTTATAGCACATGTAATGAGAGATAATAGAGTAAGTTAGCTGGAAGCAAAGAAGAAGAAGCAGGATAAGCATTTACAAATATTTCATAAGCTGTAGCCTCCATTATTCAAAGGAGCTGTAGGACCTCAGGCTGTTGAAGATTGGTTAATGAGAATAGAAAAGATTTTTTACAACGTGTAGTGTCTGGAGAGTCGAAAGGTGCCTTTGGCTGTGTTCATGTTTGAAGGAGAATCAGAGAGATGGTGGATTGGACAGTAGAGAGAAAAATTTTAGGGGAAGACAAATGTTGTGATCACTTGGGACTAATTCACTACAGTGTTCCGGATGTGGTTTGTACCTCCATCAGCCCAACAACAAATGCAAGAAGCTTTCATCAAATTGGAACAAGGATGCAATATAGTGATGTAGTATGAGGCCGAGTTTATTGCACCTACTAGTTATGATTCTCATTTGATCCACACTTCTAAAGAAAAATGCTATAGATTCCTGCAAGGATTGAAAAAGGAGTTAAGACATCCTTTAGTACCATTATGGATTCATGAGTTTTTTAAGTTGGTAGAGCAGGCCAGACTGATATAAATTGATTTGGCAACACCAACAACAAGATATGAAGTCACCATAAGGAGTAGGGATGAACTAAGTAGAGAAAGACAGAGATAAGAAAAGTAAGTATAGTGATTCAAGGGGATCTGCATCAGTAGCATATTCTGGTAGCTACAGCGAGTGCATTCATTATGGTCGACGACATGCAGGTTAGTGTTATTTATTGACAGGACAATATTTTTGATGTGGTCAGCAATGACATAGAGTAGCAGACTGTCCTCAGAGAAGATTTAGAGGAAGATATGATTTTGGTACATGATAGTTTGGATGGACGAATTTATTTTATATCAATTTTTGTTTGAACCTTTAAGGAAAATGTCGGGGACGACATTTTTCTTAAGGTGGGTAGATTGTAAAACCCCTTCATATTTCAAAATTTTTGGTGCAGTTAGTCTGTACGAATTGAACAAGTTCAGATTAGTCTGTATGATCTGTCTGTACGAATTGAACAAGTTCAGGTTCGTCTGTATGAACTGAACAAATTTTTTTGACAAAGCCGATCGTCACATGACTAACGAAAAATATTGTCAGTATGATCTATGTACAGAGCTGATCATCCCTGTATGAACGTAAATATCGTCTGTATGATCTAAAAAATATCTCAACCCATTAAATATCTAATTTTCTCGATTTTAAGGAGAGATAAAAGGTAGGAAAGAGAAATAAGAGAGAAAAAGAATGAAGAAAGGAAAAAAGCTTTGTTTCAGAGGCTGCTGAGCAATTTTCATTCGTCATCATAGTTGGAAGAATTGTTCTTCTCGCAATAAGAAATTCGAATCATATTTCTAAATTTGATGATTTTGTGTTTTGATATTTTTTTGCTCAATTTTATGTTTATATTACCAAAAAACATACATATCTTTATATTGACAAAACTTTTATCGCATAACTTTTTGTATGTCATAAAGAATGTGATTACGAGTATTTTGAGTATTTATTTGTGATTTTTCACCTGGTGATTTTGAAGATACAATGACTTCTGTCTATTGTATTATATTTCAAGATTTTTTTAGTTTGAGTTAAATTATGTTTGTTGATTGCCATGTATTGATGAGATGTAAATGAATATGGATATATCACTACAGGAAAAACGTCAAAATCCGTCGGTTTTTTCTGGCGGTTACTATAGATTAACTGACAGTTTTATGGATTACCGGCGGCTTTGCGGCGGCATTCCAGCCGCCGAAAAAAATTGCGTAGGAAACATGTACCGGCGGTTTATGTTGGCGGCGGTTTTCCGGCGGCTCATACCGCCGGTGACAACCGGATTTGAAACCTGCGGTTTTCTGGCCGTTACGCCTCCGGTTATCTGACCGACGGCTGACCGGCGGTCATATTACCGACGGTCTTCCGGCGGTTAAAGCGGGCGTCGTTTATTTCTTAAACCGCCGGCAAGCGCCGATAGACCGCCGGTTCATTTACCGGCGGTTACAGCGGTCGGTATTACCGAAGGTGTACACCGCCGGACGTCCACCGTAACACCGCCGGTGGCCGTCGGTAACCGCCGGTTTATTACCGGCGGTGTAATGCCATTACCGGCGGCTTGGCATTGGCCGTTCGGTATCGTAGTTTCCGGCGACCAAACCACCAGTTGGCCGCCGAAAATCTGTAGCACCTGCAAAAAAAAATTGACAGCATCCCCTCTATTTGAGAGAGGTTCACCCTAAAGTCTAAACCTACAGAAAGAGCAATATATTTTGGGCAACACGCCGCTATATTTATCAGAACCATAAATTATAAATACAATCACAAGCTCATCATAAGATTACAATGACAAGTTCAGAAGTAAGTTCATGATAAGGTTACAATCACAAGTTCACAAGTTCTAATTAAAACAATCATCAAACATAAAAAATATATAATCCTCATCTGTATCCTCACTGTCTGCAGATGGCTGCTCCTGTTGGTCCTTCTTCCTCTATTTTTCAGCTCTGTAGGATTGCAACTCTGCTTGCATTTCATTCTAAACTTTTCTCATTTCTTCAATCTCTCTAGATTGAACCATTTTCATCTCTTCAATCTCTCTAGTAAGCGCTGCAACCCTCTCGCTCACAGATTCTTCAGCTTCACTTGGATCATGAAATGCAGAGGTGGATGAACTGCCTTCAATAGCATAAGCCTGTGAACCCATGCCATACACCCTTCTCCTCTATCTTCCACCAACAACATCTAACCATGTATGATACTCAGAAATATGGGCCGATCCTGAAGATGATCTCTCTCCAGTGGACTGCCGACTTTCTCTAGCTCATACGAAATCATCCTATGAGTTACAATTAGTTTTATTAAAATAAATTTTTATTCTAAAACTCTAAAAAATTTTACTCACATGAGCCTTCTTAGCCTTCTCATCAACCCACTGATGGTCAGCTTGATGTTGATGAGTTCTTGTATGCAACTCCAACGGTGTTGGCTCCCGACCAAGAAACTCTTTCTAAAAATTTTAGGCTTAGTTATAATAACATAAATATATGTAATAAACTAATTCAAAACACTTACGAGGCGACGCCTATGTTCCGTATGAGGTACAGATCCACCAGTATGAAGAGAGCTTCCTAAACCGTCACAGTTAGAGGCTCTGTTCTGTTTATTCTGCTCTCTCATTTTTATAAACTCAGGGGTAGCCCAAGCACTACTCAAATCAGCCCAAACGCCCTCTCCAATCCAATTAGGACACTGCCCAGACTTTTTAATGTCCGTGAACATGTCTCTGAGACGGGTCGCTCCTCTCCTCACAAAATTTGATCCGATCCTCATGCTGTACTCAAGCAACCACCTAAATTCTTTCTGTAAAAATTTAGGCAATATAAAAAAGATTAGTACAAATTAAATCTTATATTTGAAATCATACAAAAAAAATATATCTGAAATTCTCCAAACCACATATCTCTAACCGGCTTTGGGATCTTCTTCCAGGATAAGTAAGGAGCATCATATTTATTCTTTATTATATCCCGGATCATATGTATAGGTGGCCTTGAATGATTGAAGCTGGAAGTGACTTTTTTTGTCAATAACATGTAATATATTAAAATAAAAATAACTTAATAACTTAAATTGAATTACTTATCACCGTCAGGCTCAATGTATTGACGCTTATCTGTTGTTGCTGCATGATCGCTAGTGCTAACCTCTGGTGGTCTTGATGGTCCACCCTGTTCATGCTGCACCGGATAGGGGTAATAATATGGGTAAGGGTAAGGAGGGTGGAGACCAGTGGATGGATCAGCTGCTTGTGATGATGGTGGGGGGTAATATGGATAGAATGGAGAATCATGTGTCTGATCTGGAGAGGGGAAGCGAGGACTCGTCGAGCTGGGAGGAGGGAAGTGGCCAGGGAAGTATGGAGGTACAACAGGAGGTGGATCTAAATGTCCCTGACCCTGCTCTGGTGAATGCTGCTGGCTCCTGGCAGGTGGTGGCAGTGATGGTGTAGGTAGATCTGGTGGAACTGAAGTCCCCTCACCTACCTCAGCCTGTGTGGGTTTGCTAGCAGTAATCTTCTTCCGGCAGAACTTTGAGACAAATGATTTACGAGGAGGATCGTCGCCTGAAGCCATCTGCAATATTAAAAAAAATAATTACTAAAGCATTGAAAAGTAGTTAATAAAACAGTTAATGAAGCAGATAATGAATTATGAGAAGTAGTTAATAAAGCAGTTAATGAATTACAAAAAGCAGTTAATAAAATACAAGCTGGCAAATAATAATTTCATTTCTTAGAATTCAAAAATTACTATTCAAAATATTACAAAACATTAAAATTCTATAATTCTAAATTACAAAAACTAATCAGAATCATCAAAACTATTTTCATCGCTCTCAAGGGTATCTTCACTTTCATCCTCATTCTCTTCTTCGCCTGAACTAGTTGAACTATTCACATCTTCTAACTCCATTTTAATAGTAGAGATTGTAGTTGTCATCTCCTCAATTTCAACAGGCCTACAACTTGACATCTCATCCTCTTGATGTGTAGTTGCTATAATATATTATTGATCAATTATTCTCCGTGCTTTTATTTTTATGTTAGCTAGCCGACCACTGAGATATTTGCTGAAATAAACTTGAATAGCTTGACTTGCTAAC
This sequence comes from Dendrobium officinale, assembly GCA_019514585.1. Taxonomy (NCBI): domain Eukaryota; kingdom Viridiplantae; phylum Streptophyta; class Magnoliopsida; order Asparagales; family Orchidaceae; genus Dendrobium; species Dendrobium officinale. Next base: position 29,102,238 of record CM033695.1, on the reverse strand, counting down.
ACAAATGGATCAAACTTCCTGTATCTTTTACTATGTTTAACATCTATTAAACCATACGCAGGATGAACCCTTGTGCCTCTATTCTGTACTGGATCATACCATTGATAATTAAATAAGCATATAAAGTTCTCATCTTCGCCTGGGTATTACAAGTCAAGGACCTCATTCAGAATATCATAATAATCACACTCATCTTTTTCATGAGTGTTTCCTCTAACACATACTCCATAATTTTCAGTTTTTCTTCCTTCACTCCATGATTTGATATGAAATCTAATCCCATTCACTATATATATTGACCAAATTTTTACTTTTCGCATTGAACCTCATGTTAATGCTTGCAAACCTTTATCGAAATATTTATTATCAGGGTTTTATACCTAAAAATATTTTCAAATATTAGTATTTTTTATAATAAATAAGATTTAAATTTATAAAAAAAATGTGCTCACATATGATCTGAATCAAATTGGAAATTCATTTGTAACAGCTTGCTCAATATCCCTTGAATCTGTCAAAGGCAAATTGCTTACGAAATACTTGGTGACAAATAATATTTTAGTATTTTAAATAAATATTATTAATTAATTATTAATATTATGTTAGAACATACTCTAAGATTAGCTCAACTTTTTTCACAGTTCAATAGTACATACAAATTCGCTGTATTTATTTTTAAATCGTTGAGATATCTTTCAACACATTTGCCACTAGGATTTCCCTGTCTTCTAAATACTGATAGTGTAGCATGTGATTGTTCTTCTACATCGAAGTCCATGTTACGACCTATTTTTATTTTTGTACTCCTTACATGTGGCTCGAAATAGTATGAGCAAAAGTGAGTTGTTTCTTGAGACAAATATGCTTTACATATCGATCCTTCTGGTCGTGCTTTATTCTTAACATATTTCTTCAACTTGTTCAAATATCTATTAATCAATTACAATCATCGTGAAGTTAATAAAAATATGTTATCTCAACTGATTCAAAAATATTGAAGACTTAATAAAAATCTTAACACGTTTACCTTTCGAAAGGATACATTCAACGATATTGTACAGGTCCACCAACTCTAGCTTCGTAAGGTAGATGGACTAGAAGATGTTCCATAGAATCAAAAAAATCCGGGGGAAATATCTTCTCTAACTTACATAGGATAATTTGTACGTTATCCTCGTACCTCCGTAAATCATTTTCATTTAGTTTAGATGAACATAAATCTTTGAAGAAAATGCTAAGCTCAGTCAATAGATTTGATATATAATCGGGTAACATACAGACTATGATCGGAAGAATAACCTCCATAATTACGTGACAATCATGACTTTGAGTCTAAATAACCTTGCAGATTTCAAGTCAACACACCGGCTTATATTTGATCCATAGCCATCAGGCATCTTTAAACCTTTAAACCACTGACATATCAATCTTTTTTGCTCTAACGTGAAAGAGTAAGGAGCTTTGGGCTTCATTAGTGTACCGTCAGTTGTTATTACTAACTCCAGATTTTTTCGCCGACAAAACTCTTTAATGTCCATCATTGCTTTGATATTATCTTTACTCTTACATTTAACATCCATAATTGTATTAAAAATATTATCCATAAAGTTCTTCTCAATGTGCATAACATCCAAGTTATGTCTTATCAAATTAGTTCTCCAATAGGTAATGTCCAGAAAATATTTTTTTTATCCAATTATGTTGAACACCATAACCCAAAAATTTAGACTCTGATAGTATTGGATAATCAATAATTGTTGGAATGTCGGAAAGTCTCTGTAGTATATCATCACCACTTAATCTGGGTGGAGGATGTGATCGCTCAATTCTGTTTTTAACAAATGCTTCCTTATTTCTTCGGAATTGGTGATTAACATTTAGAAACATACGATGACAATCAAACCAAGTATTTTTCTCTCCATATTTTAATGTGAAAGCTTTACTGTTCTCCATGTAGTAAGGACATGCTAATTTCCCTGCTGTGCTCCAACCAGAAAACATACCATAAGCTTGAAATCACCGATAGTCCACAGCAAATAAGCTCGAAGGAGAAAATTTTATTTTTTTGATATGTTATATGTGAGCACTCATTCTTCCCATAATAATTTGAGGTCATCAATTAATGGTTGCAAAAAGATATCAATCTTTACTTTCAGATTCTGTGGTCCAAGTATAATCAGAGTTAAGAACATGAACGGAGTAGTCATACACATCTCTGGTGGAAGGTTGTATGGTGTTAATATAACTAGCCAATAAGAGTATGGTGTAGCTGTTTGACTATAGGGAGTAAAACCATCAATACATAATCTCAATCTTATGTTGCGGGGTTCAACAGCAAATGAAGGATGCACTTGATCAAAATGTTTCCATGCTTCAGCATCTGATGGATGAGAAAGAATATTACTTTTTGCTATTTTCTCCTTATGCCATCTCATATGGCCTGTTGAACTCATTGATACATAGAGTCGCTGAAGTCTTGGAATGATTGGTAAATAAAACAAACGGGAATATGACACATCTTTCTTTGGACGATGTTGTTTTCCCAAGTTTTGCTTAAACTGAGGAGCATTGCAGGTGTGATAAATAACTTCTGCTACATCATCCTTATAGTTTAACATACATCCATTGATACAACAATCAATCTTTGTAGCAGTGAGACCCAGCTTGGATACTAATTATTTTGTTCGGTACAAGTCTGAGGGAATTAAATTGCCAACTGGATTAGTTTCCTTCATAAGACTAATAACGTCATTAAAACACTCACGGGGAATATTATACTCAGTTTTAATACTTAGCATCCTCACTGCAATAGATAATTTCAAATGTGTACTGCAACCTTCCCAAATTGGCTTTTGAGCTGAATGTAATAACTCAAAGAATTTTTGTGTATCTGCATTTGGTGGCTCTTCCACATTAGACCTTAAATTACGACATGCTCATCAAAAATAAGGTCTTCATAGGGTCTACTCATTTGATCTTCATCAAATGTTTCATAAGCTGTAGATGAACCGACATGAGCATCTCTATGTGGCTCGTACTCGCCATGTGATGTTCAAATCCAATAGTTTGGAAGAAATCTCATACGATATAAATCAAGCTTCACATCATCGGGCTTGAGGAATGCTAGATTTTTATGTTTCGAATATGGACATCTAAACATTTTATCAAACTGAAAGGAAGGCAGTTGAGATGCAACTTGAATGAAAGTTTCAACTCCCTCTATAAATTCAACTGTCAATCCTTTTCGACCGGGCAACAATCTGTTATATATCCAATATCTCTCTTCTTGGATAGTCATTTGGACGTTGAAGCAAACGTCACCCTACATAGTTATGAAAATATTTATTAGAATACATGCATGTGCAAACATGTTATAATTTAGGCAAAGGGCATTAACCCAAGAAAGTTGCTATATAATATCTCTCCATCTAAACATCCTCATCTTTATGTATGCTTTTTGTTGCTAACTAGACATTTGTAAGAGGATGTATCTTTGTGTATGCTTTTTGTTGTTGACCTCGATTTTGCCCAAACCCTTGGTCAAAGGGTTGACTTGGTCAAATTGACCAAGCCAGACCCCAAGACCCTCTCCCATGGGTTCAATGTCTCGAGTCGAGTCCGTCGAGCCTGAACTTGGGCCCTGGGTCAACCCAGTTGACCAAGTCAACTAGGGTTGACCACTTAGCCCCTTTTGAGCTTCAAATCAAAATCAAACTCATCCAAACTCACTCATGGCTCAACCCATTGATTCCCCTGACTTTCTTGACTGGTTTGACTAAGTGAATCGTTGACTTGGTCAAACCAAGTCTTTAATAGGTTAAAATAACCTATTTAGAGCTCATTTAGCCCCCATTAATGGATTTAATTGCTCATGAGCGTTTTGAAATTCAAAATCCCGTGGGCTAAGAGGTTTAAATAGGATAATTTTTGTCTAATGGAGGACTTTTTGCTCTTGCCCTTTTCTCGAGACCGCCTGGACACTTGAGATTTTGTGTGAGAGCTTTAGAGAGACCCCTCTCCCTTTCCCTCGCCGAACCCGACCGTCCAAGGCCACCGCCGGCGAGATCTCCGGCCACCCGAGACTATTCCCGTTCCACGACGAATCCCGTCCGATCGAGGCTGTTTCGGAGCACGAGTTCAACAGGAGAGTTGTTCCTTGGGAGTTCACGAGTCCAACGAGACCGAGAACTTCCGAATCCACCGTGTGGATTGAGGTAAAACTCAAACCCTAGTTAGAACACTTAGGGTTAATTAGCGTCGTCATTAGTGCGTATTAATTCGAGTAAAATAGCCCCCATGGATGCTCTTCATATGTAGATTGCATGTCCAAAATTTCATTCGATTTGATCCAGTAGATTAAGAGAACGAAGCAAAAAAACGGTCTAGGGTTTCGGGCGTAGTTTTCGTCCGTTAGGGCTTGATCCCGACCGTTGATCTCGCGATCAGCGGTTGGGATCTAGTTTTTCCGCGGTTTGGAACAACGCCTGATCCGGATCCCGCTGGACGGTTCTCGGTCTGGCTATATCAGAGCCGTTGGGCTCTTCCCACGCGGATCAGACGGCGGAGGCGGAATCCGACGTGGCTAAGTAGCCGCGGGACCGCCGCCGTAATGATTGGTCAATCATGACCAATGATTGCGGTGGCGCAATCATTGGCCGAGAACCGCGGGACGAATCCGGGCCCGACACGTGTCCCACCGCCGCCCGATTTTACTAAAATCTATTTTAAAATTATTTTAAAACTGTTTTAGCTTCAAAAATTCGCAGAAAATTTATTTTTCTTCCGATTTTGACGTGCAATACCTCGTTTTATTTTTTTATTAAAATAATGAATATATTTTTAATTATTAACAAAACAGTAAAGATAGGCTTTTATAATTATTTATTTAAATGGTATTTAATAGTATTTTTTAATGTATAATTATTTTTAAGTATATTTACAGTGGTTATTATATTTTTTTATTATTTGTTACCGTTTTTAGGATTATTATTATAATTATAATTATTATTTAGTTATTTTGGGCTTATTCTAATTATTTATTTCCATTTCTTATAATTATCTATTTTAACTACTTTTAAACGGCATTTAATTAGCAAACTAGTTTAACTATATAATATCTTAATTAATAAATCATTATTATATTTCATAATTTCAAAAGTTTTATTACTTTAAATTAGTCTTATTTTGTAATTATTTAATATATATATATATATATATATATATATATATTATTTTGAAAACTATTGCAAAATTTACCCTTTATTTGTTGTAAACTTCAAAAAATCGTATCTTTCTCGTTTTTAATCCGCTGTCGACACACAGCACCTCGTTTTGAATGTATTTTAATTCTGCACACCTTGAAGTCTGTACTGTACAAATATTTTCAGTATACCTGTGTTTATTTTGAAACAGCAAACTGTATTATTTTCAAATATTATTTTTTTATTATACTTAAACCTCGAAATTACATAACTTTGTCGTTTTAAGTCCGCTGTCGACACACAGCACCTTGTTTTGGATGTACCTTGAATTCTGCATATTTTAAAGCTATTTCCAGATGAAAATTTTGTCTGCATTTTCTGTTATTTCAAAAACAGTGAAACTGCACTATTTTAAAATAATATTTTTATTATATTTAAACTTCAGAAATTCGTATCTTCGTCGTTTTAACTCGGATTTTTGTGTATAACCCCTCGTTCTTTTCAGAAAAGCGAGCTTTATGTTTTGGAACCATTTCCAGCCCTTGATTTTGGCTGTTTTGATAGTGTTCTGCTTCGAAGCACTATTTGGTTAGTTAATTATTACTTAATTAATATAATAGTATTTTCAGGATACAAACTATTTTCAAATCGCTTGAGACTCCGTTAGGGTGGTCAGTGGGTCTCCCTATACTTATATATTATGAATTGAATTATTTTTAATTATTTGTATTTTCTAAAAGTATATTTATATCCATAAGTATTTTTAAATTATTTTAAAGCTACTTGTACTTAAACCCTAATTCTAGGAGACCCGCTATCGTATGAAATTTTAGATATGGATCTTATGTGTGAAGAGCAATCATGGGAGAGGATTAGTGAGTGATTGAGTCTCAATCATTCACTAATCTTTTCTTTAGGTGTATGTCCTCTTATTTTTTCGTAGATTGCATGTATAGGATTGCACCACGAGCACTTAGTTTAGGCTATCCTAGATCTAAGGACATGGTGTGTTTATTTCATTTTTGTACTCCCATGCATTTATTACCTGAAGGGTTAGATTAAACATCACTTTAAACTCCTACAACGTAGTGACACCCTAAGGATAAAAATTAAGGACTCGTCTAGCGAACTTAGAAGTCTTCTAGGAGCTAGGATAGATCCCAGAACGACATGAAAACTACAACACTTAAACTTAGTGACATCTAAAACATCACTGAATTTTCTAGGAATTTTTAGGAGCTTTTAGAGCCCTTAGCTAACTAACCCTAATTAACTGGTTAATTAAGGCCCCGAGAATTTCCGAAAAATACAATAAATACACCTTAGGTCAGAAAATTACCTATAATACCTTGAACTAACCAGAATCTAACCCTTGACCTTAGATAAATAGGGCTCCCTAGTTTGACCTCAGGTTGACCCCTAACTTGACCATAGGTGGAATTTACCATTTTGCCCCTAATAATTCACTAAAAATTATTAAAAATCCCAAATCTCCTCCAAACAATTGGGAACACTTTCTCTGGTCATTCCTGATCTTTGGGAGTGATTCCAATAAGTTTGGAGCTGATTTGGAGCAAAACAATAAAAAAGGCTATTTAGTAGGAAATTTAGAAAATTCCCTTAAATACCCCGATCTTTAGAAATCCATAACTAATTGTAGAAAACTCCAAATTAGGTAAACTCACTTGCATTAGACTCCAATTAGGGCCTAGTATTTATTAAAAATTGTCGGTTTCCAAAAAATGGCTTAGATTAGAAAGTCAACATTTTGGTCAACCGTAGTTCATTTAAGGCCCGAAACTTAGAAAATTCATAACTTTGGATAGAAAACTCCGATTTCAGCCTACTACTTGGCTAACTACTCGTATTAAGGTCTAGTATTTTCCTAAGGTGATAGAAGACTCAGAATTAGCCTTTTTCCCATGGTGACTTTTTGGACCCCTAGCTTAGTTCCTAGGAGGACCTGGAACTTTCTAAAATTGGCTAATATCACTTGAACTTTAAATGTCAGTATCCTAAGCTCTTAGAACTGATCAACAAACTGAAATCATTAAAATGGACCCTAATTCACTAATATTTGAATTTCAACTAAAATATCCTTTTTAGACCCCCCAACAAACCTGAATTCTAGATAACTCTAACTAATAATCCTGCTTAGGACCTATCCAAACCACACTAGCCTTACACACACATAGAATTATTTGCTAGGGCACTACTTCTAGACCTAGGTTAGGCCGCTGGGTTTTATTTTTCTGCTGCGTGCCGGAGCTTTTCGTAGTTTTCACTGCATGCTGTTTGAAAATTAATTGGTATGTTTGCTTACTTTATCTGCACTCTGGATGTTAACGCTATACTAACCCATAGGTTAGGAGCGCCATATATATATTGTTCTTCCGTGCAGGTGGCCATGCTCAAGCTAATAAAAGGGGGGAGCAATATCATGATTTATAATAATATTTTATGCATGTACTTGCTCAGCTCCCCCTAAACAAAAATGAGGGCTAAATTAATTATAACTGCACAGATGGAGCTGCTTAGCCCTCAAAATTAAGAGCATGGCTTGGCACAGGGTCAATGGTGTTAGCACTTTTATTTTCATATAAACTGCTTGGGATGATTATTAGGATAACCTTGCAGGGACTTTAGAATTTTTCTGCTTTTCAATTAATGTAAAATTTTGTAATAATTGTTAAGAGTTATGAAAACAACATTGAGTTAGGATATTCTTATCCAACTTGGATTCCAAAAGAAGAAGGCATCCCTAAAGGGGAGAGTCTTCTTCCATTTGGAAGACTGAGTTGGATGGCTTTAGATATCCAAAGAGAAAAGGCAATGCTCCCTATCAAGGGGGAATTGTCTCTTCGTTTGGATATCCAAGCCACGACGGATCCAAGGAGTCCAAGGAGGAGATTTCTAAGGAGTCCAAGGAGGAGACCCAAGGAGTCCAAGGAGGAGAGTTCCAAGGAGTCCAAGGAGAAGACATCTAGAAAGCTAAAGATTGAAGACTCAATATCCCACTCAAAGTTGTTGGCGTCTGTCATAGGCTTAGAAATCCGGGTTATTGGCAGTGGTGCCCGGCCACTTTACTTTTCTGCATACCCTGGGTTGTAATTAAAGGGCAGTTGGCCTATGGACATTTACTTGATTTGTTGGATTTATATTGATGTGTTTACCTAATTGCGTAGTAGAAATTGCCTGCTTTTCTTAGGTTTCTTTTCTTGCATGCCGATTTTGTTTTCGCCTGGATTTTCGTTAGGCTCTTTAAGGATCATAAAATTTTTCTATTCATAACCAAAAAATTAATATTTAAGTCTTAAATAACATAGAAACTTAACGAACCTAGGGAATTACCGGAATCGTCCGGGGTCGCATGCATATTACTGCATTCTTCTTTCCTTCTTATAAGACATCTCCCTGCCTGCGGGTAGAGTCCGGATAATCTGGCCTATGAGGATGAAGTGCCGGACCTAGGGAGACCCAGTTTTTTCAAAAAATTATTTTCTATAAGCCTGTTTTTAAAGTTCTATAACATTCATGAGCTGACAATTCAACTAGCATGCATTGCATTAGTAACCAACTAATTAAAGTTTAATTGCATTAGCTAGGAGCATATAACCCACATAAGTCCATGACCACTTAGGAAACTCTCTAGATGTCGGTCCTATTTCCAAAGAACTATACCATCCACCCATCTTTCATAATTGACTTGACAGCATGGCTTTGAATCGATTAGGTGGTTAGCTGGCTCCCCCAATCCAGGCCGGGATAAGTCCAGGTTTTGCATCGTATTAGCTAGGACACTGGTCTTAGTGTGTGTCGAACACTAAGTCCAAACTAGATTTAGGATTCGAGGCAACTACATTCGGTCTCGTAGTATGCCTTAAATAGTAGGTAGGTCCCTTCTTTTCAGGGACCCTAAATCCTACTTATCCGCGTCACAGGATGACGCCACCTCCATCCTTCTCTCATGCATGTGATTGAATGCTTGATCTTTTATTTTATTCAGTTTCTCTTTAGTGCCCTAGAGCCTCCAGATGCTGGTATGAGCCACGCATGTTGATTCAGCCCTTCGGACCTTTCCTCCCTTTGAGTAGGATTTCCTAGTCTTTACCTAGGTGCCGATCCCAATTTGGAAAAGATAATGTATGATCCTTAATCGAGAGTTTTCTCGGGCTCCGGCCCGGGATGTAATTAACCACGGGGGCTTGCGCCCGTGGGAAACTTGGCCCCGCAATCTACTTTACCCCACTCGATCTCTCGCATCAGGTGGGGGAAACCCGTGACTAGGTCGTGTATATTGCTACTCATCGGGGTGTGTTGGCGACAGCCTCTATCCCCAATGGTCAGTCGTATGCACGATCCAATCTGCCCTCCCATCGACCTGTTCGTGTCGAGTGTAGAGGTCTGAGATCGTTTTGTCCCACAGGGATAGTGCGGTCGTACCCTCTGCGTTCGTACCCCACGAGCGGTGCTCCTTCGGAGGCCCACATTTGTTAATGCTATTCTTCTAGTTGATAAGACTAGAGAGGGGAGTTGAAGGTAAACTTGAATTATGGAGGTCAACCTTAGAGTCTAAAGGTTTTCACTTAAGTGTATCTAAAACTAGATAAGGATATTATCAGCATAATTCAAGTTGAGGATATTATCAGCATAATTCAAGTTGAGGATATTATCAGCATAATTCAAGTTGGATGGTTGAAATGGAGGAATGCATCGGGCTTGTTATGTGATAGAAAAGTCCCCCTCAAACTTAAGGGAAAATTTTATAAGATGGTGACACATGCAATGCTTTATGGTGCCGAATGTTGGCCATTAAATGACAAGCGCGCATAAGTGGATTTACTTTTCACATATATTCTTGTTTTCATTCTCCCTCTTTCTTTTCCATATCTCTCCCTTTTCACTCACTCTCTCTCTCTCTACCCCTCCCTTTCTCTTTCGCTCTCTCACTCTCCCTCTTTCTAGTCGCTCTTGCTTTCTCTCTATCTATCGCTCTCTCTCTCTCTTGTTCTCTCTCTCTCTCTCTCTCTCCCTCTCAAACTCTTTTCACTCTCCCTCTCTTTTCTCTCTCCCTCTCCCTCTATTTTCTCTCTCTCCCTCTCGATCTCTCGCTCTCTCTATCCCTCTTGTTCTCTCTCTCTCTCCCTCTCACTCTCTTTTCTCTCTCCCTCTCTCTCTCTTTTCTCTCTCTCCCTCTCGATCTCTCGCTCTCTCTAACACTTTCTATTTATCTATCTCTCTTATTCTCTCTCTCTCTGTAATATCAGTTTTTGCTCCAGGTTCGTCCGGACGAAGTCGGATCGTCCGGGACGATCGGTACAGGTTGTGCAGAGAAAATCATGTTTGGCTGTATAGTTCGTCTGGACGAAATCTGGATCGTCTGGACGAAAATAAGCCCGTGAACCCTTCGCCGAGGACGATGTTCAATTTTCGTCTGGACGAAATAATTCTCTTCATGGATCGTCCGGTACGAAGCTCGATCGTCCAGGACGATCAGTCTGGATATATATAGAAATGAGATATTTTGAAGAGAGAGAAAAAGTTGAGGAGAGAGAAAAAACGAAAAGGGAAAAAAGTGGAAAAGTGGATTTTCGGGCGACGCCGAGCTGTTTTCGTCCGAAGAGACTGTTGAGGAAATTGCTGTACGCAAGGTAAGGCACAATCCGACTTTCTCAATTTTCAGAACCGTCGAGTTTGGCGGTATTATCTGTCCGGAATTAAGTTTTGTTCGCGATTTTCGTCCGTAATTTCCGACTGGTTTAGTTTCTACCGCGTAACTTTCTGTATTTTGTTGAAGTGCCGAGTGTGCACATTTTGGTTATTTTTTAAGATTTTTGTCCGGGTATTTTTGATTCGACTGTATTTTTAGTCGACTGGATTTTTCTGTGAACTTGGAAATTATCTGTGCAGTAGAATAAATGTTCTAAAATGTCGATATCTATATTCTGTGCGAATTTGGTGAATTTTGATTTTCAGGGAAATTGTGTAAATTCTGTATTCTGCCGTTGTGCTGCCCGATTTTTTGAGTAATTTCTGTTTTGTCCAGAAATCTTCTGAATTGATATACTATCTGTATATGCTATATAAAGGGAGTTATAAGGGGCCTGGATCCTATGAGATTCAGTTAGTGTCTGGGAATTATGAGATGAGCTCAATATGAAATCTGATATCTGTTCTGTTCCGGATCCGAGGAAACAATCTGTTTAGGTGCTATATGCACTATATATGTATTCTGGTGCTATAAGCACATCTGATCTGATCTGTTTTGGTGCCGTGAGCACAAAGGGAGGCATAAGTGGCCTGGATCCTATGAGATTCAGTCAGTGTCAGGGAATTTAGCTATTAATTAAATATCTGATATCTGCTATATGATTCCGATCCGATATGATTTGTTCTGTTCTGTTCCGATATGATCTGTACGATTCTGATTCTGTTGATCTGATGTGTCTGATCTGTTATGTTTCTGATTTGATACAACTTTCGTTTCCGTACAGTTTTGTTGATTTGATATCTGTCCGAATCTGTTTCGATTCTGTACGGATTTGTCTGCTGTGTTGGTTTTGAGATTCTGAGGATTTTGATTGGAGGTTTGTTGCTTTTACTGAGCTGTTGAGCTCACCCTTGCTTTCTGGTGGTTTTCAGGTTCTGGGAAAGGCAAGGAAGTTCCAGGATTAGTTCAGAGTCTGATCAGTATAGGTACTTTTGTACTTTTGATTTTTGTACAGTCATGGCTTTTCTGTTCTGTCTTTCTTTCTGTCGAAAGCCATGTACTGTTCTGTAGATGATTGTTTTGAGGAAATGAAATTGGATAGATGTTTTGTTCCGCTGCATTTGATGATACATAGTAGCTCTGTGTTTGTTAGTCTGTGTGAATTAATTATTTGGAAGATTCAGTTCCGAACCAAATTCCAAAGCTAGATCCTGGTTAGTGCAGCTCCGTCGCGATCCAGCACGGGCGGGATCCGTCTCGTCTCGGGTCGGGTCGTGACAAGCTTTTTTTTTTTGGTATCAGAGCAATGGTTTTGGAATTTGAGAATTTTGTGAAACAGAGCTATAGGAAGTGATCAGTAAGTCTGTCTGGGGGGTAATTTTGATTTGTTTGGCTTTTTATTTTGTTGTTTTTTTGTGATAGTTTTTCCGGATTTTCTGATTTTTTTCTGTATGGATCAGCCAGACCCAGACATGACAGATGGTCAGAGTGCCGATCAGGCAGCACCAGTAGGGAGTACAGCCCCAGTGGTCGGTGCTGATACGCTTTCTCAGTTTGCTTCGCTGGTTGCTCAGATGATGAGCGAGACTCAGAGTAGAGCTTCTACTGTCAGATCTGATGACCTGGATAGACATTTGCAGTTGTTTTTTGAGGTTGAAACCTCCGAGGTTTGAGGGCGCTGTTGAGCCCAGAGCTGCTGAAGAGTGGCTGAGGAGAGTGGAGAAGACCTTTGACGGGATGCAGTGTCCGTCAGACAGGAAGGTACCGTTAGCAGTTTTTCTGTTAGACGGAGAGGCTGAGCACTGGTGGGACGGCCAGCAGGCAGCCAGATTTCAGGGCAGACTGAACTCTTTGATTACTTGGGAAGAGTTCACTGAGGTATTCCGAGATTGGTTTGTTCCCCCTTCTGCACGACAGCAGATGCAGGAGAACTTTCTGAGGCTTGTTCAGGGGAGCAAGACGGTGATGCAGTACGAGGCTGAGTTTACTGCATTAGCCAGGTACGCTCCGCAGCTGGTTAGCACTTCTGCTGAGAGATGTTACAGATTTCTGAAGGGATTGCGAGATACCTTGAGGCAGCCCCTGATACCATTCCGGATTACTGATTTCTCCGAGCTTGTGGAGCGAGCTCGATTGATAGAGAACGACTTGATGGCTACTCAGCAGCGGTGGACTGCGAGTAGGAAGAGGTTTGGAGGCGAGGCATCTGGCAGTGGTTCCTCCGGAAAGAGGAGATTTGTTTCCGGTTCTGGATCTGGAGATTCCAGAAGGAGCGGAGGATCGTCTGGTACTGTTACCAGTACGACGAGTTCGGGATCAGTCAGTTCGGCACCTGTGTGCCAAAACTGTGGACGGCGACATTTCGGCCAATGTTATAGGATGGCTGGTCTGTGCTTCCGATGTGGTCAGTCAGGACATCGGATTGCAGAGTGTCCGTAGATGGGATTTGATCAGCGATCTGAGGGCTTTGTCAGACCTGCCGGTTCAGCAGGAAGACCGAGGACTGTTCCTTCTCGCCCTGAGGGATTTGCTGGAAGAGGTGGTGGTTCTAGTTCTGCACCACGGAGACCACCTACTGTTCAGAGGGAGCAGAGTAGTTCCGTTGCTTCAGCTCCTGTTCCAGTTCAGCCACGAGTTTACAGTTTGAGTCAGCAGGAGGCTCGAGATGCTCCCGATGTTGTGACAGGTACGATTTACATTTCTGATCAGCCCTGTCGTGTTTTGTTTGACTCTGGAGCGAGTCATTCTTTTCTGTCCGAGCACTGTTTTGAGGCTTTACGTTTGGATTCTCTTTTACTTCCGGTTTCTTTGTCTGTGATTTTACCGGCTGGGAATCCTTTGATTGCTCGGCAATTTTGTTTGTGTGAGATCGAGATTGCTGGCAAGAAGTGGAAATCAAGTTTGATTCGGTTGCCGATTTCATCGTATGATGTAATTCTGGGCATGGATTGGTTGAGTCAGTATGAAGCCCAGATAGACTGTCTGAAGAAGCAAGTGAGTTTGCTTATGGCTGGAGAAAGAGTTGTATTTCAGGGATTACGAGGTGTTCTCTCCAGTCTGATTTCTGTATTGGAAGTGAACAGGATGTGGAAGAAGGGATGCCCAGTGTTTTTGGCTTCGGTGCGGGATTTGAACCTAGAGGTTGGTTCTGTTTCTGAGATCCCTGTGGTACGGGAGTTTGCTGATATTTTTTCCCGAGGAGCTGGTTGGTTTACCTCCGGATAGAGATGTGGAGTTCTCTATCGATATTTTTTCCTGGTACCGCTCCGATATCGAAAGCTCCGTACAGGATGGCACCGAAAGAACTTTCTGAGTTGAAAGTTCAGCTTCAGGAGTTGGTTGATAGAGGTTTTGTGCGCCCTAGTGTTTCGCCCTGGGGAGCACCTGTTCTGTTTGTGAAGAAGAAGGACGGTACACTCCGTATGTGTATCGATTACAGAGATTTGAACAAGGTCACGATCAAGAACAAGTATCCTTTGCCTCGGATTGACGACTTGTTTGATCAGCTTTCCGGATCTTCAGTATTTTCGAAGATTGATTTGCGATCCGGATATTATCAGGTGAAGGTGAAGGAAGCTGATGTGGTGAAGACAGCTTTTAGTACTCGGTACGGGCACTACGAGTTTTTGGTTATGCCTTTTGGGGTAACCAACGCGCCTGCTATTTTCATGGATCTGATGAACCGAGTATTCAGGGAGTATCTGGATCAGTTTGTGATCGTCTTCATTGACGATATTCTGGTATATTCTGCATCTGAGGATGATCATGCCAGACATTTGAGGATTGTGTTAGAGACTTTGAGGCGGCATCAGCTGTATGCCAAGTTCTCCAAGTGCGAATTCTGGCTGAAGAGCATTTCTTTTCTGGGGCATGTGATTAGCGGAGAAGGCATTTCTGTAGATCCCCAGAAGATTCAGGCAGTCGCTAATTGGCCAAGGCCGACTACGGTATTTGAGGTACGTAGTTTCTTGGGCATGGCCGGATATTACAGGAAATTTGTGAAGGGATTTTCACAGATTTCGACGCCTCTGACGAGACTGACTCAGAGGTCAGTACCTTTTGTTTGGACACCGGAGTGTGAGGCGAGTTTTCAGCGATTGAAGGATTGTTTGACTTCATCTCCAGTGTTAGCACTTCCGTCAGGTACGGAAGGTTTTCAGGTGTTCAATGATGCTTCACTGAAAGGACTGGGATGTGTCCTGATGCAGCATGGTCAGGTAATTTCTTATGCTTCTAGACAGTTGAAACCACATGAGAAGAATTACCCGACGCATGATTTGGAGTTAGCTGCAGTTGTGTTTGCTTTGAAGATTTGGCGTCATTACCTGTATGGCGTCAGATGTGAGATTTTCACTGATCATAAGAGCCTGAAGTATATTTTTACTCAGAAGGATCTGAATCTGAGACAGAGAAGATGGCTCGAGTTGATCAAGGACTATGATTTGACTATTCAGTATCAGCCTGGTAAGGCTAATGTGGTAGCAGATGCCTTGAGTAGGAAGTCTTCTGGATTATCAGGTATTCAGCTTACTTGTGATGACTTTCTGATTCGTGATATGGAGCGTTTGCAGTTGGAAGTGATTTCCTCCAGTGGTTTGGAGTTGGTTCAGATGAGTATTCGGTCTACTTTGGAAACAAGGATTCAAGAAGCCCAGAAGTCAGATTCTGATTATTCGAAGTTGATTGCTCAGATTGGATCTGGTAAGACTCCTGAACTTCGAATTTCTGATTCTGGTGCTATTTTCTGTAAGAACAGGTTGTGGGTACCTGTGTTTGGAGACTTGAGGCAGGAGATTCTGTATGAATCTCATCATTCAGGCTACACTGTACATCCAAGCAGTGGTAAGATGTACGCTGATATGAAGCTTTTGTTCTGGTGGCCTGGGATGAAGAAAGATGTAGCAGAGTTTGTGTCGAGATGCGAAGCCTGTCAGTTGGTAAAGGCAGAGCATCAGCGACCAGGTGGATTGTTGCAGTCGTTGTCTATCCCTGAGTGGAAATGGGAGGAGGTAACGATGGATTTTGCGATGGGTTTCCCTCGATCTAGACAAGGGTACGACGCTATTTGGGTGGTGGTAGATCGATTGACGAAGTCAGCCCATTTTCTTCCGATCAGACAGACGGATTCAGTTGATCGCTTGGCACAGATATATGTGAAAGAGATAGTCAGATTGCACGGTGTGCCTCGTGTGATCGTATCTGATCGAGATGGACGTTTTACTTCCAGACTTTGGAAAGGCATTCAGCAAGGCTTGGGTACAAAACTGCATTTTAGTACAGCCTTTCATCCTCAGACCGATGGACAGTCTGAGAGGACTATTCAGGTACTAGAAGATCTGTTAAGACTTTGTGTTCTGGACTTTAGCGGAAGCTGGGAAGATCATATTCCGCTGATTGAGTTTGCCTATAACAACAGTTTTCAGTCCAGTATCGGTATGGCACCGTACGAAGCTTTGTATGGCAGGAAGTGCCGTACTCCTTTGACTCTGACGGAGGTCGGAGATAGGCAGGCTTTGGGAGCCACTTTTGCTGATGAAACTGCTCAGAAGATCAATTTGATAAGAGAAAGATTGAAAGCTGCTCAAGATCGACAGCAGAAGTATTACAATCAGAAGCACAGATTTGTAGAGTTTCAGGTTGGTGACTTTGTGTATGTCAAAGTCAGCCCGATGAAGGGTGTGAGCAGTTTTGGTCAGGTGAGCAAGCTTAGTCCGAGGTATGTTGGACCTTTTGAAATCCTGGAAAGGATTGGAAAAGCTGCTTACAAATTGATGCTTTCTGATTCGATGCCTGATGTGCATAATGTGTTTCACGTATCCACTCTGAGGAAGTGGGTATCCGACTATGGAAAGAAAGTATCTGCTGATGAGGTTGAGATTCAGGAGAATCTGACGTACAAGGAAGAGCCAGAGTTGATTTTGGCATACGACGTACGAAAGCTAAGAAGTAAACAGATTCCAATGGTTAAAGTCCAGTGGAAGCACCGTACTGCACGGGAAGCCACTTGGGAGAAGGAGTCTGACATGAGACGGTCGTACCCATACTTGTTTTGACTGAGTTTGGACTGGATAATGTCGAGGACGACATTTTTTTTAGTTAGGGAGATTGTAATATCAGTTTTTGCTCCAGGTTCGTCCGGACGAAGTCGGATCATCCGGGACGATCGGTACAGGTTGTGCAGAGAAAATCATGTTTGGCTGTATAGTTCGTCTGGACGAAATCTGGATCGTCTGGACGAAAATAAGCCCGTGAACCCTTCGCCGAGGACGATGTTCAATTTTCGTCTGGACGAAATAATTCTCTTCATGGATCATCCGGTACGAAGCTCGATCGTCCAGGACGATCAGTCTGGATATATATAGAAATGAGATATTTTGAAGAGAGAGAAAAAGTTGAGGAGAGAGAAAAACGAAGGAAAAAGTGGAAAAGTGGATTTTCGGGCGACGCCGAGCTATTTTCGTCCGAAGAGACTGTTGAGGAAATTGCTGTACGCAAGGTAAGGCACAATCCGACTTTCTCAATTTTCAGAACCGTCGAGTTTGGCGGTATTATCTGTCCGGAATTAAGTTTTGTTCGCGATTTTCGTCCGTAATTTCCGACTGGTTTAGTTTCTACCGCGTAACTTTCTGTATTTTGTTGAAGTGCCGAGTGTGCACATTTTGGTTATTTTTTTAAGATTTTTGTCCGGGTATTTTTGATTCGACTGTGTTTTTAGTCGACTGGATTTTTCTGTGAACTTGAAAATTATCTGTGCAGTAGAATAAATATTCTAAAATGTCTATATCTATATTCTGTGCGAATTTGGTAAATTTTGATTTTCAGGGAAATTGTGTAAATTCTGTATACTGCCGTTGTGCTGCCCGATTTTTTGGGTAATTTCTGTTTTGTCCAGAAATCTTCTGAATTGATATACTATCTGTATATGCTATATAAAGGGAGTTATAAGGGGCCTGGATCCTATGAGATTCAGTTAGTGTCTGGGAATTCTGAGATGAGCTCAATATGAAATCTGATATCTGTTCTGTTCCGGATCCGAGGAAACAATCTGTTTAGGTGCTATATGCACTATATATGTATTCTGGTGCTATAAGCACATCTGATCTGATCTGTTTTGGTGCCGTGAGCACAAAGGGAGGCATAAGTGGCCTGGATCCTATGAGATTCAGTTAGTGTCAGGGAATTTAGCTATTAATTAAATATCTGATATCTGCTATATGATTCCGATATGATTTGTTTGTTCTGTTCTGTTCCGATATGATCTGTACGATTCTGATTCTGTTGATCTGATGTGTCTGATCTGTTATGTTTCTGATTTGATACAACTTTCGTTTCCGTACAGTTTTGTTGATTTGATATCTGTCCGAATCTGTTTCGATTCTGTACGGATTTGTCTGCTGTATTGGTTTTGAGATTCTGAGGATTTTGATTGGAGGTTTGTTGCTTTACTGAGCTGTTGAGCTCACCCTTGCTTTCTAGTGGTTTTCAGGTTCTGGGAAAGGCAAGGAAGTTCAGGATTAGTTCAGAGTCTGATCAGTATAGGTACTTTTGTACTTTTGATTTTTGTACAGTCATGGCTTTTCTGTTATGTCTTTCTTTCTGTCGAAAGCCATGTACTGTTCTGTAGATGATTGTTTTGAGGAAATGAAATTGGATAGATGTTTTGTTCCGCTGCATTTGATGATACATAGTAGCTCTGTGTTTGTTAGTCTGTGTGAATTAATTATTTGGAAGATTCAGTTCCGAACCAAATTCCAAAGCTAGATCCTGGTTAGTGCAGCTCCGTCGCGATCCAACACGGGCGGGATTCGTCTCGTCTCGGGTTGGGTCGTGACACTCTCCCTCTCACTCTTCTCTCTCTCTCTCTCTCTCTCTCTCTCTCTCTCTTGCTCTCTCATTTATCTCTCTCCCTCTCCCTCTCTTTTTTCTCCCTCAATCTCTCTCTTCCTATCTTGCTTTAACTCAAAGTCACAATCAACAAAATTGATCTACCATAAACTAAAATAACACTTAATAAAAAAAATTTAGATCTAACAAAATGATTTCAATATTACAACTTTGCTTACTACCTAAATCATCCAAAATATCTCTAACACTTGCAAATGTGTAGTGAGAACAAATAATTAAAGAAAAATCATAAAAAATAACCTTAAAATAGAAATCAGACGGTTTGGGGTCGGACTAGGTCGGCGGTCGGATTGGGGTCAGCGGTCGGAGTAGATTCGTCGGTGGCGGTTGGACTAGCGGAGGCAAGCGTAGGCGACGGCAGAGCGACCGAGAGAGAGAAGGAAAGAGTAAAAATGAAATGCGAGGCACGGGTCTGGTCGTATTAGGGCTTCTACCGGCGGCTTTCCGGCGATCTGGACCGCTGGTAAAAAATCACTTATCAACGACGGTCCAAGCCGCCGGTAAACCGCCGGTTCATATTGATGTCCGGCGGTTTAACGTCGGTTTAGGGACCGCCGATAGTACCGGCGGCTTAATGTAGCAAAATCATCGGTTAGGCCGCCGTTAAAAGCTGGCGGTCACACTGCCGGCTATGCCGCCGGTCCATGAACCGCCGGTTAGAACCGCCGGTAATGGGCATTTTTCCTGTAGTGTATGATTGAAAGTATTATTATATTAATGTGATATTACTGTGTGTGTGTGAAAGATAAGTAAAGACTAGTTGAACTGTTGGTTGGAGACTGATTGACCTGTACAGGATGGTGGGCCGACGGGCTTTCCTTTAAATATGGTTTGGTGTTATCCTCTGCTGATCACGTGATTGCTGATTGAAGTTATAAGGAGATGATTACTGTGCCGATGAGAAAAGAGTGACGACTCTGTTTACTAAGTCGACGGATATAAAGAAACTGATACTGGTTCAAGACTAAAAATACTATAATAGCCATAGCTTTTACTTGTTGAGTATGATTACTACATTGAATTGCATGTTTTAAAGCATTGTTCTTATCGTTATTGTATATATTTATTGATATTGTATGGATTTATTGTTACTGCATGATTTTACTATTATAGAATTATTGTTCATGACACTGGATTATTACTGATTCTGATACAGGTACTGATACTACTAATTCACTATACTGACATTATGCATGTGATATACTGAGCAAGTGACATGTGATTCACTGAACATGTGATATAGATTTCTGGATTGCATGTGATACACTGAGCACTGATATTGAATAACTTGAATTGCAAGTGTACGTTTTGATATGATTTTACTACATTAGTTTGATTTCAACAGTTACGAACGATAGTATTAATTTGACATTTTATACCAACTGATATTATTGAATTGATGATTCCTCTGTATATGATTGATACTATTGATACGATGATTTATTGATTGATTTGATTGATATTACTGATATGAGGATTTATTTAATGATTTGACTGATATTTTAGATATGATAATTTCCCTACTGAATTAACTAATGTTATAGATACGATGACTACTATTGAGATTTGACGCACGTATTGGTTCATTGAACTTTATGGATTTTTCTATTATTGACTGATTCTATCATTGATGATTGTGGATTTAACTGTTTCTGTATTGACTATCATTTTTGTACTGATTACTATTTATGCATTAATTTTTGTTCAGCATTGACTCAATGATTATGTGTAAGTGATAGCTATGATTTGACTGATTGACATGCATATTGCTTCTGTACCGTGCTTTGATTTCAATTATAGATTTTTGGTGTCCTGCTGGACTTTTTAAGCTCATTATATGTGGTTAATGATTTTCAGGTCATGGCAATGGAGCAGGAGTGTGAGATTGATCAGGAATATTCATATTTTTGTTCTTTTGTCATAGCTATTCTTTTTGTACTAAAGACTAGTTGGATTAGTAATTTTGTTGAAGTTCTTGAGTAATATAAATGAACTTTTGGGTAATAAATATAAATATTTACATGATGTTTAAATTATAGATTTTTTTAGATTGTTTGTCATTGATATATGACTATAGATAGATCTGGTAGTTGATTGACTTAAAGGATTAACTAAATAATTCTTTTAAGTTAAATCTTATGGTGTCACATATAGGATGATCGATCGATCGTATTGGATGATATTTAATGATATAATTGAATTTTTAGGATTTTTGAAGCCTTCTATTTAAGCTTTATCTAAAAACATTATAAGTGTCTTTGGCAGCCATTATGTCTTTGTTCTTCTGAAAAAAAAACTTGAATATAGAACTTAAAAGAGAGAGAGGAAATGATGGAGTTTAAGAGGGAGAAGATCCTTAGAGGGGTTTTCAATGAAGTGTGTAGGAGATTTCACACGGTTTCTCCGGCAAGCTTGCACTTTAGTACCATTGGATTTAAGGTTTTTCTTGAGGAATTTTTTGGGATTTCTTTGGTGTCAAATGATCCCTATACTTCACCGCACTGGGGAAGGTGAAAGGGATTCGTGGTTCTCTGCAATCTCTTGGAGGGAGAAAAAAGAGTTAATGTTCTCTGCCTGTGAAACAAGTTTTGGTCCTCTACTGCAACGGGTTGGTGGAAAGATTTTATAAGGGCTTCTCCATCTTACTGTGTGGGCAAAAGGAGAGAAATTAAAAGATTTTAGTGTAATACCCTGAGGGTTCTTTCGGGGAGTGGATATAGGTTAGGTTGGACCGAACCATTATAGATCTGGTGTTTTCTTTTTAATTTTATTTTTTTCGCACTTTATTTTCTAAATTTATTTTTTGATATAATTATTTAGTTAAAAATATGTGATTGATATTACGTTGTATTGATTTTTTTTTTAGATATTGAAAAAACTTTAAGAAGATAATTTTTCTTTTTTTTGAAAGAAATTTTTTAACACATCCAATTCATCAACTCTCTTGGTTAACATCGGGACTAATTCTTAAGGGTTTAACACTCCTCGTGAACTTTCAAGTTGTATCAGAGCGAGATTCAAAAATAGAGTTATAAAAAACCTTTGGAAAAATGATCAATGGCTAATTTTAGAGATTGTAATATTATGAAACGATATTTAACTATGCAACCACCTTTATTTAAAAATATTTCTTTTAATTTTTAGAAAATTTGCATGTCTACTTTGTTGAAATCAATTGATTATCGAATATTATATATGATTAAAACTAATTATTCCATATAATCATAGAATTGAACTTTTAAAATTAAATCATTTTTATCATTCTATATTTCTTCTATCTCATAGGAATCTTTCACAAGCTGATGAATCCACATTATAATTTTCTTAATTAAGCTGTTTATTTACTGAATAGAGTATAATAGAATTAAATACTTAATTGAATGTTAAATGCTTGAATTATTTTTTATGTGCTTTGAATTCTTAAGATTGTATGTTGAAATCCACATGCACTACTGATATGAAAATTTAGGATAAATTATTCACTATATTTGAAGGTACTAATGAAGTCAAGCATTTCAGGTTGAATATTTTAATATATAATTATCAATACTTTTGCATGAAATTTTATGAGACTAATTTAGACATGTATATTATATTTACTCAAAGAAGAACATCATTGCATGCCTTAGGTAAAGAAAATTCAAATTTTAAAAAGTCAATAAAATTCTTCATTGTCTACTTGCAAAGTTTTATGCCAAAGTCGTTGATATTTGTGAATCAAAAAATTTGAATGAATATTATATTGATAATTTGATTGGCTTAGTCATTGCATACGAGCAAAGCTTAGGTAAAAGATTCTTTGATGCAGGTGAAATAATAGTGCTAAAAGGTGAAAAGATGGATTAGAATAGCTTAGTAGATAATGAGAGCAAGGAGATAGCCTCAATAACAAGTGAATTTGAAAAACTACTAAAGCATAAACATCATCATCAACAAAAGTAAAACAAATGTAAAATTGATAATAATGCTAAGATTTCTTCTAATATTATTTATTTATGGTGTAAGAAATGCAGACATATAAAAAATGAATGCATTAATTTATAAACTCTTAGAGCAGAGAAAAATTATAAAAACTAAGTAAATTACAATAAGAGCAAATGATAAAAAGTAAAAAATCTCTGAGTCATAACTAGTTTCTGAATCATCAGACAAAGAGTAATATGATGAGGTATAAAGTTTGTTTGTGTGCTTATATGTTATAGTGAATGAATGCGTATATGTTTTTTATTTTGTTTTATTTATTTTAAATACTTTATGTGTTATTTTTGATGTTTTTGTTTGCAATTATTTAATTTTATTTTTTATGTATATTTTTTTTGTGATTTATCTCTGATTAACAAACATAAATCATATTTCATATTATATTTACATAAGAGAATCAATTTACTTCTCTTAAATTTTTACCTAAAAATTTTAAATAAGTGATGATTGACTTTTCTAAATTATTAAAGGAAGAAAATTCATGATTATATTTTTCCTTCTCATTTCCTTAATCTATTGCACTTTTGAATTAAAAGCTTTATCAATTTAAGAATTGAACTTTTAAAATTAAATCATTTTTATCATTCTATTTTTCTTCTATCTCATAGGAATCTTTCACAAACTGATGAATCCATATTATAATTTTCTTAATTAAGTTGTTTATTTTTAGATCAGATTTATTTTGAGTCTTTAAAGATTAACAAAGAAAGTAAAATTATAAAAATGAAAAGAGGCGTAAAGTGACCCCAAAGATAAAAAGATGTATAATGTATGCCAAAATTAAAAAGATACACAAAAGTGTATCAAAAAAATAAAAGATAAATAAGCATGCAAAAAATTGATAAATAGACACAAAATGATCCCACAATAAGTTAACTTACATTTCTTATATTTTTAAATCTTAAAAAAATCATGTGTCTAATGATACTTTCAATACTTGAGATTAAAAATCATGATTCATGACTGATTATTTTTTTATTGATATTCTATTAGATATATTTTATATAAGAAGATTGAAAAATACATGTTTTCTTCTCTTTTTTTTTTTGAATTAGATTTTTTATTTAAAAAGAATTTTAACCTAATAGGAGCCTGCGCTAGGGTAGATTAAATTCAAAATTCTAATATTTCTGGTAATTAGTGCAGTCAATTTATTTCTTACTAAGCTTTTGAATAAAATGAAGAGGTAACATTCTCATTCCAAAAAAAAATTATTGAAATAAAGTAATTGTTCTTAAATATCACTACCACCTCCATCTAATCATGGACGACTTGATCTCTTGTGTTTGTGTCATTTTTATTTGTTTCTTTTTCTGTGTTGTCTTCTTTTTTATAATATTAAAGGAGATAATGCATTTATTTGGTTGCATTTGTTTATCTATTATTTTAATCTATTTTTCTGTTACTTAGTTTTTTAATTTCATTTGTCTTAAATTTAAAAAAAAAAATTATTTTCCTTAGTTTTAATATAATTATCTTAGTGAGAGGGAAATTAAAAGAAAATACTTTTAATTTTGCAAATTCATCCAATAATGTTTGTCACCATAAAAAGGGTGAGATTATTACAACTCATGCTCACGAGTTTATTTTTTTAATGATAATAAATATTATAAATCACACCCTATTATCTACCTGTATTTGTAATATATTTTTATTTGTGTGTGTACTAACATTTTAGAATGTCATATACTATCCAACGAAGATTTAAGGCTCAAAATTAGGTAGAATAGGTTATATTGTAAAGATTTTTAATATTCACTATTGTATTTTTGATTTATTGAGTCAAATCTCATAAGGGTGTATGCTAGCTTGGTGAACATGCACACACATACTAAGGGGGAGTGAGATATAGTCAAAATCAGAAGTTTAATTTTTGAACTAATAGTATTGTATAATTAGCTCATATAACTAATTGTAATGGAAGATCAGTTATGATATTGCAAAATTACCGTAAGTCATAGTTTAGGAAAAATTTTGAATTTCATATTTTATTCAAATTATCTAGGACGATGTACATCATACTAGATGATCTGTAAAACTCGTACCTAAATTAATCATGTAATTAATCAATTGAATCTATTTAATTTTGATCTTATGATGGTAATGTACTAACTGGATCGTATTGTATGATCAAGAGAGATAATTTTGGTTGTCCCATTTTTCATTCAGGATGAATTGCATTTCAGTTGAACTACTAATTGCGGACAATCTCATAATTATACCGAACAATCTGTTCAAATACTTAAACTGATTGTATAGGGAAAAGTTGACAGTACTAGCTAAAAGGGTTATTTTGAACTAATTGTATTAGACGATCTATCGATCGTACTAGACGATCTTTGACAACAAATTAAATTTTAGGATTTTTTAAGCCCTCTATTTAAGCTTTCTCCAAAGACATTGTGAGTATCTTTGGCAGCCATGTGTCTTCATTCTTTTAGAGAAAACTTGAAGAGAGAACTTGAAAGGGATAAAGGAAAGGGGAGAGCTAGAGAGGGAGAAGATATTTGGAGGGGGTTTCAAGGAAGTGTGGAGGGGATTTCACATGGTTGCTTTAGCAAGCCTGCACCTTTGTACTATTGTTTTCAATGTTTATCTTGAGGGAAGTTTTTGGATGAAGAAGAACTCTTTCGTGTCAAAGAACCCAGCTACTCCGTCACACCGGAGAAGGCGAAAGGGATTCGTGGTTCTTTGTCATCTCCTGGAGGGAGAAAAAAAGTACATATTCTCTACTTGTGAAATGAGTTTCGGTCCTTTGCCGCAATGGGTTGGTGGAAAGATTTTATAAATGCTTCTCCGCCTTACTTTAGGGGCAAAAAAGAGACACTAAAAGGTTTTAGTGCAATACCCGTAGGGTGTCTATGGGAAGTGGACATATGTTAGGTTGGGCCGAATCACTATAAATATGGTGTATTCTTTATGATTTTATTTTTTTTGCATTTTATTTTTCGCATTTATTTTTGGATATAACTACTTAGTTGAAAATTTGTTATTGATATTATGTTGTATTGATTATTTATTTTCAAATATTAAAAAGCTTTAAGAAAGGAAATTTCTTTTTGTTGAAAAAATATTTTTTAAATATCCAATTCACCACCTCTTAGTTAGACTCAAGACTAGTTCTTTTAGGGTTTAATACCCCTTATGATTTGGTTTAACACCCCTTAAGATTTTTTACAATTTAGTAGCAAAATTTGATGGGCAATCAAAACTGGATAGACATTTAAAACTTATTCAATTTGCAACCAATTACAACTTGATTTACAATTAAAAATTAAAATTGTGCTAAAAACACTAGCAGTAAAAATGATTCGAGTGGAGCTCGAGTCATTCTAACTTGAGCTTCGCTCATCGGTCGGATCATGAGCTCGAACTTGAGCATAAATGGCTTGCTCAAGCTTGGCTCATGGCATGGATGCAAGTTCACAACTAACTTGTAAGGGGTAAGGCTCTCTTTATATTATGATCCCATTTTCACATCTACGATTCCATCAGACTATGCACCGAGCTTTTGCTTTTCAACCCATGCTGATGCTTCCGCACCCATGTTGTTGTTTCTGCATCCATGCTTTTGTGGTTTCACCTTCTGCACTAGAGCTGCTCCACGAGTAATCAAGTCGAGCTTCATCTCAATCGTACTCGAACTCAAAACTCGATAAACTCGGCTCACGAGCTCGTTAACAAGTCAAGCTTGCAAGTTGGCTTAACTCATTTACATCCTTAGAAAACATAATATGAATACTCGATTTAAAAAAAATACTTGAGTTTCTTTTAATGTTAGGTTTTCAATAATTAAATTTTTTTCTATAAAATAAATGATGCATCATGAAAAATTTATCTTGATCAAACACAAATCTTGAGGCAAAATCAAATCGGAAGCATCAAAAATTAAAATTGAGACCATATAAACTCTGATTTCTAGAAACTTATAGTCAAACTGAGCATCTTGAAAGCACGAACCCAACGACATCAAAATCGACCCAATCCAAGACCAAATGAGTCCAAATCAAAGACTCAAAGCACTTTTGGAAGGATTAGACCACAATTTTAGTTATCAAACATTCTCAAATCGTGACATGCTTATAGTCGAATTGAGCAGCTTGATGAGACAAGTCTAACAAGCCTAAGATCATCAAATTTTGATATCATTATGATAGTCAAAGGTCCATTAAATGGTCCATGATTGTAGGAATCAAAGCAGGTTGCCCATCCGAACCACACCCAATTTAACCTTGATCTTCCACTTATTTACAAGTCATGCCACTCAAGAATTTTATAAATAAAACCCCATTTACTCTTGAAAAGAGTGAAAAGAGGGGGGGGGGGGGAAGCCAAGAGAGAAGAAGAAAGAGAAGGAAGGGAGCTCCAACCGCCTAGCTCCTTTTTGACCACCACCGGGTTCTGTTGCACCATAGCCAGACCACCAAGGGACGCCAGAGTTCTGCTACTCTACTGTCGAACTACCAAGGGACGCTGAAGTTCTATATAATCACCACAAGACTATCAAAGGACGTCGAAGTGCCACCCAAAGTTGGAGTGTTCCCTGACGCTGAAGTGTCATTATCATACCATCGTCTGACATCGGAGTGCAGCCAGACCATCAGCTAACACTAAAGTGCCACTACTAGAACACTGCCAGACGTAAGAGTGTTGCCGGACCATTACTTGATGTTGGAGTAACTTTGGACTTTTGCAAAACTTTCAGTTGATATTTGTAATCTGGTCGTCTTCAGGGATTCAAATCGACCTCTTTCATACAAGTTAACATCAGTACTCTGACATACAACCTCGAAAAGGTCAGACATCCTTGGTGGATTCCCTTTACCTCTTCCATACAGGTTAAAGTTATTGAGAAGGGCTTTAACATACAATCTCATATAGGTCATATATCATTGGTGGATTTTCTCGATCTCTTCCATATATGATAACGTCATCGAACACTACTATAACATATAACCTCATATAGGTCAAACATCCTTGGTGGATTCTCTTGACCTCTTCCATATATGTTAACATCATTGAACAGGGCTCTGATCAACCTTGGATAGGTTATACATTCTTAGTGGATTCTCTCGATCTCTTCATATATACTAACATTATCGAGCAAGGCTTTAACATATAATTTCGGATAGGTCATACATCCTTGGTGGATTCTCAATCTCTTTTATATAAGTTAACATAATCGAGCAGGCTCTAACATATAATCTCATATAGGTCATATATCTTTAGTGGATTATCATGACCTCTTCTATATATGTTAATGTCATAAGCAGGGCTCTGATATACAACCTCAGATAGGTCATACATCATTGGTGAATTCTTCAGACCTCTTTTATATATGTTAACGTCATCAAGCAGAACTTTGACATACAACCTCAAATATGTCATACATCCTCAGTGTGTTCTTTGGACCTCTTTCATATATGTTAATATTATCAAGTAGTGCTCTACGTGAATAACATTCTATCTTTAAAGATTTCATGAACGTAAGTTGTTGATAAAATCATCACTTATATGAAGATCTTAACATGCTAAAAAGCCTAAAAAAAGCACGTTATGCAATATATCAAAGCATGTCTCAAAGATGTAATAATAATTTAGCTTTTTTTAAGGGATAAGTTCTTAACTTCATATACACAATCAATGGAGTTATATAAATTTAATTTCATGTGAATATTTATTCTCATATAATATGAAATAAAAAAGTACATTGACATCATCCATACAAACTACTATCATCAATCAACAAGCAACTTCAAAATAGTCAAATATCCTTGGTGGATTTAAGTGACTTCTTCTCTACTACACACAAGCATCTCCTGCAACTTTGTTTTCAAAGAAAGGATATAACCTTATCATTATTAGGCCTCCACTCATTTAATAGTGTTAATGTGTTTCTAGAATACTGACATATCATATTAATCTTGCCCCTTAACTTAGGGATATTTGATGTTGGTACACTTCAATATGCATACATATTATCTTAGCAAAATGCCACTGGACACCCGACATCATCGGCCCTTCATCTGATATTTGTCGATGGTTTACGACCGGGCAGTGGTGTTAGAGCACTTCAAGCTTAAGAGCTCTCTCTAATCTCTAGCTAAAGACTCATCATCACTAGAGAAGGCCTTCCTCAACTTGCTTTCAATATCACCTCCATCCAAATATGAAGAAGGATCCTTAGAAGCTGTCTAGTAGTTAGCCTATCAATCTTAACTCCGGCCTTGTGTTGTACCAATCGAACTCTCTTCAGGAAACCCCGGGTGAAGCCTTCATGCATGCACTGATTCTCTAGATCCTTTACCTCTACATCATATATATGCTTATGAGCCTCCTAAAGGTGATCCTAGACGATAGTCTTGAAGGTTATATACTTCATAAAATATTTGTTAACTCTTGAAGATTCTAAGCCAAAGAAAGTGGCATCCTTTTCACCTATAAGAGTCCAACATTTTTTTATAGCTTCAAGTACCACTACCTTCTCTCTAGAGATCTTTTGATCCTTTAGAAGCTGTGTGATTGTTGCTTGTGCTTCCATAAGTTTAATCTGGAGTCGATCTATCTGCTGGTTCTTAAGAGAAGTAATAGTCATAATGTTGGGCAATTCAGTTCTACAGTCGATCAATTTCACATATAGTATCTTCACCTCTTCAGCCTTATGGTTGTAATTCCACTTGTACTCTCATTGAAGATATTTCACCTTCACAAATTCATAGTTCCATTCATTTAAGGTATGGGTGAGCTCAATGCGACGTGACAGTTGAAACAAGATAGGAGGGTGCATGAGAGAACATTCCAATTGATGCATAAAAAAGAAGTGTGAAAATTAAAGGAGAAGACGCTACTCAACAAGTTATCAGCTTTGCAACATCCAAGACACTGATGTTTCAACACATCCCTAAGAACATGTAAGTTGGCAGGGGAAGAGTCAGGAGGAACCTGGCTAGTGCTCGTTGAAATTCCCTCCAATTTCTTCTTCTTCAGTAGAGCTTGAGGATCATCACTTTTTTGCATAGAAGGAAGTTTTAGAGATGGGACAGGTGGCTCGTAAACTTTAGAAGACTTTTTCAACATCTTTGCCTCTGACCTCCTAGCTTGAATTGATAGCCCTAATTTGAATAGAAACTCTTCTTCAATATATTTGGTCAAGTAACGAACCTCGAATAAAAGATGTTTGATGTCAGGGATGTTAAAAATCCTCAGGATGTCTTCTTCTTTGGTATGTCAGGGATGTTAAAAATCCTCAGGATGTTAAAACGGGTAGGTCTTTTAGCCTCCCCCATTTCTCTATGAGACTCTAATCATTTTTCACATAGAAAAATACATGGGCCCAGCTATTCAATAGGTTATGGGTATGCATGTCTAACCATTTGAATCTAAATGTTATGCACCTCTATATATAAATAATGAATCAACACATCCGCGAAAGATACTCGGATGTTAGAATGACACGTCAATCTTTGAAGAATGCAATCAACCCCATAGTCACTGACATAGCTTTGTGCAAAATTTGGGCTAAACTTATTCCACTTGTAGAGATATCGATTAGCTCAAGAGAAGGGGGAAACCGCATCCTAGCTCACATATTAGACTAAAAAATGGTCAGATATCCTGGTGAAGGAAGACATACCCGATCCGACTTTTTAGGAACCTTCGCCACAAGGTCACTAGGAAAATGAATTTTTTTTGTAAAAGACGATCAAGGAATTGCTGGTAATGGTGGATGCAACATTATTCAATTTAGCTCCCTTACTTGACCCCCTCTCATCGTCATTCTAGGCAACATGACGTGAATTTTTTTTAGTCATCGGATCTCTCGAAGGATGGCGATTGCCCGTCATAACGTCTATATAGGAAGAGATGAAGAAAGAGGAGAAAATTCCTGCTTAGTTAGGGACCCTAGGGCTGAATAGGGAATACACATCTAAATAGAGCTAGGGGAAAGCCTTAACTTGAGAAAGAAGATGAGAGAGGGGGAGATGCAAATTTTCATACCCCAAAGAGGGGTATTTATAGTTATGTGAGGGAAAGATAAAGAGCAACTTCAAATTAATAAAAATTAATTAACTTTTAGAATTTAAAAGGGCGTAATTAAGTGGAATAATGATGAGAGAGATGATGAGCCACTTAAAATTAATAAAAATTCATTAATTTTTATAATTCAAAAGGGCATCATTAAGTGGCATAATGATGAGAGAGATGAAGACCCACTTTAAATAAATAAAAATTATTTAATTCTTAGAATTTAAAAGGGCATCATTAACTGGAATAAAAATGAGAGAATTCTAAATATTTTTAATAAATAATAATAATAATAATAATAATAATAAATCTTAATAATAAATAATAATAAAATAATACACATGTATGCACGTAGATCGTGCTCACGGATTACGCTCAGCGGCAGCAGTGGGCACCGGCCGGCCTGTCGGTTTAGCCACCCATTTTTTTTGGGCTTAATTTTTAGCTTGGACAATTTGATTTAGACACTTTTTAGGTCACTAAAACTATTTTTTTACGTTCCATACCAATTTTTATATTTTTAAAATCATCCAAGGCCTCTATATCTGAGATTATATTATTTTCTTAATTTGAATCGCACAAAAAATTCCTCAAAGGCTATATTACATATTTTTAGACTTCTGTAATTTTGATGTCCGAAAATAGGGGGGGGGGGGGGGGGGGGGGGGGGGCAACTGATACATCATCAAAAAATTATCTTGATCAGACACGATTCATGAGGCTAAATCAAATTGGAAGCTTCAAAAATTAAAATTGAGACCATCCAAACTTTGATATATGCAAACTTACAGTCGAACTGAGCGTCTTGGAAACACGAACTCAACGACACCAAAATCGCCCAATATGAGCCCAAATGAGTCCAAATCAAGGACTCGAACCACTTTTGAAAGGATCAAACCATAATTTGGATTACCAAATGGTCTCCAACCATGATATGCTTATAGTCGAATCAAGCGGCTCAACGAGGCAAATCGAATAAGCCCAAGATCATTAAATTATAATATTATAAAGACAGTCATAGGTCCATTCAACAGTGGATGATCATAGGAATCAAAATTAGTCATCCATCTAAACCACCCCCAATTTACCTTTGATCTTTCACTTATTTACAAGAGAGAAGAAGGAAGAGAAGAAAGGAAGCTCCAATCGCCTAGCTCTTCTTTCACCACCGCTGGAGTTTAGCCACACCACCACCGAGTTTTGGCACACCATAGTCAGACCACCAAGGGACTTCGGAGTTCTGCCGCATCACCGCCGGAACACCAAGGGGTGTTAGAGTTCTATCGAATCACCACCA
The DNA here is from genome assembly GCA_019514585.1 of Dendrobium officinale. Taxonomy (NCBI): domain Eukaryota; kingdom Viridiplantae; phylum Streptophyta; class Magnoliopsida; order Asparagales; family Orchidaceae; genus Dendrobium; species Dendrobium officinale. The sequence goes on along the minus strand of CM033695.1, from coordinate 29,070,119 downwards.
GACCATCAAAGGACATCGAAGTGCCACCCGAAGTCAGAGTGCCCCTTGATGCTAAAGTGCTACTACCAAACCATCGCCTGACACCAGAGTGCTGCCGAACTTCCACCTGACGTTGAAGTTTCACTGCCAGACCATCTCCTGACACCATAGTGGTGTCGAACCATCACCTGACGTTGGAGTGACATTGGACTTTTGCGAAACTTTTAGTTGACATTTGTAATCTGGTTGTCTTCAAGGATGAGTCAAACTATTGTTCTTTGCTCAAATTCTAGTGAAATTATTTTCAATTGGATTAGGCCCCATGATTTTTTCTATTTCCCGAGTTTTCTCTGTGTGTGAGCTGAATATCCGTGCAACACTAAGATGTAGAACTATAACTCTATCGCCGCATATATTATGACCCATAATAATAAACAAAAGAAAATTTAGGAATTCAAAAAAAAAAAAAAAAAAAAAAGACTTTTAAGGACCTTAAATTAAATTTTATATTAGCTTAACATTCATTTTACATTATGATGTTTAATGCTATTAGAAGTTATTAGTCAAACTTGTGTAAGTAGTTAACCCGGTAGAGTTGAAAGCTGGAAGTCTTTTATATTTCTTTAGACTTATATTCGAATTACTACTTAATTAATAGTTCTCACTTTAGTTTTAGAATTTAAGGCTGATAGTTTCTCGTTTGCTACGTTGTAAGTTGTCACATTGTTGACCTTTTCTTTATCTTGTATTAATAATATATTATCTCTAAATTTCTAATAACATGAATAACACAAATTTTATTTTATTTTTATTTTTTTAACATGAATAACACAAATGATAAATTTAAAAAACCAAAAAAGTAAAGGCCAACACAAGATAAACTTAATTTGAATTTTATTCGAATCATGATGGAATGATATAAAATCGTGTTCAAGTAATTTTTAAATTAAGATAGTTCACATCAATTTTACTGGTGATGGACTTCAAATTAATAGTTTTTTGGGACATTTATGTCAATTAGGATAAACTCATACGATTAATTATTCTATGCAGATACCAAATGCCATCTAGAGACCAACCAGAATGCGCAACATCACCTCTTCGCTTGATACCGCGGCTTGGTACTGCTCGATACTATTAACGTGGCGCATTCTGGTTGGTCTTCGAATGACGTTCTATGTCTTGTCATCGCACAAAATAATTTCTCAACTCACACACGCCACATACGTAAAACCTCGAACCCAAGACCTTTTTATTGATAGTCAAAACTCCCAACCAATAGATCAAGATAAACTGCGTAATAGTTAATAAATAAAAGAGAGGATTATTTGATTCTAAATCAATATTCAACAATTTATAAAAAAAGAATAAGAATATTTTTTTAATTACTTATAAAAAAAATACTGTCACGCCTCACCCTATAATTTTTTAATTAAAACCAATAACAACTGCAAATTTTGCTACCCTTGTGGTGGAACCTTTCATTACCGTCGTCGCAGTTCGTCATTTCTGCACTTTTCTCGATCCGGTGACAACCCTAAACAGAAAACAGAATCACAATCGTCCAATTTTTACCACGTGTCCAGGTCATGTACTACAGCGCTCGGATAACTTATCTACCCTATGGTCCCGATCTCGCGACTCGCCGCTGTTTCTCTCTCTACCCGCAAGCAAGCGAGCGTTCGTCTCGGCCCTTCTCTCTCTCTCTTCTGTCTTCGTCTACGCATTTCCGCTCTCCCGTGTTTCTCCTCAAATCCACTGCACTAACCCTCCTGGATTTAATCCTTCCCCCACTTCGAACCGCGTTGGAGAACAAAACAAAACCCTAGAAATCTCACGCTTCAGTATCTCAACATGCCGCCCAAACTTTCTTCCTCATGATGGATCCCGCCGCCTACTCCTTTCCGGCGCCGAAGCGCTCCACTCCGCTGTTCATCGATCTCAACGAGATCCCCTCCACGCCATGCGACACTCCTTCCCCGGCCACCGCGCCGCCAGAGCCGGTGGAACCGGCGTCTATGGAGTTCCCGGTCGAGGACGCCTATGCCCTGGTGTGCAGGATTCACGGGCGTCTCCCAGCGATGGACAGGCCTGCAGCGGAGTTCCCCGGAGAGGCTGGCGTCGGGCGGCAACTCTCTTGTGGCCTCTGCGGCCTGCCGGAGAAGCGAGGAGAGACGATGGTCTGCGACGGGTGTGAGCGGGGGTTCCATGTTAGCTGCGCGAGGTACTGGCCTCGGCAGCAACGGATGGAGGTTGAGGATTGGCTTTGTGACGAGTGCAGCATGAATGAGGTGCCGAAGAAGCGGTGGACGCTTGGGGCGGTCAAGTTGCTTGACATGAATGCGTCTCCTCCGAGTGAGGCTGAGGGCGATGGCGAGGAGCAGCTTGGCAGGAGGAACGTTAAAGACTATTACATGTATTTTACTCTCCTTAGAGTCTGCTTTTTCTTTGCGGGATTGTTATACTTTTTATTTTGCATCATTGTTAGAAAGTAAATGGACGCTGATGCATGCACAATCCAATATCTGCTATATCAAAGAAATGCTTTAGTTTATCCATTTGCTATTCTAGAAACTTGAATTGTCATATTCATATTTTACCCGGTAATTAATAAGGGGGAACCTTTTAGTTGACCACAGCAAACAAATAATTGGGGAATGCTTTATCATGACTTCAGAATTGTAAACCCAGGGACCAATGAGCCAGGATCTTATAAAGGATATTTCCCTGGAATATCGTAGTGATCATATTGTTTTCTTTTCTTCTAGTTGAAATGTTTGTGGATAAAACTGTGAGGTGCAGTGCCAAGTTTTTTTTGTACATCATGTAGTAATTGATGATTGATAGGCAGAGTTCCTTTTTTTTTTTCCGTTTATATCTGCATTTTGTTAAACTGAATGTTTATGCTGCAGTTGATTTTCATCATTCTCTGAAAGTAGATAAACCTTGATGCATGTGCATCTGGGAGCTCAGTGGACAGTAGCTCTTGGTGTTTAATGAAAATGTTATAGGAAGGCATTGGTTTTACCATTTACTGTTCTAGAATATTAAATTGGAATATACTCAACTTACTTGTGAGTAACTGAGGGAGGAACCTTTTAATTGTCCATGGAGGAAATAATCTTTGGAAAAAAAAAGGAAGTTTAAACCCAGGGATCAATGTGCCATGATCTTATATTGGTTTTTTAACTAGATAATCTCTTTTTGTCCATCATAGTGGTGGTTTTATCCATTTGTTATTTTAGAAAACTGACTTGTGATATAAACATCTTACTGGTGAGTAACTTAGGGAGAATCTTTTAATTGGTCATTGTGGAAATTGTCTTGAAAAAAAAAAAAAATCTCACAAGTGTAAACCCATGGAGGGGACAATCTGTCATGATCTTATAGAGGGTTTTTCCCTTGTTGATCTTAGTTTCTTTATTCTTTCTTTTCTGTTTGTTAAAAAGTCGGTGGATAAAACAGTAAGCTGAAGTTTCAAGGCATTCTTATAATGGTGTCATTTATTAATTGAAGCTTGGCTTCCCCTTTTCTAGTCGCAGCAGCTGTTTTTTTAATTATCTGTCAATGCTGCACTTGATGAAAACAGTTGAGGACTGCAGGCTGTGCGATTTATAGAGAGGTTTTTTCTTATTGCAGTTGAACAGTTGTCTAAAAGTCTAAAACTCTTAATAGGTTTTCTTTTATCATCTTGAAGAGTTGTCGAAATAGCTTCTCTTTTTTTATTCTTCCTCCTTTTCCATTGGGCATGGGCATTAGAAAAATGGATTGATGTAGTAGACTTACTGTTTGCTTGAAGACCTGAAGAGAAATTAGGATATTACATAGTTACATGGGCTTTTTGTTTGTTGACCATTTTGATCTACCTTGTTATTAGCTTGACAACACGTTATTGCTAAATCATGATTTGTATAAGTGTTGTTAGTACATTATTTTTGTGTTGATGATAGGACATGTGGAAACATGTTGTCTATAGGATAATAATAATGACAATGGGTGTATTAATGACATTTTCAAATCTTTATATGGTAATTAGTTTCATCAAACTATTGTACCATATATTTCCGGTTTGTGTTTTCCCCATAAGATGATCTATATGCGGTGTTACCGTATAGATTTATATAGATCAAGTTATGAGGGTGTGGACAAGATTAAACTTATACAGATCAAGTTATGAGGGTGTGGACAAGATTAAACTTATACAGATCAAGTTATGAGGGTGTGGACAAGATTAAACATAATATAAGGAGCCATGAAAGTCAAACGAGTTGTCATCTTAATCAGAGTAATGCATGCTTAAGTAACCAGTTCAAGTTGTAAATGACATGAGCGAATGCCATCATTAGGTGTTCAATTGTTTGTGTTGTGCACGTTAGGGCAGAGTATTGCATCAATGTAGACACTTGTGTAGATGTGCATGGGTGTTCGAGTCATGGAGAGTAGGTGATAAGGGATGGAAGGTGTGGTGTTGTGATGAGACGATAAGGAGGAAATGCCTCAACACATTTACATATGGAATGTGGATTTATGAAGTGAAGCCATGGCTAATTTTCTAATCTTGCCCATGGAATGCCTAATATAGTCTGAAGAGTCTTTTATCCAATGTGTGGATGAAGACAATATCAACCAACCATGTGGTTGAATGAATACATTCTAAGAGCAAATCTTGGCCATGTTGGAATAAAGAATGGAGGCCAAAGCTAGACATTTAGGAAATGGATTGGTGGAGAGGGATGATAACACCATAATGAACTATGGGAAAAAATACAACTATGGAAAGAAATTGTGTGCTTTATTCACGATTTAAAGAAAATATAAATTAGAATTTCATGGGCAACTCACCAAGGTTCCCATATGAGAGAGTCATCCAGTCTTACCTAAGAAAAAGCCCAAAGCATTCTACATCATACAACCCAAGCATTCTAATATAAGGCTATCATATATTTATAGCCATATATTTGTGATTACGTGAATTAATTAAATAAAATAAATTCTATAGCGCGAGCCATGTGTCAATTCAATTTGAAACGCTTCTATTAAAACTTCATTAATGTAATTCCTCTTATTTAAACCTTGCTCCAAGTGAGAGAAGGCTGACCAAATTTAAATCTTCATGGCCGGAAATGTGCTCATTTGATTGAGAAATTTAAATTGTTTCAATTAAAGCTTCCCTTACCAACTCTTCCATAAATCAACCTTGTTCTAAGGGAGAGGAGTGACTAAATTTGAATCTTCTTGGAGTCGACTACGTGCTTATTTAATATAAAAATTGAAATTATTTTCATTAAAGCTTCCAATTTTCATTAAAGCTTCCATTGTGTAACTCCATAAATTAATTCTTATTCTGAGAAAGAGTGTTGGTTGAATTTTGACCTTCGTGGGGCTGTATGTGGTCATTTAATTTGAAAAATAAAATTATTTTCATTAAAGATACCATTGGATACCTCCACAAATCAATCTTTACTCGAAAAGAGAAAGGGTTGGATTAATTTTAACATGTATTAAAATGTCTCTTTTTGAATTTCAAATTGAAGGAGGTGGCATCTTCTATGGAGGAGAGATAATGTTGGTTGAATTTTATCATGCATGAACTTGAAGGACTCAACCATAGCTTGAATGATTCCATTATGATTATGCATTCTGGTATACTCTTGATAATGATGATGATAATTATTAATGAACACATATCATGGCCATATGGTGATCAAATTCCCTTATTTTTTTGAATAATTACATGCCAATTTTAATAATAAAATTGTGTTGTAACAATTGTTTGATTTTTTCTAATTTTGATATAGAGTTTTTATGGTTTCTCTCAAATATTCTTTTGATCAATATTAAAAGATGAAAACATCCTAATTTATTATATATTAGTAGGAACATTAGGTGTAATATGACATATGAGTACTTGAGGATGGCTGCATAAGGAGACTCCATGTCCAAGGTTTAAAAAGGCGATATCAGGAATCAAGATGTTTTGTCTTAGCTAGGCAAGGCGTAAGCTTTGAGGCAGATCAAGGCATAAGTCTCAAAATGATAAAATAAAGTATTTAAAAGATAAAAAATAACTCATAAAATGACAATAAACTAAGTAAATTATGAGTATAATGACTTGTTTAAAAGTAAATGTTATTGGAACACAAGATTCAAATTAAATACTTACTTAAAACTTAAGCATGCCACTAATATCAAGACTCAAGGCAGTCTCATCATCATCTTTGATAGTCTTCAAAAGAATTCTCATAGTTTATGTGAAAGTCATCATCAAAATCTTTTTTAGCAAAAATATTTTTTCCCTATCCTCTATATTAGTTTGTATTTCATTAGTGTAATCTAAAATAAAATAATAAATTAATAACATAAAAAATAATCAATTATATTAAGATTACCTTTAATTTTTTTTTTTTGAAATTTCATCATCACTTTGTTTCTTTCTTTTATATACTTGTAAATTAGAAGCTGATGCCCATTCAATAGACATTTCAATATCAATGTTGATTGCTTCATTCTCCTCATCAACATAAGTTTCTCCTTCAGCTTCAATTTAAAGAACATCAACACTTTTAGGAGTAACACATTCATCATCAGATTATAAATTATCAACAAGTAAATGATTTAATTTATCATCATATATTCTTTGTTTCTGTAATTTGAGGCTTATTTTTTTTAGTTTTTTTGTTACACATATTATAAACAAGCTTGTTCTTCTGCCCTGCAGTCTTCTCTTTATAAGAATTTGATTGAATATGCTCTAATTGTGCTTACATGCAGAAGTCGAACATGTTAGGCTAAGAATTTTAACTATAAATGCTTTTAATTCATGAACATCATCTTCAAATTGAGTCCACCAACTTTCTATATTAAAATGAAAAGTATATTATGAACATATATTCAAGCAGGAAGCTTAAACATAAGCATTCTAATTTAATTTTATAAATGTGCAAATATATCAGGTGAGCGTGTTGGTAACATGCTTGAGCTGCTCTAAATCTAAACATTCCATTCTTTAAATGAAAATATTCTAGTTGATTATTTATTTTGAGACAGCCACCTTAAGGAATGAGCATATCCATCCCAAATTTTTGATCACAAAATTAGAAGACTTCCTATATAAAAGAAATACTAAAATTGTTAAAGAAATACACCAAATTCTCAAAATATACAAAATAAGAAACAAAGACACTTTTTATAATATTAGAAAAGGACACTTACAACTCTTGAACACAAACACCTTACAAATACTTTACCAACTTGGACACAAACAAACCTAAAGGAGCTTCATTCCATTAGAAGAAGGATACAGGCGAGGTGGCACTTGCGGCGAGAAGGAGGTTAGAAGCCAAGACGAAGTGGAGACAAGCTCGCAAGCTTTCTCAAAGAGGGAAGGAAAGAGGGAAGTTGGACAAAGCTCGCAAGCTTTTCCAAACAACAAACCAGCAGGTTTTATCTCCAAAAATCACATCATAATCTTCTCTAAAACAACCACAAAACATCTATTTATAGACCAAAGAAAGGAATACAAAAAGTGCCTAAAAAGCTGAAAATAGAAGGCCAAAAGGCACCTAAAACTGCAGTAGAAATCTGTAAAAAAACAGCAAAAAAAAAAAAAAACTTCAATTCCACACATAAATGGGGAATTGAAAGTCCAATAGTTTATGTACAGAAATCCCAAATGACACAGCAAAGCACAAGGAAGGAGGCCACGGTTCCAGCAGCCAAGCACAGGAATCAAGCAGGCAAATCTCGGGTCCAACAGCGAAGTTCATTTCATGGTAAAAAAGGGGACCACGGGTAGTAAAGAAGGCAGCAAACCGAAGGGTCACCAGCAACCCGTGGGAGGAAAACCAGCAGGAAAACTGCAGCAGCCCAAGAGTCAAAAGGAAGATGAAAGAACAAGTTCCGCTCACCAAATCTAGCTCCTTTTTTCTTTAATTTCAAAGCCAAACATCAGCTCATAATGAGCTTCCACTAACCTTGAAATAAATGAGCTAAACTTTAGCTCATAATGAGCTAAACTTTAGCTCATAATGAGCTAACCAAGAGCTCAAAATAATGAGCTAACACTTAAAATAGCTCAACACCAAAGCACCCAAAAAGCCCAAACCAAGAACCACTAGAAGTCCAAGGGTCATTAAATTTTGATTTTGATTTGACCCATTCCTTGCCTACATCAATACATGTATATAAACCAATTTTTACTTTTTTATTAACACGAAAGTTCTTATCATAATGAAATTGAGATTCAAGTAATATGCAACAATATATAAGTATTGGTGTAACTGATGATCCCACTTTCCATCTATAATTTTTAAAATTTCTTTGTAGGAATCTCTTGCTATATTTTATTTAGTCTTTTTCATTGCTTCATAAATAAATTTCATTGCGAGAGTCTTCTCACTATCAACCATTCTGAGCATCTTAACTAAACGTTCTTTAGTCTTCAAAGTATAATTTATACTATGTCTAAGAAATTATTTTTCATAATAATCTTTTTTACTTGTTTCCCTTTTTATTTTTTGTCCTGTGAACTACTATCCATTCTTCAGAAGCAAACATAGCTTCTAAGAGTTGCCTCAACTCCTTTAATCATTGGAATGCCAAATATGCAGTTACAAATCTAGTGACAACAGGTTGAATAATTTCTTTATCATTAAAATTTTTAATTTAGCTGAGTACCCAAGAGTGATTATGATGAGGACATCAGTAAGAGATTTTGACTTGTTTATCATTGGAGGAATCGTAGATCGACGGCTACGATTCAGAATATTTACTTATAACACATTTATGTATTTAATTTTTATTTATATTCTGGTTTACCATTGTACCCCCGAGAGGGATTAGTTTATGTTGTAGCCCTGAGGGCATTTGAGTCTTTATGTTTTCTTTTATTTTGAGACCTATATATAGAGGTCTTCACTATTGTATGAGGTTAATGATTGATCAATAAATTTTTTTAAGCTTTCTAGTTCCCTCGAGTGTTGAGAATTCTTAAGAATGAGAAGTCCCTAGGTGAGGGCAAAGGAATGCCCGTTAATCGTCGGAAGAGTCCGGGCTCACGTTCTACCTTTCCATCTCTTTCCCCTCCACCAACCACCCCTTCCTTTCCTTCCAACCGCCGGCCTCCCCCCCCCCATCTCCCCCTACCTATCAGCCAAGATCTCCCTTGCACCCCAAACTCGCTGGCTCAACCCACTCCCCAACTCCAAAATCGTCGGATAATCTCCACCATTCACCCCCACACCGCCGACCACTTTCCTCGAACCCCTAGACGTCACCCCCCCATCCATTACCCCTTAATTCCCTTTAATCACCTATTTATTACTTTCCAAATATATCCTTCATTTGATTTGGAAAGTTTGTTTATTTAAATTCAAATGAATTTAATTTTTAAATTCTTTCCTAAATATCCTACACCTAATTTAGGAATTCCCTCAATCACCATAAATCTGAAATTCATTCAGATTTGATTCTCCAATCAATAATTAATGTAAGGATGCACATACATTGTATTTGGACACTCCCAACCCCCTTCTCTTGGTCGGCCCCCCTTCTCTATCCTTTTCTCTCTCTCCAATTAACTTCCCCTCTTAATTAATCCCATTAATCCCCACACAAGCCATCGCTCCCCACTCCCTCTCTCCCTTTGTTGCCGCCGTCCCCTCCCCTCTCTCTCTCCTCCATTTAAATTATATCCCAATTAAAACCCAATTTCCCCATAATCCCTCCACCAATTAGAGATTTTGAATTCAAATTCTCCCTCATTCCCTCTCAAATTAATTCCAATATTAATTTCTAATCAAGGTAAATTAATCAAGGAATTAATTGCCTCCTCTCCTCTTGATTCCTCTTACTACCTAAATCCCTATCCCCAAGTCTCTCCAAGCCGGTTGACCTCTCTTCCTCTCCATCAAATCACCGACCACTTTGGGCTGCCCCAGAATTGAGGAGACTTCTCTCCCCCATGAATGGCTGATCCCGAACACGATCATGGATTCATGTATGATCTTCAAGGAAGAGTAGATATCCTCCGGTCTCCCTTCTTCAAACTCAACTTGGAGATCGACGACACTATCGACACTAAGTCGACCGAATCCTTTTCATATTGACGTCTGCCGTCGAGGAACACCAAATTTCCGAATAGTGGCGAGTTATCGGACATCCACCAACTTCTTCCCCTCCGGCTTACTTTTCGTTGGACACTATTGTAGGTGTTTCCTGTCTTTTGGTGTCATCTCTTATTATTCGTGGAGCATCAACATATTTCAAAAATACATATGGATTGTTAGCAAGAAAGTTAATGATACTCTTCTGTTGAATATCTGATCAACTATTTGACATTATGGTAACTACTTTCTCAACCAATGTGTTTTTAACTTTATCCACCATCTTTGTTGTTGTTCTGACATCCTCTTCTAACATCCAGGTCCTCAACTCATACATGCTAGAAAGCTGCAGGCTTCGATTATAGCTCCTAACAGATCGAAGCATGTTGATCTATGCTGGACTCCTAGCTGCACTGAATAAAATGCTTTCATAATAGTACTTGACAATATCTAAACATACCTTATTCCTAAGTTCCTTCGTAGCAGCTGTAGGAGGAATAGTTTGAGTGTTTATGTTCACCTCTTCATCATCATTCAGCACAAACCTATCCATTGGCCCATGAATGTCTCTATTAGAAGAAATTAAATTGCTTCTAGTACTAGATCCATAATTCTGGGAATCATAATAAGAGTTATTTTCAATAATTTCCTCCATATTTCTGTGTAACTTCTTTGGTTGTGACACAATTTTTCAAATTATCTGCACATTCTTTTTTCACTTCATTAGGGAACATTTACACATGGTCTAATGTTGACATGTGTGTAAGCCAAGTGATCCTTAAGCCTCTTAACATCTCCAATTATCCTCTTATCACAAATGTTTCATTTCGTGTAAAATTGCCCTTCGTCACACCTTCATTTTGCACTTCAATTTGAGTGCCATATTTCCAAGCCAGAGCTTTTCTTTTTGTGCTACCAGTCAATCTAATCAATTAAAGAAATAAAAAATCAACAATAAGCTCATAAATTTTACTTGCCAATAGTTTTTCAAGTAGTGCATGCATGCCATTTCTTTCATTAATCTAAACTATTAAAATTGTGCTGACAACATATTCTTCAAAGTAAAGGTTATGTCATTAAGTTGATATGATCAAGTTTCATAATTTTCCAGAATGATTTAGATATTCATCAAATATTTGACAATGAAAAATGCCCACAAGTTTGGATTAATTTATTTATAGATATGCACGATATGAAAAGTTTCCAATGAACATGAACAGGAGCCAAACAACGGTCAAATTGAGTGAAATTTGATGTTGTTTTTATCTGGTTTTAGTAAAAGAAGGCAAGTATGTTCTAAAAAGTCATAGACAAATAAATCTTGGTCTGAGAAATGCTAATCAATTAACACATCAAATGATACCATTATTCCTGGTAGATTAAATTATAGTGATTGGAAGTAGTTTATTAATATGTCTTCTAATTGAATTATTTGTGAGGGCTAGGTAGGCAAGAGATGTATATATAATAAGCTGATATGCTCGAGACTGCTTAACTTTCTCTTAATGGTCACAAGTGGCAAGGATTTGGCAGGTTCATGCCAACGATGAATAGCATGTGGGGGCACGGGCCTACTAAAATTTTAATTTATATATAATTCTTGAATCAAACAAGTAAACAATAGACCTTGTATGTATAATATTTTTTTCTTAACCATTCCAAATCTTTTTTAAACTTCTCCAAAACTACAAAACTCATGATTTTCAACACTATTGTTCTCTGCTTAGTATTAAGTGCCGCCCATTGCCATGAAAACAGTTTGAAATTATGGTTTTCTCCAATAAATTAAAAAACTATGATTGTCTATATATTTTCAAAAAACTCACCTGTTCAATGGCTGAAATAAAAAACTTATCATCCTTTACTAATAGTTTGCAAATCATTAAATCAATTATTTATATTTACATATCTTACCACGGTGATATGTATAAGAGTTACCAAAATAATGACTAATTTTTTGGCTTAAAAAGATTTTCCTATATTAAGCTACATTTATAACTTTAAGGAATAACTTGAACTTCAGTCACGTTTGCAAATTAACTGCTTTGCATTAAAAAAATATTGAAGCAACATGAAGAAAGCTCGTTGCTGTCATTGTACTAGTCAAAACGAAAGTACATGAAGTAGTGAAGTAGAAGTAGAAGGATTGTTACCTTTAGTGCAAGCTTCAACTTCAAACGAAGCAGACAAACCCAAAACAACAGTCGAATGGGAAGAAAGGTTGTCTGCAGACTGCAAACAATCCTATTTGATCGATGACCTCCAATTAACATGAAGTAGGCAAAGCAAAGAAACACTTGAAAGGGAAGAAATTTGTTACCTTCGTTGCGAACTTTGTCAAATCCGATGGTACTGGTGTTATGAAGACGGCGAGGGAGCCTCTCTTTCAAAACTTTACTCTCACGAAACATGGCGAAACTGAAGGAACCCTAAAACCATTATATCCAAGTTGCGTGTATTTGAAAAAAAATATGTAAAATGATGCAGCGCCTTATGTTGCCTCGAGGCATTAAGCTTTGACGCTTATGCCTCGGGTGAAAAATCACACGCATCACCAAATTCATAGAGGCTTAAGCCTCGCAACGCCTAGATTGCACCTTGAATTGAGGCGTGCCTCTGGCCGCATGCTTTGATTACTTTTTTTTAAATGATGTCCTGATCTATTTATGTTCACGGTATTGAGCAAGCAAGCTTGATTGGTGCACGTAAGTTGGTAGGGAGTGGGCGTGCGTTCAAGCACATAACAATATGCAATAAGACTATTGTAAGCACATAATTTGGGTGATGGTAATAATAATAATAGGTGGATTAATGATCCTGTTCAAAATTATTATATGATTGCAATTTCTTCTTTGTTGAACATATAAAGCATTCATTTTATCAAGCTATTGTTTCAAATAGTTTAAGTATGTATTTTCCTCATAAGATGATCCACATATAATATCCTTCTATAGATTTATATATGTTGAATTATGAGAACGAGGAAAAAGATTGAATATAATTTGGGGAAACATGAGAGTTAAATGAATTGTCAGTCTAATTGGAGTATTCATGCTTTAGTGATTAGTTCAAGATATATGCAACAACAGTGGGGTGACATGATTAGGTGTGTAATGTGTGCGGTGTGCACAATATTGTAGGGCACATGGATGCTAGTGCTGTAGAGAGTAGGTGTTGGGTGTGAGCGGGTGGTTGGCGCAAACATTGAGTGTAATAGGGCATACATATGCTTGAGGATGGTTGTGGCAGTGAGTAGGTACCAATTGGTGATGATAGCGATATGAGGGAACGGGCATGTACATAAGCACAAAGTGGTATGAGTAGATGCTCGATGCAGTAGGTTGGTTACTTGGGAATTTGTGTATTAGCGATATCAACTGTTCATAACGGAAGGAGTCATGTGCAATGTATGTAGTTGAGTTAATGGAAATGAAGAGTGCTGTGTTGTGCATCAGGGAGGTGCGGTGTGTAATTCTTAAGATACATATGGCATGGGTTGGAACGATTTGAACATACATTGAGCAGTTGAGTGTTAGAAAAATACACAACTTGGTCCTATAGAGCTGTAATAGACAACAATACGGAATGTGCACAATAATGATGGTACCACACAAACTAGACACATGCTAAGCTCACAACAATAAAGTGGGTGCGACAATTGGGCATGAGAAAAATAGATTTAGGTGTGCTAATTGATTGCAAGAACTAGGCTCAGTGGTTGTGGTTGGGCTTAGCTAATTGCAAGCTGGTGTGGCCATCGCTGCCCAAAAATAGGACTAAGCATAGTTGGCAGTTGTAATCAATAGTACTCGTAGGTGCATTTGGGCACTTCAATGAGAACCATGGCTAGCACAAAAGTAGAACACAAACAACAACTTACATGTAAACCCATAATAAAAGCAATGGAATGTTAGCAAGCATTTCAAGAATTAAAGTGATCAAAGCAACAAAAATCAATAAAGGAATTGAGGAGGAAGGGAAGATTAAGACGACATGACCATGATCATCGTATGATAAACCCTCTGATACCTAAGTGATGCAGTTGCAATCCTATAGAAAAGTAATTGAACTTATTCGTCATCCTTGCCCTTGATTAAAGACCTTCAATTGGGCAGTGGGGGGTGACCTTCGAAGTCGATGAATGCTTGAACAAGCTTGAAGATGGCTCGACATTGTGGGGAATGGAAGGAGGCTGCATAATTTCGTTTGGAAGAGATGGTTGTTTTGTTGGATAGACTAATGGTGAAGGCTTAGCGCTGGAGCTGGAATAGGAAGAGGGAAAGATCCTTATAAGCTTGTAAGGAGAAAATTAGATGGAAGCTAAGAGGGGAAAAAGGAATGAAATGAAATTTAGAGTCCGAAAGAAACGGTAGGAGGAGATCGAACTAGTATGAGTAATAGAGGAGAAGGTAGGAGTAGATAGAGTTAGGAAGAGGGAGGGGGGATTGGCCAAAGAGATGGAGAAGGAATGATAGATGGAGAAGGGAAGGCATCAATGCATTAATTCATTCATCCATCATCATTATCCTTCTAAGGGAACCCCTTTATATTGAAAATGACCCTCTTACATGAAGAATAAAACTTATAAAGAAAATTAAAGAAAAATCATCATATTCTAACTTCTAAGTATGTAACATAAAGAAAATGCAGCAGAAGATATTCATGCATGATCAGTTCAAAGAAGGGTTGGCTAATAATGATCTTGCATCTGTTGTATTCAAAGTGTAACATGTAACGAAATCTTGCACATGTTCAATAGGTCCTTGACATTGGCTAGTGGTTGCCTATGCAGCTATGCTAAAAGTTAATATGCTCTATGCTTAGGCATTTTTTAATTAATTTTTTTAAGTAACATATCAACAAATGAGGATGTTTGCTTTAAGATGCATTACTTCTTTGCGGGTTTGTTAGAAATTTGTCATCTATTTGTGTTGGTTTGGCTTTGGTTAATGCATTGTAGAAATGAAGTCCTTTTCTTCTGATTTGTGCTCACAATTTGGGTTGTTCTACTTTAAAGAAGCAGTAATTTCAATTTTTTTTTTAATTTATCCAAACAAAATCAGTTATTTTTCGTATTACTACATGTTTTAAACGCAACTTAATATTTTTGAAACATGCATGGTTTAATTCAAACTTTACTTTAAAATTCACCAGTTTTCAGCTATGGTTTGATGAATTAGCTACTGGCATTCATAAGTATGATTTCAGACTACTCCTTTAATGTTAAATAATGTAATGATACTTTTGCTTGCTGCTCATTTGCCACATTTTTTTTCTGGCTTATAACCTTCTATATCTTGGATTAGTTGAGTTTATTCTTTTAGTTTTTCTAGCCCATAGAAGTTGAAATGCTGTCCTGTAAACGTTGCGTTTCTTATGTTATTCTCATTTTTTTGCTGGTGTGCCGGGGAATGTTGCTGTCAAATTTAAGTGTCTGGGTAAGTCATCATGGGCGTTTGTGTTAGTTCATCTATTTTCAGCAGGACACGGTTCATGGGCAATTCCCTAATAGCATGTGTTCTTTTTGGGTTTTTATTTAGTGATTAGGTGATTATATTAGCATTGCGTTCCAAGTGTTAGGGAGGTGGGTGGCACACCATTTATTTATATATGGAGTATTTAATGTGAAATGCCATTTAAGTAAAAAAAATTGTGGATTTTATTTTGATCATTCATTTAGGGCCTATTTGGTTGGAAGTAAAATGGGTGTAAAGTATTTCAATTGTAGGGTTTTAAAAATATTGGCATTTGGTTTGATGAAAAAGGAATGCAAAATAAAATAAAGTAAATGTAGTGTAAATCATTTTAGTTCTTTTTTAAGGTAAGCTAAACTTGCTTAATTTTTAGCGAGAACTGTTTACACTGCAAGGAAGGTCACTTAACCACCGCCACATGCTGTCGCCCACCATCGGCGATGTGCCATCACTTGCCGACCGCCACCCACTATTGCTGGCCACCACAGTTGGCCGCTGCAACCACCCTCTATTTGCTACCACTACCGCCGCCACCCACCGCTGGCCGCCGCCACCCACCGCCGGCCGCCGCCACCCCGCCCCACCAACCGCCGGCCGCCGCCGCCGCCACCAACACCGCCGGCCGCCGCCAACAACTGCCGACCGCCGCCACCCACCCACCGCCGCACGCCGATTACCAACGGCCTCTACTCATCAGCCACCATCGACCGCTACCCCCACCACTCACCGTAGGTCGCCACTGTTGCCACGTCACCGTAGGCCGCCACTTGCCGCAGGCCACCACCAACACCATCCGCCACTTACCGCAAGCCACCACCACTGTTGCCAACTATTGCCGGTCGCTGCCACCCGCTGTCGGCCACCAGCTATCCGCCTGTAGCAGGTCACTACCCATTGCCGCTCGCCGCCTCCACCCACCGTCTGTCACAAACCAGCAGCACCACCACCCCCGGCCGTCACCGACCACCCATCGCCGATTTTTGTTGTTTCCATCTTTAGACTTTACACTACATTCAATTTACTTCAAACCAAACACAAGAAAAAAAAAAAATTATATGCATTTACTTTACACTCATCCAAACAACTCCAAAGTTTTTCTTTTTACACTATTGCTTTTACGACACATTACTTTTACGATGCATTTCATTTTTAACCAACAAAACAACCCATTAGCTAATTTTTTGTCATACAATTGATAGGATAATAAGGGGACTCCTGATCACATGCACTTCTAGATTTTCTTTCTACTTATCAGACACATGGACGCTTGAACATGTTATGCGGGAGGATTATGAAATGAATGATATGATGATAAGACATCATGATGTTTTATGCTGTTTTTTCTTTCAATTTGTTTTAATATCGTTACATTGCAATTAATAGGCCCTTTCTTATTTATAGGAAAAGAAGAGTGTAATGAAGTTTAATGATGATTTGTATGTCTACAGAGCCGGGTTAGAATTTTTCGGGCCTATAGTTCTCTCTTCTTCTTAATCTCCCCGCTTAACCTTCTAACTACCACCTCTTCCCCCTTTCTTGCTCGTCTTCTCTATCCTATCCTCTCGTCTTAGCCATCCCAACGAGCTTACTAAGGAGTTCTTTGTCCATTAAAGTAAGGAGCACTTGACAATGGTGGCATATGCTTATTCTTGTCATCTTCCTTTCCTGGAGCTTGGTATAGGCATAGGGGAATATATATAGCACATGAACGGTCTACCTCCTTCCAATGCATATTTGAAGTTTTCTATAGAATGTCTTTCTTTATTTTTGCTATTTTAAACAGATTATATTGCATCTCACCTTTTGGAAATCGATTGGAAGGATTGTGAGCAGAGTTTTATATAATTTGTGTCACTATAAATAGATTTCACTCGTCAATCTTATTTAAAATCTCCCTGACCTCGTTTTTATCACTTTCTTTGCAAGTTTACATTGTATTCTAAAATTTGTGGATCCTATAATCACAATTTTTTATCCATTTTCATATTTTTCATGTATATGCCTTTCTATCCTTATGCTTATAGCTACGTGTAACTTTGGTGGGTTGTGGCCCGTACCTTCTAGATTTTTTGTATTTGTGTGGAGTCTGTAATTTTATCCGTGCTCCCTTGAGTAACGTGCATTTGATTGACTCCTTGTTTGGCATAATTCACTAGGTATATTTTGGTTTATTTTGCCAATGGTTGAATCATCAATTGCAAACTTGCTTGCATACGAAATAATTAATAATTAAATTATATATGTGGTTCTGATCAAAATTTTACCTATTACTGCAGCAATATTGTCAAAATCTGGCAAAGTAGTATGGTTAAATAAACAAAGGGTTTTTGTTGAATAATTTAAAATTACATCATTTCAAGGAGAACTAATTAATTTATTAGTATATTTAAATTTTTGGGCGTTGCTTACAAATTTTGTTATCATGTTTATTTGTTTGCACCATTGTTACGTAATTCTTTAATCTCATAACATATGCAAATGTCCCTGGTAACAAGAGAAAGTAGAGATTTTGAGAATTGAAATCCAGATATGAATGCAATAACTAAATGTCTAAATTATGGCGCACATGTGATTGGTACTACCAGTCTAATAACATGCATAAGTAGAAGTTTTATTTTGTTTATTGCATGGTGAATATGACATTAAAATAATAGATAATACATCAGTGATAGATGAATTTGACCTATAAAAATATCCTTTTATTTAAGGGCGGATTATATTTTCTTTTACCACCAGCTGGAGCTATATATGCCATTGAAGCGCACATGCTTACGCAATTATGGCAGTTTTGATAGCGGGAGAAAAGGCATGAATGAATGAGCATTATGAGGAAATGCTTTTATTGATATTGAATTCAACTATTGTGCAGGATTTTCTGCTGGATAAGCCTTCTTAGATTTATTTATTTTGTTAATTTTACTCACCTATTTTATTTGTTGACATTGAAGTTCGTCAGGCCATTCTTAGCCTTATCCCTGTTATTTGCGATTATATAATGAATACTTATTCTTCTGTATTTCTGATTGAGTGTTGCATGAGGTGTTATATCTATATTGTGCAAATTTTTTTTTTGCTTAACTTCTATTTATCACATTTTTTCTACCCTTCCTCCTTTCTAATATTTCCTCATTAATTTATCTATTTTATGGGTGCATTTTCTATCATTTTTTGTGCATGTCTAAACCACTTAAGTTTATTCCCCACTATATTATTATTTTTTCGATGCTACTCTTACTGTCCTTTTAATAAATCATTCCCTGCTCCATTCTTCTTTCCTAATTTTATGACGCATCCTTCTTATTGAATATTGTTGCACCAATATGTTTGTTCATTAAGGTCTGCACTTCTTTACAGGCATCACATGTTTCTTGTTTGTGCTGACACCCTTTTTTAAAATTTTATTTAATTCTCTTTTATCAGGATTTGCAGTTCTGCATAAAAGCATATTTGGAACTTCACCTAATTGTCAATGGTCGACCATATTTTCATTAATTGCTTTTTTGGGGGCATTTAATCCTAAATATTTAACCCTATTTCAGATAAATGATCTTGCGTTTGAAGCACTTTCTCTTTTGCTATTTCTTTTTTAATGATTTGATGTTATGTTGGTAAGGGCTAGTTTTTTTAGGCTCTTTGTTCTATGCTTGGTTTATTTATCGGCATCTTCTATGCGGCTTACCTTATTATGACTGCTTCTTTTGTTCTCCAGACCTAATGAAACTGTTTTGAGTGGAGCAAGCCCACAAGATTTAAATCCAAATATTGGTCACCCAATGAATACATTTGCTATAGGAAATAGTACTGGTATGGTGGGGAAGGTAAACAATTCAGAAGCTGCTCCACCCCTTGCGGCAGATACAACCAATGTTTGTGAAGGCCTGCTTTTAGGAAGTTCTATTAGGAGTAGATATCCTGTTAATAGTGGTACAGTGTCCAGTCATTCACAGGGGGACATCTTTCTCTGTTCCTTGATAGATTTTGTAGCTCAAAAAGGAGGCTGTCTGGGTGATGGCTGGCATGTAGAATTTAAACAATCTGCTAACAGTTCTGATTCATATGCAGTTTATTGTGCTCCTGATGGTAGGAGATTTGAGTCGGTGTTTGATGTTACTCGTTATCTTGGCTTAACCTTTAACGCCCAGTCTATAGAGATTGAAAAAAGGGATGCTGTTTCTGGATTAGTACAGAGATCATTGCCTTCTCGAAGAAGGAAAAGAGACTTTTCACAAATCTCAACTTTAGAAACTTCCTCTAAAAATCTGAAGAGCATTACTAGCAACTTTGATAGGGAGCATTCTTCTGATGCTGAGATTTTGCACCCTCAGTTCTCTTGTGTCAGGAATGTTTCAAGAGTTACTGATAATCCCCCTGAGGAAATGTGTGGCTCTATCTCTCAAAGTTCTCTGGTAGGTATCTTCTTTCTTTTTATATTACTATGTTTTTTAATCATTATGGGTTTCCTTTCATTTCTATCATGGTGATGTGCTGAAAGTTCCTATTTGGCATGTCGTACATTTCCAGGTTGCTCTTCCTGTTCAGTTTGAAGATTTCTTTATTAGCTGTTTTGGAAAAATTGATTTACGAATGGCTTATCATAACAACTGTCAGATTTGGCCTGTAGGATACAAATCTATTTGGCATGATAAAATTACTGGATCAGTTTTTGAGTCTGAGGTATTTGATGGTGGTGATTCTGGTCCTATATTCAGAGTAAAAAGAGTTCCTTGTTCATTATTTTCCATTCCAAGTGGGGCGACTACTATTTTACATAACACGGCTGCTGGAACTGATGCTACCGTAGGAATGGATGAAAGTTTGCTTTCTGATGCGGTTGACAGAGATGATGACATTATGATGCTCATCTGTGATCCTAGTCCTGCGGACAACAATTTGTTATCTTTGTTCAGTGGTGATGATGGTGAATCACCTTATGTTTGCTCTATTCAAATTGATACTCAAGAGTCCATTGTGTCAACTATCTCTTGTGATGGTTGTCATGTTGAAAGGCGTGGTGCTATTTCAAACAGGAACTCTAGCTTAATGGATGACATTGGGGAATTCTATGTTGAAGGAAGATCTTCTACTGCAGTATGGAAAATGGTTTCGGAAACTGTTCTAAATGCATGTCATGAAGTGTTCAGAAGGATAGGATGCGTGCGGTTTGGTTGCAAGCACGACTCCAGTGGTTTTCCATCTAAACCAAATAATGTTGCTGCCAAACAAGTTCATTCAAATGGCTCATTAGCTAGATTCTCATGTGCTTCTGGACCTCTGAATATTCCTCAACTAATTAAAAATGATACTGTACTAGAATCTACGTGCAAAGCTTTGTTAGAATGGTTGGATGGGGATAGATTTGGGTTGGACATGGGTTTTGTACAAGAAATGCTTGAAACGCTTCCTGGATCCCATGCTTGTTCTAGATACCTGTTTCTAAAGGATAGGAAAGATTCATTTATACCTTGGACAATTGGAGGTGGTCTGCTGGTAGCTGCACCAAAGAATGGAGAAAAGGGGGAGGAAATAGCATTAGATAGTTTACAGGAAGGGAGCAAAGGATCTGTCCTACCGGAATTTGATGAGTCTCAAGCATGTCACCGCAGGCTTCCATATGGGCGACCTTTGAGCAATAAGCTTCCTTGTGATCTTGTTGGGGATGTTTATCAGGTGTTTTCTTTAGTGATTAGAAACTTAGTTTAGTAAGGTTACCTTTATCATGTTCGTGTGGATCTTTAATCTGTTTCATTGCACTTCTCTGACTGCTTTATGTTTTTCTGTTTGTGATAGATATGGGAATTCCTTTGTCGTTTTCATGAGATTTTGGGCCTCAAAGAGCATTTGGATTTTGATGAACTTGAAGATGAACTAGTTGATCCATGGCCTTGTGTTCCTAATAATTTATCTTCATCTGAAAAGCAGAGTCATGATTCTAGAGAAGGAATTTCTCAAGCAAATGGAAATGCCGTTGGATCATTTTATACACATGATTCGTGTGAGAGTTTTGATAGAGATAACACATTCACATTCATTCCTATTGAAAATTCAGCACTGAGGGAAGTTGATCAAGTGAAGCTGGCAGCTCGTACTTATGGGAGGTGCACAGGTCTAGCTCTGACAAAAATTCATACTTCACTACTAAAAGTGCTAATTGGCGAACTCTTGAATAAAGTTGCAGTTTACGTAGATCCAAATGCTGATGCTAGGGAATCAAAACCAAGACGTGGAAGAAAGAAGGATGTGGATAACAGTCACATAAAAGATGCAAAATTGGAGACACCAACTTTTAATGAGTTCACATGGCCAGAGTTAGCTCGTAGATATGTCTTAGCTGTCTCATTACTTAATGGCTGCACTGATTCATCAGAATCTTACAGCCGGGAAGGTGCAAAGGTGTTCCGCTGCTTGCAAGGTGATGGTGGTGTTCTTTGTGGTTCACTTTCTGGAATAGCTGCTATGGAAGCTGATGCACTGGTAAGAGAAAACAGTAATTTCTATTGCATATTTTGCTTTGCAGAACTTCATCTAACTAAAAGAAAAACTTCAACACTTTGATGATGATGGAGAGTTTTAATTTCCATTTGATCATCTTAATCGATTGCATTTTATTAAGACTTGCTTGGAGAATTTCATTATGAAGCAGATACGTTTTAACTTATAAATCAGGAAGTTGTTGACTTAAAATATTGAATCTTAATTTTCAGGTGCAGTGCAAGTTACTGTTCGTTTATGCTGATTTTATGAATGGCATCATTTATCATTCAAAATAACGATAAAAGGGCATCATCTGTAGCAACTCTAGCATTTTTAACGTCTTCTTATTTCTCTTTAATATTGCATATCTGAGTGACATGGAACTTTATAGTAGAACTTTTTGAAGTTTATGTATGTGTAACCATTAATGATATGCATACTGAGATCATACTGCTTATATTGGGCAATGACTTTGATAGGAAACACTTGTATTTGATAGGAAACACTTGTAGATCTTCTGAAAAATAGCGAGAATAGTGACTGGACTGCTGTCCACAGCAGGAAAACACAGCAAAAAGCAGTTTAACAGCAGTATTTCAGAGGAAATTTGAAAGAAAACTCAAAGCAAGATTTGCATTCCACTAGACGATGAATAAAATACCAAGATACAATTGATCCTCAATTCGAGAGGAGGATCGATCTCTCCCAAATCTCTAGACGCCACTAGAGCCCTAAGAAAACCTAAATCTAAGAGATCTCAAATTTCAGCCAAATTCAAGATACCCAAACCCTAGAAAAATCAACTATTTAATGCATACAAATCAAAAGGAATTCCCTAAATAGTCCCTACAATCAATTTCCCTCCTAAACTTCCTCAAAATTCCTTCCTAAAACAGTCCCGCAAGGCGAGCGGCTCGTGCGGCCTCCGCCCAGGCGGAAACTTCCGCCGTTTCGTGTCTGGGCCGGTCCCGCGTGGACCGGCTGGACTGGTCTAACAGACTTCTCCGATTGTTATTATTATTATTGTTTTCTGTAGGTGGAATTTCTCTCAGTTCACCATAATTTAATTATTATACTGATCCGAGTTATTCACAAGTAACGCATATCTCATGCTTCCAAAGTATTTATATACGTAAAAATTTGTTTTTTGTGTTACCGTCACATTATTGATATCTAGAAAGTTCCCTTATATTAGATATGTTGTCAGCCTGTCATCCATTATTACATATTGTCGTGACGCTCCTTGTGTTGTCTTGCGCCTGCTTGCCCTAGCCTCCTTCAACTTTGTTACTTCTCTAGGGTCACAATTTTGTGGAGAAGTCTTCTTGTAGGCAGGAATTTGTTTGTCCGTAGCAACCTTATTTTCTTGTTGTTCTCTAGGTGATTATATTAATTGAGTAGCATATCTGAATAATGTTGTAAATTCAGCTTCATATTGTATAACTGATCTATCTCCCTACACCAGTCTCATAAATTTATCCAGCATATGCTTCCTTGCAGAAAGCGGCACGATCTAATCTCTGAACATTTGTATAAAATCATCCCACTTAATTTGCATATAAAAAATTCCTCTAGTTTTGTTTTGATGCTGACATCTCCACCATCTTTTTGCTTCTCCATCAAGTGCAAAGTTTGCCAAGAAAAATTTTCTGTCCCCTGGACAAAATATTCATTCTAAAATCTTTTTAATTCTTTTATAACCATTTTTCAACTTCAATTGGTCTCTCAATTCTCTTAAATAATGGATGTCTCATATCTTGAAACAGTTTTAGATACTTATCCATAGTCATTCCACCACCATTGCTACTTCCTGATGGTTGATTCATTGAATCTTGAATAAACTGAATCATAGATGTCATCATTTGTGTAAGTGCATCAGGGTTAACATTAACATTAAGCACTGACCTTTCCTCTACTTCCTCCTTTCCTCCACTTCCTCCTCTTCTCCAGAACCATTTTGGTTATTGTTTACAATAAGATAATTTATTTGCATTAAATCTTTAAATCATTAATAGTCATCCTAATAACTCTTCAAGTATGTTTCATATCCTAATTGGACTCTGATAACAATTTTGCCACGACCTAGCCCAGATGCTCGAATTAACGAGGTAGGAACTAAAAGTCGGATGGTATAATAATTCAATATAATTCATGCACAACACAACATACAATTTTTTCATTTTTTCTGAAAAGCCACTATATACATAGTCCAAAAATTCTATTCATTTTTCATTTAAAAGAAAACTAAAATTTACATCAGATGATTTACCTGTTTTCATTATTGCGTCGTCTTTTATTGACAAACTATTCCCTTTCAGCCATTAATAATTTTGAAGATTTACCTGAAAAATCAAATTCGTGTGTTAAAGTAAACTCAGTGGATATTTTTTACATGTAAATGTTAAAAAATAATTTAACATGGATAAGTACAATACATATAATCTTTGATATATGTCTATTAATTTAACATTTACTAAATATTTTCTTTCTTTGGAATGTATATCATATTACATTCATGTATAATGTATTCCTTTTCCATTTTAACATGTATTCCTTTTCCAAATTTTCATCAGTACAATAGCACCGTTTAAATGTATCAAAGGTACAACTATTTGCATTACCTTTTCTATTTCCATTTAACATGCACGGGTACGTTGCTTCCCCAGCTAGTACCATACGGGGGTGAACTCTTGTAATTTGCAATACATTTTTCTTATTATATTCACATATGTTTTATTTCCATACGTATATAACTTTTGTCTTTCCTTTTCTTTTCCATATTTTATTTTCCATTTAAATCATTATTTATTGCATATATATATATATATATATATATATATATATATATATATATATATATATATATATATATATATATATATATATATAAAACCTTTTCACTTTAATGAAACTTTCAAATATTTATAACAAATACAATTGATCAGAAAACTATATAATCATAAGATATTTATACCTTCAACATTTGTAATTTATGCAAATAATCAAATATTTAGAAGACTGTATGCATAAAATAAAATCATGAAATAACATAATTTACAAACTTTGTTCTCTTCTTCCAATATTCATCCTTTAATTGTTCACAAATATAATGATTTAATTAATATTAAATCTCAATTTGAATGACTCAACAAATATTTGATTTCTTATATACCTCGCCACAATTTTTCTTTCTTGTTGAATCCTTGAAGAATCCAACTCCTTTAACTTGATCTCTTTCTCTTCTAGATTTCTAAAATTAAACAATATAAATTTTCATGGAATGCAATTTAATAACAAATTTAATATAAAAGGATTTTTTTTACTTACAAAAAAGTGATTTTCCAAATCCCAAAATCTTTCTCTTACTCTCTCAAAATCTCTTCCCCTTGCTTTAAAATTTCTTTATCTTCCTTAAATAAAACATCACTTGCTTTAGATGAAGTAAAATGATGAAATTTATACAAAAATGGAAAGAAATTTTTTAACAAACCTTCTTCCATCTTTCCCTCGGTCGTTCCTCTTGTTTCTTCTTAATATCCACTTTTTTAGCAATAGGAATGAAGTGGATTTGATGATTCTTATCCCCAAATGCGATTGATTGCTAAAAAAACGAAAGGAAAACTCCCAATCCTCCCACGCAAGCGTTGTGCAGTTCCAGACTTCCACTCTCTATTCACGAAAGTCTCTTCTGTTTCGCGAAAGGCTTCGACCCCTTTCTTTTAATAGGTCTGAACCGGCGGAACCGAATAAGATATTATAGAATTAATAACCAAGGAGCTAGAGTTAGGCACTATTGCGAATTTAAAAGAATAAGAAGATGAAGTGATACCTACAAGAGGCTAGTACCTATTGGTGGAGTCATTTCTAGTGATGCTATGGTTTTCAACCTTTTTATTTCTTTTGTGCGACTCAATTAGTATTTTTTGTGTTACCTTTTTCACATGCATTATATATATGCATATCTTTGTTATTTTGTTTGATCTCCTTGTATTGTCCTGTTTTTGCCTGATGTTTTGTCATGAATCTTATAACATTTTTATTTTGAGGAAGGAGTTATGCTTTGCGTGGAGTCGCCCGATTTCATTCCTGCACTCAATCCTTCGTTCAGAAATGGGAGCCACTCTAACGTTCGGCCCGTTCTAGTCGCGCGTCCTGTCCGTCTGTCTCTTCCAGTTGAGTTGCAGTTATATTAAGGTTGGCTGGTTCAATTGAACCGGCAAATTAAACCGGTTCTTACAACCATCATAACATTTATCGAATAATCATGACATGAATCCTTCAATACATTATGATAATGCTAGGTCGTTCCTTGAAAGCGTGACACTATATGGCCTGAATATTGCGATAAGTGTCAAGGGTCGCTGCATTGGCGCTCGAGTGTAGTGTTAAATAGGCAAGGGTTTCCCCATCATGGATGTATGCGGGCAAAGAAGCTAGTTCAGGAAACTAGAGCTCGGATAGGATCTTGGAATGTAGGTTCTTTTAAAGAAAAATTAATGAAATTAATTGATATTATGATTCATAGGAATAAATATTTTATGCATTCAGGAAACTAAATGTGTTAGAGAGAAGGCTAAGGAGATTGATAGTTTAGGATTTAAACTTTGATATTCATATAGAAGTCATACTAGGAATGGTGTATGCGTGATTATAGATAAGAGTTTGAAGAATAATGTTATAAAAAATGATAGAATTGGAGACAAATTATATGTTTAAAGATTATTGTTGATGCTAAGATTATTAATATTATAAGTGTTTATGCTTCTTAAGTTGGTTTTAGATGTGTTTAAATTAAAATTTTGGAATGATTTAGAATAATTAATTAAAAAAATGCATCTTTAACAAAGAGTTTCTATTTGAGGAGATTTAAATGAACTTATTGGTAGAAAGGTAGAGGATTTTAAAAGTATTCATAGTGGTTATGGATTTGGAGCAATTGATGAAGGTGATAAGACTATGTTAGATTTAACTCTAGCCGAATGTTGGCCTTTAAAAGAGAAGCATAATACTAAGTTAAGTGTGGCAGAGATGAGGATGCTCAGGTGGATGAGTGGCTTTACCCTTAAAGGTAGGATACGAAATGAGCATATACGTGAAAAGGTTGGAGTAGCTCCAGTAGAAGATAAGATTAGAGAAAGTCGCCTTAGATGGTTTGGTCACATAAAACGGCGGCCTTGCGATGACCCGGTTAGGAGAGTAGAGGTATTAGATTTGACTTATGTTAAGAAAGGTAGGGGTAGACCTAAAAAGACTTGGTTAGAAAATATTAGGAATGACCTTTCTTTATTAGATTTAAACGAGAATTTGACTTTTAATAGGACACAATGGAGAAAAAGGATTCATGTAGCCGACCCCACGTAGTGGGATAAAGGCTTGATGTTGTTGTTGTTGTATGATTTTGTAATTGTTAATACTTTATTTAAGAAAAGAGATGAACATCTCATTAATTTTATAGAATGGATATAATAAATTCAGTTTTATTATTTTCTTATAAGAAAAATAGATCTTTTAGATTACAAAGATTGTAAATTTATTCTGAATGAAAGTTTATGTACACAATATCGCCTATTAGTTTTGGACTTTAAGATGAAGGGGCAACATATGAAAAATATAATAAAACATTATTCTAAGATTAGATGGAGTCATTTAAAGAACACTAATAACAATATTTTTGAGAGTAAGATTCGAGATCTTAAGATTTTGTTTGTACATGAGGAAGCAAATTTTATGTTGGAAAAAGTTGTTAGTAATATTAAGAATGTTGCAAAGGATATGCTTTGAATTCAAAAGAAAAAAACTCATAATAATAAAAATAGTTGGTGGTAGAATCAAAATGTGCAAGAAAAGATAAAAAATAAGAAACATTGTTATAATAATTGGTTTAAATGTAAAAGCTTTGAAAATTAGGAAATATATAAAGAGGCTCGTAAGGTGTCTTAAAAAGCAATCTGTAATGCAACGATTTTAGCTTTTAATTATTTATATAATATATTCGATTCTTAAGAGAGTGAAAGATATATCTATAAAGTTAGCCAAACAAAGAGATAAGAGTAGTTAGGATTTAGTTCAAGTAAAATGCATGAAGGATGAAGATAAAAAAATTATTATTTTTTTAGAAGAGGATATTCAACAAAGGTGAATGAGATATTTTACTAAGCTTTTCAATGAAGATTGTAAGAATACGATTGATTTTAGTGACCTTAGCACTTTAAATGAAAATATAGATTATTAGTAAAACTGAAGTTAGAGAGGCTTTAAAGAAAATGAAAGGTGAAAAAATCATTGGACCTGATGATATTCCCATAGAGGTGTGGACATGCTTAAGAGATGAAGGAATTTCTTGGCTTATTAAACTTTTTAATATTATTTTGAAGACTAAAAAGATGCCAGATGAGTGAAGATTGAGTGTGTTGATTCCTATTTTTAAGAATAAAGATGATGCACAAGATTGTGCGAATTATAGAGGAATTAATTTAATGTGTCATACTTTAAAACTTTGGAGAAGAGTTATGGAGCATATGTTATGACGTGATACTAATATTTTTCAAAATCAATTTAGATTCATGCCTGGTAGGTCTACTATGGAAGCTATTCATTTATTGAAAGGGTTGATGGAGAAGTTTAGAGAGAATAAGGAGGATCTCTACATATGATATTTATTGATTTAGAAAAAGTATATGGTAAAGTTCCAAAAGAAGTGCTATGGAGAATTCTAGAGAAGAAAACAATTAATAATGCTTATATTCAAGTCATTAGAGATATGTATGCATGAGCTATTACTTGTTCAAACACAAGGTAGTTTGACTAAGTATTTGTCTGTTTCAGTTGGATTGCATCAAGGATCAGCCTTAAGCCCTCATATCTTTGCTTTAGTCATGGATGTTCTTACTAGACATTTGCAGGAGGATGTACCCTGGTGGATGCTTTTTGCTGATGATGTTCTTCTTGTTGATAAGACTAGAGAGGGAATTGAAGGTAAACTCGAATATTAGAGGTCAACCTTAGAGTCTAAAGGTTTTCGTTTGAGTAGATCTAAAACCGAATACATAGAGTGTAATTTTAGTAGTAGTAGATCTAGTGGGGGGTTTGTGACTTAGAGTTTAAATGTTTTCGTTTGAGTTGCTCCAGTGACAGATAATTTTTGAGTGAGTCGCCTTAGATGATCTGGTTATGTAAAACAGCGGCCTTCTGATGACCTTGTTAGGAGAGTAGTTGTAGACCTTAGAAGACTTTGTTAGAAAATATTAGAAATGACATTTCTTTGTTAGATTTAAATGAGATATTTACTCTTAATAGGACACAATGGAGAAAAAGGATTCATGTAGCCGACCCCACGTAGTGGGATAAAGGCTTAATGTTGTTGTTGTATTAATGTCACGTGAGTTTTATTTCTTGTCAGATTTTCTCTTTATTGAGATGTCATTTGGCATGTATTAAAGGCAAGAGGGAATTTAGGGCATGTGATGAAATTCTCACTGCCTTTCTACTTTCTACTTCCACTCTTTATAAGTGATGCAACCAATAAATTGTTTAAAATTACATACAAACTAGGACACCTTCCAAAATACCACAAAATAACAAAATACAACAATTAAACAAAAAACAACTTCACTTTAATAATTGAAAGACGACACATACAAACTTAGAACTTAGAAACACTTAAAAAATGCTTTTCATTTGTCGAGAACAGAAAAAGATACAAGTGGTATGGAACTTGCGGAGAGAAGAAAGAGGTAAGAAGCCCGAGACGAAAGAGAGGACAAGCTCGCAAGCTTTCCCAAGAAGAAGAGGAATGGAACTAGCTTACAAGCTTTTACAAGAAGAAAACCCTCAGGTTTTGGCTCCAAAAAGTATCACATAACTCTCTCTTTTTAAGCACCAAAACATCTTATATATATAGGAGAAAAGGGGCAGCCAAACAGCCCAAAACTACCTCCAACCAATCCAATCAGGACTGGGGAAATGGAAGGCCAGCAGACGGTCCAGGAGCAGCACCCGAAGGGCCACACAGGGAATCGGAAAGGCAACCATGGGAGACAGGAACGGGCACCACAGGGAATCGGAACAGGCAGCCAAGGGGGGAAGGAATCATCCACGGGAAAAGGAGCCAGGTGGGGGAAACCAAAAGGCCAAGGGAAGGGGAAAGAATAAGAATTCACTCCACATAATGAGCTAAAAAGTAGAACTTCCCATAGTAATGAGTTGAAAAAACGGCAGCTCAAGCATTAATGAGCTATAACATAGCAGCCCAAGAGCTTTGGCACATAAGTTAACCACCCCCCCCCCCCCCCCCCCCCCCCCCCCCCCCCCCCTCCCCGCAAGAGACCCTCTTGTATGTAGAATTGGAATTTAAATGCAATCTGCTTTTGCAAAAAACTCTTCTATTTCTTATCCTGTTTTGGAGTCCCGCCTCATGTCTTATTCTTCCAAAAACAATAAATTCTCAAACTCTCATGCAAGCCACACAAACAAATTGAGAAGATAGAACATGGTTGCTATTAATCCACTATGTAGGCTATTAGGTTAGCTTTAACCCAAAAAAATGGCTTGAAATATTTAAGCACCACCGATCCTTCACTAAAGATGCCAATACTTATCAACAGTAATTAAAGTTTGAAGTTTTAGAATGGTTGTATTCTTGATACCGTTTATGCTGAAGTTTTCACTTTGTTTTTTTAGTAACGTGTCAACAATCTCCTTATGTATTTTTCTCTTGCTTGGGGTGGAAGATGCATCTTAATTATCCATAAATCTTTTTTTTTTTTTTTTTCTGTGAACCACCTGGCTTCCCACTAGAGGTTGGGAAAATAAAATACGAGCAATTGATTTTTTACTATGCTTTCAAATGTCAGTTTCAATATCAGCTTCAAACATGGGGATCTTTTGACATATCATTATCAAAATTTAAAAATGCGAAGTTGGGAACTTAGATGTTTTGTTTATTGAGACGTGTGTTAGCCTCAAGTGGGATTGGGGTGTAAGTCTAAAAAAAAAAGTAATTCATAAAATGCTATTAAATTTCAGCATATCAACTCAGCTCATCATTGAAAGCCATAAATTCCTACAATAAGAAAAAACAGAGCAAATCTTAGTATTTAGTATTAATCTAATACTTAATTAAAAATCAATTTAAAAATATAAAAATAGTAAATAATGAAAGAAAACTATCTCCTACCCATAAAGCTTGACGTGGAAGTCTATGCCCACTTGTTAGCACTTGCTTCATACATTAATTGATTGATTAGCATGCGATTTCTTTGACTCTCGCTTGCGGATGCTTGCCAGCGCTCGACTACTCTCACTTACAAGTGGTCGCTCTCCTCCCAAATTGCTCCCCTCTATCGCTAAATTGGTTTAAATTCTAAACCTAAAAACTTGGAAATGAGAATTTGACTCTTAACAGGACACAATGGAGAAAAAATGATTCATGTAGCCAACACCACGTATTGGATAAAGGCTTGATGTTGTTGTTGTTGAATTAGTGTCATGTGAGTTTTATTTCTTGTCAGATTTTCTCTTTATTGAGATGTCATTTGGCATGTATTAAAGGCAAGAGGGAATTTAGGGCATTTGATGAAATTCTCACCGCCTTTGTACTTCCACTCTATATAATTTGCTTTTGCAAAAAACTCTTCTATTTTTATCCTGTTTTGGAGTTCCCCCTCATCTCTTCTTCTTCCAAAAATAGTAAATTTTCAAACTCTCATGCAAGCCACACAACCAAATTGAGAAGATAGAAGATGGTTGCTATTAATCCACTATGTAGGCTATTAGGTTGAACTTTAACCCGAATAAAGGTTTGAAATATCTGAGCACCACCGATCCTTCACTACATATGCCAATACTTATCAAAAGTAATTAAAGTTTGAAGTTTTAGAATGGTGGTATTCTTGATACCGTTTATGCTGAAGTTTCTTCCCTTTGTTTTTTTTAGTAATTTGTCAACAATCTCCTTGTGTATTTTTCTCTTGCTTGGGGTGGAAGATGCATCTTAATTATCCATAAATATTTTTTTCTTGTGAACTACCTGGCTTCCCATTAGAGGTTGGGAAAATAAAATACAGGCAATTGATTTTTTACCATGCTTTCAAATGTCAGTTTCAATATCAGCTTCAAACATGGGGATCTTTTGACATATTATTATCAAAATTTAAAAATGCGAAATTGGGAACTTAGATGTTTTACCTCATTGAGACGATGTGTTAGCCTCAATTGGGATTGGGGTGTAAGTCTAAAAAAAAGCAATTCATAAAATGCTATAAAATTTCAGCATATTAACTTAGCTCATCAATAAAAGCAACAAAATCCTACAATAAGAAAAAACGAGCAAATCTTAGTATTTAATATTAATTTAATACTTAATTAAAAATCAATTTAAAAATTAAAAATAGTAAATAATGAACGAAAACTAGCACCCACTCACAAAGCTTGACGTGGAAGTCTAAGTCCACTTGTAAGCACTTGCTTCCTACAGTAATTGATTGATTAGCATGCGATTTCCTTGACTCTCGGTTGTAGATGCTCGCCAGCATTTAACTACTCTCACTTACAAGTGCTTGCCCTCCTCCAAATTGCTCCCCTCTATCGCCATATTGGTTTAAATTCTAAACCTAAAAACTTGGAAAAAATTATTTGCCCCCCCCCACCCACCCACTTTTGATTTATTGAGAACCATACTTTGATTGGATATTTGATAGTTTATTGAGGATCATGTTGCTACTCTTACTATTCATTCTTGAGAAAATAATTAGAATGGTCCCTTGACTTTTTTCTAAAGATCAAAGTAGTCCTTAGTATTTTAAATTGTCATTTTGGTCCCTCAACTTCTTAAAGAGGAGGCAAAATAGTCCCACCATGAGAATATTTTGATTCTTTTTTAAAGACTTGAGAGAGCAAATGGTCCTTTAATGTAGTTGAGAACTATTTTGGTCTTTCATAAAGAGTTAGTAGATCATTTTAGTCATTTTTTATTAGGAAGAGGAGAGTTTTAATTATTTATGCTCGGTTCAATCTTAGGAATCTATTAGAAGTTTTGTTATTTATTGGATGAGAGATTTCAACGGGTAATTTCTTGTTGAGGTGCTACTTGAAGGAGGTCATTCTCCATCTTCTCAGATTTACTTGATTCCAAGCAAGTCTAATAACTCATTTTGGACTTGATTGGCGTCCAAATGTTGGCATTATCCATATCTCTAGGATAGTCACTGTTCTATACGCTTGTTATTAGCTTGTAGGATGAATTTCTTTTAATTTGTTGATGCAAACTTATGTAATGGTGTTATCATGCATCCTTTTCACATTCTAGTTATAATATTTGTTGTTTGGAAAAAAAATAGAAGTATATTTTATTGAAGTAAATGGTAATTTAAGATTTTTGCCTCATGATTTGAGGCATGTCTCAAATGAAAAAGTGTAAGTCTCACCCAAGCTAGAATTTTTTAAGTTTTAAAGCGCTTACTAGACATAGGGGTGTAAGTGAGCTGAGCCGGCTTCTGTGCCGGCTCGAGCTCGATTCGTTTATGGGCTTGCGAGTCGAGCTTATCGAGCTCACGAGCCGAGCTCGAGAGCTCGAGCTCGAGTTCGTTTTGTAAACGAGCTCGAGTTCGTGCTTGATGAAGCTTGACTCGTGAGCTCACGAGCCTGCTTGAACTACTGTTAAATTTTTTTTTGAATCATTAATATTTTTATTATATTTAAAAGTTTTAAAAAAATTTAATGTAATATTCAACAACAGCGTAATAAAAAAATTCTCGAACATCTACCAATAAATGCTAATAAATGAAAACAACTTTTTAGTTACTAAAACAATGAAATTTTCAAAAAATATATATAATTTAAAAGATGTGAAGAAAAGTAGCTTTCTTTTATAATAAATGCTGAAGGCTCTTGAGCTCAAGCCAACAACCTTCTTTGTTCGAGTTCCGTGTCGGCTATCCACATGTTCGAAATGGGCGGGAAAATCAAAACCGGGCGGGAAAGTGACGAACGGGAAATCGTGTGTCTCGACGAGCTCGATATAGTGTCGCGAGTCGAGCTCGACCACCCTGACTCGAACTCGACTCGACTCGTTTAGACCCCTAACTAGACACCTCATGGTGAGGCATTCCTCGAACACTTTTTAAATCTTGAGTATCCTAAAAGGCTTCGTGGAAAAATTAAAAAAAAAAGTTACGTGATTGTAAATAGAAATATCATATGGTGCTTCCATCTCAAGGTATTGTTGTTTTCGTAGTCCTAGTTTAACCATGTAATCTTATATTATACCTGCGCCATCTTGTGTTATTGAAAATTATTTATCATGACAAGCAGCAGTGTAGATACATGGTTTTGCTGCATTGACATGCCTATTAGCTTTACTGGGAAGTACCAGTTGAAGGTGCTTTATTAGTTTACTCATGGATCAGACTTCTCTCTCTTTTTTCAGCTGTGGCTTTTATGTTTGGGGGAGTTGACTCTCCTTGTTCAATGAATTGTCAATCTATTCTATACTTTCGTTTGTGTATTTTGTAATATCTTTGATTTTGTTTTTATTGTAAATATTTGTAAGGTTATGAACCTGGAGATACATTTTAAGCGTGTAGGCTTACTAATTTGTAAAATTATCAGCTGCTTGCAGAGGCTGAAAGGCAAATATCTGATTCAGCAAAACATGATGTTGAAGTTTTGAAAGTTGATTTCAAGTATTCTGAAGCAGGGGGTGGTTGTGAACCAACTGTTGATACTGCTTGCAGCCTTCCTGAGTGGGCGCAACCTTTGGAACCTGTTAGAAAGCTACCTACTAATGTTGGGACTAGGATCAGAAGGTGCATCTATAATTCTCTAGAGAAGGATCCTCCAGATTGGGCAAAGGAAATTCTGCAGCATTCAATCAGCAAGGAAGTTTACAAAGGGAATGCATCCGGGCCTACCAAGGTTAAGTAGTCTTTTTTTTTATCGCTTTACACCTTGATTTTTCAATTGAAATATTAAGACAAAGATCCATTGAATACTCTGGCGAACCTTTATTTCCTCTGTTGTTTTCCTATACTCTGATGAGGTTTTATTTCTTTTTGTGCATACATGTCGTCACTATAGCTGTGCTTTTTTCAATGCATCATCTTGTTTTTCTACTTCTGTTTTATTTAATATGGAAATTATGTGCTTAATCCTATTTTTCTGATTGGTTTTGGCACAGAAAGCGGTTTTGTCTGTGTTGGCCCAGGCAACTGCAGGAAGTGTACATCAGAAGTTCCACAAGAGACAGAAAGAGAAATGCCCCATTTCTGTGTCGGATGCAATTATGAAAAAATGTCGCATTGTGCTGCGCTCTGCTATATTGGGTGATGAATCAAAAGTATTCTGCAATTTAATTGGCACTTCCTTACTGAACCCCAATGACAATGAGGATGAAGGCATTCTTGGTTCGCCTGCCATGGTTTCTCGCCCTTTGGACTTCCGCACTATAGATTTAAGACTGGATGTTGGGTCTTATGGTGGTTCTCATGAAGCTTTTGTTGAGGATGTTCGAGAGGTCTGATTTTCCTATTTCTTCATTTAATTAACATTGAAAGTTCATTTACTTGCCATGAATTCTGTCCTTATAGTGTTGATTGTTTTATAAATAATACTTTATACTTCCAATATATATATATATATAAGTTTAGCTATGTCTTCTTGATAAACACATGCATGCCACCAAGAAGACTCACCTTCCTTTGGAGTTTTCTTGATCAGTCCTTGGATTTCTTTCCTGAACTGGTTCTCCAAAATCTATCCACCTGACAGCCTGCAGTCCTTCATCATCCCCCATCACCAAGCCTTGTTAAGCTTCAGCAGTTTTCTGTCTCAGGTAGCCGCAGCAGCTTCACAACAATCTCCAGCCATGGTAGTCCTCAGCCTCTGCATGTACAAGGTGCAGTCCCTCCTATTAATCAGAAAACTTCCAGTAGTCCGCCTCCTACAGAATATAATATTCAGCAATCCTTTCTCCACCTTTCTTTCCACTGGTTCTTAACAGAATATGCACCATTGCTAGCAAGGAAAGAAATGGAAACCAGAGAACTGGAGGGGGAATTGAAGAGGAGAAGAGGTTAACTAGGAAAGAAAATGAATTGTCCTACACCATGGGGGTGAGGGTGTATTTAAACCATATCTCAAAGTATTTCTATACATTGAAGTTTATACAAATAATCCCAAAACAAACTGACTAATAACAGCTTTATTCAGAAAACTAAGTAGAAATTTAGGACCAAAAC
This sequence comes from Dendrobium officinale, assembly GCA_019514585.1. NCBI lineage: Eukaryota > Viridiplantae > Streptophyta > Magnoliopsida > Asparagales > Orchidaceae > Dendrobium > Dendrobium officinale. Next base: position 29,033,858 of record CM033695.1, on the reverse strand, counting down.
AATAATCTCCAGAGTGGTTCTTTAATTCACAAAGATCTAAGCAAACATCTATCACTATCCTCAACAACACTAAACAATGTTGAAATTCTGATGAAGCCAGCGTTTTTTTTAACATATATGATGCATTGTCATCTATTAGAATCCTTGTAAACTCCATATCCCCTTGATAATATGGATTTTTACATTCATTTGCTTAATCTTTTCATGATCATGGGATTCTTGGAGAGGAATAATGTGCTGTGATTATTACAAAACACAAGCACAAGAGTGAGCATGTGCTGAATCAACAATTTAGTAAAATATCTTTTATGGCTTCTCATGCAACAATGTATTCAGTTTCAATTATAAAAAATGCCACAATTGGTTGCAAATTTGCCTTCCAATTAAGAATATTTTTGAACACCTTAAGCACATAACTTGTAAGGAATCTTGAGTATCAAAGCATCCAACAAAATTTGAATTTACATACCTTGTAATCACTTCTTCTACAAAATCATATTTTTCATACCTCAATGTTTAGGTCATGGTTTCAATAAGTATCTTAGCACCTATTTTGTAGCTTCCAAATGATGTCTCCCTAGATTAGCCATGAACCTGCTTATAACAAGTTGTTGCATATATGACACTACCTTGTAATCACTAGCTTATCAAAGCATCAACAACAATAACAACAACATCAATCTTTTATCCCACTATGTGGGGTCGGCCATATGAATAATTTTTCTCAAATGTCATTTCTAATATTTTCTAGTCAAGTCTTTTTAGGTCTACCTCTACCTTTCTTAACATAGGCAATCACTAGCTTATCAAAGCAGCCAACAAAATTTTAATCCACAACTTGTAATCACTTCATCTACAAAATCATTTTTTTTCATATCTCAATCTTTAGGTTGTGGTCGCATTGAAGTACCTTAGCACCTATTTTGTAGCTTCCAAATGATGTCTCCCTAAATTAGCCATGAACCTGCTTATAACAAATCATGTCATGCATGATACATGACACTACCAATAATATTTTGGTGGGAAATCTTCTTCATATATAGTCTTTCAATATCAGTACCTGGTGCTTGATCCTTGCTGAAGATAAAATATTGTGCTAAAGGTGTAGAAGCATTCAGAAGTTGCTTCCCCATACCCATTCACAAGCCTTTTGTTGTATGTACCTTGTGACAAGAACAATTCTCAATATTCTTTATTTTTGTTGATCTCCATTTTAAGAATTCTCTTGGTAGATCAATAAGGTCATTTGTTTCAAGCCCCATTTAAAAAGGCGAAATCGGGAATCGAGATGTTTTGCCTTGATGAGGCAACACATAAGAATTGAGGTGGATTGAGACGTAACTCTAGAAACGAAAAAATAAAATATTAAAAAAATATAAATAATTCTTAAAAATGATAAAAATAAAATAAACTATCAACATAATGGTTTATTTGAAAGTAAAAATTATTATCATATAAACATTTGGAACAAGATTCAAATTAAATACTCACTTAAAACTTAACTACTCCTTAAGGATGAAGTCCTAAGGCAGTTTAATCGTAATTTTGATATTCTTGAGAAGAATCCTTGTAGTTAAGTCAAAGTCATCTTCAAAATTTTTTTAAACTATAATATTTTTTTTCTTATCGTCTATACCAATTAATATTACGGTAGATATAATTTAAAATAAAATGATAAATTAATAACACAAAATAATTCATTATATTTAAGAGTACCTTTTGATTTATTTGAATGTCCAACCTCACTTTGGTTTTTTCCTTTTATATAATTATGAAGTAGTAGCTGCTCAATGTCAACATTGATTTGTTCATTCTCCTCATCAACATAAGTATGTCATTCATCATCAGCTTCAAGAATATTAGTACTGATTGTTATTCATCATCAAATTGTAAGTCATGAACAACTAAATAATCAAATTTCTCATCAATAGTTATTTGCTTTTGTAATTTGATGTGCCAATCATATAGTTTTTTGTTAAACATTAATATAAACAAGCTTGTTCATACGTCCTGCAACCAATCAATTTCTTCTCTTAGTATGAATTTGGTTGAAGGTGCTTCAATTACGTTCACGTGCAAAAGCTAAACATATTAGACTATGAACTTTAACTATAAATGCTTTTAGTTTGGAAACATCATCTCTAAATTTAGTTCACCAATGTTCTATATTGAATAAAAAATTAAATTATTAACATGTATTCAAGTAGAAAGCTAAAACATAAACATTCAAATTTACAATTAGAAATGAATGCAAACATATTGGGAGAACGTGTTTTGTAACATACTTGAGTTGCAATAAATAAAATATTTCATTCTTTAAAAGAAAATTCTCAGGGTGATTATTTGTTTTATGATAGGCATATTCAGGAACAAGTTTATTTATGCATGAATATAAATCAAATTTACCTCTTTATCTACACAAGAATTCTTATCATAATGAAATTGACGGTTTAAATAATATGCAGCAGCATGTAAGTATTGTTGTAACTAACGATCTCACTTTTCATTTATAGTTTCTCAAAATTCATTGTAGGCTCCTTCTTGACGTACCAAATCTCTTGCTATGTCCTTCTTAGCTTTATTTATAACTTAATAAATAACTCCCATTGCCGGGGCCTTTTCTTATTCAACCATTCTTAATACCTTAACTAAAGTCTAGTAGTTTTCAGAGCATACTTTATACTTCACCAAAAAGAATAATCTTTCATAACAATCTCTATCACTTGCTTTCCTTATTATTTTTTGCCCAAGAATTTATTTCCCATTATTTTGAATCAAACATGGCTTCTAATGATTGCCTTAACTTATTAAAATTTTGCAAAGTTAAATATGTAGTTGCAAATCTAGTGATTACAGGTTGAATAATTTTTTCATCAGTGCACTTTCTCATTAAACTGAGCTCCCAAGAGTGATTGTAGATAAATTGACGTACAATTTTCACTTTTAATACGATAGATTTATGTTATGGCAATTACTGGTAGGGGCGTCAATTATTGACGCAAGCCGATAAGTCGACCCAAATTCGACCCAAAAAATCCGAGTTTGGGTCAATCCATTTAACAAACGGGTCAAGTTTAGGTTCTAATTTTCGACTTGTTTGAAAAATCGGGTCAACTCGCTAACTCGATGATGTAGACAAGGGGGGGGGTCAACTCATGTCCAAAATAAATCAATTTTTGACTTCCCTCGAGTTTACAAGCTCAATGAAAATTGAGCTGAAATTTTAGCTCATTTATGAGCTGGCCTTTAGTTCACTTATTGAACTAAGGGTTAGCTCATTATTAGCTAACATTTTAGTTCATATTTATCTTTTTATTAAATGTTATTTCTATAGTTTTTTATTGTTTTTATTTATGATGTCTTTTGGGTTCCAAAAGGGCTTTTGGAATCCCAAGAAAGTTGTTTCGTTTTCCCATGCTGTGGCTCCTTGGCTTCCACCATGGGTTGCTGTTTTCCGTGCCTTAGTCCCTTGGATTTCCGGCCGGTTGCTGGTTTTCCGAGCCTGGGAGTTTTCCCGTGGCTGTGGCGCCTTGGTTCCGTGTGGCCTCCTTGGCTCCCGCGGTTGCTCCTTCGGTTCTTGGACTTGGGATGTTTTTCCGTAAAAAGTAATAGGGTTTTATGGGTTGTGATGTTTGGAATTCCAATGAGAATTCAATGTTTTGTCTTTTGGTATTCCCCTTTCATACCTATAAATATGAGGGGTTATGTATTGTTTTAAGAATGGAATGAAATGTTATTTTTGGAAAAGCTATAACCTGCGGGTTTGCTTGGAAAAGCTTGCGAGCTTTGTCCTTCTTCTTTCTCATTCCCTCCGAAAATCTTGCGAGCTCTTTCCAACCTTTTATCTTGGCTTCTAACCTCTTTCGTCTCTCCGCAAGTGCCACTGCATCTGTATCCTTCTTCTCTAAGTGAAGCAAGTTTAGGGTATCTTTAATTTCGAGTCATTGTAATTTGCTTAAGTGTACGAGTCGTCTCTGTAAGTTTTTTTTTTAATTTCTAAATCTATGTTAGATTTGAAATGTAAGAGTTTGTTCTAAAATCTCTAGTCAATTCCCTTCTTCTTTTTGGTTTCTTTTGGGTTGTCTATGTGGGTTCAAGAGATATAGGCCCCCTATATTTCTTGCCCTCATCATTTTTGTATCAGAGCAAGTTAGGAAGTCCTAGGATTTGGTCGTCAAATTTTGGTTTGTCAAATTAGTTTGTCAAGTTTTATTTTGTTTGTCAAGTCAAGTCTTGTCGTTAGTCTTGTCTTAAGTTTAAGTTTAGATTATTTTTTGAGTCAGTCAAAAAATGGAAAACAACAAAAAAATAGTTTCATTTATGGAAGAAAACGATCATGACAATCCTGATGTCCCTCTCCTGTTGGACAGATGGATTCCTACAGAAGGTGATTCAACTGATCTGCTTCAAGACTGTCTATACAAGCTTCAGTATCACATGTTCCTATGTGATAAAAAATTCAAGAAGTGGAAAAGATATCTATAACAACAGTTTGAGAAGGAACATGAAGAAATTTTAAAAAATTTGAAGAAAAGATCAAAGAACTGGATGCTCCGTCTCCACCTCCTCAAGAACAACCAGAACTGACTCATCGGGAGCTGAGTCCTCAAGAAGGGGAGTCTGCTGTAGACAAAGGGGGGGGGGGGTGTCAACTCATGTCCAAAATAAATCAATTTTTGGCTTCCCTCGAGTTTACAAGCTCAATCAAAATTGAGCTGAAATTTTAGCTCATTTATGAGCTGATCTTTAGTTAACTTGTTGAACTAAGGGTTAGCTCATTATTAGCTAACATTTTAGTTCATATTTATCTTTTTTTATTAAATGTTATTTCTATAGTTTTTTATTGTTTTTATTTATGATGTCTCTTGGATTCCAAAAGGGCTTTTGGAATCCCAAGAAAGTTGTTTCGTTTTCCCATGCCGTGGCTCCTTGGCTTCCACCATGGGCTGCTGTTTTCCGTGCCTTAGTCCCTTGGATTTCCGACCAGCTGCTGGTTTTCCGAGCCTGGGAGTTTTCCCGTGGCTGTGGCGCCTTGGTTCCGTGCGGCCTCCTTGGCTCCCGCGGTTGCTCCTTCGGTTCTTGGACTTGGGATGTTTTTTCGTAAAAAGCAATAGGGTTTTATGGGTTGTGATGTATGGAATTCCAATGAGAATCCAATGTTTTGTCTTTGGTATTCCCCTTTCGTACCTATAAATATGAGGGGTTATGTATTGTTTTAAGAATGGAATGAAATGTTATTTTTGGAAAAGCTATAACCTGCGGGTTTGCTTGGAAAAGCTTGCGAGCTTTGTCCGTCTTCTTTCTCATCCCCTCCGGAAATCTTGCGAGCTCTTTCCAACCTTTCGTTTTGGCTTCTAATCTCTTTCGTCTCTCCGCAAGTGCCACTCCATATGTATCCTTCTTCTCTAAGTGAAGCAAGTTTAGGGTGTCTTTAATTTCGAGTCATTGTAATTTGTTTAAGTGTACAAGTCTTCTCTGTAAGTTTTTTTTTTAATTTCTAAATCTATGTTAGATTTGAAATGTAAGAGTTTGTTCTAAAATCTCTAGTTAATTCCCTTCTTCTTTTTGGTTTCTTTTGAGTTGTCTATGTGGGTTCAAGAGATATAGGCCCCCCTATATTTTTTGCCCGCATCACTCGAATTTGGCCTAGATTTGACTCGTCTCGTCTAACCACGCCACTCCCAACCCCACAGGCCGTATCAAGTTGCAACTCGCATAGCTCACGCTAGCAGATATCACCCAATTTCCGCAGCACGTGCTAGTATATCCTTCCCACCCCACACTGGGAGACCTCCCCCGCACTGGCAAACCTCGCACCGCATCACGACTTGCGCAACTCGCACTAGCAGATCCCCCCCACATCGCACTGGCAGACCTCACATTGCGTTCTCCTGCCCTCTGCCTCACCCAAGTGACATGTTGGGTTGGGTCTATGTACAGATTTTTGACCCATTTGTTTAATCAGGTCGGGTTCGAGTTGGATCAGTTTCGGGTATGTCCCATACTCGACCTGAAAACCCATTTTGACACCCTAACTAAGAGTGTAAGCAAGTCAAGCTGACTTGTCAACCTACTGGATAAATGGCTCGTGTGCTGAGCTCGATAAGCTAACGAGCCAAGCTTGAGCTAGCCCTGAATCGAATCGTTAGCTTGTGAGCCGACTCGTTTAAAATTTTTTTAATATAAAACATACTTAAAATATATTAGCATTCAGGATTTTAAGTATAAAGTTGTTGAAAATATTTGAAAATTATATCTCACTTTCTTATATTAAGTGATTATTAATTCTCTTATAATTTCGCATTCTTTTTACCATTATATTATAATAATTACTTAAATCATAATCCTTTTCTTTCTTTCATAATAAATGAGTCGGGATCCATCTCGAACTCGTTGAATAAAGTTCGAGCTCGAACTTGATTAATTAATTAAGCTCAAACTCAAGCTCAAGCTCAAGCTAAGGGTGACTTGAGCTCAGCTCGACTCATTTTCACCCATAATGTCAACTATCCCAATGTCTCAAGTATTTAATATATGCAGTGTGCAACATATGAAGTCTATTAATGGTGCTTCGTCTTTTTCATTAACAATTTTGTTGGCCACTTGTATTATCTGTAACAACTTGAACTAACAATGTTTCTCCTATTTACTCAACAATTTCATCCAACTTTTCAAATAGCAGTTGTGCATCTTTTACGAAAGCTGAAGCATTAATAGATTTTAGAAATACAATTTCTTAAGAATTGCTAACAAGTAAGTTGATGATGTTTCTATGTCGAATATTTGATAAGCCATCTGACATTACGGTCACTCCTGTCTCAACCCATGTCTTCTTCGCTCCATCAACCCTGCTAGTCGTTGTCATGACTTCATCTAACATTCAAATCGTCAACTCAAATATGCTAGGAATCTCCAGGCTTCAACCATAACTCCCAACAGATCAAAGTATGTTGATCTATTATGGACTCCTAGCAACATTTTCATTAAAACACATAGCAATGTCCAAACAAACTCTATTCTTTAATTCCTTTGTAACGGTTGGAGGAGGAATAAATTGAGAGTTAATATTGTTTCTTCATCATCATGCAACTCAACACATCTATTTAGTCATCGGGTGCCTCTATTAGAAGAAACAAAATGTCTTACACTACTTGATTCATCATGTTGGGAGCCGAAATATGAACTATTCCTAATCATCTTGTCCATATTTCTTTGTCACCTCTTTAGCGGTGGCTAAGTTATTCAAATAATCAATACATTTTTTTTTTCACTTCATCAGGCACATTCACACAGTCCAATGTTGATATGTATGCAAGCCAAGTGATCCTTAAGCCTCTAACACCCCTAGTTATCCGCTTCTCACAAAAAAAAAATGCATTTAATGTAAACATACCTCTAGTTACTTTCACCTGGCTCTTCAACTTGAGTGCCATTCAAAACAAGATCTTTTTTTTTGTCATCCATCCTTGCCAATCTTTATCTTGAAAAGCTTTAAATCCATCATGCAACATGACAACAAAACAAGCTCAAAGCTTGCAATAAATGATGGGATTAATGACCTATAAAAATCATCAAGCAGTAAACACTCCTATATAACCCACTTAGCACATGATGTCAAAATCAGCCTACAACAACTGATGCATTTACAATCAATTAATGCATTTAAAGTAAAATATTCAATCAAATAGCAAAAATGTCGACTTTAAATATGTATGAACTTAAATCCCGTTCCTTCTCCATTTTGCTTAAGCGCACAAAAGGAAGTAAATATTGTTACCTTCGTTGTGAGCTTGTGTCCTACCTTCCAAACTAACAAAAGATCGGCACTGTCGAAGGATCGAAAGAAACTTTATTGAGCCACTCTTTCAAAACTCTACTTCACACGAGGCCAGTGAAGCATGCGAAGTCGAACTTGTGTCTTGGGGATGAGCTTGATGCCAGGTGCCACTTGGTGTTGGAGATGGGTTCAAAGCCCGGATGTTGTTTGCGTGTTGGAGACCAGATCGACGTTGAAACAATACACTGCTGCTCATTGCTCGTGTGTTGAAGACAAACTTGACCGAGACGACTAGGATTAATGAAGAGCTGCTCGCGTGCCTTTCTATCTTGAGAGAGATGCGTTAAGTATGATACATATAAAAAGAATGTAAAGTATTCGAGGTGATGCCACAAAATGCCTCGAGGCATACACTTTTTATGAAAAAGGCATAAGCCTCACAAGAATGGTTGAGGTGAGTCTTAAGCCTCGAATTGAGGAGCCTATCGTTCGCCTCAAATCAAGGCATAGCCTCGATTGCCTTTTCAAACCCTGTTTCAAACTCAATCTTGAGCAAGGCCTACAATCTTTTGATTTTTCAAGTAAAAGATAGGTTGTGCTACTATCCTCAACATATTTCAGATATACACTAGAATCTTAATTTCTATGTGTTAAGCCTCCATCAATAAAAGAAAGAAAATATTTTGCTTTGCCATGTGGCTCTCATTTTATAGAACCACACTGATTTGAATGCACATAATTTAAATTTCTTTAGAATTATGTTTCAAAGTTGCAAACTTTAACATCTTCTATTTTTCTAGCATTCAATGTTCAAAAAAATCTAAATTACTTGGCTTCTTATTTCCAAATAACCTAGTTTATACAATTCTTCTAGCTCTATTATGCTTACATATTCTATTATTTTCATTAACAAGATTATATGACATGCTTACACAAACCCCTAATCACAATTTTACCTTCCAATGTATACACTACAGTCATATGAATGCCTTTCATGAAGAATAAATAGAATTTTGTTCAAGTTTGGGCTTTCACCATAACATTTAAAACTTTATCGACACCAGTCTAATTCACCAAGAAAATGGAATTTCTTCTAGTTCAAATTGTATCTTACATCCTTGAGTAGCTTTTCCATGCTATCATGGATTTTTTGTCTAATTGATCCTTCACCTTGAACTTTGTATGAATTGTTATTTTTACGATACATCATGATTTTTTTTTTTTTCATTGAGAGGGAAACTATTTTAACGCCTATGGTTGGAGCATCTAGAGTCTTCTAATCCTTTCCTTCTCTCCACAAGTTTCCATCCCATTGTATCATTCTTTTAAAATTGAGAGTGGTGTTGGTTGGTAAGTTTTGTTGGGATTTACCGGAGGAGTCGTGGCAGACATTGGATTGGATCAAAGTAGCTGTGGTGGACCACTAGTTTGCATGTCCTTGAGCATTCTATTTAACTATTTTAAAACCAAGAAAGTAGGGAGCAGGAGCAGAAACCGAACAACCCAACAAGGGAAACCGGGAAAGCAGGGAGCAGGAGCAGAAATCAAATAGCCTAGCAGGGGAAACCAGGAAAGCAGGGAGCAGGAACCGAACAACCCAAAGCAAATGAACAACTCAGCTGCCCCACCTACAAATCCAAGTCAACCCAAGCACAAAGAACCCAAAGAAGCTAGCACACCAAAGGAAAAAACATGCCCAAGAGCACCTAAACCACACATGTTCATCGGTTGCCTTCCATCATTGGGTAAACAAAAAAATAAAACGTAAAATTACAATAACATAAAAAAAATGATCATTTGAATGCATCAGATTAGGTGGTCAATAATTCAAACAATAAAGGGAGTTCATCATAATTTCATTATTTGGGTAGGCTATTCAACCTCCACTAGAAATTTATGATTTTTTTTTCTTAAAATAAGTGTTAGACCTCTTCTCAAATATGTTTAGGTGGGAGTAAGTTGATTTGTGCCAGAGTAGGAGGCATATGAACTCCTTCCTCTTCGTCAATGATTGAGACCCCTATGATTGTGATGGAGAACATTTGATGTATTTACAATATCTAGAATGCTGTAAATATGAATTAAATATTCTAGAGTAGGTGGTTCTTTTGGTTTAGTATGGGCGCTAGGACTTTGGGTGTCATTTGGAGGATGAGCTACATTCATGGTCTTGATTCAACATAGTCATGCCCCATTTATTCATGGGTGAGTTGAGTTGCTTGGTAATGGAAGTCAAACAAAAGATCAATAATTTTGTGGTTGCCGTCTTTTAGTTATTAAATTGGTTTTTGAGTGAGTGAGCTGGTGTACCTTTATTAGCTAACTTGTTTCTTGAATTTTTGTGGTATGGTTTGAGGTAGGGTTTTGATGTTTAGAAGGCCAGATATAGTGGGGCCTAGCTTAGGAATCTTCTGAGATGGTTTACTTTGTGTTGTGCTCATTATTCCTATGAGTTATGTTTGAAGATTTTTAGAGTTTTAGGAGCTGATGTCTTATCTAAAGGGTGATTGGACCCTCCGGCTAGAATTCTCGATGAGTGGCAGTGTTTTAATGATGTACTTCAGTCACCAAGCATGGAGATGCTTTCCACTTGCATACTGTGAAGCAATTTTTGGTAGCCAAGGTTATTAAGGTATATCATCTTTAGCTCATACTCAAGTCATGCACACACATGACCAAGAAAGGGTGAGTTTGCTTTTGAGGAGTGGCTGCTTGAAACGAGTCAACTTGAAAGAAAATAAAAGATTGAAATCAATTTTGTAGTCTCCTTCAAAATTTTTAAATACACCTTTGCCTCGATTGGGTATTTATAGCATGTGAATGCGAATGTCATTCTAGTATCTGGGTGAGGTATATGCTTGATCGATGAGCCTTATTGTGTTCAAGATTCTTGTTGGACCAAATACCCTTTGATTGGAGGCATTTTAGTCATCCAATTGATGAAGGTGTGGAGAAGCTTGCACTTTGCCTTTGAGATTCATGTCAAACTATCATAATCATAGTGTGATGATGGATAAATTGATGAAGTCCTTCAATCCTGTGTTTGATGTTGGAGATCTACATTGAACAATTTGATCTAATTAGATGACTTTGATATCAATGTTGGTGACGATGTTAATTGGCTGTTGGAATTTACATCAAATCCCCAATATCAAGGCTGATGAATGTGTACTTTCATGAAGTTTTCTTGTTAGCTTCTCAAGAATTTCAACATTATTGAGCAGTTTAGGAGTTAGGTTGATCGTCCTATGGACTCCTTCTTGTATGAAGATTATCGGAGCAGAAATCTTTACATTTCCCTTAATTTAATGATCAAACTTATTTTGGGACAATTTCGGTAGTGCCATATTAGTTCATCTTTTATTTCTAACTCTTTCCACCTCGCACTCTCATTGCATTCATTGTATGCTTCTTATCATCTTTACTTGGACGAGCAATATCTCTTGGTGCTATCAGTTGAATAATGAAGTTTGTATTATTCAGTTTACCTGACCTTTTTTTGATCAAATTTAGCTAATTTTAACGCTGTTGTTAATTTATATGGGCATTCTTTTATCAGAACTGTTTACTGTTGCTCTTTTTCTTTGTTCACTAAGTTTTCACCATGAATTAGAGATCACTAGTGAATTCGCTTTGTTATTAGCCTTATAATCTTTTGTCTTACATAGCAAAAGTTCTACCCTATATACTTTGTTCTCATCACCACTTGTTTATACCACATCCTTAAATCTGCTTACTTCATAATTGACCAACAAAAGTTGCCCTCATTTTTTCCATTTAACTTTTAAACTCTCAAATAATTTAGAAATTTTCTTAGTTGACTAAATAGACGCATCAGAAAAAATGAAAATGTTGGAATATGCACTGTGGTGAGAAATTTAGGTTGTTATATATTGATAACCTTTTGAATTTTGAACAATACAACTTTCTTAAAGTGACCATAAGATTGGTGGCTAGACCACCTTTTGTTTGTTTATGGCTTCCTTATTTTTTGTTCTATATTCAGAATAACTGTTATGTATAAATGCTTCCTAATCCTTTTCATATAACGTCAGGTTTGGCATAATATAGGCTTGGCATATAGGGATCGAACTGATCTCTCACAGTTGGTTGGAAATTTGTCAGAGAATTTTGAATTGTTGTACGAGAAGGAGGTTCTCTTCTAATCTAGTACCTTTTTATTTTTATTTCTTCCACTTTACGTATTTATTACTATGCTATGATTTTCTTAATTGCAAATTCATTTTTAATATAATAGAAAACATGTCATGTGTGCATATTGACCATATGTAACAAAGGAAACTTACTTTTACTTAATATGAAAATAGTAATAGATGAACTAATTAATTCTAACTAATTAATAGCCTAATAGTAATAGAAGAATATCATCAGCAAAAAGCATACACCAAGGATTCAAGTTGGATGGTTGAAGTGGAGGAATGTATCGGGCTTGTTATGTGATAGAAATGTACCCCTCAAACTTAAGGGAAAATTCTATAAGATGGTAGTGAGGCCTGCAATGCTTTATGGTGCTGAATGTTGGCCTTTAAAAGAGAAGCATAATACTAAGTTAAGTGTGGCAGAGATGAGGATGCTCAGGTGGATGAGTGGCTTTACCCTTAGAGATAGGATACGAAATGAGCATATACGTGAAAAGGTTGGAGTAGCTCCAGTAGAAGATAAGATTAGAGAAAGTCGCCTTAGATGGTTTGGTCACATAAAACGGCGGCCTTGCGATGACCCGGTTAGGAGAGTAGAGGTATTAGATTTGACTTATGTTAAGAAAGGTAGGGGTAGACCTAAAAAGACTTGGTTAGAAAATATTAGGAATGACCTTTCTTTATTAGATTTAAATGAGAATTTGACTTTTAATAGGACACAATGGAGAAAAAGGATTCATGTAGCCGACCCCACGTAGTGGGATAAAGGCTTGATGTTGTTGTTGTTGTTGTTGTAATTTACCTCTAGCCTCAAACTAACGTGATGCAGGGTAAGTTTGAAAAAAAAATAAGAAGAAATAATACATTAAAATTGAAACTATTAAGAAACAATAATCTAATAAGCAACCATCACACTTTAACATGGAGATTGTCTCTCCCCAGAGTGTTTCAAGTCTCAAATTCTAGAGTAGGTGAAGAAGAAGAGTCTCCATATTAAAAAAAAATAAAAAAAAAATCATGCTATAAACTTTCTTATATTTGTCAGAATTCTTATATTTATTGATAAAAGAAATATTAATCTACTAATAAAATGTTAACAAATTATTAAAAAAGTAGTAAACTACTAACTGATTGCTATCAAATTATTAACTGATTATAACATGAGTTAGAACAATTCTAATAAAATAATAAAATATAAAAAATATAAAAATCTCAAATATTCGTGGCAATAAAATTTATGTTCTCCATGTGCAAAATGCAATTCTGACGTGTTGTGATAATACCAATGTTTTGAAAATCAGACTAGACCGGCCGGTTCAACTGGTCGGGTGACCAATCCGATCCAGCTTACGGAGCTTCACATCGAATCAGCTCGAACTAGTAGTTCAACCGGTGAACTGGTCCGGTTTGGAAAGAATCGACTGGTCATATAATTTTTTTTGTTTTAATTAAATGTTAAATAATATATTTTAGTTTATTAAATTCTGTTATCTTTTTAAAATATTTTAATTAAATATAATGATTAATTACACTTTAATATATGCATATTATTATCTCAAGTATCACACATAATGTGTTTAGGTAAAAATATATATTTCACATCATTTAAAGCGTTAAATGCAACTACCTCAAACTCCTCCTATGATGTGGGATTAAAAAAGTTGCATGTATAGTTTAGAATGTATTGAGCTTAGTTGGGCTTCAAATTTAAGCTTAGTTGGGCTACAAATTTGTGCTAGTGTATTATAAATTTATTATAATGTATATTATAAGAATTAATAATATAAATTTTTACATTATATTAAATGTTATTATTATAAATATATTTATTATTAATATATAAATAAATTATTCTTAAATGATATTTATATTTATAAATTTTTTTTATATATTTTAAAATTATATATATATATATATATATAATATTATTAAATGCTCATATATTTATATTATGTTAATGATCATTAATTTTTTTAATATTATATAAATTTATATATTATATTAAATATTATTCTTATAAATATTTTTTAATTATAAACATATAAATATATTATTCTTAAATGATATTTATATTTATAAGTTTTATAAATATTATTAAATGCTCATATGTTAATATTATATTATGTTAATTTTATTAATTTTTAATAATATTATCATTATTATGTCATCCAGTTCGACCTTGGTTCGACTAGTTCCGGGGTTGAACCGTAAACCTTTCATTCTTCTGGTTCATTGTTTGGTCTAGTTTTCACAACCTTGGATAATAAAACCAAAGTAAACATTATGTTCAATCAACCATGGATTATCACTTGTTAGTGGTAATTCTAGTGGAGTTTTGGATGTTGTGATCTTGAAAGAACACTAGTCATTAAGAGAGTGTAAGAATCGGCGTGCTACTACTTAAAAATCTGAAAAGTCATCTTGATCAGATTGCTCAATTGAACCTGGACTTTGTTGATGCTTTTGATCGTGATGATTTGAATCTATTGAGTATAAGATGAGTTGTAGATGGCGGATTGTCTTACTAGAGAGATTCACAGTTGATTTGTGTGGTCCGGTCAGATTTTTTTTTTCCTTCATTTTTACTTTTTTTTTTTTCAATTTTTATTTTTTGTTTGGCTGGTGTTGTGTGGGTATAGAAAAGATTTGTTAGAGTAGGATAATCATGTATATGTTTTAAAGGATTGTTGACTAATATCCATTTGAATATTACTTTGACTTTCATTAATGCTACTTTTATAACTATGATGGTAATGATTGGATGTTTGACCTAATGTGACATTACTTTTTGAAGTCTCATCTTAGGCCCGGGAAGGAGGAAGAATTGAATTATATTGTCCTATCTGCTTACAATTTCTTCTAAGATTCTTTTGGTTGGCGGAAATCAATAAGGTTTACGAAATTAGGATGATAATTTTTAGGACTTTGAATTCAAATTTGAATTTGAATAGGGATAATTATATGGAAGATAGGTTTTGAGAAAGATTGCTAGAGGAGAGAGATAAAATCTGTATGACGTAGAAAATAAGGGTTTAAGCAGGGTTACTGTTATGTGGAATGTAAATTGCTATTCATGAACATGATTGTAATATTAAAGGAGGGAATTGCTATTGTTTTGGGGAAAAAGAAAAACTCTTATAAAAGTTGATTTCAAAAATATTGCATAAATAGCAATCTAAAATTGTAGCTCTATTACAAATTTGATGCATGCATGCCTTGAAAAAAATCTGCAATAGATAATATTGAAGAGGGAAAAGATGAAAAAAATTAAGAAATAATTATTGGGTAAGAAAGCCTGCCTTTTGAATAGGGAGATTGGTTATAAAAGTTTTAGAGCTCAACTCTGAACAACAATCAAATCTTAGAGTAGATGAAGAAGAGTCTTCTCATGCAAAATGAGAATTTTATTCATGTCATAAATTATCTTATATGACTTGAATTTATTGATAAAAAATAGTAAATTTCTAGGGAAATTGATAATAAGCTGATTCATTTCTAACAACTTGTTAACAAAAAGGCTAATAAATTAATTAACTTGACTAGAACAATCTTGATTTGATAATATAATCTAAAAATATAAAATAAGTCAAATATCAATGAGAATAAAATTTCAAATTTATGTCTATCTCAACTTTTCTCATGTAACGCTTTGGTCATTAAAGGGCTTGGTATCCTTTCTTAAGATCTAGCAGACATTTTTGAACTATCTGATACTAGGTTGCTATGTTTAAATATGGATGTGGTTAGATATGCGGATTGAATTTTCTTTGTACCCCTATGTTTTTTTTTGTGAATCGCATCCTGATTTCCTTGGAAAGTTTTTTGTCATTAAATTCTAAACCTGCACATATTTATTCTCAGATTGCTCGAGTTTTGAGAGAATATTGAAATATTTTTTTTTGTAGGCTCTCTCTATAGTAGTTTCTTTTTTTTATTGAGTATTTAAATTTTTAGATCACATTCCTCCTTTCAGATCGGAAAGAGGGTAAATGATTTATTTTCTTACTAAACTCGTGATAGGATATTTTATATAAATCTTCGAGATCTAAGCTAGTGCTTGATGGCCTAATTAATGGGTATTAATTTTCTTTTGTAATGTAGTGAATGTGATGGGGACATTAATGCATAGAAAGTTTATCATAGAAGGGTCGTAGATCGACGACCACGATTGTCATGACCCGGCCCGGTGAGCTCTTGTAGACGAGGCGGGAACGGAATTGCACGTTCAGAACATAAAATTTTCTTAAAACATGCATTGAATTAATCTAAAAGATTTCACAAGAAACTAAAAGCGTCTCTAAAAATTTTCCAAATATACAAAATATTTCATATCATTTTATATCACTTCAAGAGAGGATTTACATGTACAAAGGTGGTTACAAAACTTAACATTTATGCCAAACCACCCAAAAAGGTGTAAACTACAACTAAGAAAAACATAAAAAGAACGTATCAGCTGGTCCTCTACGACTGTAGGTGAACCAAGGGTGATCAGCCATTCTTTGCAGCTGGTTCTCCTGAAAAGTATCCCAACACGAGGGAGTGAGCTAACGCTAAATAGGAAAACTCTAGCCCTAACATTTTCACATGCCTTTTAAAATGAAAATTTTCATATATGCTAGAGGTGAAATGCCTTGATTGTTTTGCTACACACGATAGTTCTTATGTCTTATGAATGTTAGATGCCTTATGTATGTCATATACCTTATGTATGCCATGTGTCCTATGGATGTCATAGTTTATATATGTCATAGCTTATGTATGTCATATGCTTACTCATGTTTTATCTTATACAACCGTATCGGAGTACCAGGAGTGTACTGATCGGATACACAAATATTTTTTTGGCAATTCATTTTTTTTTCTCTTTTCCCCAAAGGGTCATTTTATTCCGTATTGCTCATAAGGGCCATATTTGTGCTTTCGCACCATATTTGATTCTCCGCCTTCAACATGCACAATCATTTATATAATCTTTCTATAGAAATATAGGTATGAAATGTAGCATTTTGATAATAACTATATGCCTTGATCATGAAGTAAGTGCATGAAAGAAACTTCTATGAAATGGTTAGAATTTTAAACATCAACTATGCATTTGCTATGTATCAAATCAACAAAATATATACATTTGTTATGTATCAAATCAACTAAAGATATGCATTTGTAATGTATCAAATCAACTAAAGATATAAAACATAAAAGAACAATAAAATCATAAAGAACATGAATATGTAGAATAAGAGATTCCTATCTCAATTACCCTTTGAAAGTCTTCACTTCACCAACTTCTCCTTAATTTCTCTTTTCAAAACCTAAGGAAAACATTACAACATAAGCCTCATATGTCAATTCAAACCGCTATATCACAATAACCCTACACATGTCATTGCTAATTATTCCCCTTGAACACATTATACTCATTCTCCTACCCATACCCTCAAGATAAAAGGGTACAACAATAACAACAACATAAGATATCATTTATACATCATCAACCCTACACAATTCATGATTTTAAATAAATTATTTTCGGATTAAAATTATATAAAAATTTTAAAATATTCTTTTCTTTTCAAATTCTAATTTTTGCTTCATTAGAGGCTTCTCAAGTCTTTTAGATATAAATTTAGTTATCTCAAAGCTTACAATTTGAAATTTTGGAAAGCCCTAATGTGGAAACTCCAAATATTCTTAAGTAAAACTTTGGATTTCAAGATAATTATGCTTCTAAATCCTTCCTAACCTTATTCCTAAAACAAAAGAAAATTTTCAAGGAGTATACACACATACAATCCCTAACACTTTCCTATGAATGCCTCAACATATAAGCCAAAACCCTAATTTGAAATCTAAAGAAAATTAGGGAAAAAACATAAATTCTTTACATGAAAACCTTCCCTCAACTTCCTACACTCTTTTCCCTTTCAAAAACCTTAGGAAGTTGAGGGAAGGTTTTCATGTAAAAAATTTATGTGTTTTCCCTAATTTTCTTTAGATTTCAAATTAGGGTTTTGGCTTATATGTTGGGGCTTTCATAGGAAAGTGTTAGGGATTGTATGTGTGCATACTCCTAAGTAAGAAAAATGAATTTTTATGAAGAAAAAATTTAGGTTAAAAAAGTTAGGATTTGGTGAAAAAATTCTTTTGTTATAGGAATGAGGTTAGGAATGATTTAGAAGCATAATTACCTTGAAATTCAAAGTTTTCCTTAAGAAAATTTGGAGTTTCCACATTATGGCTTTTCAAAATTTCAAATTGTAAGCTTTGAGATAATTAAATTCATTTCTAAAAGACTTGGGAAGTCTCTAATGAAGCAAAAATGAGAATTTGAAAAGAAAAGAACATTTTTTAAATTTTTATATAATTTTAATCCGAAAATAATTTATTTAAAATCATGAATTGTGTAGGGTTGATGATGTATAAATGCTATCTTATATTGTTGTTATTGTTGTACCCTTTTATCTTGAGGGTATGGGTAGTAGAATTGATGTAGACAAAGGGGGGGGGGGGGGTGATGCAATCAAAAATTTGGGAGAGGGACCCAAATTTTTTTATCACAAAAAAAAAACAAACTCTTTCTCTAAGAACAAAAAATAAAGACATAAAAAATACTCAAAAGACACTTTTTATATTATATAAAGAAACTTACAAACATAGACACTTACTTGACGACACTTACAACTTTGAAACTTACAAATGACTCAAACAAGACACCCTATAGTTGCTTCACATAGAGAAGAAGGATACCGATGGAGTGGCACTTGCGGATAGAAGAAAGAGATTAGGAGTCGAGACGAAGGTTGGAAAGAGCCCGCAGGATTTCCGAAGGAGGTGGAAGAGGGAATGGACAAAGCTCGCAAGCTTTTCCAAACAACAAACCCGCAGGTTTTATCTCCAAAAATCACATTATCACATACCTTTTAAAAAGCCCAAAACATCTACTATATATAGGCATAAGTAGGAGAATGCCAAAAGCCACCTTAGTTAATGTTCACAACATCCCAAGCATTATTTTTTCATAGATTTCCAAGAGCCATTTTGAAAACAGCTCAAGCTATTTCGGAAAAACAGCCCAGCATAATTCTGTTACGGGAATCATAGGTAACTCACGGCACCAAGGAGCCAAATTCTCGGAAAGCAAGCAGCCCGCCAGAATCCAAAGCAGCAAAGCAACGGGAAAAGCAGCATAGATCGGGAAAACAAAGGCTGGCTGAATTCCCAAAGGAAAATCAATAACTTCCCAATGAATTCTCAGCATAGAATTCAGCCCCCAATAAATACAAGCCACGGGTCTCCAAGAGACAAGAAGAAAAGGGGAAGGGGAAGGGACAAGGAAATGAGAAGAAAAAAGGGGAAAGAAGAAAAATCATTTTAAGAAATAATGAGCTAATTTTTAGTTCAATAAATGAACTAAAAATCAGCTCATAATGAGTTAATTTTTTTACTAGACATTAATGAGCTAGAGGAGTCAAAAATCAAATATTAGGATTTGATTTGACCCCCCCCCCCCCCCCCCCCCCCCCCCCCCCCCCCCCCCCCCCCCCCCCCCCCCCCCCTTGCCTACATCAGGGGGTCAACTCATGTCCAAAATAAATCAATTTTGGCTTCCCTCGAGTTTACAAGCTCAATCAATTTGAGCTAAAATTTTAGCTCATTTATGAGCTGGTCTTTAGTTCACTTATTGAACTAAGGGTTAACTCATTATTAGCTAACATTTTAGTTCATAATTATCTTTTTATTATTTTTATTTTTTTAATTATGATGTGTGGCTCCTTGGCTTCCACTATGGGCTATTATTTTTTGTGCCTTTACCCCTTGGATTTCAGGCTGGCTGCTAGTTTTCCGAGCCTGGGAGTTTTCCCGTGGCTTTGGTGCCTTGGTTCCGTGCGGCCTCGTTGGTTCCCGTGGTGGCTCCTTCGGTTCCTGGGCTGGGTTGTTTTTCCATGAAAAGCAAGGGCTTTATATGGCTTGTGATGTTTGGGATTTCTATGGGAATTAAATGTTGTGTCTGTTTGTATTCCCCCTTTCATACCTATAAATATGAGGGGTTTGTTATGTTTTAAAAAGTTGAATGATATGTGATTTTTGGAAATGTAAACCTGCGGGTTTCATGGAAAAGCTTGCGAGCTTTGTCCGTCTTCTTTCTCATCCCCTCCGGAAATCTTGCGAGCTCTTTCCAACCTTTCGTCTTGGCTTCTAACCTCTTTCATCTCTCTGCAAGTGCCACTCCACCTGTATCCCTCTTCTATAAGTGAAGCAACTTTAGGATGTCTTTTAATTTTGAGTCGAATTTGTAAGTCGTTGTAATTTCTGTTTGTTTTTTAATTTCTAAGTCGGTCTTAGATTTGAAATGTAAGAGTTTGTTCTTCCTCATCTTAGTCCCATCTTTCATGATTTAGTGGTTTGTCGGTTAAGGGTCAATCATTCGTGCGGGCGAGGGGTTAAGGCTCCCCTATATTTTTTGCCTCCACCAATTATGTATCAGAGCAAGGTAGGAAATCCTAGGTTGTGTTTGTCAAGTTGTAGTTTGTCAAATTTTATTTTAGTTTGTTAAGTTTGTCAAGTCAAGTCGTTTGTTGTGAGTCTTGTTGAGTCTCTAAAAGAATTGTGAGTCTAGAGTTTTTTTAGATTGAGTTTTTTTGAGTCGTCTAAAAAAATGAAAAAAGACAAAAAATCAAAGAAAACAAGTCCGATGAAATTGAAGATTCTATGGATAGGTGGATTCCTTCAAAGTCAACACATCCTCTGGAATATGAACTGTACAAGTTTCAAGTATGGATGCATCTACGTACAAAAAGGTACATGAAGAAGAAGCAACGTTTACAAGATCAATTCCTGAAAGAACGAGATGAGATCCTGCAGAAATATGAAGATAAGATCGAAGAGTTGGATGCAACGCCTTTGCCTCCTCAAAAGAAACCAAAGCTAACTCATCGGGAGATGAGTTCTTCAAGAAGGGGAGAATCTGATGTAGACAAAGGGGGGGGGTCAACTCATGTCCAAAATAAATCAATTTTGGCTTCCCCCGAGTTTACAAGCTCAATCAATTTGAGCTGAAATTTTAGCTCATTTATGAGCTGGTCTTTACTTCACTTATTTAGCTAAGGGTTAGCTCATTATTAGCTAACATTTTAGTTCATAATTATCTTTTTATTAAATGTATTTTTTATTATTTTTTTATCTTTAATTATGTTTGTCTCTTGGAATTTCAAACCGGCTTTTGGAATTCCAAGAAGTGTTGTTTCCCATGTGTGGCTCCTTGGCTTCTACCATGGGCTATTGTTTTTTGTGCCTTTGCCCCTTGAATTTCCGGCCGGCTGCTGGTTTTCCGAGCCTGGGAGTTTTCCCGTGGCTTTGGCGCCTTGGTTCCGTGCGGCCTCCTTGGTTCTTGTGGTGGCTCCTTCGGTTTGTGGGCTGGGTTGTTTTTCCGTGAAAAGCAAGGGCTTTTTATGGCTTGTGATGTTTGGGATTCCTATGGGAATTAAATGTTGTGTCTGTTTGTATTCCCCCTTTCATACCTATAAATATGAGGGGGTTGTTATGTTTTAAAAAGTTGAATGATATGTGATTTTTGAAAATGTAAACCTGCGGGTTTCATGGAAAAGCTTGCGAGCTTTGTCCGTCTTCTTTCTCATCCCCTCCGGAAATCTTGCGAGCTCTTTCCAACCTTTCGTCTTAGCTTCTAACCTCTTTCGTCTCTCCGCAAGTGCCACTCCACCTGGATCCCTCTTCTACAAGTGAAGCAACTTTAGGATGTCTTTTAATTTCGAGTCGAGTTTGTAAGTCGTTGTAATTTTTGTTTGTTTTTTAATTTCTAAGTCGGTCTTAGATTTGAAATGTAAGATTTTGTTCTTCCCATCTTAGTCCCATCTTTCGTGATTTAGTGGGTCGTCGGTTAAGGTTCAATCATTTGTGCGGGCGAGGAGTATAGGCTCCCCTATATTTCTTGCCCCCACCAAGAATGAGTATAATGAGTTTAAGGGGAATAATTTGCTATGCCATGTGTAGGGTTAGTGTGATATAGTGATTTGAATTGACATAAGAGGCTTATGCTGTAATATTTCCCTTAGGTTTTGAAAAGATGAATTAGAGAAGTTGGTGAAGTGAAGACTTTCAAATGGCAATTGAGGTAGGAATCTCTTATTTTACATATTCATGTTCCTTTATGATTTTATTGTTCCTTTATGTTTTATATCTTTAATTGATTTTATACATAGCAAATGCATATTTTTAGTTGTTTTGATACATAACAAATATATATCTTTAGTTGATTTGATACATATCAAATGCATAGTTGATGTTTAAAATTCTAACCATTTCATAGAAGTTTCTTTCATGCACTTCATGATCAAGGTATATGATTTTTTATGAAAATGCTACATTTCATACCTATGTTTCTATGAAAAGATTATGTAAATGATTGTGCATGTTGAAGACGGAGTACGAAATATGGTGCGAAAGCACAAATATGACTCTTATGAACAATACAGAATAATATGACCCTTTGGGGCAAAAGAGGAAAGGAAATGAATGGCCAAAAAGATGTTGTGTACATGATCAGTACACTCCTGGTACTTTGGTACGATTGTGTAAGATAAAACATAAGTAAGCATATGACATACATAAGCTATGCTATCCATAAGACACATGACATGCATAAGGCATATGACATACATAAGACATCTAACATTCATAAGACATATGAACTATCATGTGTAGCAAAACAATCAAGCCATTTCACGTCTAACATATGTGTAAATTTTCATTTTAAAAGTCACGTGAAAATGTTAGGGTTAGAGTTTTCCTATTGAGCGTTAGCTCACTCTTTCGTGTTGGGATACTTTTTAGGAGAAACAACTGCAAAGAATGGCTGACCACCCTTGGTTCACCTACAGTCGTAGAGGACCGGCTGACAGGTTCTTTTTATATTTTTGCTTAGTTGTAGTTTACACCTTTTTGGGTGGTTTAGCATAAATGTTAAGTTTTGTAACCACCTTTGTACATGTGAATCCTCTCTTGAAGTGATATGAAATATTTTGTATATTTGAAAAAATTTTTTAGAGCCGCTTTTAGTTTTCTTATGAAGTCTTTTAGATTAATTCAATGCTTGTTTTAAGAAAAGTTTATGTTCTGAACGTCTGATTCCTTTCCCGCCTCGTCTACACGAGTTCATTGGGCCGGGTCGTGACAACTATTGAGTCATTATATTATTAATTGTTATGTGTGTTTTATGTGATTTAATTTAGTTTGTGATTTTTTTCCTTAATCTTATGTTGTAGGCCCAAGGGTATTTGTGAACTTTTGCTTAATGTTATGTTGTAAGCCCAAAGGCATTTGTGTCTTTTGTCTTGTCATGTGGTGGAGCCTATATATATGGCTCTCCCCCCTTGTAAGGTGATGATGATTATGTTTGAATGAATTTTGATTTTAGCTCTCTTCTCTTGTGTGAGAGTGAGTGTGGTGGAGTGGTGAAGCCTTAGGAGAAGGCGAATGAAGTACCCAACAGCCCATTAAGGCGAGTTCTTGGTTCTCCCCTTTTATCTCTTCCCCTTTCCCTCCTTCCTCCCTAACCGCCGGTCAACTCCCTTCCCCTTTCACCGCCCACGACAAGTCCACCACCGCCCCCTCCCCATCCAAGTTCCCAGTCCATCATTTCCCAAATATGAAATTTTGACCTTTGGGATTCCAATTGGACTTCTTCACTTGCCCCTTGGAACTCTTCATGTTAATTAGTTGCCTCTGATTATTTTCATTTTCAAAATTAGTTGGGAATTGGAAATGCCACAACCGCTTCCCTTTTCTCATGGTTGGCCCACTCTTGGAACTCTTCATGTTAATTAATGGGAAGTCGACTGATGAGGACATCGTCAGAGATTTCGACACATGTACCATCATGAGACGCCGGAGATCGACGGTCATGATCATGAGTTTTATTTTGAGTCATTTTATTTAGTATTTTATTTTATTTTTTATTTTTTCAGTTTTTCCGCTTTTGCCCTTATGGGTATCTGGTTGCTATTGTAGCCCAAGGGGCATTTTAGTCTTTTGTTTTCTTTGTCATTTGGAGGCCTATATATGGCCCTTTTCTTATGTAATAGTTAGTTTTGATGAAATGAAATTTACTACTTGTTCTCTTTGTGAGTTCCTCCCTCCAAGATCTCTTAGTGAGTTCGCCGGAGAAGACTAGATCTCTTTGTGAGTTCTAGTTTGCCGGAGAAGACTAGATCTCTTTGTGAGTTCTAGTTTTCGAATTATCTAATCTTATGGAAAATCAACGTGGAGACAAGCGAGGTTAGTAAATCCGTAGTCGTCGAAGCCTTGAAAATTCCATCTCTTCCTTTTCCCCTTGCTCTTGCCGCCGCCCACGCCAAGCAACTCAAAGTCACCGGCCACCCTGCCTTCATCTTCCGCCGGCCAGCTCAGCCGCCGCCGGCCTCCCGCCGGCCAGCCCAGCAGCCCCCTCCCCCGCCGCCTCCTCCATCTTGAATTCCTATTGTTTGAATTTCAAACCCTTGATTAAACACTTTCCTAATTGGTTCCCCTACATTATGTAAGCCCATTAATGAAATTAAAGCCAAATTCGAATTTCAAATTTGGTTTCCCTCTCATTATAAGGCTTGGGAAGTTACTAAAGCTACAATTAAATCTGAAATTAAAATTCAGATTTAATTGAATTACTTACTTAAACTTGGGCCCCACTCTAATAACTCATAAATCCCTCTCTCTCTCCTAACTTTGCCACCTAAGCGACATTAATTCTCCCTTAAATCTCTCCCATAACCGCCCACCCCCCATTAACCCATTATTTATTGTTTAATTTGAATTTCAAATTGGCCCCTTCCTTTTAATAAAATCTGAAATTAAAACCTCAGATTTTTCCCTCCAATTCCACTTAACTTGAAATCTAATTTCAGATTTCTAAGCATCTCACCAAATCCTCAACCACCATGGCTGCCCCCTTGCTGTCCAGAAAATTCTGGACTTTTACCGTGGTTGTCCTCATTTCCAAATCTTGGAAATTGCTGTCCCAGCTTTTTCTTTTGTGATCCTAAGGCTCCAGCCGAGGTTCTGTTGCCGTTCAGCCATCCAGGGAACCCAAGCCGCTGACCATGCTTTAGGATTTGCTGTCCAGATTTCAGAAACAGCCCAGTTTCCTGTCTAGAAGCTTCCCGGAGCAAAATAACTTGCTGCCCTGACGTCCAAAGCAAACTAGTCTGCTGTCTAGCTGTCCAGAATCTGCCCCAATTGCTGCCCTAAGGAGATCCCGTGCTGAACAGCTGCTGTCCAGTAATTTCAGCCAACGCCAAAGCTTCATATCTTCTATTTCTTTGGTGTACCTTCCATCGAGGAGCACAATCTTTCCGGACGTTAGATGCTCACTAGTCATCCCATGGATTCCCCGTCACCGGCTACTTCCCCAACGGACTAGACTTTGGGCACCATTTTTCTCTTAGTGGCATTGCTCGGTTTGCTCTCAATGTTCCTCCGTTAAAACCCCACCGTTAAGAGCGTGAGTGAGGGACCCAAGGTGAAAAGTTCTATTTGTTAGCCGTGGATTATTGTTTTTTCCATAACATTACTCTCTCTATTCTTATGTTGTCAATTTGATATTGTCCCGTCAAGGTTTAAAATTGTGTAACTGCGCCTCGAGGCGGTTTTCGTCCGTGAGGCGAGGCGTAAGCCTCGAGGCGGTCTGAGGCGTAAGCCTCACGAACACAGAATTGCGTAAATGAAAAATTAAGGATTTTAGCAGGAAAATAATAGCAATATTGGAAAATAAGAAAGTAGATGCAATAAAATTATGTCCCAAAGTACAAAATCACAAAATATCAGTTTAACAAAACTCCCAAAATACAAAAAACATATAAAATGAAGTCATATCCCATCACAAAATATCAGTCTTCAAGTGAATCTTCTTCTCCAATTGTATCTATGAATGCCATGTCATCTTCATCTTCAACATGACTCACTTTTCTCTTCCCTGTTCATTAAAAGAAAAGATTATTAGCATATTAATTGGATGAACCACTCATTATCAGGCAGACTGATAGAGAACATATACCTTTACTTGCAGAGCTAGTAGATGTGTGTGGTGTGGTACTAGTGGATGTACCCGTTTGATCTGCTTCGCCCCTCAATACATCCACATTTAGATCTTCTACCTGTAAGTCTGATAATGATAAATCTGCCTCATCATCTATGAACCACTCATTATCAGACGACAGATCATCACACACCAACGGGTCCTCATCATCTTTCAACCCCTTATTCCTCAACCTCCTATCTCTTAACCTCTTGTTGTGCATTATGTATACGAGGGAGTTCATTCTGAGTGTAGATAGTCAATTTCTTCTATTTGTTTGCACTTGACTATATGTACTCCAATTTCGCTCACACACCCAGAAGAAGAACAAGTGAGGCCCAACACTCTCACAGCAAAACTCTGTAGCTCAGGGGTGGTGGAAATCACCAATTGGATCCACCATTCAACTGTTTTCAAGAAGAAAATATAATCAAAATTCAGAACTGAATAAAGTGTATTGCATTTACCAAATTAATTATACCTGGAGACCGTTTTAGAAATGGTAGTTTTTTGCTGCATTCAAACCAAAAAAACCCTCTTTATTCCGGAACAGAACAAGCTGTAAATCTGCAAGCTCCCTATCTGCCTGCTCCGGTATTAATCTTTCCATACAGTGATATAGACCAAGCTTAACTTCCGGATTTGAAGATTTTTTCTCTGAATATTGAAATTGAGGGTTAAGATAATATGCAGCTGCATGTAGATGTCGGTGTAACTGCACCTCCCACCGAGCATCAACGATATCCCAGATCTCCCTATAACTTGCCTCCTCTCCTCCCAAGTTATGTGCAATCAACTCCTTGGCCTCATCCATAGCATTATAAATAAAACCCATAGCTAGTGGTTGCAGGTCGAATGATTTATTTCTTTGAAAATTTTCTCATTAAGCTTAAGACCCAAGAGTGATTGTAGATGAATTTTGTAATCTTCTTCGCCCTAACAAGAGCACTCTTGTGCTGAGGTAAGTCACCAAGATCCTCCAATATTAGATCAATACAATGTGCTGCGCAAGGTGTCCAATAGAGGTGTGTCCTCTTCTCCATCAACATCTGACCAGCTGCTTTGTATGCACTGGCATTATCAGTCACTACCTGGACAACCAACTGCTCTCCAATCTCCTCAATAACTCCATCAAGTAAATTAAAAATAAATGTAGCATTCTTCACCTCATCAGAAGCTTCAACAGATCTTAAGAACACTGTACTATAGGGGATTGTTGACAAGGATGTTTATCAAACTCCTACTCTTCATGTCAGACCATCCATCTGACATTATAGTCACACCTGTCTCAATCCATGTCCTTTTAATCTCACCAATG
Organism: Dendrobium officinale; assembly: GCA_019514585.1. Classification (NCBI taxonomy): domain Eukaryota; kingdom Viridiplantae; phylum Streptophyta; class Magnoliopsida; order Asparagales; family Orchidaceae; genus Dendrobium; species Dendrobium officinale. The sequence continues at coordinate 29,006,517 of CM033695.1, read as the reverse complement.
GTTCGCTCTCCTCGGTGTTCTGCAACTCCTCTTTTAAAATCCAAAGTGCGCAACTCATACATAGAAGGTGCTTTCAACCCTCTTCCATACAATCCTACAGACCGCATCATACTGAAGTAGGCAGGCGATGTGTAGCAACATTAAATGATATTGCATTTTCAAAAAAAAAAAAACCTCCCAATGTCCATGCAAACCTGTCGCCGACCCTCTCTAGTACCACCTGCAGGCATCATATCTGTTTCTCTCCTCTATCTGCTCCTTCAGTAGTCATGTACTGATCCATAGGACCCCGTGCACCTCTATTATGTATAGTGGAGGAGGAGCCCCTTTCCACTCTCGCTCCCAAAATAGGCACCTTGGTCGACCCTTTCATCAAATTGCTGCTGTTGTAAGTGTTTGACAGTGGTAGTTTTTCTTCATGTAAGCACATATTTCTTCCTTCACATTGTCCCGGCACTTTTGCACAAGGTGCTACGTTCTTGTGAGAGCATGATAAGTGCTCCTTCATGCGGGTTTACTCCGCCCTTCACAAACTTTCTCACAAAAGTTGCACTTTAAATATACATAGCTCTTCTCGCCGCCGCCAATGTCAACTTGTACACTATACTTCCAAGAAGGGTCCCTCCGCAATGACGTATTCGTCTTTTCTTTACCTCTAACCATATCTCTTCCTTCACATTGTCCGGCACTTTTGCACAAGGTGCTACGTTCTTGTGAGAGCATGATAAGTGCTCCTTCATGCGGGTTACTCCGCCCTTCACAACTTTCTCACAAAAGTTGTTACTTTAAATATACATAGCTCTTCTCGCCGCCGCCAATGTCAACTTGTACACTATACTTCCAAGAAGGGTCCCTCCTCAATGACGTATTCGTCTTTTCTTTACCTCTAACCATATCTCCTAAAGCAAAAAATCAAATACATTAAAAAAAAAAAATAAAAAAAAAAAAAAAACCCTAATTTCTCTTAAACTTGCAAAAATAAATCCCTAAACTTAAAAAAAAATACCTAAAATCGAATGTGGAGTACTCCTAGAGGGTGGCCGGAAGTTTTCACTTCGCCGGAGAGGGGCGGCGCCGGCGGGAGGAGCGGCGGGAAGCTTGGCCGACCGTGCGGGACGCGTGCGGTTTCGCGAACAGAGAGCTGGGAGGGGTTTTTTTCGGAGATGAGGGAAGCCGTGCGGGATTAAGGGGGAGAAAAGCCTTCATTTTAAGTGGGTGGGGCCGGTTCTATGAGGCGTACACCTCACCCAGAATTGCGCAATTGCGCCTCTGAGGCGCGCCTCAGTCCAGGTGAGGCGTACGCCTCAGCCAGGTCCAGAATTGCGTAAGCCTCGAGGCGTTTTTTGGTGAAATTGCGCAAAGGCGCGCCTTGAGGCGCGCCTCTAATTGCGCAATTTTAAACCATGTGTCCCGTTAATCTAGTTGTAACCGCATGCCTTACTTAATTTCGATTTGATAATTCTGAAAGCCTAACTTGGGTAAGCATTAATTCTATAACCCTCAAAGTTTTAATAGTCTTATATTAAAATCCCCAAGCAGTTCTTGTTTCCATGCATTACGTGTTACATCATTGACCCATTAATTGCCTCTCCTTATTTTCATTCTTAAAACTAGTTGGGAAATGGAAAATCCACCACCTCTTCCCTCTCCCCATGATTGGCCCACTCTTGGAACTCTTCAAGTTAATTAATGAGAAGTTGACCCATTAATTGCAAAGTTAACTTTATCTTTTCCCTTTCCCAAAACAAAATTTCCATTTTCCAATCCCACTCTCTCCCTTCTCCCATTCCCCTAAGCCCTACCACTCTAATTAACTTCATACCATTCCTAATCTCCCCCAAATAGCAAAAACAATGGCTTCCCTCCCAAATTTCAGCCATCATCTCTTCTTCTTCATTGTGAAGCAAGACACACGGAAGGCACTACGGAGCAACCATTTGAAGATTAATTGGCCGAAACCCCACCACATCTGAAGGAGGCTTCCCTGCGACGTAAATACCTAAGTTTTTCTACTCTTACTTCATACATTTAAGTAGATAGCTTTGAAGTCCAATTCTCTGTGGCATTACTACTTTCATGTTAATTTAAATGCGCTAGCTTCTTAAATCATCAAGTGCATGGTTCTCGTAGTGACTGATCTATGTTAAATGTTGGATCTTTTTGCCAGCCCATCTTAGTTAAGTTGTTTATTTGATTTAGCCTTCTTGAATTCCAGAAATTTGGTTGTGATAAATTGCTATTTGTGAATTGCCTTTTTTATTTGTTTGAAACTTGTTTTAAGCATCCCCATGATTAATAGCTTGCTGATTTTAAATTTAACTTATTTTTATTTTCATAATACAAGTCTTCACATGCTAGTTCTACATCAGAATGTCTAAAGCTAGTTAGGTTATTAATTTGCACTCGTTAAAATAGAAAGCAACAGCCCTTAAATATCTGCAATAGGATTTCAGAGTCTAGCTTTTATCTTTCAAGATATCGTTAAGGCCTTGCTTTAACATGTGTGTTTGTCCACTTATGCGTGAGATAGATGAAGCATCGAAGAAAATGGAATTTGACCATATTTTGATTCATTTCATGGCTTTTATTAGTTTCACTGGCGGAACTGCCAATGGTATCAACGCGTTTTGATTCATTGTTGTATTTATGCTTTTGGTTAAGCTCAGGTGCTGTACCTAGTGAAGAAGTTTGCTGACCGATCTTTTGCTGAACAAAGCACTGAAACACAAAAGGAATTGCAAGACATACTCTTCAATACCAATGAATTACCTAAAGCTCCTTGGGAAGAAGGAGTCTGTAAAGTTTGTGGAATTGATAAAGATGATGATAGCGTACTCTTGTGTGATGCTTGTGACTCTGAGTACCACACTTATTGTTTAAACCCTCCACTTGCTCGGATTCCAGAAGGAAATTGGTATTGTCCATCCTGTGTTCCAGGTCAAACTAAAATAAAAGATACAATTGCAAGTGCTCAGCCCCCCCATTGTCAGCCAAGAAGACCTTTGGGGGAGGAAACACAAGCCTTTCATGAAGCTTTATATGAACTGGTAACATCATTGGAGCAGAAAGAATACTGGGAACTAAGCATTGACAAGGTTTGATATTGGCATTTCATATCTTTTGTTCGAAGAATTTTGATGGGTTCTGTTTACAAATACTGAGATTTATAGTATTTATGTTCTAATGCCGTCTCATTTATTGTTTAGTGCATATTATGTCAGTTCTACTTGTTTCTATACCCGGAATTGAATTCACATGTCTGGAAAGCTGAAGGATCAATTTAGCTTTTCTTATTCTTTCATGTTCATGTGTGACTTTAGATTCCTGGATTTTTTATGATGTGAACTGATAATTGCGTGAGGTATTCTTTTTTATATATTTATCTGACTTAAGCTGTCATCTATGTTTTAGTGGTTGAATATGCAAATTGTGTCATCATGGAATGAATATTTCGAATCGTAATAGATTATCTTTTTGTATCTTCTAAAATCTATTTGTTGGTGTTTGCTCTTTGTTTGCATATTTGATATTTCAATTTTACTTGGAACTGAGTTCACTTTATATGATCATTGGTTTGCTTTAAATCAAGGTTTTCTATTGTTCAGGATGATTTGCTTTTTATAGCCTTATATAATTATGGTTAGATTTTGGAATTTTGAGGAAACACTTACGTAGTTTCTTGTAAGGGATTATTGTGGTCATTAAAGGGAAACTAAATAAATTTCTTTTAGATCTTGTTTTTATTTATTTATTTCTTGGAGCTTGATGTTGCACATCAAAGAAAGCACAAGTCAAGTACAGCAACTTTGTTAAATATGAGAGACGCACGGAATAACTTGGAAAAATGCCATTGTAAATGATTATATATAAAAAAACGTGGTGTCAACTGTTGAGGATAAGGAAACTAAAATTTAATTTCGGTATCTAATTTTTCAAAACAAAGTTCAGTAATTACTAGTAAGGTGTTTTGAGAACCGAAGTGAAGGAAAGCATGTATGACTCACAAGAAGATCATAAAAGATAAAGATTTATGTGATCTCAAATTTAATCCTCCTATGTTGATGAGATCATAAATGAGGATATATGTGAAAGTTTGGAGTTGCTCCCATGGAAGATAAGATTAGAGAGAGTCGTCTTAGATGGTTTGATCACATAAAACGGAGGCCTTCCGATGACCCGGTTAGGAAAGTAGAGGTATTAGATTTGATTTATGTTAAGAGTGGTAGATGTTGATCTTAAAAGACTTGGTTAGAAAATATTAGAAATGATCTTTCTTTATTAGATTTAAACGTGAATTTGACTTCTAATAGGACAATGGAGAAAAAGGATTTATGTAGCCAACCGTAGGACAAAGGCTTGATATTGTTGTTGTTGTTGTATGCTGATGACCTCATGGATTAAACTACCTATTATTTGGTTACAATTACAGAAGATGGCATCCTTTAAATAAAAGGCAAGGGTGGTTACGAAAAATAATTAATTTGCTTTAGCCTAGAAAACATTTCACTTTTTAGCAGTAGGGAAGGGATTGCCCGAGGGAATTGAGTCAACAATCAAGATCAGACTCCACAACCTTCAAGAAAATGTGAAGCTTTGGTTAGCATGAAAGATTTCAATGATTGTTGATATGCTTGAGCTAACGTCATGCTAATAGTGCATTTATATGTTATTGTGATTGTATGACGATTGAATATATTGTTACTCTGTTCTGCAAATGATGCCTGTTCACATCCTGAAATAAATTTAATGTTTTCAGCTGAATGATATTGACATTTTATCCTTTTCTTACTGCAGAGAGTATTTTTACTGAAGTTTTTATGCGATGAAGTACTTAATTCTCTGCTTATTCGTGAGCACCTTGAGCAGTGTACGGATCGGTCAAATGATCTCCATCAGAAACTGCGTTCCCTCACAGCTGAGTGGAGAAGTTTAAAATTAAAGGAGGAAATGTTGGCAATGAGAACTGTGAAAGACTACACAAGCAAATCTGTTGGGGTTGAAGGTACAGTGAAGGAGGATGCAATATCTGCCATGCTTGTAACACATGGTAGACTGATGGAGCAGCAACAAAATTTTTTGTAACAAAATGCACTATTCCTCTATTCCTGCTGTGAAAGTTATACCTATCCAGTTAGAGAGTTCCCTTGAGGAGAATGGTCAAATTGATGCCAACTTGCAAATGAACCAGCTTTCAAAGAATGCCAATGTTAAACATTCAAATGGTAATATGTCTCAGACCTGTTCTCCAAGCAGCACAAATATTATTGATTGTGGAACAGCAGCTGATGTTGAGCTTCCATTGCGCAAGGTGTTAGTAAATGTTTCTAACAGGAAAGATGATCAAGAAGCAGAAAAAATCATAAAAAACATTGAACATAGCGAGCACATGTATGCCGTTAATGATAGTTTAGATAAAAAGAAACATCTTCAATGTTGAGAAGAACGGAAACTTGTCAAATGCAGGTGCTGTTCTTGGGAAGTGTTTGTTGCCTGATAACGGCGGGACAATTTTTAGTGACCATACTGTTACAATGCCCAACAGTTTTGGGGTGAAAATGCCATTGCAGAACTCGCTCACATTTCATCAAAATGCTACTTTACAAGGAAATGTCTTGAATATTAATTTCAGTACATTTGATTCTGATAATTGTGACCTCGAGGTCAATTCCTTGAAAAAAGAGATATCACAGTTGCAGGAGTCTATTGCTAGTATGGAATCACAACTTATGATGGCATCTTTGAGGAGGGGAGGAGTTCTTGGGGAGGGATTCACTTGATCAGTTGTATTGGATCATTGGGAGGCCTGGCAAACGGTCATGGCTGGTTGTAGATGGAAGTATGCTGATAGCACAGGAGAGGAGACAAGTTAAGGAGTTGTATCTTCAGTCTAAGCGTTCACAAAATTTAGGTTCAAGAGGTTCAGTTTTGAGGAGAAAGGCACCATCAGGCTTGTTTCATTGTTACGACACATCTGGCTATGATATGCATGCGAGTGCATATGGTTCATCCTCAATTGTTATATTTGAATCTGATTCAGAACTTGAAAAACTTATTGGCTGGTTAAGAGATGGTGAACCTAAAGAAAGAGAATTAAAGGAATGCATCTTACCGTGGCAAAGACTTAGATTTTATCCGGAACATAATTGCGTTACCCGTGAATCTCAGCTGCCATCAAATAAATCTTCCATTTGTGAAGATTTTGTAGCTCCTTTCTCATTAAATACAAAGGCTGCTAGTATTCTTGAAAAAAAATATGGTCCTTTTTCGGAGACTGAAGGCAATGGAATTCCTAAAAGACGTGGGAAGAAGGCTAAAGTTTGTCATGATGATAGAATGTACAGATGTGAGTGTCTGGAGCCCGTATGGCCTTCTCGCCACCACTGTATTTCCTGCCATCAGACTTTTTCCACCTCACAAGAACTTGAAGGGCATAATGATGGAAGGTGTACTTCTAGTATTCCTGCATCTGATGAAGGCAAAGAATGTGAAGATCCAGTAAAAAATAAAGGAGTAAGATGGGAGGCCACCAGGGTGAAGGAGCATTATGATGGTTTGGACAATGCAGAGTCAATTAAAAAATGGAAAATTGGACATTAGCTTGAAGTTAGTTAATTTTTCAAAGGAAAAAATGTCCATATGACCTTGACGAGGTTAGTAAAAGTTTCATCACAAATGATTCAAACAAAGAGTTGGTTAAGGAGATTGGTCTTATTGGTTCAAAAGGGGTTCCCTCACTTATTCCAGGTTGCGCCAAGCTATTCCTTGACCCAACACTTGTCCTTGATAAAAATAGTCTAGCCAATGATTCTGTAAATGAGGGTATCTCAAATCACATGGAAGCTTTTAAAAATGTTATGACACTCAATGATATTGAAAAAGGGCCCCGGAACGTCCCTGGAGTGCTTCATAATGGGACTGCTGATGATCAGGACGTGTGTTTTTTGCAAAATGATGTGCCTGCATCCGGTTATACTGAGGTTCAAAGCACTTCATCCCATGCATTTGGTAAATCAGAAAATTTAAAAGGTTCTCGAAGTTACACAATTCCTGAGCCATCATTAAGACCTATGTTTGGAAAGATATTTCAAGTTGTAAAGCGTCTGAAGATGAATCTACTTGATATGGATGCAGCTTTGCCTGAAGAAGCAATCAGAACTTCAAAAGCGTGCTTTTTCAGGAGATGTGCATGGAGGATGTTTGTTAAGTCAGCAGAATCAATATTTGAGGTGAGGCGCATCTTGAAATGTAACTATCTTTTATTTATTTATCCTGCAGCCCATTTCTGCCGTCTCTTTATGAAATTTGTTAATTTAAAAAATTGAATCTTATGGTTCTTGGGGACATGAAGGCAATTCATAAAAAAATCCTGCAGGATGTGGATGTTTTACATGGTAATAGTCAAATGGTTGTGGTACTATATTTCAGAAAACTAATAATTTGTGAGACATTCCTGGTTTTGTTGAAATACTAACTTGAAAGCTTATTTACCACCCGATTTCATCGTTTGTTAAACTGCTAGCATTTATGGTTAGCATTGTTCTTATATTTATAGTGTTTTGATATAGGGCGTGCAGCATAAATTATTGTTAAAAACTTATTGAATGTTTTTTATGACTCATTCTTCATTTATTACTATTGGGTGCTGCATAAGGTTTTTAATCTATATTGCCCACATCTTTTGCATATTTTCTGTCCATATTACCTCGTGTCTATCTTTTCTCCTTTAGATCATTCAAAAAATTCTATTTATCTGCTTTTTAGTATATCTTCTACTCTCTAATGTACATGTTTAAGTAATTAAGTTTATTTTTTACTATCTTATCTTCATTAGGTGCTATCTCTAATTTAATCATTACTCTGTTTATCATCTATGCATCTTTTTGTCACACAACCATCTTAATGGTTCCATTTTTTCGACACTTAACTTGGCTATAAGTGATTTTTTTATTTCTATATTGTATTAATCTCAGTAAACCATATAACATGGGTTACCTAATTGCACCTTGAAATTACCATTTAAGTCTCAAATATATTTCTTATTACAGTTATTTTTTCATTTTAACCAACTCTAGAATTATTCTATCATATATATATCCCTTTTATAGTTAAATAGATTCAAGATAATTAAACTAATCGCACGTAGAAATTATTTTTTTATCAATATTGTTGGATGATTATCTATTTCATATTTTTTTAAATTTGCATTTGATACACTCATATTTTTGTCAACTATCTGTAAGCGCTATAACTTGTACACAATTCCTTGTTCTAAGTTAATTCATTGCTTACAATCTCTATCTAATGCTCTCTACGCCATAACAAGGGTTGTGATTGGTTGTGATGAACTTGGTTTTGCTAGGCAATGAAAACCTTAATCGAGATTATTGTGAGCAAAAAATTTACTGTATCTTCCATTGATCGAATATATTCACCTATAAATAGAAAAATAAGATTAACACAATCAAGAAATAAATAATTAGGAGAATATTCCTATTTATGTGGATATAAAAATATATCATCCTATTAGGATATTCTCTAAATATAATTTTTCCTGAATATTACTCTTTTTAATATACCAACACTCCCTCTTCATGCTAGATCTTATATACATCTCAACTCCAACTTGTTATATTAATAAAAAAAAAATAGACTTCTCAAGGCCTTTGTAAGATAATTGCAATATATTCACAACTTGAAATATTAAAGTAATAATCTTTTTGTAAAGCATGGAATCCCATATGAAATGATAATCAACTTCAATGTGTTATAGTTCATTCATGATAAACATGATTGCGGGCAATATAGATGACTGTATGGTTTCATTGTATTGTGTCATAGGCTAAGTAAAGAGAAAATTAAACTTTCCTAAAATAGTATTTACCCACATAATTTTATACGTTTAGTGAGTCATAACTCTGTATTCAATTGCAACAATAGAATTGGCCACTAAAGATTATTTCTTATTTTTCTTGATGACAAGGCTTCCTCAAGTAAAAATACAACATCCCGAAGTAGACTTATTATCTTCAATTAAGCTAATATAATCGCCATCAGAGAAAGCTTGATGTAGACAAGGAATATAGGGGACCCTATATTTCTTGAACACAATAGACACACAAGAAGAAAACTGACACAATGAGTAGAACTTAAAACAAATTTTATTAGATAAACGCAAACGACCCAAAACTTGACAAACACAACAAAAGATGCTAGGAGATTTTAAAGAAATAAAGAAACTTAAAAAGACGCTATCCTCAGACAACCGTCAGAGCGGGTTTCTCACATGCATCGAATTTGTAGGTTAAATAAGTAAAGTGCATAGAACTAGCAAACCGATGGTCCACCACAGCAAGACTGTCCCAAATGCTTCCAAATCAACCAAGACAAGACACCCTAAAATTGCTTCACTGTTGAGAAGAAGGATACAGATGGAGTGGCACTTGCAGAGAGACGAAGAGATTAGAAGCCCGAGAAGAAAGGGTGGAAAGAGCCCGCAGGATTTCCGGAGGGGATGAGAAAAGAAGGTTGGAAAGAGCCCGCAGGATTTCCGAATAAACCCGCAGGTTAATAGCAAATATGCTCACAAATATCAACTGCTTTTCTTCACAACAACTTCTCATATATATAGGCAAGAGAGAGGAATGCCAAGAGTCACATGTATTAATTTCCAGTATAGAAATCTTCCCCCCATGCTCACCATGAACCAAAGAGACATTCAACAGGCCGAAAATTCAAAGCAGCCAAGCCATGAATTTCGGAAACCAGCCAGCATTAAATCTGTTACGGGAAACATAGGAAACTCACGGCACCAAAGAGCCAAATTCTCAGAAAGCAAACAGCCCGCCCGAATCCAAAGCAGCAAAGCATCGGGAAAAACAGCACAGATCGGGAAAACAAGGCTGGCTGAATTCCCAAAGGAAAAGCATTAAAAACAATAACTTCCCAATGAATTCAAAGCATAGAATTCAGCCCCCAATTGATACAAGCCACGGTTTTCCAAGAGACAAGAAGAAAGGGGAATGGGAAGGGACAAGGCCACTCCAAAAGTAAGCTTCATAATGAGGTACCTTTTTTGGAATTTAAAGAGCTACTAAACTTCAGCTCAAGCAACTTAGGGAACAAGCTCAAAACCGAATGCTCCAAAACAGCCAACCCGAGAACCACCAGCAGCCAAGGACCAATCGAGCCAGCAAACCAAAGGTCTACCAAGCCATATGCACTACCTACCATGATCATTGGATGCTTTCCCATCATTGGATAGCTAAAAAAGAAAAGAAAACAAAATATACTATTGTTCAAATAAAATAAAAAGTACATAAATTCTTGATAGCATCAAAGCTTCATTTTTAAAGTATTCATTCTTAGTATGCAACCCTTTTTTGATAGGCTTTTTAAGTTACCTAGGAATTTGCATATTTATTTTGCAAAATATTGTTTTGTATTTTGCATGTGTTGGCTAACAAATTCAATAGTGAATGAAATATCAAACTATCAACACTCAAATAAAACATCTTGTCAACTAATCTTCGATACTGATAGTCATCTAGTAGCTCTTCATTATTAAGAAATCAAGAACACTTTTTCAGCAAGTTAGTAGCATACTTCCTTTGAGATAATGTTACCTTTTTGCATTTTTAAATTCAAGAAAATTACTTCGGTTACTCTATTTCTTTGGTGATGAAATACCTTTTAAGTTATTAATTTACGGTTTTACCTTTGATGAATTATGATCACTTCTAGTGAGCAAGATGTCATCAACATAAATAACAAGTATGATGAGCTTAAGGTAATATGTTTGACAAAGAATGATCTGTGGTCCTATTGTGAAAGCTAATTTCAACTAGGAGCCATTTCTAATATATTAAACCATGCCTTTGAACTTTGTTTAAGGCCATATATAGCCTTCCCAAGTAAACAAACATGATTTGTCCCCTAAAATTAACTTTTTCTACAATGTCTCAATTAAATTTTCTCATGTTAGCTCTAGGTATAGGTTTTTATCGAGCTGCTTTATTTGATCTGATCACCCATGGCTATTCTAAAGCTTTATTGTTTTTGGGATCTGGATCGATTATTCATTCAATGGAACCTATTGTTGTATATTCATTAGAGAAAAAGTTAGAATATGGTACTTATGAGAGGTTTAACAAAATATGTTCCAATTACAAAAACTATTTTTTTGGGTAAAATTTCTCTGTAGTATTTTGCCTCTTTTGCTTGTTTTTTGTTCAAAGATGAAATTCTTAACGATAGTTGGTTGTACTCACCAAATTTTGAACTAATAGCTTAGTTCACAAATGGATTAACCGCATTTTATATGTTTAGGATGTACTTACTTACCTTTGATAGGTATTTGCACATTCATATCCAGGAAGTTGAATCACCTAAATGGCTTCCAGTAGATCGCCATAAAAGAATACATTGCTCAGCCATTTATAATAGAATTCATTGATGTCTATTGAGAGGAGAATCAAGAGAGTTATACCCAACAACTATGGATAAGCTGTCAAAACTATTTATTTCATAGACCTAAATGAACTCTTTGGCAACCAACCAAGCTTTCTATTGATTGATTGAATCATCAAGATCAAATTTGACTATAAAGACCCATCAACAAGAAATGGGTATAACCCTAAAGAAAAAGGTAATCAAATCCCTTGTTTATGTGTAAATATAACACTCATCTTACCATCCATATTAATGCAATAAAAAATTTGGGTCTTCCCAAATTTTTGATCACAACAAACAAAGACTCTTTCTAGGATGATAAAAAGACATAAAATACTCAAAAACTTGTCAAAATATAACTAACAAAACAAAACACAACTTTAATATTATAAAAGAACTTACAAACAAGGACTCTTACAAACTTTGACGCTTACAAACGTTTGACAAATTTATGACTTCAAAACAAACACCTAAAGAAGCTTTCATCCATTAGAAGAAGGATACAGGTGAGGTGGATACTTGCGGAGAGACGAAAGAGGTTAGAAGCCGAGACGAAGGGTGGAAAGAGCTCGCAAGATTTCCAAAGAGGAGATGAGAAGGAGAATGGAACAAGCTCGCAAGCTTTTCCAAGCAGACCCGCAGGTTATAGCTTCCAAAAATCACATTTTCACTTAACATTACATACACAAAACATCCCTATATATAGGCATGAGAGGGGAATACAAATAGCCACAACATTAATTTAAAAGCTTATTTAAATAGGGAATATGAAAAGCTATCAGTCAACTCCAGGAAACAAAGCACCAAAGCCACGGAAAAGCCCCCAAAAAGTCACGGGAAAATAGCCCAGGCGGAACCCGAAGAGGCAGCCGCAAGAACCAAGGAGGCCCGCATGGAACCGAAGCACAAAGGCACGGGAAAGGCCACTCAGCACGGAAAACCAGCAGCCAACCGGGGAAACCAAGGAGCCAAGGCACGGAAAATCAAGAAACCATTCACGGGAACCAAAAGGACAACAAATCGGGAAATGAACCTCAATTTATGAGCTAAAAAGGCTCTCTACTAGACATTAATGAGCTGATATCTAGTAGAGGAAAGCATTTATGAGCTTGAAACATAAGAAGAGGCTCATTAATGAGTTGATTCAAGTAGAACTTACAAAATGTTTCAAGTCAACTTGTTTTGACCCATTCCTTGCCTACATCAGACTCCCCTTCTTGAGAACTCATCTCCCGATGAGTTAGCTTTTGCTTTCTTCGGAGGAGGCAAGGACGGTGCATCCAATTCTTGAATTTTTTTGCTTCAAAATTTTCGGCACTTGAATGTAGCTGCACTTGAATCTTGAAAAGCTTGATCTGAATTGGGTCAAAAGAACTTTCTTGTGGCGAGGTCCATTGGTTTACTTTCTCGCTTGCTTTCCACTTGATGTTTATTTAACTTGACTTAGAAAGGCACAAGACTTAAGACACAAACCTAGAAAGACGCACAACTATCATGACACACCAAGAATCAACATCACTCAAAACAAAACTTACACACAAGACTCACAAGACTTACAAGACTTACAAGATTTACACAATAAGACTTGACTTGACAAACCAACTTATAAACCTAGGACTTTCTAACTTGCTCTGATACCAAATTAATGCAATCAAAAATTTGGGAAGGGACCCAAATTTTTTATCACAACAAACAAAGACTCTTTCTAGGATTATAGAAAGACATAAAATACTCAAAAATTTGACAAAATATAACTAACAAAACAAAACACAACTTTAATATTATAAAAGGACTTACAAACAAGGACTCTTACAAACTTTGACGCTTACAAATGTTTGTTAAATTTATGACTTCAAAACAAACACCTAAATAAGCTTTCATCCATTAGAAGATGGATACAGGTGAGATGGATACTTGCGGAGAGACGAAAGAGATTAGAAGCCGAGAAGAATGGTGGAAAGAGCTCGCAAGATTTCCATAGAGGAGATGAGAAGGGGAATGGAACAAGCTCGCAAGCTTTTCCAAGCAAACCCGCATGTTATAGCTTCCAAAAATCACATTTTCACTTAACATTACATACACAAAACATCCCTGTATATAGGCATGAGAGGGGAATACAAATAGCCACAATATTAATTTAAAAGCTTATTTAAATAGGGAATATGAAAAGCCAATAGTCAACTCCAGGAAACAAAGCACCAAAGCCGCGGAAAAGCCCCCAAAAAGTCACGGGAAAACAGCCCAGGCGGAACCCGAAGAGGCAGCCGCAAGAACCAAGGAGGCCCGCATGGAATCGAAGCACAAAGGCACGGGAAAGGCCACCCAGCACGGAAAACCAGCAGCCAACCGGGTAAACCAAGGAGCCAAGGCACGGAAAACCAAGAAACCATCCACGGGAACCAAAAGGACAACAAATGGGGAAATGAACCTCAATTTATGAGCTAAAAAGGCTCTCTACTAGACATTAATGAGCTGATATCTTGTAGAGGAAAGCATTTATGAGCTTGAAACATAAGAAGAGGCTCATTAATGAGCTGATTCAAGTAGAACTTACAAAATATTTCAACTCAACTTGTTTTGACCCATTCCTTGCTTACATCACATATCCTAGTTTTAGAGAGGATTTTGCAGTATTTTTCGATATGTACTAGGAATATATTTGGTTATGGAGATAAGGAAATTGTATGAAAGAAGAGAAGATTGTAAAATGTCATATAAGAATGTATAGGATGAGTTATAAATTATTTTTTAACTTTTCATAGGGTAATCAGTTTGTAGAGATTAGAGAATTCATTAGCAAGTGCTTTTTCTTAGTTGAATCTAATAATGGATGGAGGTGTTGCTATATAAGGAAGTTAGGTTTGTCGAGCGTAAACCTGTATTGTTGTAGACGTAGAAAGAGGAGCTTTTGTAAGTAGAGTAATTGGAGGTGGAGATGACTCGGAGGAGGAAAAGGAGGAGAAAAAAATGAAATGGCCTTATGAAAATAACATCATTTGAAATATATAAATGTTGAGTAATAGGATGACCATTTTATGTGTTAGAATATTCGAGAAATATATATAGAATGGCACTAAGAATGTTTTTTGACGATTGAAATGCATGAAAAAAGCAGGGAACTAAAGATCCGTGGTGGTTGAGAAAACATAGGTTGGTTGGAATTAGAAGAGAGATGAAAGTTTATCGAGGGGACGAAAACTAATCAATGTGATAGAAAGCAATCAAGGTTGCATTCCCTATTTGAAGTATTAAATTACGAACAACATTAAGCTGATGACGATTTTTGTGCTCAGCCACACTATTATATTAAAATGTATATGCGTAATATGTTTGATGAAGAATACATTATTAGAGCAAAATTTTGAAAATATTATTGCATAAATTCTAGAGTTTTGTTTGTGTAAGGTTTTGATTGATTTAAAGAATTAATTTTTATTTTGTGATTAAGTGTTTGTTTGAGGCAGCTTTCTCATTACTTTACTTTTTAGAGTACAACCACATTTTCGTTTGGTTAATGATTTCTAGAAATTTTTATAATAGGAAGCTATTTTTTACAACAAGATTTTCTAATTTATGCTAGATTTGCTAATTTATGCTAGGGTATAAGAAAGCTAATGTCTAGCTTTCTTCAGAAAAGAACATATTTAAAAACTGAATTATATTATAGTTGTGGATCTTGATGCTTGCTTGTTGACCTAAAAGTGGGTACATTTATTGTCATATTGGCAGCACAACTAGGTTTCTTTAGTACCTTTCCCACAAATTTTAATTTTTTTTTTCGTTTTCTGTATAAACGAGGGATTGTTGGTTTTAGCTGATCATATTGCTGCATTTATTTACCTTAGAATATTTTTCTAATGAACGGGATCTCATTTAGCATTCTTTAACTCATAAGTCGAAAATTTCATGAACTTCAAGTATATCTATTGTCTTTTGTAGTTGGTTCAAGCTACTGTCTTGTTTGAAGACATGATCAAAGCTGACTATTTAAAAAATGGATGGTGGTACTGGTCTTCCCTTACTGCTGCAGCAAGGACAGCCACATTGTCATCTCTTGCTCTTCGTTTTATATGCTTTGGATGACTCTATCATCTATAACAAGGATCCCCCAGAAAGTTTGGATCCAGATGGCCAACGGCTAATAAGCAGGACGGGAAGGAAGAGGAAAGATTTGGAAGTAGGGTCCTAATGTTGCTAGTGAAATATTGTGAAAAAGTTTTGAATTTGATTGAGACTTATGCGGTGGCACCTTCTTAAAATCTCAGAAGGGTTCCTGCCTTGCTCCAGTAACATCGGCAAAGTTATGAATACAGAAGAGAAGAGTAGAGCAAATCGGCTGCTACAGCCTTCATGTACATAGTGTGACTGACCACTGACAAGGGGGGTGGGGGTGGCTGGCCCAAGACCAGGTGATTCGTTGGTTATGTGGGCTTTTTGCTAGAAATAGTTGCTGGTTGGCTGTTTGGTTCTTTTGTAGTGCATCTGAAGATGTCATATGATCCTGATGGGCAAAATTCGAATTGGCAGCGGCAAGCCACCCTTAGTTCAAAAGATTTATACAACATACAGAATTGAATCTATGTAAAAGAAGCTGAACTTTGAGCCGATTTAATCGAATGAAGGGTTCTTTCAAATCTGCTTTTCCATTTTGATTTCTACATCCAATTTTGCTTGGTTCCTTGTTTTTCTGTTTTTCTAATTTCTTGAACTTCTACTCCAAAATAGTACGATATTGTGCTTTCAAATATTTCAGTTTATTTGCAACCAATGTCACAGGGAGCCGTGGAAATAAGTAGGGTAAGTATTCTGTTAGAAAGACTTCATTCTATCTCTTTCTTGGATAAAATGATAATGAAGCAGCTGACAAGATTTTCCAATTGAGGACTCACTTTAAAAAGGTAGCATTCATGCTAGTATTCTGATGCTTTTTAAAGTTCATTACATTAATCCTATTGTCTTTCATAATTCTCTCCGCTTTTCTGATGATGAGAAAATGATTGTTTTTACTGTCATTTTTCAAATATGGCTTCAGAATACTAAGGGCAACTTAATATAATGCTTGACCTCTATATTTCCTGCTGAACCTGTAATTATTTTTTTTCATATGCATATTCATTAAAAATATGTTCTGTATTATCTTTGCAGTGTCGCTTGGTCAAAAGAGGATCTTGTTGCAGCTCCCGCTGTGATTATTGAAGAGTGTAAATATGTGAATGTTACTTTAATTTTATTAAAAGCTGTCAACAGGTTAGTTGCATGTATTTCCCACCTATTTATTGTTATTATTTGCTTCATGAGGATTATTTATTATGGTCTTAAATGTTCATTTATCTCTTAGTTATTGTGGTGAACATTCAATAAATCTTGCAACAATTTTCCTCTTCTTTTTTAATGGTACTTAGCCGAATGTAATTTGCATTTTTTGGATGGTATAGCAAGTCAATGAAATTAGTTCAACTCGTGGACTGAATAACAATTCCATAAAAATATAGATCCACTTTCTTGTTTAAGCCCTATTCTATTTTCCTTGATTGCATTTACTAACAATCAAGCAGAGCTTTCTTGAGTTTCAGAAATTTCAAGGCCATTTCCTGAAAGAAGTTTAGTTTTTATATTAACACTCGAGGCTTCCAGTATTTCAAAAAAATTTTTATCAGCTTTCATGTTTCAAGGATGACAGGTTGATGAATTATATACAGAGATTTTAAGAACAAAACAGCTTAATGATGCTTATGATTAATTTTATGCAAAGTCAAAAAGCATTGGAGCACAATATGGCTGGTGATGATTGCATGAAACAAGCATAATAATTGTTGATAAAAGCAATCCTAATAGATAAGATTTGATTGCGACATAATTCATGATGATGCAGCTAGTCACAAGATTTCTAGCCTGTGCTCGAACCCCCCCCCCCCCCCCCCCCCGCCCCCCCCCCCCCCCCCCCCCCCCCCCCCCCCCCCCCCCCCCCCCCCCCCCCCCCCCCCCCCCCCCCCCCCCCCCCCCCCCCCCCCCCCCCCCTCCCCCCCCCCCCCCCCCCCCACACCATTGTGGATTTTTTTTTTTCAATTTTGGGAACGGGGTATCCACCCGTTGCTACCCTTGAAAGGGCGTTTGATGGCGGGACAAATTCTCGACTGATCTAGAAGATGCAGCCACCCCAAAAACCTCCTGACCCGCACTTGATTATAACCAACTTAAGAGGCACTGCAGCTCGAGGGGAATCGAACACGGGTTGGGGGTTCCCAACTGTACTCACCCACCAACCAAACCAAACAATGGTTGGTATAATTGTTTTTTTTTTTTTTTTGGGTAAACCGGTTGGTATAATTGTAGATTTCACATGTTTTCTCCTATGAGCGTATGTCTTGTCATCCTGACTTTTTAATTGATTTTGTGTACTATTATTAGATTGTTTTAGCTTGCTATTTTGCTGTGAAAGTATAATGGGCTTCTTATGAGTAGTTATATCCTACTTCGTGGCTTGTGACTGTAGAATTTCGCTTTATTGTTGTATGTAATAACTAAGGTTTAGTTTGGCACGGCTTTCTTAACGCTTCTTAAAACAGTTTTTTAGTATAAAAATTAATTTTCTTGCACTATAAATTTACTTTGGCCATAAAAAAGCTGTCCCAAACTAAGCTATATTTCTCCACTGCTTGTTAATCAATTCTTTCTTTTTTCTTAGTGTGATGGAATATGAAAGTGTTCCTGCAGCGTGGCCACATTGCTGAAGAATGCTTACGCGGTTGCTGTAGCACTACAGCAGCCGTTCATGTAGATGTTCCTAAATTAGATTCGGTTCCTGTGGCTTGCGGGGTCGATAGTCAAATCTCTGAATCTGGTTCTCCTACATGGAAAATTATTAGGTCCATTCACAGGACCTAACATCCAATTAAAACTTATCTCGTGGAATGTGTTTTGACTGCGCTTTGACTAGTTTTATCTGCGCTTTTGATATGCTTGACTTAAAATTTCACGGACACGTGTACATTCCACATGTTAATATTTTATTGGTGTCCGGACGTATCAGGTATCTCTACGTCCGATGACCGGACCTAATAATTTACTCTGCTGATTTCCTGCTCTTCGGCAGTTACAACTATTTAGTAGTATCTTTGTGGAGGTCCCGTCCTTCAACTTGCCGTGCATCAGTTGAAAAAACTATCCATATCCTTTGAATTGGAGAAATTTGCATATAGTTTAGGGTTCAACTCTTTACTAACTGTGGCACTTCATAAGTAGCTCGTCCTATATGCTATTCCCGTTTAATCATTTTTCTGTGAAGGGTTGGTTTCTTGGCAGATTGAGACTAAAGAAGAATGAAGAGGCAACAGGCTGATTTAGATTTTTTCAAGTCATCTATAAGTTATGTAAGAATTTTTTATTCAATATATTTTGTTTTTCTGTTTTAAATGCTGTGTAGGTAAGGTGGTCCTTTTTTTAAATTAGGTTCAGATATTTTTTATTTTGATGAATTATCTTTATCTAAATTTGAGTATTTAAGATTTCGTTTGGGATAATTTTCTTACTGTTTTATGAAATAATTTTTTAGTATAAAATTGTTATTTTTTGAATTAAAAATTTTTGTATTAAAAAGTGGCTTCATGAAGCTATAAGACAAGCCATCCCAAATAAAACTTAAATTTCAATTGAGTATGAATATTAAAATATTTCATAAGTTTTTAGAAAATTAAATGGGAGAAAGATATGGATTTTGAATTCAAGGAAAATTAATTCAATGGATTTTATATTCTAATTTTTCTATTTTATACATGCAAATTGGAAGTGTTTATTTATTTATTTATTTTAAATTTTATTTCTTGTCCTATTTGCCTAGCTAGGTTAGACAGTAAGCCTACCGACAAATCTAAATCCAATAAATACAAGAAGATGAGCTCCCTAAATTAGATGAGCATTAGAATCCTCTAATATCTTTAAAGGTGAAAATATCATAAAATTCTCAAAAAATGTCTTTCAATATCTTATTTATAGTGTTGGAAAGAAAGAAATTATTTTGTGCGGAGTTTGGATGCAAAATGTAATATGGAGACCAATTAGAATGCCTCACGTCATTCGTACTAAGTCGCGATATTGAGCCGTGGTACTGGGCAAAGAGGTGATGTATCTTATTTTGATTGGTCTCCTGATGATGTTTGGCGTCATAATAATTAATCATTTGAAAGGCTGTAAAAGAGGGTACATTTAGAGATGATAAACAGCCAATGATTTATTTATTTCAGACATGTGGGCAAGACGTGGCTATATGTGAACAACCATCTTCGTCGTAGCTTTAGCTGTGATGACTAAAAAAATTTTAATTTGAAAAAATTTGTATTTTATTTTGTGTATGATGTGACTGACAGACATCAAATATGTCTCTCAAATATATCATATTGTATTATATTAAGGTTTTTTTTTGGGACAATTTTTTTACTAATTTCAAAGTAGTTTTTTTATATAAAAAATTATAATTTAGGAGTTATTTATAATAAAAAGATGTTTTAGAAAGTAATTAAAAAATTATCCAAAATGAAGCCTAAATATATAATGATAATAAGTATTAGACAAGCGTGTTGTGGGTTGGGAAGATTTATTTGGTCCGGTGAACGAACGTAGAGCTACGTTCGGCCGGTACTTAGATCGCACCACGTAGCAGGCACAAAACTGCGGACCCGACCCGATGAATAGTGAGTATGTCGCACATGCGTTTTTTAAATCCATGACAACCCGGTATTGCTAGGTATTGTTCGGTATTGCTAGATATTTGTCGATTTTGCTCGGCAATAATGAGAAATACCATTATGTGAAGACAAATACCGAGCAATACTGAGTAATACCGAGCAATACCGAGTTTTTCTAGAAAAACTAGGTATTGCTCGGTATTGGTCTTCACAGAGCGGCATTTCTCGTTATTGCCAAGCAATATCTAGCAATACCGAGCAAATATCGAGTAATACCTAGCAATACGCGAACATAGCATTCTCGGGTTCCGGTCCGGGTCAAGTCGTCGGGCCGCGCGGTAAAGAGTTAGAGCACGTGGCGCGATCTCAGTGGTGACCGAATGTAGAGCTACATTTGATCACTGGACCTAATAATTGTTCGTGGGTTGGGCACATAGTGATGATGAGAATGAAGTAATAAAAAATGAATTTAAGAATAATAAATGATTTAAATTTTGAAAGCAACTATTGAAATATAATTTTAATAATACATTTACTAAGCTTTATTTCTCATATTTTAATGAGAAATAAATATTTATATTTCTACAAATTGAATTGTATTTATTTAATATATAAATAAGGGTGTGCCTTGTTTCGATAATCGAATTGAACCTATCATATTTAGTTAGTTAGTATCGATTGTTGAAGTGTTAGTTTTTATTTGTAATTTTTAATTTCATCAATTTTTTTTTAATTTTTTTTTTATAAATTTTATAAAAAAATAAAATTATATTAATATCTTTAAATTTAAATTAATAAAGACCATGAATTAGAAATAAAGAAGTGATAAGAAATCACTATGACTATTATTTATTCCACAAATCAAACTAATATTTTTTTCTTAATACATGTCATAAATTAAAAAAATTAAGTTCATAATTAAAATTATTATATTTTTTATCTAAAATTAAATTGAATTGATCAAAATAAAAATTGATTAAGTTTAAATCAATTTGAAAAATAACCTGATCAAATCAATTTTTTGAATTTTATAATCTAAATCAATTCATTTAAATAAATTGTGACTAAATAAATACCCTATTTTTATTTATCTTATACTTTTATAATAGAGAAATATTATATTTATATGTTATAACCATATTCTCGTACTTGTATATCATAACTTCAAACAATCACATGCCCTTAGAATTGTAAACAAGTAAAGTCGAGCTCGAGTCATCTCTTGGTTGAGCTTGAACTAGAATAAGTAATTGAGTTTGAGCTCGAGCACAGGCTTTATTCTACAAGATCGAGCCAACTTGTTTATTATAAAAGAGAGAAAATAATTATGATTCAAGTCATTAATATAATAAATTGATAAAAAGAATAAGAAATTAGAAAAAAATAATAATTTACTAAATATATGAAAATGAAATATAAGTTTTTAAATATTTTTAACAACTTTACACTTAAAATCTCAAATGCTAGTTGTTGCGGGCTAGAATATATGCGGAGATAGAGTTAGAAACTTTCGTCTAAGCATTGTATGGATATTCAGCACACAAATAGAAGAAAAAAACAACGCTGGAATTTTATATGGAAGACCCTGGAAAAGGGAAAAACCAGTAGAGCCAATGCTCAGTTGAAATAATTCCACTAGTGTTTGATTGGATTACAAGTGTCTGACTCATCCCTGAAATTGAGGATGATCATATTACAATAATCGACCGTCGGATTGAAATCTAGCTTTAAATGACGGTCAGGCAGAAATTTGGCGTTAGTCGATTATCGGGTAGAACTTCAGCCTTAATCGGCGATCGTGCAGAAGTTCGGCGTTAGTCGGCGATTGGGTAGAACTCCAGCGTTAGTTAGTGAATGGGTAGAAGTCCAGCGTCAGTTGGTAAAATTTAACGATCTTGGTCTCGTTGGATTCGTATTTTCAAGACATTCAATTCGACTATAAGTTTGCTGAAATCGGAGTTCAGATAGTCCCATATTTATTTTTTGAAGTTTCTAATTTGATTTTGCTTCGATATTCATGCCCGATTAAGATAATTTTTTAATGATATATCACTAGTATATTCTAAATATATTTTATATCAATATTTTTTAAATGAGCTAGCTTGTGATCTAGCAAGTTGAATTATAACTAGTTTAAATTTGACTCATTGGTTCATCAGACTCGGCTAATGAGCCATTGATCAAGTTTTGCCCTACCTGACTCACAAGTTGGCTTGCTCACTCACCTACACCCTCTACATTTGCTCAAACTTATATAAAGTATTGACTGAAAATAAGGCAAAATTATTTTGTGCTTTCAGAGCTCGTCACGTCACCCGATACACATCATCGATACATAATAAAAGTGAGGTGATTTGTCTTCGGAGCCGTCCAATGACCTCCCATAATAATTTTTAGTAAATAACTTGGAGAAATCGAATGGGCAGTGCTCTAATGAATGAGCAATTATTATATCCGGTGTCCGAATGCGTTCACAAACCAATAACCACACACCACGTCACCTAAAAATCGGTATTTTGGACTCGGTATTGCTCAGTATACATTCCGACCGTTCGATTTTTGACTGGATGTAATAATTTCTCCTAATGAACTCCATTAAAATAAATTAAGCCAACTTAGACTAACAGTAAATCAGAGCCGTTAATTTACATCAATTACAAAGTCCACATCTCTCAAAATCTGTCACATTTTATGCACAGCATCTTTCTCTCCAAATCAATCAAAAGATTCCTATTGATGCCGAAGACGGCAAGATCTCATAGTAGAGGCAGCCGATGCTTCTCCTTTTCGCTAAAAGAAACCGACCGTCCGATTCAGCATTGGCAATATCGTAATTTCGCAATCATTTCTCGCCTATTTAAGCCAAGCACGCACCCAACGTCACCATGATCGCACACAAATTTATTAGTTTTCATCTTCTTCTAGGGTTCCAAAATCGGAATCCCCTCTCTCTCTTCCATTCTGAGATCTAATCGTGCCATGGCGACTTTGGGGTCATGGGCGGTAAAGAAGCCGGGACGAGCTTGATGGGATGTCTAATCTCTATCCTTCGCAGGGGATTTAATTTCTTTTATTTCTTCTTTGTATAGTTTTTTTTTTTTTTTCTGGCTCGGGTGATTGCTGGGCGCAGCGGTTTATCGATCTTTTCCTTGCCTTGTTGTCTCTGATTTCGGAAAATGATTGGACAGGTAAGGTGGCGAGGGTGCAAAGCGGGAATTGGTCGATAAACCTCTGCATCCGGCTCTCACTTTTTTTTTTTTTTTACATTTTTTTTATTTCTGTTTTCTTTGTTTAATTGATTATTGCTTCTGTTTTTTTTTTTGTTTGAGAATATCATTATCTGGAAAGGACTGTGATTTGTGATGAGTCTGGGTTGTGTCATTTCATTTTATATTTTTAAAACTGTTTGCGTTTTTTATTTTCTTTTACTGAGTCCGGCATTAGTTGACTTTAGTGAGGAATTAGGAATGATTGTTATTCGCAGAAGCAGATATGGAGGCATATATGTTGGTTGACAAGCTCTTTAAGGTTCATTCAACTTGATCCTGCTAGCTCAATAGCTCCTTTTTTTTTCTTTGAAAATTTTTAGAAAGGTTAGACTTTGTTATAATTTTTGCAGATTTGAGGATAATTTGATTTGCATGATAAAGGATTGAACTGGCATGTTTAGTATTAAGATACTGGTATGGGTGCCCTAAAGCCCCAACGCAAATGACTACGGATGGCAATTGTTTTAAATATTTTCTTTGTTATATATTGAATTTTCCTTGTGATTAAGTTCTTTCTTATTGTAATGATTACATGTAGTTCCGACCAAATCTAAGCCTTGGATGAGCTAGGTGTAGAGAAGGATGTGCATGAAATGTTTTGGTCCTTTTCTGTTCAGCTATAATCTTCAAGCCTTGGAGGTTAGAGGCTTGGACAAAATTACAGTGACTGATAGCCTCGTTTTGCTAGATGAGCTAGTTGTGATAGATCGTTCTTGATCAAATTTAACAAACGACCAATATACTCTATGAATTATGTATTTGATCCCACCCCCTTATTTATCATTCGTTTGTGTCAAGTTTCTAGTGGACCACCATTTGTGGCTTCAAGTTCAAGTTGATTTAGGCTTCATTTGGGACGGTTTTTTTGCTGCTTCTTAAAGTAGTTTTTTAGTAAAAAATTTTAATTTTTGTATTATAAAGCTGCTTTAAGAAGCAATGAAAAAGATTGTCTCAAACGAAACCTTAGTCATTCTATTCATGAAATTCTTCAAGAATTTTAAAATTTTACTTTGAATACGGCTATTTTGCATTTTGTATATTGCTGCATGTATTTGTTGAATTTGACAACATTGAGAAATTTCTCTGACATTTCACACCAATTTGAGCTTGAGGATGTCAATAGGTTGAGGCTTGACAAGGCAAAGCTTACCGGCAAGGTGAGAGACTACAACTGCAATCAAGGCAACATGTTGGGCAGAAAAAACTAGTCAAAGAAGATGTAGTATGATTGTTAATCAGAGGGAAGCTTTTCCTTTGCTTGATAAGGATTCTTAGTCCAATGAGGTATCTATATCTGACCTTACCTGACTTGATTATTCATACAATAATAACCATATATGTGACTAGTGATCGAATAGGATTTGTAGATTATTGTAGTTTCCACTTGGTAAAGGAGCATTGCAAACAGAATTGGGAGTAAGTACAGTAACTCTGGCTGTAGTTGTAAAAATGCTGCTTCTTAGAAAATAATTAATTGGATTAATATTTGAACAATATTTTGTATTAATATCTTGTTAATAGTTTTATCATATTACTTTTGTATGTTATTTTGTTTCCTTTGATTGAATGCTTGTTGTTAACAATTTAGATTATGTAAATGGCATACCAGATTAGGCCATATTGGTTGTAGGAGGATTGATGGATTAGCTAGAGAATATCTATCAAGTCAATTGCTGAAGCTGAACTCCCTATTTGTGAGCCATATGGTTAGGAGGAAAAGTTTGTGAGAAACCTTTTGCCTAGGCTGAGTGCTCAACATCCTCTGAAGCTTTTCAATTTAGACATTTCTTCACCATTACTATTAGGGATCAACATGATGCCTTATACATAAGATTTGAACTCAAGATTTCTTGATTTATAGTCAAAGTTTTCAACTAACAGATCCAGATGAGTTACATTGTGTGTTGTTATTGCTTTTACCAAGTATGAATGAGGATTGATGATTAAGTATAAGGTATAAGACATGATTGGTAATTATAAAGCTCGTCGATTTTGAGATGTTATAGGCTTATAGCCAACAAGAGGATAAATAGGGCTGCAAATGAATTGGTCTTTAATAAAATACTTGTGACTTGGTTTGATTATAACTCGTTTGTAATCGTTTTACTAAGTAATCAAATAAGTTTGAATATTTTTTTTAAATATTCGATGTTTTATTAAACAAGTATGAACAATTGTGTTCGGCTTGTTTATATTCATGAACAAGCATCATTTAAAGTTCGTGAAGAAGATCATTAAGAAATTTGATTTATGTTTGTACAAATATCATGATTAAAAGTAATGTTTGGAATTAAATATATTTCTTAATGTTGACTTTAATCTTTATTTGATATTTGTTTTGCACAATTTTAGTGTTGTTGCGTCCTGGAATATTCGCGGCGGTAGAGAAATATTTAGTTTAACGTCTTAGCATTGTACGGAGATCCAGCACACAAGCAGATAAGTGAGAGGGTGTAGCATTCATAAGAGACACCAGAGTTTTTACGTGGAAAACCCCTGAAAAGGGGGAAAAACCACGGGGCCTGGCCCAGTTTGAATGAATCCACTAGTATTTGTAGTCGATTACAAATGAGGCCCTTCCTTAGGAGAAGGCCTTGGATTGATGTAGCAAATGTACATCATATAGATTGCATTACATGGTAAGAGTTACATATACAGGTTTGTTTGGCCTGAAGGACCGTGGTCGGCAGGAGACTGGAGTCGGCAGGAGACCTGGGTCAGAAAGATCGTTGTCTGTTGATAGAGGTCGGAAGGACCGTAGTAGGCGATGAAGGCCTGAAGGACCGTAGGCGGTAGGAGACTGGGGTCTAAAAGATCGTTGTCTGGTGATGGAGATCGGACGGACTGTAGTAGGCGATGAAGGCCTGAAGGACCGTAGGCGGTAGGAGACTGGGGTCTGAAAGACCGTTGTCTGTTGATGGAGGTCGGAAGGACCATAGTAGGCGACGAAGGCCTGAAGGACCGTAGGCGGTAGGAGACTGGGGTCTGAAAGACCGTTGTCTGTTGATGGAGGTCGGAAGGACCATAGTAGGCGACGAAGGCCTGAAGGACCGTAGGCGGTAGGAGACTGTGGTCTGAAAGACCGTTGTCTGTTGATGGAGGTCGGAAGGACCATAGTAGGCGACAAAGGCCTGAAGAACTGTAGTCAGCAGGAGACCGTAGTCGGCCGGAGACCGTAGTCGGCAGGAGACCATAGTCGGCCGGAGACCGTAGTCGGCAGGAGACCATAGTCGGCCGGAGACCGTAGTCGGCCGGAGACCGTTGTCTGTTGATGGAGGTCGGACGGACCGTATTAGGTGACAGTGGTCAGAAGGACCGTAGGCGGTAGGAGATAAGGAGTCAGGTGTTAGTCTCAGTGTCACTTGGAAGATCGGATGTTGATGGTCTGGCCTTGAGTAGAACGTCGGGTCTTAAGCAGGACGTCAGGTTTTCAGCAGGACGTCAGATCTTCAGCAGGACGTCGGGACTTAACTTCGGGCCTTGAACAAGACGTCGGGTCTTTGGCAGGAAGTAGGGACTGAGTGTCAGGCCTTGAACAAGACGTCGGGTCTTTGGCAAAATGTAGGGACTGAGTGTCGGGCCTTGAACAAGGCGTCGAGTCTTTGGTAGGACGTCGGGGATGAACGTCGGGCCTTAAGGTGGTGGTCCGGCGAGGTTTTGTGGTGGTCTGGCGAGGTTCCTGCGGTGGTCCGGCGGTGATCCGACGAGATTTCTGCGGTGGTCCGGCGAGGTTCTGCGGTGGTCCGGCGGTGGTCCGGCGGCTGTCGAGGAGGAACTCCTTCCTTCTCTTCTCCTCTTCTCTCTCTTGCTTCGGCCCCTTCTCATGAGAAAAGAGGGCTCTATTTATAGATTTTCTGGAGTGGCATGACCCGTAAATAGGCGTGAGATCAGGGGCGAATAGGGAGTGGTCGAATGGACGGCCGATATTGAATCCTACGATCGTGCACAGTTCGTTGGACATTTGAAAGCCTTAGTGATATCGGAATTCTGTGATCTTGGGCTCGTTGGACTCGTCTCGTCGAGCCGTTCGATTCGAGTATAAGCTCGTTAAAATCGGAGACCGTTTGGTAACTCAAATTGCGGTTTGAACCTTCCAACAGGGCTTCGGGTCCATGATTCGGACCCATTTGGGCTCGGATTGGGTTGAATTTGGTGTCGTTGGATTCGTATTTCCGAGATGCTCAGTTTGACTGTAAGCTCGCTGAAATCGGAGTTCAGGTGCTTCCGGATTTAATTTTTGAAGTTTCCAACTTGATTTTTGCCTCGAGATTCGTGCCCGATCAAGTTAATTTTCGCATGACGTATCAGTTGCCCCCCTATTTTCGGACGTCGAAGCTCTAGGAGTCCGAAAATACTTGTTCCGAAATTTTACACTGACCGAATCGCAAAAAAATTGCGTTCCAAAAATTAATGGCTTGCTCGAACTTGATCGTAGAGGCCCCGTTGAGTCCCGAAAGTGTCAAAATTGAGTCCGGAACGTCGAAAAAAAAAAACGTGTCCGGGGACCCAAAAAAATGTCAAATTTGGTCCATCCGGGCCAAAAATCGGAGCCCGAAAACACTTGACGGCCGAACTGGCCGGCCCGGCCGCCGGCCGCCGCCCGCTTGCTGCCGGCGGCGCCGGCGAGCGCGCGCCGCGCGAACGAGCGCGCCCCTCCTGGGCGCGCGGTTTGGCCGGCATTTGCTGGCCGAAATTCAAATTGTCTTTTTTTTTTTTTTTTTTTTTAATTGGGCGTGTGGGCCCAATAAATTCCAAAAAAAATATCAAAAAATTCCTAAAAAATCCGAAAAAATTCGGAAAAATTTGAAAGATTTAAAAATTCTAGAGAACTCTAAAAACTTCTCATTCTATCTCCAAAAAAGTATAAATAGGCCTCTTAGGCCTTTAGAAAATTTGTCCTTTTCTTCTTCTTCTCCTCTCTTCTCTTCTTCTTTCTTCTCCTTTCTTCTTCTTCTCTTCTTCTTTTTTTCTTTTCTTCTTCTGCTCTCCCTCTGTCCTTTCTATTGAGGCCTTCCCTCGATTTTTCGAGGCCCCTCTCTTGGCAAGGAAGTTCGGAGATTTCCCCTCCTTCTCTTCTCCCTCTGTCCTTTCTATTGAGGCATTCCCTCGATTTTTCGAGGCCCCTCTCTTGGCAAGGAAGTTCGGAGATTTCCCTTCCTTCTCTTCTCCCTCTGTCCTTTCTATTGAGGCCTTCCCTTGATTTTTCGAGGCCCCTCTCTTGGCAAGGAAGTTCGGAGATTTCTCCTCTTTCTCTTCTCCCTCTGTCCTTTCTATTGAGGCCTTCCCTCGATTTTTCGAGGCCCCTCTCTTGGCAAGGAAGTTCAGAGATTTCCCCTCCTTCTCTTCTTTCTCTGTCCTTTCTATTGAGGCCTTCCCTTGATTTTTCGAGGCCCTTCTTGGCAAGGAAGTCCGGAGATTTCCCCCTTCTCCCTCTATTCTTCGAGAGATATTGCGGAGTTCTGATGTTAGTTGGTTGGAGATGGAGGTCAGAGAGACCGTTGTAAGGAGGGAGGTTGACAACGAACAGAAGTCCAACGAAGGTTGGAGAAGTACGACGACGAGTAGACATTCAACGACATGTAAAAGCCCGATGAATGTCCGTCGATATGCAAGAGTTCGACGTCGAGTAGAAGACCGATGAAAGTCCCGTAATGAGTATAAGTCCAGCGTCGGGGAGAAGTATGATGACAGGTAGGAATTTAACGTCGCGTAGACATACAACGTCAGGCAGAAGACCGGCGAAAGTCTAATAACTGGCAGAAGTCCGACATCCGGTAGAAGTACGAAGTCGGGTAGAGGTGCAGCGTCGGGTAGAAGACCGACAAAGGTTCGTCGACGGGCAGAAGTCCGGTGACGAGTAGAAGTCCGCTGACGAGCAGAAGTCCGACGACAGGGAGAAGTCCGACGTCGTGTAGAAGTATGGCCTCTGGCAGAAGACCGATGAAAGTTCATCGACAGGCAGAAGTCTGACGACGAGTAGAAGCCGCTGACGACAGGGAGAAGTCCAACGTTGTGTAAAAGTACAGCCTCGGGCAGAAGTCCGATGAAAGTTTATCGACGGGCAGAAGTCCGCTGACGTCGAGTAGAAGTCCGCTGACAAGCAGAAGTTTGATGACAAGGTGAAGTCCGACGTCGTGTAGAAGTCCTCTGACTAGCAGAAGTCCTACGTCAGGTAGAAGTGTGCTGACGAGCAGAAGTCCGACGTCAAGGAGAAGTCCATTGAGGAGCAAAAGTCCAACGTCGGGTATTAGTCCGACAATAGGAAGAATTCCGGTGCCAAGTATTAGTCCGTCGAAAGTCCTGCAAGGCAAAAGTTCAGCGATAGGAGAAAATTCAAAATCGTGTAGAATTTTAACATTGTGGAGAAGTCAGATAGAAGTCCATTGACGACATTCTGGCGACGTTAACCAATGATGTGAGACTTTTCCGAGGTTGTATGCCGGAGCCCTGCTCGACGACGTTAACCTGTGTGGAAGAGGTCGGGAGAATCCACTAAGGATGTGAGACCTTTCCGAGGTTGTATGTCGGAGCCCTGCTCGACGACGTTAACCTGTGTGGAAGAGGTCGAGAGAATCCACCAAGGATGTGAGACCTTTCCGAGGTTGTATGTCGGAGCCTTTGCTCGACGACGTTAACCTGTGTGGAAGAGGTCGGGAGAATCCACCAAGGATGTGAGACCTTTCCGAGGTTGTATGTCGGAGCCTTGCTCGACGACGTTAACCTGTGTGGAAGAGGTCGGGAGAATCCACTAAGGATGTGAGACCTTTTCGAGGTTGTATGTCGGAGCCCTGCTCGACGACGCTAACCTGTGTGGAAGAGGTCGGAAGAATCCACCAAGGATGTGAGACCTTTCCGAGGTTGTATGTAGGAGCCTTTGCTCGACGACGTTAACCTGTGTGGAAGAGGTCGGGAGAATCCACCAAGGATGTGAGACCTTTCCGAGGTTGTATGTCGGAGTCTTTGCTCGACGACGTTAACCTGTGTGGAAGAGGTCAGGAGAATCCACCAAGGATGTGAGACCTTTCCGAGGTTGTATGCCGGAGCCATGCTCGACGACGTTAACCTGGGTGGAAGAGGCCGGGAGAATCCATTAAGGATGTGAGACCTTTCCGAGGTTGTATGCCGGAGCCCTGCTCGACGACGTTAACCTGTGTGGAAGAGGCCGGGAGAATCCACTAAGGATGTGAGACCTTTCCGAGGTTGTATGCCGGAGCCATG
This sequence comes from Dendrobium officinale, assembly GCA_019514585.1. Taxonomy (NCBI): domain Eukaryota; kingdom Viridiplantae; phylum Streptophyta; class Magnoliopsida; order Asparagales; family Orchidaceae; genus Dendrobium; species Dendrobium officinale. Next base: position 28,975,901 of record CM033695.1, on the reverse strand, counting down.
CTCGACGACGTTAACCTGTGTGGAAGAGGCCGGGAGAATCCATTAAGGATGTGAGACCTTTCCGAGGTTGTATGCCGGAGCCCTGCTCGACGACGTTAACCTGTGTGGAAGAGATCGGGAGAATCCACTAAGGATGTGAGACCTTTCCGAGGTTGTATGTCGGAGCCCTGCTCGATGACGTTAACCTGTGTGGAAGAGGTCGAATCGGATCCCCCCTGGGATCGATTTTGCTTTGATTGGGAGGGGGCGAATGCCGCGTATATCCCGAATCAAAGATAATGAGGGGTCTATCTTTAGACCATTACTACCTTTTTGAGGTCGAGATCAAGACCTTGTCCAAGGAGTATGAGTCCTGTAGGGGACTGCATGAAACTTAGAAGTGATAGAAAGTATCCTTGCATTTGCTTGGATTTTTCTGAAATATCATCTTGATGTTGGAAGTATTGAAGGATCTTTTTGACCAGAATTGGGGTCAAAGTTGCCCCCCAGTCCGCATTTGATGCAACAATGACTGATGTCAGGAAGTTGATAAGAGCGATCTTTTGAGATTGGAGCAAAAGTTGCCCCCCAGTCGGGAATCACTTTCCCACAGACGGCGCCAAACTGTTGCGTCCTGGAATATTCGCGGCGGTAGAGAAATATTTAGTTTAACGTCTTAGCATTGTACGGAGATCCAGCACACAAGCAGATAAGTGAGAGGGTGTAGCATTCATAAGAGACACCAGAGTTTTTACGTGGAAAACCCCTGAAAAGGGGGAAAAACCACGGGGCCTGGCCCAGTTTGAATGAATCCACTAGTATTTGTAGTCGATTACAAATGAGGCCCTTCCTTAGGAGAAGGCCTTGGATTGATGTAGCAAATGTACATCATATAGATTGCATTACATGGTAAGAGTTACATATACAGGTTTGTTTGGCCTGAAGGACCGTGGTCGGCAGGAGACTGGAGTCGGCAGGAGACCTGGGTCAGAAAGATCGTTGTCTGTTGATAGAGGTCGGAAGGACCGTAGTAGGCGATGAAGGCCTGAAGGACCGTAGGCGGTAGGAGACTGGGGTCTAAAAGATCGTTGTCTGGTGATGGAGATCGGACGGACTGTAGTAGGCGATGAAGGCCTGAAGGACCGTAGGCGGTAGGAGACTGGGGTCTGAAAGACCGTTGTCTGTTGATGGAGGTCGGAAGGACCATAGTAGGCGACGAAGGCCTGAAGGACCGTAGGCGGTAGGGAGACTGGGGTCTGAAAGACCGTTGTCTGTTGATGGATGGAGGTCGGAAGCCATATAGTAGGCGACGAAGGCCTGAAGGACCGTAGGCGGTAGGAGACTGTGGTCTGAAAGACCGTTGTCTGTTGATGGAGGTCGGAAGGACCATAGTAGGCGACAAAGGCCTGAAGAACTGTAGTCAGCAGGAGACCGTAGTCGGCCGGAGACCGTAGTCGGCAGGAGACCATAGTCGGCCGGAGACCGTTGTCTGTTGATGGAGGTCGGACGGACCGTATTAGGTGACAGTGGTCAGAAGGACCGTAGGCGGTAGGAGATAAGGAGTCAGGTGTTAGTCCCAGTGTCACTTGGAAGATCGGATGTTGATGGTCTGGCCTTGAGTAGGACGTCGGGTCTTAAGCAGGACGTCAGGTCTTCAGCAGGACGTCAGATCTTCAGCAGGACGTCGGGACTTAACTTCGGGCCTTGAACAAGACGTCGGGTCTTTGGCAGGAAGTAGGGACTGAGTGTCAGGCCTTGAACAAGACGTCGGGTCTTTGGCAAAATGTAGGGACTGAGTGTCGGGCCTTGAACAAGGCGTCGAGTCTTTGGTAGGACGTCGGGGATGAACGTCGGGCCTTAAGGTGGTGGTCCGGCGAGGTTTTGTGGTGGTCTGGCGAGGTTCCTGCGGTGGTCCGGCGGTGATCCGACGAGATTCCTGCGGTGGTCCGGCGGTGGTCCGGCGAGGTTCTGCGGTGGTCCGGCGGTGGTCCGGCGGCTGTCGAGGAGGAACTCCTTCCTTCTCTTCTCCTCTTCTCTCTCTTGCTTCGGCCCCTTCTCATGAGAAAAGAGGGCTCTATTTATAGATTTTCTGGAGTGGCATGACCCGTAAATAGGCGTGAGATCAGGGGCGAATAGGGAGTGGTCGAATGGACGGCCGATATTGAATCCTACGATCGTGTGCACAGTTCGTTGGACATTTGAAAGCCTTAGTGATATCGGAATTCTGTGATCTTGGGCTCGTTGGACTCGTCTCGTCGAGCCGTTCGATTCGAGTATAAGCTCGTTAAAATCGGAGACCGTTTGGTAACTCAAATTGCGGTTTGAACCTTCCAACAGGGCTTCGGGTCCATGATTCGGACCCATTTGGGCTCGGATTGGGTTGAATTTGGTGTCGTTGGATTCGTATTTCCGAGATGCTCAGTTTGACTGTAAGCTCGCTGAAATCGGAGTTCAGGTGCTTCCGGATTTAATTTTTGAAGTTTCCAACTTGATTTTTGCCTCGAGATTCGTGCCCGATCAAGTTAATTTTCGCATGACGTATCAAGTGTTATTATAATAAATGATTTTTTAATAAAAATTAATTCTAATTTTTATATTATCCTCTTTCATTTGAATGAATTTATTCATGAACAAGAGATATATGTTCATAGTTATTGAATTGTTTGTTAAAGTATTCATGAAAGAGCTTATTTATAAGAAGAATCATTTCTGAGCTAGTTTATTCTTAAATGGGCTTGTTTTGTAGCTTGAAAACACTTATTATATATATTTGTGGATAAAATTTATTATAATTATTTGTAAGTAGGTTTGATGAGGTTCATTTGTTATGCTAATGAAGATATAGAAAGTCGGGAAGATTAGTTTGTTTAAAGATCGATAAGCATGAAATGAATCAAACACAAACTGAATATGAAAAATTTTAAACGAATTAAACTTGAACACAAATAGAAAAGTTTGTAACGAGTTTGAACAAGCTGATAATAAATGATCTTAAAATATTCATTTGCAACTGATGTTAACTACAAGGTGTAGTGAAAATGATCTCATTTCACCTAATCATAGACTTTTACAGTTATGTTAAAAATATTTTCTATGTAAAAGTAACGACAAAATCTTCAAAAAGGAATGAACAAAGATATTTATTCAATGTCACATCTAAGGCCTTGTTTGATAATTGTCTGTGTTTGACTTTGCTTCTGTTGTTTTGTATTTTTGCTGTGATGTCAAATAAATTATAGAATTGCTTTCTGAAGAGATGTGATAAATTAAATTATGTGATACAAAAATAATATGACATTAACATGCATTAATAAATGATTATTAATTAAAAATAATCATATAACAGCTATAATTTTCTTAATATATATATGCCAGATTAAAATTTTAATTTATACTAACAAAAAAAAAACATTTTTAAAATTTTGAGATTTTTTAGAATATTTTTTGGGTGAATACAAGATCACTACAAGAAAAATTTTAATCACTCATCGAAATAATCTTAAATCTCTTATTTTTGTGTTGTATAAGATTGCTGTTTATTTAATTGATAAAGACCTTAAAAGTTACTTTAAAATTTTTAAATTTAAATTTTATTTATATGAAATTTATGCATCAGCACTAACTATTCAAAAGAAAAAAAAAAAAAATCTTAAAAATTGATGTACAGATTAGTTTTGTTTATCATCTTAAGCTCCAAAAGTAGTTCCTGAAGTTGTTTTAGCTTTTCTTTCAATTTCAGTATATGAAATGGAGTTGCATTCAATTAAAATTAGCTTTTAATGTTTATTAATTTAGTTTGTTTTCATCAATAATTCAAAATATAAAATAAATTATGAATTAAACTTCTACAAGCTTCTAGTAATTACTAGAAATTGAGGAAATTCAATTCAGATAAATTTTAAATAAACATGCATGCCTTCATGATTTTCTATATTTAATCAATTAAAAATTAAATAAATTATTAAAAATTTAAAATATCTCCAAAAAGCTTCAATTTTTTGTGAGTGTCTTTACTGAAATATCTTAAATCATTCGAGAATCTTGAAAATAAAGTTTGAATTATGTCAAAATTTGAAGTTATAAAATTATTTATTATTATTTTATTCGAGACCTTGAGATGTAATTTAATCGTGTGGCTTATACATTAGAAATCATATGTTATCTACTTTAAATAGTAGAAAATGTCTCTCAAAATGGAAATAAATTAAAAAAAAAATTATTTTTTCTTTTAATATATTATAAAATATAATTTTGTCTATTATTTTCATTTATTCTCTATGTTTTAATCGATTATAAAAATTGAATTGTTAATTATGTAATTAAAATTCCTTGCACTTGTATGTTTATAACATCACCTTCATCAACTCTTACATAAGTTCAAATAGCTTTAAAAAATTTCTTTTCTAAATTGATACATCACAACTATCCTTAAGATAAAATAGTTCTTATTAGTCTAAGTAATTTAACATATAAGATCTGTAAGATATTCTTGAAAAAATATTTTTTTAAAACCATCAATCTTTGGATCCATTTTCTAATACAAGCAAGCCTTCTATCAAGTTTAATTGAGGTTAGATTGCATGTGTGAGCTTTGTTCAAATCATGCATGATATGATGCAAATCTATTTCGAGCATTGTTGAATCAAGATCGAATATGGTTTGAATATTATTTAAACTTTATTTGAAATATGTTAGAACATACTTTGAATTTTGTCCGCGCAAGCTAAGTAAGGTTTGTTGTGTGATAGAAAAGAACCCCTCAAAATTTAAAGAAATATTTTAAAAGATTGTGGTGAGACTTGCAATGCATTATGGCTTAGAATGCTAGTCATTTAAAAAGAAGCATAAAATTAAGTATTGCATAGATGAGGATATTCAGGTTGATGAGTAGTTTCACATTTTGAAAAGGTTGTAGTAGCTCCAGTGGCAGATAAGATTGGAGAGAGTTACTTTAAATGTTTTGGTCACATAAATATGTCGGCATTTTGATGATCCAGTTAGGAGAGTAGATGCATTAGATCTGTTCTATGTTAAAAAAGGTAGATGTAGACCTAAAAAGAATTGATTATAAAATATTAGAATTATGTTTTTTATTTTATTTTATATTTAAATAACAATTTGACTCTTAGTAGGGCATAATAAAGAAAAAATAATTCATATAGCCGACCTATGTAGTGTGATAAAGGTTTGATGTTATTATTTGTTGTTGTTGTAAGCTAAGTAAGGTTTGAACCATATCCTAATATTGTTCAAACCTTAATGTGGCATAATAAAACTAAGAACATGTGTTCGAGCAAGGTTCAAATATATGTTCCAATAAGATTCGAATAAAGTTCAAATAAGCATAGTGATAAATCACCAAAAATCACATTGATATGGCACAAATCTCGAGGCATTTTTAAATTAGAAACCTTCAAAATTCAATTTATGACCATTCAAACTCCAATCTCAACAAACTTACAGTCAAACAAAACGTTTCAACTAGACAACCCTGATGACACCAAAATTGGTCCGATCCGAGTCCGAAGGGGTTCAAATCAAGGAGTTGTAGCATACTTGAAAGCTTAAAAACATTAATTTCATAACCAAACAAATTTTAATATGGCATATTTATAATCGAATTGAGCGACTCAACGAGACGAATACAGCAAGCCCAAGATAATTTAATTTTGACACCATTAAGGCACTTAAATGTTTGATGAAAGCTCTATGATCAAAAGAATCAATATAGATTGTTCGATGGAGCCCTCTTAATTTAGCATATATTTTCTTCATATTTACGAAGTATTCCACTCCCAAAAAATCTATAAATAAGCTCTCATTCTTTTCATGAAGGAGGAGGAAAAAAGAGAAGAGAACTAGTGCAAGCTATCTTGCATTTTCCAGCCATCATTGAAGACCACCACCAGTTATTGCCACTGACAACCACCGTCACCACCGACGTCCAGCTTAAAAAATCACCGACTTTACCTTGTTGTTGGGTATATGTGATCATATAACAACTCAAGCTGTTAACTATCGAGATATTGTTCGCTTTGGTCTAAGAGCCTCATACTGTGATGTATAAGGTCACTCATCTCATAATTGCCCTGGGATGAACGCACTTAACTATGAAGTTTTTTAATGAAATTTCAACCATTACACCAAAATGCGCATCAATATTTAAGAATTGAGCTTCTTTTACTTTAGGAGTTTCACAGTCTTCATGTGGACATCAATTTTCTAAAATCATTCTTGGAAAAATCAAGCCTTGTTGTTAGGCATAGATAATCCTTATGTGGATGTTTGATCTTTGTACGCTTCCTCTTCTTCAATAGCGAAGAAAAGAAGATTTTTGTATCACTTATTACATAATAGATTTTATAACACGGTCAGGTTCCATGATTTTTTTCTTTTCTAGATTTTTTTCACGTAAAAAAGTTCTCTGATCTTATCATTTTTATTTGTTCATATTGAATGTTTATACACCACTAAGATGTGAAACATAAACTCTACCGACTCAAAATTTTTAGCACACAACAATTTGGCGCCATCTATAAGAACCATTCTCAATATTATTCTTCGATGGTTGATCGAAGTAACACCAATAACAAATTTTCTGGTTCCTCTCACCGAGTTAAGAACCTATATTGAAATCATGGATGTCGTAATCCAGCAGGCAGGGTGTAACATCAAAATCTTCTCCAGGATCGTCCGGGCCGACCTGGATCGTCCCGGGACGATTAGTGCAATTCTGTTCCAGTTTCTGTCCAGAAGTTACAGGAATGATTTCCTGTATGGATCGTCCAGGCCGATCTGGGATCGTCCCGGGACGATCAATGTATGGCAAAAGTCAGAGAGCAAATCGTCCTGGAAATTAATTATCGTCCTGAGAAATCGTCCCAGGCCGATTGGATTTTGTTCAGATCGTCCAGGCCGATCGTGCGATCGGCCGGGCCGATCAGAGTGTTTTAAAGCTGAAATCAGCTCATTTTGAAGTGAGAGAAAATCATAAATATCTAAAATCAGTCAGAGGAGAGAGAAGGTCGAGGGCAAATTTGGAAAAGCTGATTTTCGGGCGACGCCGGGCCGTTTTCGTCCGACAAGACTGTTCAAGAAAGTGTTGTACGCAAGGTAAGGCACATTCCACCTTTCTCAATTTTCAGAACGGTGCAATTTGAACGACTTTTCTGTCCGGATTTTATTTTTGTTAGCGAATTTCGTCCGTATTTTTCGATTGGTTCAGTTTTTTACCGCGTAACTTTTGGTGTGTTTCTGAGGTGCCGAGTGTGCACATTTTGATTATTTTCTGGAGAATTTTGACCGGGTATTTTTGATTCCGCGGTGTTTTCTTTTGACTAGAATTTTTGACAATGTCTAAAAATGTTGTGGTAGTAGAATAAAAGTATTGCAATGTCGTTGTGAACATTCTGTGATAATTTGGTAATTTGTGATTTTTAGGAAATTTTGTGTAAATTCCGTATACTGCCGTTACGTTGCCGGATTTTCGTATGAATTCTAAAATTGTCCGGATTTGTTCTGAAATGAATTGATATGATTGTGTGCTATAAAAAGGGAGTTATAAGGGGTCACGATCCTGTGAGATCCTGTCTGTGTCAGGAAAAATCTGAAATGAGCTCTGAAATATGTTTATGAATACAAGTTCCGGATCCGATGATAAGTTCTGTTCTGGTGCTATAAGCACATCTGTTCTGGTGCCGTGAGCACAAAGGGAGACATAAAGGGCCAGAATCCGAGAGATTCTATCAGTGTCTAGGAATGGGAGGCATAAGGGGCCAGAATCCGTTGAAATTCTGTCAGTGTCAGGGAATCTGTTCTGACTTCTGATATGTTCTGAATTGATGATTTCTGATTTCTGATTTGTATTCTGATTCTGTCTGTTCTGATATGATTTGATTCTGATTTCCGTACGATTCTGTCTAATCTAATATGACTTATGATCTGACATGATTTACTCTGATATCTGATTTCTGATTTCTGTACGTTCTGTCAGCTCTGATGTGATGTATTTATGTTATGTTCTGATTTGATATGATCTGCACGATTCTGATTATGTTCTGATTTGATATACGATTCTGTTCCGATTTCTGTTCGGATTTATGTCTGATGTGTTTGATGTGGACTCTGAGGATTTTGATTAGAGGTTTGCTGTCTTGCTGAGCTGTTGTAGCTCATCCTTGTTTTCTGCATGATTTTCAGGTTCTGGGAAAGGGAAGGAAGTCCAGGAATAGAGTTTAGAGTCTGATCCGTTATATGTATTTTGTCCTTTTTGATTTTTGTACAGTCATGGCTTTTCTGTTCTGTCTTTCTTTCTGTCTAAAAGCCATGAGCTGTATTTGTACATGATTCTTTTGAGGAAGAAGATAGATGATCTGTTCCGCTGCATTTGATGATTATAGTAGCTCTGTGTGTGTGTCTGTTTCTGTGTGTAATCTTTGGAAGAAAGTTCTGAAACAAATTCCAAAGCCAGATCCTGGAATCAGTTCAGTCAGTCTGAAAGTTCAGGCACTCACGACCCGATGCGAGCGGGACTCGTCCCGGTCGGGTTGGGTCGTGACAAGGGGAGCCTCAATCTTTACTCTTAGAAACTCGGATTCTAAGGATGGAAGAACAACAAGCAATAATTTTGCAACTCTTGGAAGATACCGGTCAATAAAAGGTCTCATCGCAAAATGATGGAGTTCCCTCCTCACAATATCACCAAATAGGGGTGGACAATTTGAAGATGCTCATGATGAAGACCCTCATCATTGTACTGGTGTTTCACCTCCCCCGCAGTCTACTCTAAAGGTTGATGATGCTGCAAGCTCAACCCATTTTATTCGCAGAGCTCACCAAATGAAAAATCCTCCACCGACTCTATTAAATTTAACTCAACCTCAACTTATGGATACTTCTCATGATGTTATATGAGATGAGTTATGACGTCTTTTCCAAGATGAATTCCCAATAAAGGATAAGAATCAATTTAATCATCAATATAGCTTCCAAGATTCATCTTCACTAACAAATAAAATTCTCCATCATTATATTTCGACAGGATTCAAATTACCCACTACAGATTTTTATGATGGGTCAATTGATCCCTATGAGCATATTGATTATTATAAAATTATCATGCATATATAGCGAGCATCTGATGCACTTATGTGTCAAGTTTTTTCTACTACTTGTAAGGGTCAAACTTGCATTTGGTTCTATTATTTACCAAGAAATACAATGAATAATTTCACTCATCTTGCTAGACTCTTCATCGAATAATTTATTGTCAATTGAAGAATTATTAAAGATTCTTCATATCACTCTGGAATTCGACAAAATGAAGGAGAATACTTGAAAGGTTATTTTCAAAGATTTTTTCTGAAGCTCGTCAGGTCCTTGGGGTGGATCCTGAGTTGCGGTAAGGTGGTTTTTTTAGAGGACTTCATCCTTGACCATTTTATTCTTTATTTATGCAAGATGCCATCTATTCTAATGATGATCTTATTCACATAGTATAGGCACAAATCTCTGATAATAAGGCTATCGATGCCCTTCGAAAATAATTTGAATAATCTCCTAGTAAAAGAAAGAATGAGCAAGAAGGTGATGCTCGAAAATCTCAATAATGAAGTATGATAAAATTTATGATATTTATTCTCGAACTTCTCAATAAAATCATGACTATAAGCAAAAGAAGGACTATAGTCCCCTAATTACATCTAGTGTTAAGATTCTAATGGCTATTCAGAATGAGAAAAATGTTAAGTGGCCTAATCCATTAAGGCCAATTAATGGAAATTAGAAGTATTATTATTATCATTTTCATAGAAGTCATGGGCATGCTATTAAAGCTTAATAATAGTTGGAAAAAAAAAAAAGATTGAGAGGTTGATTCAATAAGGATATCTTCGCCAATTCATTCAAATCTACCTGCCCCACATAGAACAAATCATACTAGGGGGAAAAATCATAAATAATAATGACAACAACAAAATAATTATTAAATGGTGAGAGAAATTGAAACCATTGCAGGAAGACCCCTAATTTCCTCTCAAGTTCCCCTCTTTACCCCGGAAGAATCAACATTAAAGAAACATTGAATTGATCACTCTATCATATTCAATGATTCGGACATGGAAGGGATTTATACTCCACACCAAGATTTTCTTATTATCAATAATGGTATTGGTGATCCTTGCTAAATGTTAAAATAATTCTTATTGATAATGGAAGTTCCATCAATGTTTTATCCTACTCTACATTTCTCAGTATGAGTTTGGTTAGAGAAAAGCTTCAACCAATTGGAGGACCATTATATAGATTTGATAATCCACCAGTAAGAGTTGAAGGAACAATCACGCTTCCAGTAACTTTGGGTGAACTTCCTCAACAAACAACACTTATGATTCAATTCGTAGTAGTCAAATCATAATCAACATATGATGCTATATTTGGGAGACCCTTATAATCAATTTTTGGAGCTGTTGCTTTTGTGTCGCATCTTAAAATAAATTTTTTAACTCAAGTTAGGGTTGGTGAAGTACATGGAAACCAACAAGTTGCTTAAACTTTTTATCTTAGGCATGCTCAAAAACAATCATCAATAACTTTGAGTATTGAGAATTTTGATCTTCAACATGAAGATATGATATAAAGGGCTTCTCTTATGGAAGAATTAATTCATGTGACATTGTCAGATGAATACCTAACACATACAGTGCGAACTAGTTCTTTACTATCATATGAAGCAAGAGTGCAATATATAAATTTTTTATAACAAAACCAATGCATCTTCATTTAGAGTATGACCAACATGCATGGGATTGATCTGAAAGTAATCACACATTCACTTTAGATAGATCCTACCATCAAACTAATTATCCAAAAAAAAAAGCACCAGATCGTTTGAAAGCCATTGAGCAAGAAGTTGATAAACTTTTAGATATATGGTTCATTCGAGAAGTTCATTATCCTAAATGGCTTGCAAATATAGTTATGGTAAATAATGATAGTAGAGCTTGGAGAATTTGTATAGATTATATTGACTTAAGTAAAGCTTCTCCAAAAGATAGCTTTCCTCGTCATCGCTTTTATTAATTAGTAGATACTACTTTTGGCCTTCAAATACTTAATTTCATGGATGCTTACTTTGAAAATAATCATATAAAAAAGAATCATTCTGATGAAGAGACTACTTTTTGTCAAACTGACAAAGAACTCTATTGTTATCGAGTCATGATATTTGGACTAAAAAAATGTTGGTCTAACTTATCAACCCCTTATGAATAAAGTTTTTAAAGATCTTATTGGGCATACAATAGAAGTTTATGCTGATGATATGTTAGTGAAGAGTTATGAAAGAAATCATCATCTTTTAGATTTTGAATAATGCTTTCAGCTTCTCAGACACTATGACATGCGTCTTAATCCTTCTAAGTGCGCTTTTGGGGTTACATCTTTAGGATTCATGGTTACCCATCGAGGAATTGAATCCAATCAAGATAAGATCAAAGCTATACAAAATATGTCTCCAAGAAATATAAAGGTTATATAATGCTAGAACGAACAAATAACAACTTTGTCATGCTTCTTAGCTCGATTAGGAGATAAATATTTGTCATTTTTTAAGATACTCATGGGCGATCAAAATTCAGGCTTTCAGTGGATAGATGAATGACAATCTAATTTTGAGAAGCTCAAAATATATCTAACTTCTTCTCCTATATTGTCAAAACCAACTTTAGAAGAAATTCTTTATTTAAATCTTGTTGTTTCTCCCTACACTATAAGTCCAATATTAGTAAGAGAAGAGATTTGGGGGGGGGGGGGGGGGGGGGTTAAGATTCTATATGATACTAAGGGAAGATATCCTTTGGTAGATAAAATGGCTTTGGCACTAGTATTTTCAGCAAATAAATTGTGCCCATATTTTCAAGCTCAAACAATCAACTTATATACATACCATCATTTAGAAATCAGAAGCTTATGGTCGATTAATCAAGTGATTAATAGAATTAGGATAATTTCACCTTCATTTTTTTAACCGACCAAATATCCAATCACAAATACTTGCTTACTTATAGTGGAATGCACCATTCAAGTTTCAACTCAATCATCACTTCCTTCTTCTTTGTCACCTCGTTGGATGTTATATATCGATGGAGTACTTGGAAGTTATGGAGTAGGAGCATGAATATTTCTTATTTTCCCTCAAAATGATACTTTAGAATGTGGACTCCATTTAAAGTTTGCATCAACCAACAATGTCGCAGAATATGAGGCCCTCGTGGTATGGTGAAAACTCGCCATAGACTATGAGGTTCAAAATCTAATAATTCACACTGATTCTCAACTTATTAGATTACAAGTAGAAGGAGAATTTGATACTCATATTCCACAGTTAATGTAGTATCTCAACCTAGTAAAATCACTTCTCTCTTGCATCAATTTATATCAAGTCATCTATATCCCTTGAGAGCAGAATGCTCGAGCTGATACATTATCCAAGCTAGCAACTTCTATAATAGTTGATACATATAGTAGAAGATACAATGAGGATATGCACTTTCCAAGTGTATAAGGCCTATGGGAAATATAATATATTGAAGAAGAAAATGATATTTCTTAGATGGATCATATAGTTTTTTTTTTTCTTTTATGATGGTATTATATCAGAAAATTCAATAAAAATTATTCGCATTTGTCGACAAGCTAAATTTTTTATCATGATTTGAGATGAATTATATAAAAAATTATTTGCATGACTATACCTCAAGTGTTTACCTCCATTAAAGTCTGAATATGCTCTTCGAGAGGTTCATTTAGGTATTTGTGAAGAACATCTGAGAAGTAGAGCACTTGCTCAAAAAATTTTGAGGTAGGAATTTTATTGGCCTACAATGAAACTAGATGCATTAGAATTTGCACGTAAATACAATAATTATCAATTGCATTCTAATCTTACACATATCCCACCAGTGGTGTTTTCTTCTCTTCAAAGTCTATTGTCATTTGCTCAATGGGGAATATATATCATGAGACCATTTCCAATAGTACATGATAGAAAATTCATTATTTTGACTATTGATTAATTTACCAAATGGGTAGAAGTTGAGCCACTAGCAAACATTATTGAGCAAATGCGAAGTAATTCTTATAGAAGAATATCATATGCTACTTTGGACTTCCTGCAAAAATTATTACATTTAATATTGAAACTCAATTTATAGGAAAAATGTTAACATCTGTCTGCTAAGATTTTCATATTCGCCTGATCCACACAGTCGTGTCTGATCCACACAGTCGTGTCAAATCCATAAACAAATGGTCAAACAGAAGTGACAAATAGAATAATTATAAAAGGGTTGACAACCCATTTAGATAAAGCTTTAGGGTAATGGGTGGATGCGCTTCTTAATGTGTTATTGTCATATCATACAATATGTAGAACCCCAATAGAAGAAACCCCTTATAATCTTTGTTTTGGCACTGAAGCATTTATCCCTGTTGAAATTGGTATCGTAAGTCCCAATGTCCAAATAGTTGATGATACTAATAATGAAGACAAGCTACATTATCATCTTGACATTCTCCCAAAAATATGTGATGTGGTTCCATTGAGAAGGGATGCATATCATCAGTGAGTAGCTTGTCATTTTAATAGAAGAGTAAAACCCTGACCTATCACTATTGGAGATATAGTCTTACAAAGCATAGTGGCTGCGGAGAAAGGACCTCAATGAAATAAACTTTCACCTCTATGTGAAGGACCTTATATAGTGGTGACAATGGTGAAGCCTCAAACTTTCAAACTTAAGGATTTAGAAGGAAAGATGCTGCCTCGAATGTGAAATGTCGAAAACCTTCAAAAGTATTATCAATGATGTAGTCTCTAATTAAAACTTATATATACTTAAAGATATGCAAATCTTCATCCTTAATATATAAATTATTTACTTCATCTCATTATATCCCAAGGGGATTAAATCAACCTCTTCTATATAGGTTAACATCATATATTGATAAATAACCTTAGAAAGATCTTTAAACAAAATCCCAAAGGGGATTAGATAGACCTTTTATACACATGTTAACATCATATATTAATAAATAACCTCAGAAAGGTCTAAAAAATATTTTTAAACAAAATTTCAAAATGGATTAGATCAACCTCATTTATACATGTTGACATCATATTTTGATAAACAACTTCAGAAAGGTCCAAAAGATTTCTAAACAAAATCTCAAAGAGGATTAGATCGATCTCATTTGTACAAGTTAACATCATATTTTGATAAACAACCCCAGAAGGGTTAAAAGATTTTTAAACAAAATTCCAAAGGGAATTAGATCGACCTCTTCTATGCAGATTAACATCATATGTTGATAAATAACCTCAGAAAGGTCTAAAAAATTCTTTTATTAACACGCATACAAGGGAGATAAAATTAAAATAAAAACTTTTATAACATGCTCTATAAAATATACAATATAAAATCATACACTATTAATAGTTTTTTCACTATTTAAAACACTTTAAGCATCATCTTCTATAATTGGTTTAATATCCTCATATGCTTGGCTTGGGGAAAGACCTTCTACATCTGCTCCTATCTTGCAAAGCACCAGTCGAATTCCGTTTAAGAAGCCTTGAATAAAGCATTCATCAATTCATTGCTTCTCCAAACTCCTTCACTTCTACTGCATATATATGATTGCAAGCTTTGTTGAACATGATCTTGATTTATACTCCTGAAGGCTATGAATTTTTTAAAATCTTTTATGGCTTTTAGAGATAATAATTTTTATATAAACTTAGCCCCTGACAAACTAGTTTCTTTCTTAGATAGAAGATTATGAAATCTCTAATTTTCATCCTTAAGCATCATTATTTTCATTTTAAAACTTTATTGGTCCCTCTCATGTTTGTTAATATTTGTTTGTGCATCTACTAATTCGTTGTGAATTCAATCTACCTCTTAATGCTGCAAAGAAACAAAAAACTTTCATGATAGCTAATTCAGTTCTATATTTTGCTAATTGGTCTTCCATTTCTCTCATATCCTTAATTTTTCTTCGTATGTTTGTTTATATTCAAGATATTTAATATTCACAAATTCAGAATTTCAGTCATTCAAGGATTGAGTTAGCTCAAGATCGATATCCATTTGCCGCAATATCTAAAACAAGAATATGATATATATGTAAAAAAACATATATTTATATATGTATGAATATAAGAGCAAAAAGAATAACTACTCAACAATTCATCAGCTCGTCCACCTCTGATACATTAAGGAGTCAAAACTTCTTCAGGAATATGTAACTTCGAAGGACAAATATTTGGACAAGAATCTTTATGACCTTTATTGCTGGTAGCTATTATTAAAGTTTTGTATACTCTTTTCTTCTTCATAGACAAAATGGGTGGATCATTATTCTTTAAGAATCGGAGCCAATTTTTAAAGTATGTGTAGCTACCTCTTGAACTCTATTCGACTTTTTTTAACATATTCGCACGAGACCTTCCCACATGTATAGACATACCAACTTTGAGCAAATAATCTTCTTCTGCATATTTGTAAAGATAGTATACCTCATATAAGAGACTTTCAACATCAGGGAGATTGGAAATGATCAAAATGTCATTCTCACCCACATGAATGGGAATTGGCAACTTTTTTAATTTTACTCGTTTTTTTATAAGATTCCAGTCATTCTTCACAAAGAAAAATCCACTAGCCCTATTCTTTAATGGATCGTTGGTTTGAAGATTTGACCATTTAGATCTAAATGTTATGCGACCTTATACATCACATCTAAAATGATCTATTCTCAAAAGGTACTTCTATGTCAAAACTACTCCACGATCCCTAAAGATGGCAATCAACCCCATAACAATTGACACGGCTCTACAATAAAATTGGGATAATTTGACTCCACATGTTATTGAAATATTAATTAATTATGGAGTAGGAGGGAATCATAAGCCTACTCGTAAAATCATTTTATAAATGGTTAAATACCCTAATGGAAGAAATTATGTCCAATCATATTTTTCAAGAGTCTTTATAACAAGATTGTTGGAAAAATGGGAACTTCTTGTGGAATATGATCAAAGAATCACCCGTGATTGTAGACATCATGCCACCAGCCCTTGCTACCTTGTATGATCTCTTTGAACCATTATTTTGTGTATGGGTAATTGATATTTATTTGGCATAGATAGTTTGAGAGGAGAATGATCGCTCATTGAAACTTCTTCTACACATAGAGGACCACTAGAGCTTGATAGAAGATACCGTATATTCAAGACAATGGAATGCCTCTAATGTAAGAAAAAGTAGAGAATAGAAGGAATAAAATAGATAAATACTACTGCACAAAGAGGGGCACTATAGCTTGAGCTAAGACTGTGGAATGCCTATAATGTAAGAATGAATATAGAATAAAAAGAGGAGAAATGCAAAAAAAAGATTCAAGATGAGAAGTGGTGCAAACTTCTTTATCTCATGGGGTGGATATTTATACTTAAGGGGGAGGAGAAGAGATTCATGAATATAAATGAGAGAGTTATGGAAATTTATAAAAAATACTTACATGAATTCATGAAAGAGAATAACATGGATTTATGGAGGGAGTTGTATAGCTTTAAATAAACTAAAATAAAATATAACTTTTTCGTGCTCTCTCTCTCTCTCTCTCTCTCTCTCTCTTATATATATATATATATATATATATATATATATATATATATATATATATATATATATATATATATTAAAAATAAAATAAAAAATATAATAATAAAATTTTAAAAAAATTAATTTTTTTAAAGTTAAAAATAATAAAAAAGGGGCATCAAATGACCCCCCATTATAGTGCTAGAAGAAGGCACCAACTAGCACTGGTTTCCAGCATAAAAAATGCACGGGCAATAGCGCAGTATGGCGAAAAGCCAGGCAGCGAGTAGCGCAGGTAGCAACGTGACAGTAGTCTGCAGTGCGGGTAGGCCACCAGTAGTGGCGTCGACAGTGATGACTGGCTAGCCCAACAAGCAAAAAGCATTTTGGGCCCACTTTTGGACCTAAAAAAATCTTATTATGACATTTTTAGGGCCCCAAAATCATTTTTTGATGTTATGAACTCAAATTTGACACTTATAAAGCATAACGGAACTTCTATACATAAATTTGAGATCATTTGAACATTTTGGAGAAAACATTTTCAATAAATATACTGACTTTTATTTCAAAAGATTTAAAATATATTTTTGAACTCCGTGAGCTTCGATGTCCAAAAATAGGGGGGGGGGGTATGGGGGGGGGGGGGGGGGGGGGGGGGGCAAATAATACATAACCAAAAATTATCTTGATATGCATGAATCTCTTTGCATATTTAAATTAGAAACCTTCAAAATTTAATATATGATCATTTGAACACAGATCTCAGCAAACTTACAATCAAATAGAATGTTTTAATATGACAAACCCGATGACAACAAAATCGGTTTGATTCGAGTTTGAATGGGTTCGAATCAAGGAGCTGCAACATACTTGGAATCTTAAAAACTTTTTTTTCATAACCAAACGATTTCTAAATATGGCATATTTATAATTGAATTGATCGGCTCGATGAGACAAATCCAACGATCCCAAGATCATTTAACTCTGACACCATTAAAGCACTTAAATAATGCATGATGAAAGCACTATGATCAAAGGAACCATTATGAATCGTTGGATGGAGCACTCCTAATTTACCCTAGATATTTTCCATATTTATGGAGTATGCCACTCCCAAAAAATCTATAAGTAGACCCTCATTCTTCACATGAAGGAGGAGGAAAAAAGGAGAAGAGAGAACTAGTGAGAGATCTCTTGCATTTTGTAGCTATCGCCGACGACCACCACCAGCTATTGCCACTAACAACCACCGTCACCACCGACGATCAGCTTAAAAAATCATCACTTTCTCCAAAATATTAAGAAGATTTCACCCTACTGTTGGGTATATTTTTCCGCATGTGGACATGGACATCAGTTTTCTAAAATCATTCTTAGAAAAATTTAGTCATGTTGTCGGGCATAGATTGTCCATCTGTGAACATTTGATCTTTATACTCTTCCTCTTCTTCAATAGTAAAGAAAGAACGATCTTTTGTATCACTTACTACATATTGAATTTTACAACTAGGCTAGGTCCTGTGATTTTTTCTCTTTTCGGATTTTTTCACATAAAAAATGTTCTTCTTAAACAGCTATTCCATGGAGCCCGCCCAAACACCATTTGGTTCTAAAGTTCAGCCAAAGAGGGTTGACAGTCGAGATTAGGCGTCTTATCATTTTTATTTTCCATGCTGAATGTTTGTACACCCTTAAGACATGAAACATAAACTCTACCGACTCAAATTTTATAGTAACCAACACATATAATACAACATCATGTGATTAGGTCTTCATCAAAATTACCTAAATTTAACATAAAACGTATGAATCAATCAAATATTATACAATCGCTTGGATCATATAATGCATCATCATTCAAACATTAAGGACTTTGCCATGATTTTCAAAGTCAGTGTTAACTACTTTTCTAATTGAAGAAATTTATAGAAAAAAGAAGAAGATGAAATTAACAATGGAGAATCCTTGGAAGTATATGGAGTTGCTGGAAATATTGGAACATTGTTGCTCAGTATTTTTAATCGAAAGATTCTTAGGAATGGCCGAATGAGGATATTGGCATAACAATGCCCTTACATATGAAATGATTTTTTTTGTATATTTTTCTAAATAAATAAATAGTGGTGATATTCCTCCAATTATGATTATTTTAAGTCATATAAAGTCAAATTTTACTCATGTAGGTAGTTATTAAGGACTATTATATTTTATCCTAAGCTTGATTAGGATTGATATGTATTTTTGTTTTGAGTTTTAAAAAATATGTTTGGTTTGATTTTTGTAACTTTTTTTTTTTAATTTTGGAAAAAAAAAACTTCTAGGCATTTTTATGTGCATTCAAAGTATTAAATGAAAATCACTCCAAAAGTCATGGCCAAGCTACAAAATAAAATAATACTTATTTTTATTTTGAATACCAAAAATAATTTTTATTTTATATTAAAATATTAATAAAATAAAAAATAGAGTAATTTTCAACAAGCCCATATTTTTGTTTATATATCTTTTTAGTTGATATTAAAAAATTATATTCTTAAATTTATTTTTATAACATTGATTTTTTGATAGAAGAAAATATAAGAGTGAATAATATGAATTTCAATTAAATAAAAAAATTTATTAATTTTAATTTAAATAAATAAATTTAATTTTAAAAATTATTTAAATTTTTATCTTATATTTATATTATCATTATTATATTTAAATAATAATTGAATAGTTTCAATATTTATTATAAGAAGTTTTAAGCACCCAACCGGCGTTCGATTTCAGAAGGTTGGATCCACGTCCACCTGCGTATCCACTTTCACAGTCCACCAACTTCTTTTGCTCGTTAGTCAAATACTCTAAATTCTCCTCAGAAACTCCGCCACCGACACCGCCATGGCACGTTAACTATAGCCAGTCGTCTCCTCCGATCATCCCACCTTCTCCGGCATGGCCCTCTCTCTTTCCAATCTCCTCCAGTTCCCTTCATTTGCCTCAAAAGCTCCTTCCCTTACCTTCCAATCAACCTCCAAAGTCTCCATCATCCGATGTTCCGTTGCTTCACCGACGCCCGCCGCTTCGATGCGAGTCGCAGCGAAGGAGTTCAATGTGAGATCGGTGAAGGCGAGGCAGATCATCGACAGTAGGGGAAATCCTACGGTGGAGGTGGATGTGGTGACCTCCGATCTTTACCGATCGGCAGTTCCCAGTGGAGCTTCGACGGGGGTCTATGAGGCTTTGGAGTTAAGGGACGGGGATGAGAGCGTGTATGGGGGAAAAGGCGTGGTTAATGCAGTCAGGAATGTGAATGAGTTATTGGGACCGAAGCTGATTGGGATCGATGTTAGGTCAGCTAAGCGCTGATACTTATACCGTCTCTTCCTTCTTTTGCATTTTCTTTGAAATCAAAATGAAAGAGAAAAATCATAGCACGTAACGCTCAAGTAAAATAATGTATTGATTTTTTGTTAGCAAGGGCTACAATTTTTGTCCAGTCACTTTAAATGACTTTTACTTTACATGAGATTGCCTATGAATATGATGTTTGGATTTAAGTTGTGAGAGATTAAAGGAAGTTATTTATAGCTAAATTGAAGGGAAAATAGTTGATTAAAAGTAATGTAGTATGTGACCTTCTTTTTGGATTCGGTCCCATGGTCTGTCCACCCCCGACATTGTGGCCAGCAAAATCCTCGGCTCGTGATTTATAAAACAAACTCAAACAGTGGAATAGGCTATCAATACTGATGATGATTACATGGAGAATACCCTTGATATAAATTTTGATGTTTTTTTTTTAAATCCAACAACTATTTTCTTTTTTTTTTCATCTGGCATGATCTGCCTTTGAACTGTTGATTTTATTGTGCACATTCTACAGAATTATGACTTAAGTGATTCTAATAATGACACCAGGGATCAAGCTGAAGTGGATAGAATCATGCTTGAGCTTGACGGAACTCCAAATAAGTCAAAGCTAGGTGCCAATTCCATTCTTGGAGTTTCTCTCAGTATTTGTAGAGCTGGTGCCGGAGCCAAAGGTGTTCCTTTGTACAGACATATTCAAGAAATATCTGGAACCAAATATCTTGTTATGCCAGTCCCAGCTTTCAATGTGATAAATGGGGGGAGCCATGCTGGCAACAATTTAGCAATGCAAGAATTCATGATATTACCAGTAGGTGCAAGTTCCTTCGCCGAAGCTTTGCGCATTGGTAGTGAAGGTAACCATGCTCCATGCTACTTTATTTGCAAGTGAGACGGTTGTGCTATATTATCATTGACATAGTTGCATATCTACTTTTTTAAAACTTGCTTCGAGCTCCTCATTTATCCTTGAGCCCAACTTGATGATGCGCCTCTGTTCACACTTGATATCAGTGACTTCTTGTTCGTTTATGGCGTTAAACATTCATTTAGGAAATGCTACTTTTCTGATGTTTATTGTTTACTGTGTGTAACAGTTTATCATATTTTGAAGGGTATTATTAAGGCAAAATATGGGCAAGATGCATGTAATGTTGGAGATGAAGGTGGTTTTGCTCCGAATGTTCAGGATAACCGGGAAGGACTTGTCCTACTGATGGATGCAATTGAAAAGGCTGGTTACTCTGGAAAGGTAAAATGCACACGCAAATGTCATTGTGAGCTTTACTTTCCATTCTGTTCTGATAGTTGTATGCTCTTTGCAGATCAAAATAGGAATGGATGTCGCAGCTTCAGAGTTTTTTAGAAAGGATGGAAACTATGACCTAAACTTTAAGAAGCAGCCGAATGATGGAGCTCACGTGCTGTCAGCTCAGAGTTTATGTGAACTGTACAAAAAATTTATTAGAGACTTTCCTATTGTGTCCATTGAGGATCCTTTTGACCAAGATGATTGGAGTTCTTGGTCATCTCTCCAATCTTCAGTGGATATCCAACTAGTAGGAGATGATTTATTGGTTACAAACCCTATGAGAATTGCTGAGGCAATTCAAAAGAAGGCCTGCAATGGTTTACTTTTAAAAGTAAGAATTTGCCATCTTGTTTTCTGATTAGTAATTTATTGTCTGAACATTTTTAAGTTACATGATCTGGAAGACGACTGGTTTATAGCCTAAACAAATTTTATAGTATATCGTAAGATCTACCTTAAGCTGGCATTCAGTATTTTAAATTTAGCTGTTTTTATTTCTCTATGGAAGTATTTGTTGAGCGATATAATAAGATTAAATAGAAAATTCTTTTGGCTAGTTGCTTATCTCACAAGGTATAAGGTTACCCTTTCTTTATATTTCATGATTTTAGCGCATTTGATGATAATCTCAGTTTATGATCATCTTACATACCATATATGCAATGATGGCAAAGCTGAACAATGTTAAAAGTTCGAGTTTCTGATTTTTTCACTCAAACGTTGTAGCTGAAGATGTTATCATAGCTGAAAAATGTAATGTTAAAAGTTCGAGTGTCCACAATCCTATTTCTATTGCCGCTGATTTGAATGTTTTTCCTAGTGAGTATTCTGCTTGGATAATGTTTTTGGATTAAATGCAGTTTGATTCATCTACTTCCGGCTATTTGGAAGTATTGGTTATAGATCCTGTAGCAATTCACTATGTTGCTAGTTCGGTAGCAGTTTAATCTTGTAGTGTATTATGAAGTGGATCTACAAGTAGCGGTTTGGAAGATGGGTGGCAGTGAATGAGTACTAGTTTTTTAGGTGGACTTTCAAATTATCCGTTTGGTTTTTTTTTTTTTTTTTAAAGTAGCTCCAATTCCCTTCTGCTTCCAACTGATTGTGCGGTTTTCGTTGGAAGCCATGGTTTCTTAAGGAGGCTTCCTGTTTGGTTAAATTGACAGTATTGCTGCTTCTATTGAGGCGTGTAACTCTCTCCATTGTTCAGTTCCTGTAGTTCTCAATACCCAAACATGTCTGTATATCTATTGAGTCTGTTTTGTGGAATCACTTCATCCTTTTTGTATGTCCTTTGTGGCCATGATGGTCTCATCAACGAAGTTTGGAATTCAACGCACAGGCCAAGGGCTAAATTTACTCAACCAAGAAATCAAACATTTCTGTAATAGTAAACTTGCTTAAGCGGTGTGCATTTTATGCTCAGTTTTATTGAGGCACCTACCTAGGAATTAAGTGCACAGACTAACAGCTAAATTCCCTCAATCAAGAAATCAAACATTTTTGTGAATTTGATTCAAATGTGTATATTTTACATTGTCAGTTGCACCAGCTATTTTCCAGCTTTTCGTAAGAGAAATTGATATGCCTTGGAAGTAAAAACAGTAAGGAAATAGTAGAAAACTGCAGGAATTTGAGGAATAGTGGCTGATTTTTTACTAACACTTGAATACAAAATAAGATACAAGAGATTTACAATTAAAGAGGTAGATATGCTCTCCCAAACCACATAGATGCCACTAGGAAGCCCTCAAAAAGAAAACTACAGGAACCTGAAAAAACAAATCACACATAATCCAAAAAATAACATAGGTAATCCTAATTATGCTCCTCCAATTTTTCCCCCAAAACAACATTCCTTTCCATAATTAATTTTTCTCTCTTAATTGAATTTCAAATTCTAATTCTTTGCTTCCTAATTCCCTCCTTATTCATCCTCCTCTCATAATGAATCTTAATGTTTCTAGGCCCCACAAGCGGGGGCCAAAATTTCTGCTCCAGGACTTGCCCCCACCCAATTATGGCTTTGGTTTGGTTCCTGCTGGATCGGCTGGACCCCTCTTGCTGAATCTGTTGCCGCATCAATACTCTCCTTCCCAAAATGCATCTTGTACTCAAGGTGGAAGAATAAAAATTATCTCCTGATTGTCTCGTGTGACTCCTATGTAGCTTCATAATCAAGCAGTCCCTTCTATCGAACTAGGACCTCATTTGCTCATGTCATCCTCATCCCTTATCGTGCTCCATTAATCTCTATAGGTTCCAAAATCACTTATATGTCCTCCGTTAAAGTTGCTGGTAATGAGGAAGAGGGTGTGTGATCTCCAGATAATTCGTCTCAGTTGTGATACATGGAAAACTGGTGGATTGATGATGATGCTGGTAACCTCAGATGATAGGCTACTGCTCCAATGCACTCAATCACTTCATAAGCCCCAAAGTAACTTGGTGATAACTTCTCATTCCTCCTCTTGGCCAGTCCCCTCTTTTGGTATGGTCTCAATTTCAAATAAGCTCTGTTCGGGCTCAAACTGCACTTCTCGTATGTGTTCATCTGCTTTTCTCTTCATAAATTGTTGAGCCTTTAGCAAATGCCCCTTGGTTTCTGGTAGTATCCTCTCTCTCCTCCAAGTATTGATCTACATTGGATATTGTTGTAGTTTTATGTCCGTACTATATCAGATGAGGTGGATCCCTCCACTCTTGAAAAGGATTATTCACATTGTTGTGTAGAAAAATGTGTTATGCCAATACTCTATCCATGCTAGCCATTTGGCCCATAATTTGGGTGTGTAAGACACAAAACAATACAAGTCTCCACGCTCCTGTTTACTACTTTCGTTTGGTCATCCGTCTGTGGGTGATATGCTGTGCTCCATTTCAAGATCGTGCTTTGCATCTTGAATAACTCCCTCCAAAAAAGGCTAAGGAATACCTTGTCTCTATCTGATACTATCACTAATGGAATGCCATGTAAGCGCACTACCTCTCAGATAAAAACTGTGGCGATTGATATAGTGGTTTAGGGATGCTTCAACGAAATGAAATGGACATACTTGCTTGGTTGGTCTACCACAATTAGTTCGCTGAATATCCCTCCTAGCATGAAAACCCCTCAATGAAGTCCATTGTCACTTCATCCTAAAATCTCTAAGGTAAAGCTAATGGTTTCAACAATCCCCCAGTACAATCATCAAGCACTTGTGCCTTTGTCACACATCACACCTTGCTACCATATTTTCTACATCCTGATCCATCCCCGTCCAATATAACTCAATTGATAGTCGACTGTATGTCTTCTATACTACCGCATGCCCCTCTATCTCACTACCATAGAATTCTTGTAGTAGCTTGGGAATGTAACTTGAGGTTCAGGGTAACACAAACCTCCCCTGACATAGTAACTTCCCCCCTTTCACAGTATAGCCTGGGTGACTATCCGAGTCATTCCGCAACTCTTCTCTGATCTTCCTCAACACTTCATTCTGCTCACTTTCTTATCTCAATACTTTCCATTCTAAGATTATGGGTACTGACAAGGCTGCTAACTGGGGCTCCTCCACCCTTCTGGACAAGGCGTATGCTACTTTGTTTTCTAAATCCGGTCGGTCTTAGATCTCAAAATCATACCCAATCAACTTGAATAGTAATCTCTGATGCTCCTCAATGACCATATGTTGCTCCAACAAATACTTTAGACTCCTCTGATCTGTCCTGACTATGAAATATCTCCCCAACAGATAGGGCTGCCACTTATGAATAGCCAAAACAATTGTCATTAGCTCTACTCTTACACAAACTTGAGTCTTGCCCTGCCTGTAAGCACTTAGTTAAAATATGTAATTGGTCTCTGACCTTGCATGAAAATTGCTCCCAACCCATAACCAGATGCGTCTGTCTCAACTACAAACAGTTTCCCAAATATGGGAGCACCAAAACTGGTACATTGATCATGGCTTTCTTCAGCTCTTGTCGCTTCCTCCCCCCACTTAAAGTCATCATTCTTCAATTGCTAAGCCTCACAATGGCCCCGTATCATTTAGCAAATTTTCGGTAGTAACTAGTGAGCCCTAAAAATCCACGCAACTTTGTCAAGTTCTTGGGAAAAGGCTAGTCCACTATAGCCCGAACTTTGAACTATTTTGTTGCCACTCCCTCTCTAGACACAACATGTCCTAAATACTCCACCTGTGGTTTCCCAAATGAGCACTTGTTCCAGTTGGTACGCAACTGATCTCTCAAGGTTTCCAGTACTACCTTCGCTTCAAGTGTTCCTAGTGTTCTATTTCTGTCCTGATGTATCTCAAGATGTCATAAAAAAGCACCAAAATAAATTTTCTTAGGTGCTGCTGGAACACTTGGTTCATGAGGGACTGGAAGGTAGCAGGGGCATTGGTGAGGCCAAAAGGCATCACCAGGAACTCATAGTGCCCCTCTTATGCTCTTAAGGCCATCTTGTGCTCATCAGTTGCCTTCATCTTGATTTGATGGTATCAAGGCTTCAAGTTAATCTTAGAAAATATCACTGCTCCAAATAACTTATCCAAGAGTTAATTAATCAAGGGATGAGAAATTTATCTAGCTCTGTTTCCTTATTTAGAACCTTAATCCACACAAAATCTCCAGTTGTGATCCTTCTTCTTCACCAATAGAATTAGATTAGAGAATGTGCTCACATAAGGCCTAATGATCCCTACTTCTATCATCTCCTTAATCAGTCTCTCTATCTCATCTTTCTAAATCTAGGGGTATCAGTATGGTCTGACACTTATAGGAGAGGTACCCTCTTTTAGATTGATGGCGTGCTCGTGGTCTTGCGGCGGTGGTAACTTGATAGGTTGCTGAAACACATCCTAGTACTACTGTAGAATCTACTAGACCCCCACTAGAATTTCTCTTGCCTCATGTTCCTAGACTGCTTCTATGCTAAATAACTCCACCAAGCGACCTAGGTTCACACCCTGGATCATCTTGAGCATGGTTGCAAGTGACACTATGGTTTTGCATAAACTAACATCCACTCAAAGCACTACTTTCCTCCCCTCTACGTAAGTCTCTATGGTCAAAGCCTTTTAGTTCACATTTATGTCCCCTAGGTTTTGTAGCCACTTCATTCTCAGAATTACATCCGTAATTCTTAAATCCAAGCGAAGGAAGTCTTCCACCACCTGAATATCTTGCAAGGTCATCACCACCCCTTTACATATCCCCTAACCCCTCTCTATCTTACCTGTCCCCATCATCATCCCACATCCTTCAGTCCTCAGCATCTTCAACCTCAATCGTTCGACGACCCAATTCGAGATGAAGTTATGTGTAGCCCTACTGTCCACCAAAACACCATCGGTTGCTCTTTGATTTGTCCCCTCACTTTCTTGATGTGATTCAGAGTCAATCCCACCGCAGAGTTCAAGGACACTTCTACCACATCTAGATGTAACAGCTATGTTTCCTCCACGACATCCTCCAGCTCGTCCCCGCTCTCCTCTTCCCCCTCACAGACCATTAAGACATGAAGTGCTCGATTCTTGCACCTATGTCCCGGTGTGAATCTCTCATCATACCTGAAGCATAACACTTTTTCTCACCTGTCTTGTACCTTTGCTTCTGTAAGGCGCTTGAAATTTCCTCCAGGATGAACTTCAGTGCTCTTCTCCTTTGGCACTTCCCTCTAAAACGACATTGTATGAGTCCTTGGTGCCAGGGTCGTGAGTTGTTCTTATAAGCCCCTCCCATGGTGTTGCTTCGGCTGGCCTTCTCCCTTTGATGTTTCTCTTCCACTCTTTACGCTAGCTCCATCGTCTCTCTCTAGTCCTAGGTCTCAACACCCTGAACTCTGCTCGTATGCCTTCCTTTAGGCCCTTCATGAAATTCCCTTCTAATCCTTCTTCAAAAATTCCCCCTATCCTACACGACAGCAGCTCAAATTTCTCCCGATACTCCATGATTGCCCTCTTCTGAGTTAAGGCATAGAACTGTTTCGTGGAGGTATCCTTCCCAAATGTCTCGGAAATATTCCAACAATTATTCCTTAAATTCTCCTCGTGAATAGATCAAATACTTAGCTTCCCGTCACTAAAACCAAGCTAAGGCTTTGCCCTCTAAACATAATCCTGTTTCCATGAGCTTTTCTCCTTTTCTCAGCCCATTGATAGTGAATTAATGCTCGACCCAATACACCCAACCCTAATCATCTTTCCTTTAAAAAAATTGACATTTTTAACTTCCTTGATCTCGCATCCATATCCCAATGGTTTCTCCCTTAGTTGGTTCCTTCCGTATAGTGATGGTGTGGTTCTCTCCCTTCTTCCCTTGGCGGATTGGGACCCCAAGGCTCAGCCCAACCATAGCCTCCTCCGGTCAACCTCCCCCCATGCGTGGGTGGTCTCCCAAAGGGTTCGGCCTCCCACCTTCTTGCTGCTCTTTCTTTGGGATACCCTGATGCACCTCCCACCGAAATCCCCTGGGTGGTCCATGAGGGTAAACACTCTCCATTTTGTCATCGTCCTCTTGAATTTACTTTCCCTTGGGTTCAACCTTAGGAATCGCTGGTGAAACTTTTGATTGCATCTTGATCATCTTCTTCTTCATATCTTCGAAGTTCTTGAAGTGGTTCTCTCTGGATGAAAGCCTTCCTTCAATAGTTGTGAACTTTACCTCCATTCCAGAATATTTCTCCTCCATTCCGGCCCTGAGTTGTTTCATCTCTCCTTCCAAAACATCCATCTTCTTTGCTGCCATTTGCCTTGCTCTGATACTAATTTGATATGTCTTGGAATTAAAACAAGCAAGGCAACAGTGGAAACTGTTGGAATTTGAGAAACAGTAGCTGATTTTTTATTAGCACTTCAATACGAAAACAAGATAGAAGGTATCTATATTTAGAGAGGTAGGTCGCTCTCCCAAACCACCTAGACGCCACTAGAAAGCGCTCAAGAAGAAAACTACAACAACCCAAAAAACAAGTCACACATAGCCCCAAAAACAACATAGGTAATTCCCCCGCCCCCCTAAAACAACCCTCCTTTTCATTATTAATTTTCTTGTCCT
This sequence comes from Dendrobium officinale, assembly GCA_019514585.1. Taxonomy (NCBI): domain Eukaryota; kingdom Viridiplantae; phylum Streptophyta; class Magnoliopsida; order Asparagales; family Orchidaceae; genus Dendrobium; species Dendrobium officinale. The sequence continues at coordinate 28,947,539 of CM033695.1, read as the reverse complement.
AATTGAATTTCAAATCCTTATTCTTTTCTTCCCGAATTCCCTCATTATTCTTTCTCCTCTCATAATGAATCTTAATGTTTCTGGGCCCCACAAGGGCGGTTGAATTTCTTCTCCAGGACCCTCACCCGCCCAATCTGGGCTTTGGTTTAGCTGTTGCTGGACAGGCCGGCCCCCTCCTGCTGGAACAATTATTAGGTCCTCCGACTGGACGTTTTGCTACGTCCGGTCGGAACTAAAATTGCGCAAAAAAATGAGAAATACCGAGCAATACCAAACAATAACGAGGAATACCATCATGTGAAGACCCAATACCGAGTTATACCGAGCAATACCGAGTTATACAAAAAAATACCGAGTTTTGGAAAAACTCGGTATTGCTCGGTATAGCTCGGTATAACTCGGTATTGGTCTTCACAGAGCGGTATTCCTCGTTATTACCAAATAATATCTAGCAATACCGAGCAAATATAGAGTTTTTTGGCCGGATTTTAGTGCCGACCGGACGTTCCTCTACGTCCGGTCGGAGGACCTAATAATTGTTCCTCCTGCTGAGTCTGTCGCCATATCAGAGACTTGTTGCTTCTTTGTGTAACCCTTTATTTTAAATGTTATTTTTTCAGGTAAACCAAATTGGAACTGTAACTGAATCAATTAAAGCTGCCCTTGATTCAAAAGCTGCAGGATGGGGGGTGATGGTGAGCCACCGTAGTGGTGAAACAGAAGACAATTTTATTGCAGACTTATCCGTTGGCCTGGCCAGTGGGCAGGTATGAACTCTGATGGGCATTTCTAATATCGGAATTCAGTTTAGTGTTCGTTATCTTCCCATATTTGTCTTTTTCTTATTATTGCTTCTTGTACAGATCAAAACTGGAGCTCCATGTCGTAGTGAGAGATTGTCCAAGTATAATCAGGTCAGAGTGTGAATTTAATTTAGCTTAATATTCTTTTACTTTATTAATATCATTTCAAAAAGCTTTCTTTAGTCTGGACTCAGGAAATTTTTGGTTGGTTAGTATATGATAACAAAATAAATTTCAATTTGAAAATGAACAGGTAAACTTGAGTTGAAATAGCAAGGACCTGTTCTTATAAAAATAATTGACATCTACTGTTTTGCAAACATAGTGTAGTTAGAGATTCTCAGATGATCTCGGGGTTTCTATACAATGGACAATTATAATTCATAGAGAGCGTCAATAAAGATCTTGTATGAGTGGGCATAACCACGTTATTGCCTGTTGATGCTGAGAAGTTGTCCTGGTTTGACCTTGAAATTTTGCATTCCAATAGAACTACTATTTTCACAAATATGTATATATGTACTTGCACTAGCTTTCATTCCAATAAATTATACTCACAGCATGAGTGGAAGTGGAAGTGGAAGTTCCTACTTCTGCAAGTGGAAAATGGAAGCCACTTCTAAATAGGCTGTTTAGTTGTCCAATAGGGAAGCACATGTTAAAAAACACCTAATTTCTTATGTGGCGATGACTGCCATAAGTGAAAATAGTAAATTCATAAAGTAATAACAAAGAGTCAAGAACTACAAGAAGGTGCCAAGATTTATATGATTTGGCTAAAACAAACCTACATTCACAAGAAAGGAGTGATAATGTGATTCATTTTAGAGAAGCCCAAAATTACCCACTTAAAAGTTTATCAAAAGACACTCTTTGCATGGCTATTTTATCATCTGAAAATTTCTAGCACTTCCATACGTTAAGTACATCATGATTGTATTTTATGACCATAAAAAATCTTTATTCTTCTACTTCCCTCTCTCTCTCTCTCTCTCTCTCTCTCTCTACATAATATTTCTCTTGGCCTCTTTATTTTCTCTAGCTTGTTTTGTGACTTCTCTTACCAAAGTAATCATGTAATATTGCTATTTCAAATTATGCTACTAATCCTAATTACATTTGTCCACAAAACTTACTCCCTCATTGCTAATTTCCACATGTCTATTATCATTGTTTCCCATGAAACTCAACGGTTTATATTTTGGTGGGATTAATGGGATTCTTATAGATGGGGCCATGGCTAGTTTGACTAGAGAAGTTATCATAGAAATTGGAGTTAACATGAAGGGGTTGGCATTGACCTCCTTTTTGGCATCGATCACTTGCACGATCTTATCACTTGCATTTTACTGTTCCTTTACGTGGGGTCAGCTATATAAATCCTTTTTCGTCATTGTGTCATGTTAAAAGTCAAATTCTCATTTAAATCTAATAAATAAAGATAATTTCTAATATTTTTTAAAAGTCTTTTTAGGTCTATCTCTACCTTTCTTAACATAAGTAAAATATAATACCTCAACTTTCCTAACCGGGTCATCGGAAGGCCTCCGTTTAATGTGACCAAACCATCTAAGATGACTCTCTCTAATCTTAACTTCGGTCGGGGGGAGTGTCGGGAGGGAGGAAGGGAACTTGCCTCCCTTTTGCTTGTGTGAGCCGAACTAGAGAGGACCAAGGGGTCATGAGGCTTGCCGTTACTATCTATTAGCCTGAGAGTGAGAAAATGGGGGCCTCTCTTTAAATGTGAATTGGATCCCTTCCTGATGTGGAAAGATGCTTCTTTTTTGTGTCAGAACTGAGAGCTTTAGAGGGAGAAAGTCCTGGAACTTCTTTTTTTTCTTTATTTATTTTGGAATCTCGGAGCATGTGAGAGAGAGAGAGCTCTTTTGTTTGCTTTTTTTATGAAAATATCGGTTTCCACCTATACATAAGGTTGCATGAGAAATAAGCTTCTTTTTTTATCGTTTTCCCTTGTTTTATATGTGTGAGAGAGATGTAAGAGCTTATATATTAGATGGCTGTACGTATAATGTGAGGACTTGAGTTGGATGAGATATTTTTTGTCCTTTTCTTCTTTAAATGATATTTAAATAATCATTTGTGTTATATTTAAATGTTAATTTGAATATGGTTTAATTAACACTCAAATGATTGTTTAAACATTGTTTATAATGATTTACATAATATTTAAATATTATGCAAGCGATTATTTAAATAATGCTTATAACTATTTAAATAACATTTAAATTATCATTTAAATAATATACAACAACAACAACATCAAGCCTTTGTCCCACTATGTGGGGTCGACTACATGAATCCTTTTACTCCATTGTGTCATGCTAAAAGTTAAATTCTCGTTTAAATCTAATAAAAAAGATCATATATAATATTTTCTAACCAAGTCTTTTTAGGTCTACCTCTATCTTTCTTAACATTAGTCAAATCTAATATCTCCACTTTCCTATCTGGGTCATCGAAAGGCCGTCATTTTATGTGACGAATCTCTCTAATCTTATCTTCCATTGGAGTTACTCCGACCTTTTCACATATATGCTCATTTCATATCCTATCTTTATGGGTAAAGTTGCTCATCCACCTGAGCATCCTCATCTATGCAACACTTAACTTAGTATTATGCTTTTCTTTTAATAGCCAACATTCGGCACCATAAAGCATTGCAGATCTCACCACCATCTTATAGAATTTTTCCTTAAGTTTGAGGGGGAATTTTCTATCACACAGCAAGCCTGATGTATTCCTCCACTTCAACCATCCAATTTGAATTTTGCTGATAATATCCCCATCTATTTCACCATCACTCCAAACCTAAAATTTGTACTCTTATTAATGACTTGATCACCCAAAGTCATAATCCAGTCACTAGGTTTATTACTACTAAAATTACACTCCATATATTCAGTTTTAGATTTACTTAAGCAAAAACCTTTAGACTCTAAGGTTGACCTCCATAATTCAAGTTTATCTTCAACTCCCTCTCTAGTCTTATCAATAAGAAGAATATCATCAGCAAAAATCATACACAAAGGTACATCCTCTTGCAAATGTCTTACGAGGATATTCATGACTAAAGCAAAAAGATATGGGCTTAAGGCTGATCCTTGATGTAATCCAACTGAAATAGGAAAATACTTGGTCAAACCACATTGTGTTTGAACATAAGTAATAGCTTCTGCATACATATCTTTAATGATTTGAATATAAGCGTTATTAACTCCTTTCTTTTCAAGAACTCTCTGTAGCACTTCTCTTTAAACTTTTTCACATGCTTTCTCTAAATCAATAAATATCATATGTAGATCCTCCTTATTCTCTCTATATTTCTCCATCAAATCTTTCAATAAATATATGGCTTTCATAGTAGACCTACCCGACATGAATCTAAATTGATTTGGGAAACATTAATATCACGCCGCAACCTACGCTCCATAACTCGCTAAGTATGACACATTAACTTAATTCCTCTATAATTCGCACAAGCTTATGCATAACCTTTATTCTTTAAAATAAGAATTAACACACTCATTCTCCACTCGGCATCTTTTTAGTCTTCAAAATAGTATTAAAAAATTTAGTAAGCCAAGAAATTCCTTAATTCTTCTAAGCATTTCTACACCTCTATTGTAATATCATCAGGTCCAAAAGCTTTTCTATACTTTATTTTCTTTAAAGTCGCTCTAACTTCAGTTTTATTAATACACCAATAAAAACATAAATCTTTATTTTCATTTAGGGTGCTAAGGTAGCTAAAGTCAATCGTCTTTTCACATTCTTCATTAAAAAGTTTATCAAAATATATCATTCACATTTGTTAAATATTATCTTCTAGGAAAAGTACTTTTTGATCTTCATTCTTAATACGATTCACTTGAACTAAATTCTTACTACTTCTATCTCTTTATTTGACTAATTTATACATATATCTTTCTCCCTTATCAGTATTTATTCTTTTATATAAATCATTAAAAGCTAAGATATTTGTATTGCATATTGCTTTATTAGATCCCGTATATATATCTTTATATCTTTCTTAATTATTAGAATTTTTACATCTAAATCAATTTTTATAATAAATCTTCTTACTTTTTATCTTTTATTGCACATTTGGTTCCACCACCAACTATTTTTACTATTATGTCATCTTTTGCAATATTCTTAATATCACAATCCACTTTTTTCCATATAGCATTAGTATCCTCATGCACATACAAAATCTTAAGATCTAAAATTTTATTCTCAATTTTTTTTAATATTATTTAAATGCCCCCATCTAATCCTATAACAATGTTTTACTCTATTTTTTATTTTCTTTCACTTTATCATAAAGTCGAAAATTAATTATCGATTGTAACACCCCACAGTACTCTTTAACCGTATTGTAGAATGTTACATGAACAACCATCACATTTCCATCATTTATATCTCATTTCAGTTGAGCTCATTTCAAATCTAAATAAAAGATCGTATAAACGTTATTTGGAATAATAAAGGAAGCATCTAATAATTCTCCAAATTTTCATCCAAATCTAGTACAGAGCCACTAAGGAAAACCAAACAATTTCAAAGTAATACATGTCTAATTTGCTTTCATACCTTGAACATTTAAACTTACTAATAAAAGGTAACCTAACAAGACAAGAAGAAATACTTGCATAAATTAGCTTGCATCAATCTTCTCTTTTCCTTTTCCTGTAACAACAGCCAGAAGAAAGTTCTGGTAAGCTGTGAGGCTCAGCAAGTAATGCAACTTTTTAATAATATTGAACTTGAACGATAAAGAAATTTAAAACATTAAATAGAAATGAAAGTTAAACTACTTAAGAACATTTATAAATTTCATAAACATTAACCTTTATTTTCTCTTATATCTATACTGAATATCAATTTTACTCATAAAGAGATTTGACCATTCTTTCTTAAACATATTCAATGGAGTCCAGGTAAACCTGGCATTAACGCCATTGAATTACATAGAGGTCCCTTTTGCCTCCTTAGGGGTCCCTTTTGCCCCACCTGCTATGCAGGTATCATTTCTTTTGGGGTCTCTTTTGCCTCACTTACAAGATAGTTATATATTTGGGAACCCTTTTGTCCCAACTATCCTTGTAAATCATACATCATATATACATAGCCAAACTTTATGTTAAATTGATATTCAATATACCTTATGACATAACTCAAGCTTGCAATGTTGCATTCATAAAGATCTTTATATGCTACTCATTTGTATAATGAAATAGTGTATCATATGTTGAGAATGGAGATTCTTTCCAAAATATTTCCAACTAGAAAAATCCTTAATGAAACATAAGAACTCTTATTTGAAAGTCTCATGATGCAAATATATAAGAGGTCTTTCGTATATGAAAAACTAAGTTAGGAACATCCTTTAGCCAGAAAATTGCTTGTAATGCATAATTCTCTTGCATTCATTCAAATACCAATATACAATGTAAAATTAACAAGAATTACATTTAAAATATTAATTTGCATTACTTACCTTCTTGACGGTTTGCTTCTTCCAAACTTTCCCTTCTTACTTTTCTTCTATTATAAATCACTCCAAAGCCTCCTCTTTGCATAAGACTATATAATCTATATCACCCTTTGTCTATCTTCTAAGATTTAGTCACTCTTCAATTCGAACGTCTTAAATTTTCCTTCACTGTTTCAATTATTAGTTTGAAAACATACATCAACTTACACTTCAATCATATAGTTATGTATTAATCATATTTAAATCTTAATAATTCTTGCACAAGTTTACTTACCTAACAATATCTTCTCCACAAGCACTTCACTGCACAGAAATCTGAATTACACTACTTTCACTGATTTCTCTTTCGGTCAATAGTGTTGAAATCCTCTTGTGCTATCAATTCAACCATTTCTCTTTAGCATTTTTGGCAGCAAAACTCTTTCATCAATATTTTGAACATCTTGCTATAGGAAATATTACCCAATTCCTTCCTCAAAGTGTTGTACTTCACTGCAGGAATGTTGCCTAGGGAAATTCCGAACTTCACTACAGGGATTCCATGCTATCGCTATCAAGCCAACTCTCCGCTTCTTGCTACAGTAACGTAATCACTGTGCCGAACTTGCTACAGGGTTTTTGTCTCCGCTTGTAAGCCTCCGAACAAAGCTACAGTCCCGCAGAACAATGCTTTTACCGAAATTGCTTCAGATTTTGGCTATAGTGCCGTAGGTGGAAAATGCATTTCTCGGTGGTGGAAACATCTTTGGCGTGAGAATCAATTGCTGTAGTTCTTCTCTTGTGAAGATAAGGCTTGAAAATGATATGGATTGAATGCAATAACTGCCATTACTCAATCAATGCATCTGTTCAAAATAACTTATTAATTATGTTATTTGGCTTTAATTACAAATTCCATTTATTTGTTAATATTAACATAACAACAATAAATATTAAACTAATCTATTTAACAGTTATTTACTAATTAAATTAAATTCTATGTAGTATTTCGTACTCACTTGATTATCCGTTTGGGTCTTACAATACTCTCATCGATATGTATTTTACGTGCATTTCAACCTTCTATACGGCGATGAATCGAGGAAAAATGTTTGATTTGACCCTTCATCAGACACAAAGTGGTGCAATGTACATGAAGGCAATCGATCTGCCAAATAAGATCGTGCCAGTGACCGATACCAAAAAGGAGCTCAATAGTTGGGAGAAATAATAAGACAAAAGAGACAGAGAGAGGAAATTTGGAGAAAAAAATGATTTTATGTGGCTAAAATATTATTCTTGAATTGATGAAACTATAATTTTGCTATGAATTTTGTGGCAAATCTATTGACAGAAAGATACCTTTTGAGGAACTTTTAAGAGGGTAATTTCTAATATTACTTAAATGTTTTTAACATATATTCTTTTAGTGTTGCTCTTTGTTTTTTTTGCCTTGGGATATTTGAGACTTCTCTTCTATGATGAGATTGGGTGTTCTTAGGTTTAAGGATTAGTATTTTCTTATACTCTTTTATTTTGAGCACTTGTGTAACTTCTTTATAGTGGATCAGATTAGGGTTGGTAATCATGTTTGAAATCAAAACTCATTAGATAATCATTCAAAAAAAAAAAATTGATATACTTCAACTCAAAGATGCTCGTTCAAAATAAATTGATTTGACTCAAAATGAACTCATTATATGATATGCTATATTTGTGTGGTAACACATTTATACATGTATATATAAAATAAATAATTATATAAATAGTGTATATATACATATATGTGCATTTATATTTATCATATTTAACAATCCATCCTCATAAATTAATTTTAAATACTTTTATATACATAGTAATTATGATTAGTTGTTTAAAATAGTATATAATATCAATGTACTTTACTCAAATTAACTTGAAACTCGACTCGAAATTAAACATTGCTGATTGGTCTCAAATTTGGCTTGTGGTGAAATAAGCTTTTTTATTTTCAAGGTTAGGTTGGCTCTTTCTAACTTCACTTGATATCTCCCTTAGATTGAATGCTCTCTCCTTAGCAGCGGATGCAACCTTATTTTAGTCCAATCATATAAATGTTAGTGTCTTCTTGTGGTGCTAGATCTCTTTTGTTAAGTGTGAAGTCAAAGTTTCTAATTATTGAAAATAGTTGCTCATTTCAATAATATGAAAGGCATAAATAGATGCTACTATAAAGTACTAAAGGAGGCTACCATAAAGCATAACTAGATGCTACCATAAAATCTTAAATGAAGACAACCACAGTTTATGATGGAGGCTATATATAGAAGTCTTCAATGGTGAGTATTCATTAATGTTGGAATGTGAACTCTTTGTTATATAAACCTATATAATCTTCAATTATAAATCATCTCACAATCACAAGAAAATAAAGAGAAGGAGAGAAGAGGAAGAGAGAAATGACAATAAAACAAGTTCTTATATTAGATAAGATAAAAGAAGGAGAAGCATCATCAAATTTTTTTTTTTCCTCGATGTGTAGCCCGCGTAGTCTTCTTAAAAGATGTTTGTCTTCCTTCTTAGTTGTTAATATAGACAAATTGATATTTTCGTCTTTACGAAATGTCATCTCTCTTTAGGTATGTATTTTAAAATATTTGATCTCTATGCGGCAATAGACTTAAATGAGTCCACTAAATAATGAAAACTTGTTACCTTTTATTTGAAAATTTTTGCATGATTATTCTCTCATCTTGATTTAGTTTTTGCTCAAAATTTTATCAAAATTCTATTATCTTTGTTATTACTTTGTGTGTTTAGTATCTTCACTCTGAGTAGGCACATCCGTATCCTCGCTCAAAATTTGTGGTTGTGGCTAAAGTGTATGGGCCTAATAATCATTGTAAAATTATGAATGTGCTTGTAAGAATGAATATACAAACACAAAACAAGCATATACATACATGCATATAATTGCAATACATCTAACAATATCTTATTTGATAAATTATACAAACATTCGTGTATATTATAATAATGTAAGTATATACTATATTTTACTTCAATAAATAAAGAATGAGATGTGCACACATGGAAGTATGCATGTATAAACATACAAGACATGCATTCTAAATTAAGTATAGTGATTATAAAATGTCATAAAGAATTGAATATTATAATGATATATTGATTTAAGTAATTATATGTTATGAATTTATATTATAAATATTATATTTATATGATTTATTTCATAATATATTACATTATCTATACATTTTTAATAATATAATTATTACTGTTTAATATATCTAAGCATATTATTTATATTATAAACTAATGAATGATGCATGCTTTAATACTTGGTCTATAATTTGAACATATACTATTATAAAATAACATAATTGTAATATTAAATTTTGTTTTGTTTGTTTGCATGTCTAGAAGAGTAATAATTTCGTAGGGAGGTAATCACATTTAATATTTTTCTGAATAGATTTTGGAGATATGTGCCAGAAGTTATATGGCTTTGAAATTCCTAATCAAATTCTTGGAAAGAAATCACTTTGAACGCCCCCTTTCGATCAAAGAACCGAGATGATTCACTTGCCTAATTACTTGCAAAAACAAGAACTAATTACTACTGCTCCCGCAAGCAAATTTTCTGCTTATCTAATTATTTGTAGTCTGCCAGTATATCCTAGATTTATTCAACTATTGTTCTGTTCACTAATCTTAGCTTATTATTCGGCTTCTCGTAAGCATCTTAAATCTTGTATGTTCATTCCTGATCTATATGTAGCTCTTACGAATTGAAGAGGAACTTGGAGATGTGCGATATGCTGGCAAAGCTTTCAGATCTCCACAATAACACTTTAAGGTAGTGCAAAAGTGTTTAAACTTGGGTAATCCTCTTGCTGGAAAATTTTGTAGATTTCAACTTGGTTTCAATTGAAATTTCAACGGGCAACAGAGATGCTATTTTGCTATTTGTGAGGCTAACTTTTGGTGCAATGTCTGTTGTCTTGATTAGATTTGAGTATAGCAGAAGATTTCTGCTGAATAACTGAAACTCGTATGCTCTTTCTTTCTTCATTTATGTTTTTGAATATTGCACATATGTTATAAGGTTTTTTTTTAAAATAAGCTAGAGGATTCAGATATTAAAGATGTTTCAGGCATTTGTTAGCCATAAAAGTTTGTTTGGGGCGGCTTTCTTACTACTTCTCAAAGTAGCTTTTTTGTACAAAAAAAATCTTGTATGTCTGGACCATTGATATAAAACAAAAGTATCAACTTGAAATCATAACTCTCAATCTATCACACAAAAATTGATGTGCGAGTTGAGGTGTGAGTTGCCCATCAAGTTATGCATGCATTAGCGGTATCGAAAATTGACATGACACAAAAACCCGACTCTATTCTGACCCAAAATTTTCAAGTTAGGATCAACCTGATTTAAGAAAGGTCAGATTCGAGTCCCGATTTTTGACCCGTTTTGAATTTCATGTCAGATTCGCGTCTAGCATGCTGCATATAAGGAAAGTCGGAATGGCGATGCAATGTTCACAATTTTAAATTAAAAAATCCTAAAAAATTTATCACACTTATTGCATCTTACGAAAACAATGAAGACCATTTTTATTAAATCATATATTTTATTATAATCATATATATAGTATTGAGTAGTGAAAATCTTGAGAAGACTGAGGACGGTCGTAGGTCATTTGTTCCGATCACGATATATCGAATTGCATCCCTTTTATTTTCTACACGTTTGTACATTTGAGTTCTGATATTTTTAGTGCCAACTGCCAATAATGAGCTTTATATTTTCTTATGTTTGGCTGAGAAAAAAAAAATTGCAATTTTTTTTTGAATTTTCAAATGCGCAATTTAGTTTATTTTAAGTGTATTCCAAAATTTTCCAAATTAAGTTAATTCAAAATACCAAAAAACTGCAAGCCCATAGAACTCTAAACACGTGTTATTCCTCTCACTTAGGGCATCTCCAACCGAAAATCTCATTTTTCACTCCAAAATGCTGTGAAACTAAAAAATAATGTGATTCATCTCCAATCGAATTTCATTTTGCCAAGGTAATAGTCGTTTTCTTCTTTGGCGCGTTTCTTTGGCTAGTTCGGTAGAGACTGAAAATTTTCAGAGATGAACAGTGCAATGTCAATATTGGCGTCCCACTGTTCACCCGCAACCAAATAACATTAGTTTTACCGTTAGGCTGGAGCTCGCGAGCGATGCTATTAAAGCCTTTGGAGTTCGGTTGGAGATGATCTTACGACTGTCTTGCTCACAACCATATTCCCTTGTTGGACCACTTTACTTGCTACTATCTTGCTCGCGATCTTCCCTTGCTATGTCCTCTCACTCATGACAGTTTCTCGCCAAACTCCCACTTATCAGCACAACTCGATGAAGAGTATTTGTCGATATTGTGCTACCAATTTTGTGTATCGTCTCCATCGGCAATATCTTGCATGAACACTATTATTCTTATCGTGCTCTAGAATAAAATTAAGATGTCATTTCTGAATAAATGAAAAAAAAAAAAACTCATGAGTTTTATTTTACAACCAATAAAATAATTTAAGAAAAATCAAAATATAATATATTCAATTTACACTGCTCTTGAAATGCCTCGAATATCATAAATACTTGCAAGAACTAAGAATCAAGAGAATCCTATAATGTAATGGCAGAGGGCCACTCTCTTTTGTAGACTAGCTACCCTAAAGGCGTTAATGGAATATATTGTACCAACCTATATGTCCACAAATGCCCATTTTGATAACTCGTTGGTCTCTAAACAGATTTACACCCAAGAGGCACAACCAAAAGGAATACTCTCTCAAAGCAAGTCTCGCCTTAAAGGGGGGTCATTAGAACGAGCAATTATTACATCCGGACACCGAATGAATTCAGAGATCAATAACCACGCGCCACATCACCTAAAACTCGATATTGAGGACTCGGTATTGCTCGGTATACATTTGGATCTGTTCGGATTTCACCGGACGTAATAATTGCTCCATTAGAACCAATCTATGAGCAAGCATGTATTAATTATAATGAAGCTTGATATATATGAACTCACCTTTGGAGGATTAGATTAGGGATGCTCTTATTTCTGATGAGTACATCTAGAGGACTCCCTCCAATAAGTCTTTGCTCTAACGGGCACTCTCTCTAACACGATTTGATTCTCTCAACGATTTTCCACAGCTAAGGTCATAAGCCTTCCATGAACGTCTCAATCTAAGCTACATAAAACACACGCACATATAAAGCTTATGGTTTCGACTATGTTGATCCCTTACTCACAACCACATTCACCCAAGAGACTCGCCGCTCACTTTGAGGGAATCGTCTCAAACACTTGCCATTAAAGATTCGCCCAAAGAACTCTCCCACGAGGACTTGCCCGAGCTAATGGCTAAGGGCTTCTCCAAGACATGCTAAAGGCAAAGAGCCACGTGCGTGCCTTTCAGCCTAGCCCATATATTTATGTCTCTCTATATTTTCATTTCATGTATTATTTAACTCTTTTTTTTAGTATAGCCTTTCATGTAGTCCTCAAAATCCAATATCAAGAGTCATATTTCAAACTTCATGATATTTTTACTGTTTATAATGATCATTTAGTTTTCCATCTACTCTCCACACTCATTGATCGCCATACTCTATTTCCTTTTAAATTTGTTAGTAGGGTCAAGTGTTGCACATTGACAACTTTTGATCCACCATAAACATTTATTTTTAAAATATCAAAAGTTTTATATACCTACCAAAGAACAATGTAGAGACTTGAGATCTTTAGATTTTCTTTATCATCATAAATGCTTTTGTCTACAGGGGACATCAATACTATTCATGCTATTTCTACATACAAAATAGTTTGATTAAAACAAGCTTAGAGAACTTTAACATGCTGAATAAACAAATGCAGGGAAGCCGAATTGGAAGATATGTTACTTAATATTTCTTTTACTAAGTGGGCATTACACTTAGGCTTAGTTTGGGACGACTTTTTTTTCTGCTTCTTAAAGTAACTTTTTAGTAGAAAAATTATTTTTTTTGTACTAAAAAACTGTTTTAAGAAGTATTAAGAAAGCTGTCTGAAACGAAACCTTAGGCTTCGTTGGGAACAGCTTTCTTATTGAATTCTAAAGTAGTTTTTTAGTATAAAAACTTTTGTTCAAAAAATTTTTGTACTAAAAACATGCTTTAAAAATTAAATTATAGATTTTAGGAAGAGATAATCAAAGAGGTGAATTAAATGTACGTCTGATATTTTTTTTTTTGGGAAATTACGTCTGATATTTCATTCCTGAAAAAAATGCGACGATATGACCTTATGATAGTATGACTTTATGATTTGATTCATAAGAGAGCTGGTCTATTTTAGGCTTCGTTTGAGACAGCTTTTTTATTGTTTTTTAAAGCAGCTTTCTAATAAAAAATTATTTTAAGAAACAGTAAAAAAGCCGTCTCAAACGCAATCTTAATTGTTTATGAGAATGAAGTCGAAGATTGAAATTGAGTCAAATATATATGTAATTAAATTTGCTTTCGACCTAAAGATTTAGTCTTCGTTTAGAACATCTTACTTACTGCTTTCTAAAATAATTCTCTAGTATAAAAATTTCTAATTTACAAATTTTTGTACTAAAAAACTATTTTATAAAACAATAAAAAAACTGACTTAATCGAAGCCTTAGCTTATGAATAAGAATCCATTACTTGATATTTTTATATTAATATATTATTTAATCATTTGATATGTAATTAAATTCAAATTTTCACATATCTTAACATTGATGATTTTCAAAATGAATAAATCTCTTTTGGACTTATTTGTTCATTACCATGGCCTTTTATCATGGGATTTATCCACCACCCCTTACTCATTAGCTAAGGAGCAAATCGATTTATTCGACAAATTAAGAGTTCTTCTATGTTTTCCCTTTAAACTTCTTACTGTTAGCTTTTTTTTTTTTACCAGTTTCTCTTATCTAGCTTCATATCAATGCATGTTTCAAGTTCCTAAGTTGTAACTATTAATTAGTACTGTTTATGAGAAGAATTACTTACGTTAAATAGTGTAAAGTACGTGATTTGAATTTATGATATTAAGAAATAATCTTTCCAACCACTAAGATTTTGTTTGGGATAGTTTTGTTACTGCTTTCAAAAGCAACTTTTTAATACAAAAATTTTGAGTTTAAAAAATTTTTGTACTAAAAAGTTGTTTTAGAAAACAGTGATAAAGCTGTCTCAAACGAAGCCCAAGTCAAATATTCTTTGATTTTTTCTTGTTATTAGAGCATTATTTCATAATTCTTTCGTATACTTTTTTTTCTTTTTTGAAAATTTGAATTGTCAAAACAGAAATTCAATTTATTGTTGCAGAGGTTCTATTGAATTGTTACCAACTAAATTAGTTGTACTTTGTGCTTCAAAACTTCTCATATTGGTATCTATCTTGCTTACAATATAAGATGCAATTCTTATATTTTTAAGTTTATTATAATATGTATATTAGCTTATTATGCTTTTAACATGTTTAGCATTTATTTAAAAGTCTTTATTATGTCATGAAAATGAAGAAAACAAAAGGATTTTATTTTATTTATATATATATATTTTTTTATTATGGAAGGGTTTATTTTGTTATTTTAAGTTGTGTAAGGTGTTATATCATATATGTAAGCCATCTTCTCTTAATAATTGACTATGGTATCTTAGCCTAAATTGATGATGAATGAAAAAAAAAATGTCCTTTCCTTATATGGTGGATCTTAGCCTTCTCTTTCTCTCCATTGTCCTTTGTGGCTTTATGAGTGTGGTGAGTTTTATTATTGTGTATTAGAAAAATCCTTGCTATGTGTAAGGATTGGTACTGGTTGAATTCAGGTTGTGTGCAAGATTCTTAATCTCTTGTCTATCTAGTCAAGGTGATTTGCTCCCTCTTAATATTTTCTTCTAGACATTTTTAATGTTCTTGCATTTTGTGAGACTTTCCTTTGATGCTCCATTGTTTTGTATTCGAGCAAGTTTCGTTCTTTTGATCAAACTTGATTCGTGTTGAATTCTTTTTTTTTTCTTTTTATCTTATATCATTGTTTATTTTTTTTAAATATCAAATATATTTTATTTTATGAGAAGAAGTTTTT
The DNA here is from genome assembly GCA_019514585.1 of Dendrobium officinale. Classification (NCBI taxonomy): domain Eukaryota; kingdom Viridiplantae; phylum Streptophyta; class Magnoliopsida; order Asparagales; family Orchidaceae; genus Dendrobium; species Dendrobium officinale. The sequence goes on along the minus strand of CM033695.1, from coordinate 28,932,072 downwards.
TGTGGTGTAATATCATGTTTCTATATAAAAATTGCAAGATTTTTCATTCTGATTGGATTTCAATTGATGCTAAAAATATTTTCTGTATTTTTGTAATTAAAATGTTATTTTGAGTAGTTGTATTTTGACTATATCACTATCAACATTTATCTGACTGATGATTGTTAACTGGTTGTTTTCCTCTTATGTAATAATTGGAGAAGATTCACCTTATGGATGACTATGATTGGAAATCCTTTCAAGGAAAATGGAACCATTAAGAATTCAAGACACCAAAATTTAGAGGCTCATATTCTTAGGAGTGGACATAGATTTTTAGGCATGATATCATAAGTGTTTTTTTTTTTTTTAAGGTTTTATTTGGGGCAATTTTATTAGTGCTTCATATGGACTTTTCTTATTAACCTTTTTAATTACTATGTGAGAAATAGTTCATAGTTTGGGCAATTTGGCTTTGAAGTTAATATGAATGAAATAATTTTCATACAAATGTATTATCATAGCTTTTAAGGAGCAATTGTTAATGACAATATGCACTTATTCAAACAATTCTAAATGTATTATCATAACATTGTGGCGGTTTAAACCGTCACAACAATAACCGTCACAATTCTACGAATAATTTATTTTATTATTTGGCATGACGGTTATGACCGCTAAGAATTAAATTCAACGTACACTTCATAATTTATACCCCGTCGATTCTGAAACCTCCGTGGAACGTCGTTGCAGCGCATTGCAATCACGATGGATGTCCAACGGTTTTAAATTAAAATGCTACAAGTAAATTTGTGGCAGGTAAAACCACCAGAAAAATTCAAATTTGTGCTTCATTTAGCTAGTTTATTCAAATATACACGTACCTTAATTTAGGTTCCTAACTTCAACATCGATCAATAGATAAGTTATAATATATTGAAACCGTTTTCAAAGATCACATTATAAAGATGATTGTTTGTAATCATTAACATTTGATTCCTATTATTAATTTAGTTCTTGTGTTATGTTTTTTTTTTTTTTTTTCAATTAAGTCACTTGGCATGAAGCTTGGTAGTTTTTAAGTTTTTACTACTGCTATAATGCTAGTAGGTATAGCTCTTGTAAACTTGGTGGTTCTTAAAAATATGAAGAAACATAAGCATTCAATTTAATATTTTGTTCGTGCTTACACATTTAAGAAAATATGTGATCGATTTGAATTGTAAATATTTTAATAACATCTTTGTATGCAAAGGATATGAAAATAGATGTATGGTAGCGTAAATTTGTATGATATACAAGAAATTAGGTGTGGAGAATGTAATCATTTAAATCATTCATTGGGTGATTATAGATAGTTTATTACAATTATAACTCAAAGGGAGATTAATAGTGATGGATATACTAAGCAATTTCTGCATTTCTTTTAATGTTTGTATGTGAAATCAGTGATGATGATTCTTGAATATAAATATAAAATAATTTTTTGTCAAGTGAGAGCGTTTAAATGATAAAAGAGTATGATATGAAACAAATATAACAAAAGATCAACACAAAAATATGATAAAGTTTAAAATTGTGTCACTGATGAATTGAAGTTTTATAAAGCCTTTGTAAACATATGTCTGATAAAAGAAGGTGCAACATAAAGAAGTGTTTAGACAGAGTCAATGAATATTTATACTAAAATTTTAATCTCCAAATGGGAGATTTTCAAGTGTGCATTCTGAAATTTTCTAATAATCTTGGATAAGATTTTGTTTTTAGTTTTTAAGATTAATGGCTTCCAAAATCAATATTCATTCATACTTGATTTTCAAGATTGGTACCCACCCAAGCTTTAATCACACTTATTTTTCCTAGATGGTGGTTATATAACTAAGGCTATCTTCACTTTTCATCTTTTAAATCTACCACCTCATGATAATACCATAAAAAGGAAAATAAATTAATGATTATAAGCAATATAAATTAATAAGCAACAAAAAGAGGAGTGAGACTGTGAGAGAGAGTGGAAGAAAGTGGAGAGGATGTCATCTAAGAAAGAAATGAAGAAAATTTTATTGGATGCATGTAATGGGAATTCTTTAGCTTCTTCAAGAAGAAAGAAGTGTTTCTATTTCTACTTATAACAAGAAAAGAATATCTTTGTCATATCAACGGATAGTTCTCATGTAGACTCCTATAAAAAAATGGTAAGCAAGTACTTGAAGCAATAATAACATCTCCTTCTTCGTAATTAGCTGATCTATATTTTGTAGTAGGTGATTGTATTTTCCTCCAGTTAGATAAATTTATGTATTTATCCATATCTCTAATTTTGCATGAAGTAGAATCTTTCATATATCTCTATTTCGAGGCTTAGTGGATTATTTAGTATTTATATGATTATGGACATTGGCTTACTTATGAGGAACTATATAAATTTTAGAGTTATCTTATGTGGTGCTTGATATATCTTTTACAATTACATCATAGTTCATCATACTTGCACCCAGCTTGAGATGATCTAATTCATTAATAGTAGCACCATTAAGAATATGTAGTTGCATCAGAGTGCATTGAACTTTTTCATAAACATAGTTATGCTTGACACACTTTATTTATATGAAAATAATTATTTTAGCTATTGTTATCGAAATACTAGCAACACTTTAATTATGCATAAGCATGATAAGCTTTCTTAGTGAATCATAGTTAGACAAATAAATGACTAAAGTCACACTTTATATATATATATATATATATATATATATATATATATATATATATATATATATATATATATATATATATATATATATATATATATATATATATATATATATATATATATATATATATATATATATATATATATATATATATATATATATATATATATATATTCACATTAAATAATTTAATGGCATGAAAACTCAAGTATAGCTCAACAATATTGATGTAAGAACTCAATAATAACTCATAAAATAAAACTTAAAATAGCATTTCAAAGTAGTAATAAAATTAATATAGGCTATGTGATTCTCATTCATCTTAAATAATCATTAAAAATAAACATAACTACATTTTTAGTTCATCCACCCACCTTTGCTCAAATTTTGTTAAATAAAATTCAAAACAATTGAAATTTTAGTTTGCACATGAAATATTGCACAAAAAACATTTTTTCAAAGTTACATTCAATAGTTCATCAAATTTGGCTGAGTCTCATATATGGAGGTGTATATATCATGTTTAATGTTTGAGCAATTAATGATGGCAAGGTGTGGTTGGGAGAGTTGGCAAAGTGTTATGGATATAATAGTTGTAATAATTGCAATATGTATTTTTGGTTGTGTTGGTGGGTTGTAGGTAATTAATGTATCATATTAAGTCTCTACGAACTTATATATACTCTTCATATCGGAGCATTAGAGTTGATAATGCATAAAATGAGCTATGATTTCTCCTTCAATTTTCCTCTAATAAAGTTTTAGAGATGTGTGCATCCTCCAATTGCCCTCTTCTTCTTCCTTAATCTACTTCTTGATTTGTGAAAAGCTCAAAATTGCCTAGTTATATCATTTTCTCATTGTTATTATCTTTGTTTTCTATTAGTGTCACATCAATGGTGTTCTCAATGAGCCTTTGTGTCAAAGGATGCCTTATCTTTGCCAACATCCATGTTATCGCCATCTAGATTCATATTTATCTACCTTGCCATCTCTTCCATCAATATCTTTAATAATAATAATAATAATAATGCTTTCATATTTATATCACTTTCTTCATTCTTCTGAGGCTTTTAGGTCTAACTTATATCTACTACTAAACTTCTCCTTTGAGCCTTCCTTTTCATTATACCACACTGATTCATCATGTCATGCCCCAAGATCTAAATTGAAATAATTATCTCTTTTATATTTATATTTACAATCATTTAACCATTCAACCAAATTTTACAAATTTTGTAGAAACAATAGAAAAAAATAGCATTTCATTTGTATTTATCCAAATGTACAACTAGTATAAGCCCAAAATTATATATATATATATTAGTCGTGGCATACAATAAACTAATTCATCTCGATAAACACAACTACAAAGTAGAAAGACTACTAGAGGTCATAATACAACTCATCCTCAAGTTTTTTTAATCTTTTCTTGAAAATATGCAAAAATCACATAATGAGCATTATAACCTAACAAGTTACCAATATCTACAACTGAAATCATCATCATATACTCAATCATATCAATAACATATTAAATAACAATGTGGCCTTTCAATTTCACATCAATCTGATCAGATATCAATTTAGCATTCAAAATCAATGGTCATCAGTAGTCAGTATGTATCATATATTATTAGTGCACGTATCCATATGATATGCAATCTATGCACAAACATCAATGTTATATAAACTATTTATCAATGTTATTAATGTATGCTTGTATCAATGTAGAATTCAACAAGGCAAGACATTCAACTTTAATATGATGTTTTCATCCTTCCATCTGTTATCTTGCATATTTATTCATCTGTCAAATTATATATTATATTTTTTTTATTTACTTTTACAAGTAATTTTTAATAATCATTTAAGAGTCGTTACCCTCTACATGTCGGTGTATTTATATTAATCAGAAATATGCTACAACCAGGATAACAATATAAATCATCTTTAAAGAAAAGTCTGTCGGCCACGATCTTATGCAAGATATTATATTTTAACAGTGAGCCCACATTAATTATATTATTAATAGTCAATCTTCCTTGCTTGTATGCAAATGTCACATTTATCTTGTATCAGCTGTATCAATCTCTTTTTAAATTATGAAATACAACATTTTCTTAAATATATTAAATACAAAAAAAAATTGTTTATTAGTCTATAACTTCAAAATTTTATAAATTTCACTTTACATGATGAAATTTAGCAAAATTCCAATCAAAATGCTCATTTTGATGACATCTATCACATACAAAAAAGTATGCGGTAAAAGTTCACTTAAACGAGAGATGTATATTTTTTTATCACATTCATGAAAGAGAAAACACACCAAACTCAAAATCTTTGAAAATATGTGCAAAGTAAAGGTTACTTACTATGAGTAGAACAAGGTTCCTAACAAAAATAACGGACGAAAAATTATAAAAGTCCCCTTTCTCTTTCCTCTCTCTTCTCCTCTTCTTCCTCTTCTCCCTTTCCTTTCCGAGCAAGCCACCTAAATGAGGGAGGCAAATTGGCAAGGTGACTTAAGTGCTTAGGATTTTAGAATAAAATATATACAAACAATTGTTAGTGGCCTAGTGCTACAGTGCATCATATTGAATACAAAATTATTGCTAAATTGAGCATTCAATGTCACGATGATAATTTCAGACCCTGTTGTGCCCTCAAGCACAACGTCGAAGCGCTACCAAGCACAACACAGAAGTGCTCTTGTTCAAATAAAATTTTAAATTTTTATTTTAAAATAGTTTCTCATATTTTTGGGTTGTTACACACCATCCATTGAGAGCTGCTCTCAATTCTCCTTCCTCTAAAACCATCTTTTCTCTCATATCAATCTCCTTTCCCATTCATGACAACCCAAATATTGCCACTTTTGACCCCCATCATTATCATTATAGATCATGTTCAATCTATACATTACACGCTTATGAATACTACATTCCCCATTCGTTATCCAGATATGCATCCTCATCATCTCCCACTAATTCTCATTGAATTTGTCACTGTTGGTGGAATTTTGAAAACATATTTAAAAATATTAGTTTTCTTTGGGACTTAAAATTGAATTCTAAAATCGAATTGTCTCGTTAGAAAAACTATATCACCTCGAGAGGCGAAAATAAAATTTCATAACGGTATTCAGATTTAGAATTATGAAATTCATCTTGAATATTACGACCGGATGCTAAAGAGAACTTCATATGGCCCCGAAGGGTCAAAATGAGGTTCAACTGAATATACAGCTACAATATTCAAGAAGTGTGATCGTTAGGTTCACATCCAAAGCCTTATCAAAGAAAGATGTATCTCCCCGAAGGGGGAAAATATCATTCGATGATAATTCTTTGAATATGATAACAATGATCACTAGTATTTTAAGTTTTCCCAAAGAAATCCAATTGAGTTTTGAAAAATCAAATTTTAAAATCAGGTGCGTGTGTGGTTCTAAATCTCCTACGAGCGCAAGCCCTCGTAGTTAATTACATCGTAAGAAAACAAGATTTCCTACGAAAACTCTCGATTAAAATAACGGCATAAATTTCATTTTTAAGATTTTCTAGGAATGATATCAAGGAGGTGAATTTGGAATTTCAATCGGGATTGGATCAAATTTTGAACACTTATTTCCGGAGTCAACGGAGGAGAGGTAGGGGGCACTTAGAGATTCTGAAATAATTCAGAAGTGCCCCAACCTAAGCTAAGTGTTGGGCTTTAAATTTTAGATTGAGGAGGAATCTTTATGTTCAAGTTGAAATTTTATTAGAAAATTGGGACTTATATTCTCGATCACATGATCGGAAAAATGCCCAGAAAGTGAGGGTGAAGACTAACCTACCAAGTGGGTATGACGTCCCCGGTCAAGATCCCATGGTTTTCCATCATCCCGGGTTCATCGGTATCCTTAGCCTACTTAGTCGAGTGCCGACCAGAGGATCCTTGTTAGCAACCATGGGTTACCTCATTCAAGGGGACCTCGTAGGCCAAGGGGATGGGGACCTAATCCTAGGCTGACAAACAGGAAGTGCACAGGTCTGTGGACAGTGAACCTATGTCTATATTATCTAACCTAGGATGCCACTCTCATTTTGTATGCATATCAATCTATCTCAAAAAAAAGGAAAGAAACACCGGCCTAACCTAAGGCTAGAGTCCGTGTCCTAATAGGTCAATCTAGGTGTGTGTAGCAGGCTGTGTGGTTTGGATATATCCTAAATCGGGTGATTGATTAAAGTTGCTTAATGTTCTGGTTGGTTGAAAGGCTCAAGGGAAGATTTTGGTTAAAGTTTAAATCTTAATGATTTAAAATTGATTTTAAGATTGATTGTTGGTTTTAAAGTTAGATTGAAACTTTCTGGAAAGTTTTAAAGATTAATTAAGGTTTAAACTTAAGGGGTTCAAAGGGTTTGATTTTAGTGATAATTTTCCCTAGAGCATGGTAGATCACTAAACTTAAGGGGTTTAAATTTGATGTCACTTCGGTTTAAAATTTGATTTGCTTAATTATTGATTTAATTTTAATTAGATCAATTAATTGGTTTAATAATTAAAAGAAAATATATTTTTTTAAGGTTTAAGGTGTCACTAGGTTCAAGTTGTTCGTCTTAGGTTAATAGGAGATATCTCCTAATCTCTAGAAATTTTCTAAGTTCTCTAGAAGTGTCCTTAATTATTGTCCTTAAAGATGTCACTAGGTTTAATAGGTTTGAATCAATGTCACTAACCCTTTGGACATGCCTAAGAATGTAAACAAAGCTATGTCGATGAATTTTGAATTTGTAAAAAGAAGAAAGCAGATAATAACTAAATGCAAGAATTATTGCAAGAATTTAATGCTGCCAGAAATAACTCAACAAGTGAATCTAGAAGATCTATGCTTTTCTAAGTCTTAAGAAAACTTACCTGGTCACCGGAGCTAGTCAACGGTGACTCCCGCCGTAGCACCCCATTTAGAAGAAACGGGGCGACTGAAGCTCCTTGGCTCAGCCCCCAATCAACTCCATAAGTACCTCGCAAAAAGGTGAAGAGAGAAGGCGGTGTCAGAATATCATGTATAAAAATATAAAAACTACTATGAATTGACATGTGAGTAAATATGTGAAAATATAAATCAAATCAAATTATTAAAAAAAAATTCAAAATGAATGTAACTTGGCAAGAAACAGTTTAAAAACATATGCTTCTAGATAGGACAAGACTCCAATACATGTGCTATCTCACAAGAATGAATCAGTGTGTGTGTGTATATATATATATATATATATATATATATATATAAGAGACTTTAACTCATGTATTTTCTCATTAAAAGAAATCAAATATGTAGAGAAATCACAACTACAAATATAGAACCGAGATAGGGAAACTAAACTCAACTAAAACTTTGGTGTGTACATAATTAATGAGATCAAGTCTTATTAAGATAAACAATGTCACACGTTCATATTAAAATGAATCGAGTAAATTATCACAATTGTAAATTTATCAACATTTTGATGAATAAAATCATCATCAAATTCAAATAAGTGCAAACAATTAAATGCTTTGGAGAATGAAACTACTTATAGTATCATATAATACTTGAGGATAGATACATGTAAATGAGCAAGTACAAGTATGTCGACGAAATTTTCTTAGTGAACGTAATTTTGTTTTACTAGTCAATTCACATATTTACTACTATGGTTACAACACATTCGTATGAGGCATCAACAATAAGAGAACAATGAAATGCAAGATCAATGAACTATTTTCTGCACACAGGTAACCATCTTAAACTTGGCCCATATTTATCCAATATATGAGGCCTGAATCATTTAAGTAATAAATTCCAATCCTGACAAATGAATGATACATTCCAAAAGTTCATGCTTGAAAATGAAAATACACTTTAGTTATAATTTAAGAAGTATGAATAAGTTAGAAATAAATTACAATCACCTTACGTTGTTTGAAGGAATTTATTATGTTTCATTGCACAAATACCTCAATAAAAAACTGCAGATATGTTAATGACCCTCAAGTTTATGAAAATAAATTTTAATTTCACATAATGACAAACTCCCTAATCATTATACAAAAAAAAAAAAAAAAAAAAAAACTATAGATATAGGCCCGCTCATACATATTGCTAAACATCATATTCACAAAAATAATGAGCTAAAGAGGTCCAAATAAGTCATTCTGAAATACTCAAAGTTTGATGCATTTGACTTTTTTAAATTAATAAGTAAGTGCGTGCATAATCATTGGGATAAAAAAAATTCATTGATATAATTGGAATCTTATGATAGCTTATCAAAAATCAAAGGATATGCAATATATGTGAATTTATTTCCAAGGGATACGATTCCAAAATGCAATCGAAGTGCTCTTACAATATACAATTTAAACAAAATTTTGTAAATAACTTTTTAGGCATGATCTTCACGACATAAAGCCAATATTTGGCATTGAATAAGGAAAATGATCATTTTAACATTCGTATGGATTATATTGGATAAGAGCAAAAATTATTCACGTTTCACAATACAATCAAATCGTAAAATATGTACACACACATATTATATATATATATATATATATATATATATATATATATATATATATATATATATATATATATATATATATATATATATATATATATATATATATATATATATATATATATATATATATATAATGCAGGAAAAAGAAGAGTACTCATATCTCCGATAGACCCACTAGAACTTGCCGATACATGCACCACTAGAACTTGCCGATACATGCACTCTTTTAAGCAATCACTCATGTACTGTAGCGGACATCAAATTCCAACAAAAGCTGGACAAAAGCTCAATAAAACAGGAATAAATTGCATTAAAAAAATGAAGGACTATTGTATTCATGGGATGCTAAACACTAAATGGCGAGAACAGAGAATCTTATTAGTAAATATCATAACATAAAACTGCTCAAAGAAGAATGTCTTGGTGATAATAAGACCACTAATTAGTCTCATTTTAATTGTTTTATATGTCGTTGTATCAGAAATCATGCTATAAATATGGTATTATAAATAAATGTCTATACAAGAATATAAGAAAATCAATAGAAACCTAAGCAAATACAAATGATAATGCTCTGTACAGTTTGGTCATTTATTTCTCAATATAACACAAACATTACAATGGATACTTCCACAAAGAAAATAGTAAGAAAATCTTGCGAATCAAGCAGCATTTACCTTCTTAAATGTTTGAAATATATGGCAGCAACTTTCAGATTTTCCTTTGGAAGAATGCATGGCGGCAAGGAGTGCTCTCTTCCTTGGCTTTTTCTTGTCCAGAAAAAAAAATCTGTAGTGGATGAGTAGAGACACCAACCAGCAGCTCTTTTTTATTTCTTCTTTGATTCTTCTATAAACTCCTTCTTCCTCTTTCTTTTGCATGGACGAGTAGAGGAGAGGAGAAAGCTGCTGCTTAGAGGAGCTGTTTGAGTCCGACGTTGGGTAGTCGACTGCTAAAGCGAAGCTACAGCAGGTGGTCGACAAGATGATCGATTGGAGAGGAAATAAGTGCCGATAGTTGGAGGTAGGCCGGCTGGAGGCGGCGTCGGCTGGACCAGCAAAGGGCTGGAGTCGTGGAATGAGAGCAAGACGGCTAGGGCTTGGAGTTGCATGTTGAGGGCAGCCCCTTTTTTTCTTTAGCCGGCCCTAGCTTCCTCAAAACGTGAACAGTGTGCCCCCCCCCCCTTTACTAAGGTGGCTGCTAGTGGAATGATATAGCCAGCAAGCCAGATCTAGCCCTCCATTTCCAATCCAAAGGTCAAAATTAAGTGCTTGATTTTTGAGAGATTAAAGGGCTGAAGTTTAGAGGGTTTTGAGGGATATTTAGGCGTCGAATTGGTACAAAAGAATTGATAAAACATTGAAATTTGGTAGGCTTTATGTTTTAAATTAATCATTCAAAATTTATTAATGTTAATTGATGTTTATTAAACTTAAACTAAGCCAAGATATGTTAAATTGAGTCAATTGAAGCAGTTGCGAATAAAATTCTGTTGGAATTCGTTCAATATAATAAGTAATTGACTCAATTTCAGAATCGACGACGACGACGCCATAAGACTCAAATTAGCTCAAATCGAACTAGATATCCCCAAATGTAATGTGTGCACTCAAATCGATCTTAATTAATATGTATATACAGTTCAATATTGATTTCAAAGAAGAGCAATGAGGTCGATCACAAGTCGTATTGTAGGCGATGATGATTGAAAGGTTAATTAATCAAAATGTAGATCAAAAATTGGATGATTGAAAGTTAATTGGAACTTTGATTAAGAGTTGAATGGGGATATGTTTGGGACCTATATAATCGACAAGTGATCATTAGGTCACCAAAATAAAACCCAAGTGGGTCCTAGTAACCTCATACAAAAATGAGGTCAACAAATGGACCCCCAATATGTGTAGTAGAAGGAACTTCTGCTGCACATGTTGGCGTTGACCGAATGACAAGTTTGAGTAGGATTTTGAAAGTCTAAGGAAGGGCATCACCCAACCTTAGGTCTATAGGATGCTGATAGAAGACTTACTCCTAATAGACAGATCAACTGGGAAACCAAGGTAGGGAATACCTAGCCTTGGGTCTAAGGGAGGGCATCACCCAACCTTAGGCCTATAGGATGCTGATAGAAGACTTACTCCTAATAGGCAGATTAACTGGAAACCAAGGTAGGGAATGCCTAGCCTTGGGTCTAAGGAAGGGCATCACCCAACCTTAGGCCTATAGGATGCTGATAGAAGACTTACTCCAAATAGGCAAATTAACTAGAAACCAAAGTAGGGAATACCTAGCTTTGGGTCTGAGGAAGGGCATCACCCAACCTCAGGTCTACAGGATGCTGATAGAAGACTTACTCCTAGTAGACAGATCAACTGGAAACCAAGGTAGGGAATACCTAGCCTTGGGTCTAAGGAAGGGCATCACCCAACCTTAGGCCTATAGGATGCTGATAGAAGACTTACTCCTAATAGGCAAAATTAACTGGAAACCAAAGTAGGGAATACCTAGCTTTGGGTCTGAGGAAGGGCATCACCCAACCTCAGGTCTACAGGATGCTGATAGAAGACTTACTCCTAGTAGACGGATCAACTGGAAACCAAGGTAGGGAATACCTAGCCTTGGGTCTAAGGAAGGGCATCACCCAACCTTAGGCCTATAGGATGCTGATAGAAGACTTACTCCAAATAGGCAAAATTAACTGGCAAACTAGGATGGTGCCACGAAGGGCGTACTCCACCACTAGCGAGTGTGAATCAGGATGGTGCCACGAAGGGCGTACTCCACCACTAATCCCCAAGTCAAATGCCAGGGTGGTGCCACGGAGGGCGTACTCCACCACTAGCGAGTCTAATCCTAAGGGAAGGAAGGACCTAACCTTAAGGAAAAGAGAACTGAAAACGATTGATTGATGATTTTGAATTTGATTTGATTTCTTTGAATTTGAAGGGGTGATTTTGATATTTAATTTGATATTCATTCGGCATGATAATTCTTAAAGAACCGCCCAAATGAAAGGAAGCATCTGGTGGTATCTTCAAAATTAATCCATTGCCATGAACCTTCCTTATGGATCATCTCTAAGGTGGACGATCCAGTCAACATTGATTCAAAGCTTCCATTGATCTTATGGTGGACTAAAATTGGTCTCCAAAGGACTATAGCCAAATCTCCTACTTGGAAAGTCCTAAGGTAACACAATTTTATCACGAGCTTGAATCATACGTGACTTATGTAATTTCAAATTTTATTGAGTTCAAAACAACTTTTTTCAAGGCCTTTAAGATCCTCCAATTGGAGTCAGGTACCCTACTTAGTTGTGACTCAATTTTGAAAATCAATTTGTAGCCATGTAAAACACACCTCTATATGAGAACAAGCTTGGACCCAACATAGAGTGTTATTTCACAAAGTGGATCTTAATAGAAATGATGCATATATTTAAGGACTCACATATATCTCTCAAGAATGGGATTTAAATTTTTATCCAGAATAGAAGATTCATTCTTTCTATTGAAAATTTCCTCTTAATCATTTGGACCCTGTCAGAACGACAAGTGGGAACAAATTCAAAAGTATAGTGAGAAGTAGAGTGACCCCAATCGACCCGAAAAGAGCCAAGGTTTTGGATTTTGTTGACTCAGATCAATTTTCATAGAAACTGAACTAAGTTCTCCCTTGTAGAAAGCTTGAATTAAAATTAATTTCAAAAGGATTTAAGTTGGATCGAGAAATTTAATCTTTTCAATTCTCTTGCATAGAATTTTCTATCTAATAAACTGTCCATGCATGCATGACAAAATCTAGATTCAAGATTTTTCAAAGTCAAGCTATTAAATATGATCGGGCTCTTTGAGATTTAAGGATTTAAAAAGAAGGAAGCCTCTTTCACTTTTTTTTTTGTGACGTGCTTTGCACATCTTTTTATTTCTTTAGCGCACTTTGCGCTTCCTTTTTTTAATTTTTTTTTTTAATGCACTTTGTGTATCCTTTGAATTTTCTTCTCTTTTTTTTTTTTAAAGAGGCTTCACTTTCTTTAAAACCTTAACATGATAGCTCTTTTTTTTAATCCAGGATTATATCGCAAGTATAAGAGAAGGAAATTCATTCTTTTATCCTAGGAAGAATAATCCCCAAATTGGACCCAATCTTTTGATAAGAAAATATTAACTTGACTTAGAAAATCATTGAATAAATTTAGAACGTGCAAGAGAAGCCTATAAGATAGAAAATCACGAGAAGACTGAGAAGATTTTCATTTCTAAAACCAACTTAAGTTTGATATAGATTTTAATTCAAAGATCAAATCAACCCGCAGAAGCGGTGGGAGGGAGGTGCCTTTAAAGATCAAGTGCGGTCAACCACAACTCTCTCCTATTTTTGATTTAAAGTAGAGGTCAATTTTCATTAAAAGGAAGGATCAACTGTCTTAAAAAATTTGGACCCATTACACTTGAGAAAAATAATATGATTTCCTTCAAAAATAGCATGTCCAGGTGGCAAGACCTTATCAATATATTATTGTGGGGTCTGCACTACCCCTAACTAGCTACATCATTTCAATCTAAGGATCTATCACGTAGGTCTACTATGGTGTCTATCTGATAAGATTTCAAATCCATCATTATTCCCCTCCCTAATTACTAGTGACCTAGCAATTATGAGAGTGGCACCCTGGGTGGTTTCTGCACCTCCTCCTCTATAGATGATATAGTAGGGCATGTGTAGTAACACAACCAAACTTCATCTAGTAGAGTGGATGGGTCATAACCCTCAACTAGGGGCCTATAGTCTATTATTGTTGATTGCTCAATTTAGATTTTGGTAGATCTTTTATGTGCAATAGTCAAAAGGGCAAAGTGGATATCACGCTATCATTCTCACAACCTCCCTTCCTTGAGTAAGAGGAAGCGGGTGGAAGTGGCTTCCACCAAAGAGGGGGTATGTGAAAGGAGCAATGAACCCTCCATTATTCTCAAATTTGACTTACTCTTAAGGCTTCTGATTCAGCAATCTTTCTAGCCTTTTGAGTACGTTTCATTTCCTTGAATTGAGGAAAGGTGATTTAAATCAATTGATTTTGAAATGGAATTGGAATCTTGAAATCAATTGATTTTCTTCAAATTTTGGAACTCAAAATATTAAGTTTTCACTCAACATGAAGGTTCACAAATTTGATAAGAAAATCTCAAGAGTTGGGCTTGACTCTCTCATTCCACCAACTAACTAGGGATGAAATGTCAAAGCTTAGATTTGGTTGAGAAAATTTGAACTTAATGTTGAAGTTAAAATGGATCTTCTTCAAATTTTGAAACTCAACATGTAAGATTTTTTTTTTAAACATGAAGGTCTACGAAATTGATATGAAGAATCCCCAGGATTGGGCTTGACTCTTTCATTCCACCAATCGACTTGGGGTGAAATGTCAAAGCCTACATTTGATTGAGAAGATTTGAATTTCAGGATTGAAAATAACAGATCTTCTTCAAATTATGAAACTCAGCATATTGAATTTCGTTCGAATATGCAGGTTTACAAAATTGACATGAAGACGTTAAGGTATGGCTTAACCCTTTCGCTCCACCAATTAACTTAGGGGCAAAAATGTCAAAGCCTGGAGTTGTTAGATGGAGAGTTGAATTTTGATTTGGAGACTGAAGGGTCTTCCGTAGAATGTGAAACTTAGCATACTCGAGATTTAATCAGATATGCAAGCTTGCAACATTTATGAAGATCTTAAAGAATTTGACTTGACCCTTTTGCTCTACCAATTAACTTGGAGGCAAAATGTCAAAGCCCGACTTGAACAAAGGTTTCCTCGCTCACCTCTCTGTTGACATGTCTTTTTGATGTTGGCCACACTCACCCAAGGAAGAAATGGGTAAAGGTACCAACGGAAGAAGGGTAGTCAAAACTACCGATGCAATAAAATTTATGCCGTTATTAAAGATGGAGAGTGAAATTAAGTCCCACCGGGCGTGCCATTTTTTGTTGGTGGAATTTTGAAAATATATTTAAAAATATTAGTTTTCTTTGGGACTTAAAATTGAATTCTAAAATCGAATTGTCTCGTTAGAAAAACTATATCACCTCGAGAGGCGAAAATAAAATTTCATAACGGTATTCAGATTTAGAATTATGAAATTCATCTTGAATATTACGACCGGATGCTAAAGAGAACTTCATATGGCCCCGAAGGGTCAAAATGAGGTTCAACTGAATATCCAGCTACAATATTCAAGAAGTGTGATCGTTAGGTTCACATCCAAAGCCTTATCAAAGAAAGATGTATCTCCCCGAAGGGGGGAAAATATCATTCGATGATAATTCTTTGAATATGATAACAATGATCACTAGTATTTTAAGTTTTCCCAAAGAAATCCAATTGAGTTTTGAAAAATCAAATTTTTTAAAATCAGGTGCGTGTGTGGTTCTAAATCTCCTACGAGCGCAAGCCCTCGTAGTTAATTACATCGTAAGAAAACAAGATCTCCTACGAAAACTCTCGATTAAAATAACGGCATAAATTTCATTTTTAAGATTTTCTAGGAATGATATCAAGGAGGTGAATTTGGAATTTCAATCGGGATTGGATCAAATTTTGAACACTTATTTCCGGAGTCAACGGAGGAGAGGTAGGAGGCACTTAGAGATTCTGAAATAATTCAGAAGTGCCCCAACCTAAGCTAAGTGTTGGGCTTTAAATTTTAGATTGAGGAGGAATCTTTATGTTCAAGTTGAAATTTTATTAGAAAATTGGGACTTATATTCTCGATCACATGATCGGAAAAATGCCCAGAAAGTGAGGGTGAAGACTAACCTACCAAGTGGGTATGACGTCCCCGGTCAAGATCCCATGGTTTTCCATCATCCCGGGTTCATCGGTATCCTTAGCCTACTTAGTCGAGTGCCGACCAGAGGATCCTTGTTAGCAACCATGGGTTACCTCATTCAAGGGGACCTCATAGGCCAAGGGGATGGGGACCTAATCCTAGGCTGACAAACAGGAAGTGCACAGGTCTGTGGACAGTGAACCTATGTCTATATTATCTAACCTAGGATGCCACTCTCATTTTGTATGCATATCAATCTATCTCAAAAAAAAGGAAAGAAACACCGGCCTAACCTAAGGCTAGAGTCCGTGTCCTAATAGGTCAATCTAGGTGTGTGTAGCAGGCTGTGTGGTTTGGATATATCCTAAATCGGGTGATTGATTAAAGTTGCTTAATGTTCTGGTTGGTTGAAAGGCTCAAGGGAAGATTTTGGTTAAAGTTTAAATCTTAATGATTTAAAATTGATTTTAAGATTGATTGTTGGTTTTAAAGTTAGATTGAAACTTTCTGGAAAGTTTTAAAGATTAATTAAGGTTTAAACTTAAGGGGTTCAAAAGGGTTTGATTTTAGTGATAATTTTCCCTAGAGCATGGTAGATCACTAAACTTAAGGGGTTTAAATTTGATGTCACTTGGGTTTAAAATTTGATTTGCTTAATTATTGATTTAATTTTAATTAGATCAATTAATTGGTTTAATAATTAAAAGAAAATATATTTTTTTAAGGTTTAAGGTGTCACTAGGTTCAAGTTGTTCGTCTTAGGTTAATAGGAGATATCTCCTAATCTCTAGAAATTTTCTAAGTTCTCTAGAAGTGTCCTTAATTATTGTCCTTAAAGATGTCACTAGGTTTAATAGGTTTGAATCAATGTCACTAACCCTTTGGACATGCCTAAGAATGTAAACAAAGCTATGTCGATGAATTTTGAATTTGTAAAAAGAAGAAAGCAGATAATAACTAAATGCAAGAATTATTGCAAGAATTTAATGCTGCCAGAAATAACTCAACAAGTGAATCTAGAAGATCTATGCTTTTCTAAGTCTTAAGAAAACTTACCTGGTCACCGGAGCTAGTCAACGGTGACTCCCGCCGTAGCACCCCATTTAGAAGAAACGGGGCGACTGAAGCTCCTTGGCTCAGCCCCCAATCAACTCCATAAGTACCTCGCAAAAAGGTGAAGAGAGAAGGCGGTGTCAGAATATCATGTATAAAAATATAAAAACTACTATGAATTGACATGTGAGTAAATATGTGAAAATATAAATCAAATCAAATTATTAAAAAAAAATTCAAAATGAATGTAACTTGGCAAGAAACAGTTTAAAAACATATGCTTCTAGATAGGACAAGACTCCAATACATGTGCTATCTCACAAGAATGAATCAGTGTGTGTGTGTATATATATATATATATATATATATATATATATATATATATATATATATATATATATATATATATATATAAGAGACTTTAACTCATGTATTTTCTCATTAAAAGAAATCAAATATGTAGAGAAATCACAACTACAAATATAGAACCGAGATAGGGAAACTAAACTCAACTAAAACTTTGGTGTGTACATAATTAATGAGATCAAGTCTTATTAAGATAAACAATGTCACACGTTCATATTAAAATGAATCGAGTAAATTATCACAATTGTAAATTTATCAACATTTTGATGAATAAAATCATCATCAAATTCAAATAAGTGCAAACAATTAAATGCTTTGGAGAATGAAACTACTTATAGTATCATATAATACTTGAGGATAGATACATGTAAATGAGCAAGTACAAGTATGTCGACGAAATTTTCTTAGTGAACGTAATTTTGTTTTACTAGTCAATTCACATATTTACTACTATGGTTACAACACATTCGTATGAGGCATCAACAATAAGAGAACAATGAAATGCAAGATCAATGAACTATTTTCTGCACACAGGTAACCATCTTAAACTTGGCCCATATTTATCCAATATATGAGGCCTGAATCATTTAAGTAATAAATTCCAATCCTGACAAATGAATGATACATTCCAAAAGTTCATGCTTGAAAATGAAAATACACTTTAGTTATAATTTAAGAAGTATGAATAAGTTAGAAATAAATTACAATCACCTTACGTTGTTTGAAGGAATTTATTATGTTTCATTGCACAAATACCTCAATAAAAAACTGCAGATATGTTAATGACCCTCAAGTTTATGAAAATAAATTTTAATTTCACATAATGACAAACTCCCTAATCATTATACAAAAAAAAAAAAAAAAAAAAAAAAAAACTATAGATATAGGCCCGCTCATACATATTGCTAAACATCATATTCACAAAAATAATGAGCTAAAGAGGTCCAAATAAGTCATTCTGAAATACTCAAAGTTTGATGCATTTGACTTTTTTAAATTAATAAGTAAGTGCGTGCATAATCATTGGGATAAAAAAAATTCATTGATATAATTGGAATCTTATGATAGCTTATCAAAAATCAAAGGATATGCAATATATGTGAATTTATTTCCAAGGGATACGATTCCAAAATGCAATCGAAGTGCTCTTACAATATACAATTTAAACAAAATTTTGTAAATAACTTTTTAGGCATGATCTTCACGACATAAAGCCAATATTTGGCATTGAATAAGGAAAATGATCATTTTAACATTCGTATGGATTATATTGGATAAGAGCAAAAATTATTCAAGTTTCACAATACAATCAAATCGTAAAATATGTACACACACACATATTATATATATATATATATATATATATATATATATATATATATATATATATATATATATATATATATATATATATATATATATATATATATATATATATATATATATATATATATATATATATATATATATATATATATATATATATATATATATATATATATATAATGCAGGAAAAAGAAGAGTGCTCATATCTCTGATAGACCCACTAGAACTTGCCGATACATGCACTCTTTTAAGCAATCACTCATGTACTGTAGCGGACATCAAATTCCAACAAAAGCTGGACAAAAGCTCAATAAAACAGGAATAAATTGCATTAAAAAAAATGAAGGACTATTGTATTCATGGGATGCTAAACACTAAATGGCGAGAACAGAGAATCTTATTAGTAAATATCATAACATAAAACTGCTCAAAGAAGAATGTCTTGGTGATAATAAGACCACTAATTAGTCTCATTTTAATTGTTTTATATGTCGTTGTATCAGAAATCATGCTATAAAAATATGGTATTATAAATAAATGTCTATACAAGAATATAAGAAAATCAATAGAAACCTAAGCAAATACAAATGATAATGCTCTGTACAGTTTGGTCATTTATTTCTCAATATAACACAAACATTACAATGGATACTTCCACAAAGAAAATAGTAAGAAAATCTTGCGAATCAAGCAGCATTTACCTTCTTAAATGTTTGAAATATATGGCAGCAACTTTCAGATTTTCCTTTGGAAGAATGCATGGCGGAAAGGAGTGCTCTCTTCCTTGGCTTTTTCTTGTCCAGAAAAAAAATCTGTAGTGGATGAGTAGAGACACCAACCAGCAGCTCTTTTTTATTTCTTCTTTGATTCTTCTATAAACTCCTTCTTCCTCTTTCTTTTGCATGGACGAGTAGAGGAGAGGAGAAAGCTGCTGCTTAGAGGAGCTGTTTGAGTCCGACGTTGGGTAGTCGACTGCTAAAGCGAAGCTACAGCAGGTGGTCGACAAGATGATCGATTGGAGAGGAAATAAGTGCCGATAGTTGGAGGTAGGCCGGCTGGAGGCGGCGTCGGCTGGACCAGCAAAGGGCTGGAGTCGTGGAATGAGAGCAAGACGGCTAGGGCTTGGAGTTGCATGTTGAGGGCAGCCCCTTTTTTTCTTTAGCCGGCCCTAGCTTCCTCAAAACGTGAACAGTGTGCCCCCCCCTTTACTAAGGTGGCTGCTAGTGGAATGATATAGCCAGCAAGCCAGATCTAGCCCTCCATTTCCAATCCAAAGGTCAAAATTAAGTGCTTGATTTTTGAGAGATTAAAGGGCTGAAGTTTAGAGGGTTTTGAGGGATATTTAGGCGTCGAATTGGTACAAAAGAATTGATAAAACATTGAAATTTGGTAGGCTTTATGTTTTAAATTAATCATTCAAAATTTATTAATGTTAATTGATGTTTATTAAACTTAAACTAAGCCAAGATATGTTAAATTGAGTCAATTGAAGCAGTTGCGAATAAAATTCTGTTGGAATTTGTTCAATATAATAAGTAATTGACTCAATTTCAGAATCGACGACGACGCCATAAGACTCAAATTAGCTCAAATCGAACTAGATATCCCCAAATGTAATGTGTGCACTCAAATCGATCTTAATTAATATGTATATACAGTTCAATATTGATTTCAAAGAAGAGCAATGAGGTCGATCACAAGTCGTATTGTAGGCGATGATGATTGAAAGGTTAATTAATCAAAATGTAGATCAAAAATTGGATGATTGAAAGTTAATTGGAACTTTGATTAAGAGTTGAATGGGGATATGTTTGGGACCTATATAATCGACAAGTGATCATTAGGTCACCAAAATAAAACCCAGGTGGGTCCTAGTAACCTCATACAAAAATGAGGTCAACAGTCACCTCCCCACCCTCCATGTGAATTTAGTAATGATAAAGTCCATCAATGAAATGTTATTGCTAGATCTTTCACCATAACTAGATTTACAATGTACCCAGATCCACCTCAATCACACCAATCCAACTTTCATTTTTCATTTGAATATTAGTACAAACTTACCTCCTTTATCGCCACCATTGAAGTCCTAAATCGATAACATCTTTGAATTATCCAATGACTTGCTTGAACTTAAGGGCAAGATCAATTTGAAGAGTGGGCAAAGTAAGGGATATAATTGTTATAATGACTATAATAGATGTTTTTTTTGGGTTATGTTAGTGGGTGGTAAGTAGGTAATGCGTCAAAGTGAGTCTTTGTAAGTCTATATATACTCTTCGTTGTGAATTTTGATAGACAATGAATAAAATGAGCTATTGCTCCACTCTCTTTTTTCTCCAATAAAATTTTAATCTATGGGCACCTTTGAATCACCCTTTTTCTTACCAAATATTTTTTTAGAGTTTTGTGCAATATGTAACATCAAAATCTGCTCCAGGATCGTCCGGGCCGATCTGGATCATCCCGGGATGATAAGTGCAATTTTTGTTCCATATTATGTACAGAAGTTCCAGGAATGATTTCCTGTAGGGATCGTCCGGGCCGATCTGGGATCGTCCCGGGACGATCAGTGTATGGCAAAAGTCAGAGAGCAAATCGTCCTGGAAATTAATTATCATCCTGCGAAATCGTCCCAGGCTGATATAGATTTGTTCAGATCGTCCAGGATGATCGTGCGATCGGCCGGGCCGATCAGAGCACTTTAAAGCTGAAATCAAGTCATTTTGAAGAGAGAGAAAATCATAAAAAATATCTCAAATCATCCGAGGAGAGAGAAGGTCGAGGGCAAATTTAGAAAAGCTAATTTTCGGGCGACGCCGGTCAGTTTTTGTTAGACGAGACTGTTCAAGATATTGCTGTACGCAAGGTAAGGCACAATCCGCCTTTCTCAATTTTCAGAATCGTCGTGTTTGGCGGTATTATCTGTCCGGAATTGATTTTTGTTAGTGATTTTCGTCCGTATTTCCCGTCTGGTTCAGTTTTTACTGCGTAATTTTCCGTATGTTGTTGACGTGCCGAGTGTGCACATTTTGGTTATTTTCTGGAGATTTTTGTCCGGGTATTTTGAATTCGGCGGTGTTTTATTTCGACTGTATTTTTCTACGATGTCTAAAGATGTTGTGGCAGTATAATTAAAGTCTTGCAATGTTGTTATCTATATTCTGTGCAAATTTGATATTCTGTGATTTTTTCAAGAAAATTGTGTAAATTCCGTATACAGCCGTTGTGCTGCCTGATTTTTGTCTGATTTCTAAATTCGTCCGGATTTCTTCTGAATTAATATGCTATTTGTATATGCTATATAAAGGGAGTTATAAGGGGCCTAGATCCTAAGAGATTCAGTTAGTGTCTGGGAAATCTGAAATGAGCTTAATCTGAAATCTGATATCTGTTCTGTTCCGGATCCGATGAATTCTGTTCTTGTGCTATAAGCACATCTGTTCTTGCAATATTATTATCTATATTCTGTGCAAATTTGGTATTCTGTGATTTTTTCAGGAAAATTGTGTAAATTCCGTATACAGCCGTTGTGCTGCCCGATTTTTGTCTGATTTCTAAATTCGTCCGGATTTCTTCTGAATTAATATGCTATATGTATATGCTATATAAAGGGAGTTATAAGGGGCCTGGATCCTAAGAGATTCAGTTAGTGTCTAGGAAATCTGAAATGAGCTCAATCTGAAATCTGATATCTGTTCTGTTCCGGATCCGATGAATTCTATTCTTGTGCTATAAGCACATCTGTTCTTGCAATATTGTTATCTATATTCTGTGCAAATTTAGTATTCTGTGATTTTTTCAGGAAAATTATGTAAATTCCGTATACAACCGTTGTGCTGCCCGATTTTTGTCTGATTTCTGAATTCGTCCAGATTTCTTCTGAATTAATATGCTATCTGTATATGCTATATAAAGGGAGTTATAAGGGGCCTGGATCCTAAGAGATTCAGTTAGTGTCTGGGAAATCTGAAATGAGCTCAATCTGAAATCTTATATCTGTTCTGTTCCGGATCCGATGAATTCTATTCTTGTGCTATAAGCACATCTGTTCTGGTGCCGTGAGCACAAAGGGAGGCATAAGGGGCCAGAATCCGTAGGGATTCTGTCAGTGTCAGGGAATTTAGCTATTAATTACAATACTATCTGATATCTGATTTGATATGACTTTTATTTCCGTACAGTTCTGTCTGATCTGTTCCGTTTAAATCTATTCTGATTTGATATCTGTTCTGATTTGATAAATTTGATATATGTCCGTATCTGTTCTGATTTGATCTGTTTCATTTTGATCTGCACGATTTTAATATCTGTCTGATTCTGTTCTGGTTTCTGTACGGATTTGGTTTGAAGTGGTTGGTTTTGGATTCTCGAAGTTTTGATTGGAGGTTTGTCGCTTTGCTGAGCTGTTGAGCTCACCCTTGTTTTCTAGTGGTTTTTAGGTTCTGGGAAAGGGAAGGAGATCTTGGACTAGAATTCAGAGTCTGATCAGTTATAGGTATTTTTGTACTTTTTGATTTTTGTACAGTCATGGCTTTTCTTCTTTGTTCTTTCTGTTAGCCATGTACTGTATTTGTAGATGATTGTTTTGAGGAAAAGAAAAAATATAGATGATTTGTTCCGCTGCATTTGATGTTTCATAGTAGCTCTGTGTGTCTATTTTTGAGTTGAAATATTTGGAAAAATTAGTTCCGAAGCAAATTCCAAAGCCAGATCCTGGTCTGTTTGTTTAGCTGGTCGCGGCCCGGTGCGGGCGGGATCCGTCCCGGTCGGGTCGGGTCGTGACAAGCTTTGGTGGTATCAGAGCAATGATTTTGGAATTTGGATTGTGTAAGACAGAGCTATAGGAAGTGATCTGTAAGTGAGTCTGTCTGGGGTAGTTTTGGTTTGTTTGGATTTTTATTGTGTTGTTTTTGTGATAGTTTTCCGGATTTTTCTGGATTTTCTGTATGGATCAGCCAGACCCAGACATGACAGACGGACAGAGTGCCAGTAAGGCAGCTCCAGTGGGGAGTACAGCTCCAGATACACTGTCTCAGTTTGCTACGCTAGTTGCTCAGATGATTAGTGAGAGTCACAGTAGAGCTTCTACCGTCAGATCTGATGATATTAGGGGTGTCAATTTCGGGTCACGGGTCGGGTTCGGGTCGAACCCGGAACTGACCCGGGTTCAAACGGGTCGACCCTAACCCGACCCGGTTAGGTAAACGGGTCGGAAATGCCAACCCGGACCCGACCCCGCAGGTTGCCGGGTTGACACGACCCGACCCGAGAAAGCTGGTCGCGGGGCGAGGGCGCGGGGTTGTCGCAGCGGAGCCGTCGCAGCGGGGCGCGGGTTCGTCGCACGCGGAGCGGTCGCAGCTGGTCGCGGGGCGGGCGGGGCGCGGGTTCGTCGCACGCGGAGCGGTCGCAGCGGGGCCGGGGCGCGGCCACGCGGTGTCGTCGCGCGCGGAGTGGTCGCACGCGTTTTTTCGTCGCGCTCGGAGCGTCGCGAGGCTGGTGCGTCGCATGGGGCTAGGTCGCGGGTAGCAGCAGGCTAGCAGCGGGGTCACGCTGCCGGGCAGCGGGGGGGGGTTAGGCTAAACCGGGTTCGCGGGTTGACCCGACAACCCGCCGGGTCAACCCGAACCCGACCCGTTTTTCAAACGGGTCAATTTCTGGAACCCGAACCCGACCCGTTTTGAAATCGGGTCGGGTCCAACCCGAATTTTTCGGGTCGGGTCCGGGTCGGGTTCTTGT
The DNA here is from genome assembly GCA_019514585.1 of Dendrobium officinale. Taxonomy (NCBI): domain Eukaryota; kingdom Viridiplantae; phylum Streptophyta; class Magnoliopsida; order Asparagales; family Orchidaceae; genus Dendrobium; species Dendrobium officinale. The sequence continues at coordinate 28,907,508 of CM033695.1, read as the reverse complement.
GTCGTGTCAAATATTGACACCCCTAGATGATATTGATAGACATCTCCAGATATTTCTGAGGTTGAAACCTCCGAGGTTTGAGGGCGCTGTTGAGCCCAGAGCAGCTGAGGAGTGGCTGAGGAGGATAGAGAAGCCTTTTGACGGTATGCAGTGTCCGTCAGACAGGAAGGTACCGTTGGCTGTTTTTCTGTTAGATGGAGAGGCTGAGCACTGGTGGGTAGGCCAGCAGGAGGCCAAATTTCAGGGCAGATTGAACTCTTTGATTACTTGGGAAGAGTTCACTAAGGTGTTCCGAGACTGGTTCGTTCCCCCTTCTACACGACAGCAGATGCATGAGACCTTTCTGAGACTTGTTCAGGGGAGCAAGACTGTGATGCAGTACGAGGCTGAGTTTACTGCCTTAGCCAGATATGCTCCGCAGCTGGTTAGTACTTCTGCTGAGAGGTGCTACAGATTTCTGAGGGGATTACGAGATACTCTGAGGCAGCCCCTGATACTGTTCTGTATTACTGACTTTTCTGAGCTTGTGGAGCGAGCTTGTTTGATAGAGAATGACCTGATGGCTACTCAGCAGCGGTGGACTGCGAGTAGGAAGAGGTTTGGAGGCGAGGCTTCAGGCAGTGGTTCCTCTGGGAAGAGGAGATTTGTAGCTGGTTCTGGATCTGGTGACTCCAGGAGGAGTAGAGGGTCGTCTGTTACTGCTACCAGTACGATGAGTTCTGGATCTGTCAGTATGGCACCTGTGTGCCAGAGTTGTGGACGGCGACACCTTGGCCAGTGCTACAGGATGGCTGGTCTGTGCTTCCGATGTGGTCAGCCAGGACATCGGATTGCAGAGTGTCCATAGACTGGATTTGATCGGCATTCTGAGTTCCGATTTGAGGGCTTTATCAGACCTGCCGGTTCAGCAGCAGAAAGACCGAGGACTATTCCTCCACGCCCTGAGAGATTTTCTGGTAGAGGTGGTGGATCTAATTCTGTACCACAAAGACCACCTATTGTTCAGAGGGAGCCGAGTAGTTCTGTTGCTTCAGCTCCAGCTCCAATTCAGCCACGAGTCTACAGTTTGAGTCAGCAGGAGGCTCGAGATGCTCCAGATGTTGTGACAGGTATGATTTACATTTCTGATCAGCCCTGTCGTGTTTTGTTTGACTCTGGAGCCAGTCATTCTTTTCTGTCCGAACGGTGTTTTGAGGCTTTACGTTTGGATTCCATTTTACTTCCGGTTTCTCTTTCCGTGATTTTGCCGGCTGGAAGTAATTTGATTGCTCAGAAGTTTTGTTTTTGTGAGATTGAGATTGCTTGCAAGAAGTGAAAATCAAGTCTGATTTTATTGCTGATTTCTTCTTATGATGTGATTCTGGGCATGGATTGGCTGAGTCTGTATGAGGCTCAGATTGATTGTCTGAAGAAGCAAGTGAACTTGCTTATGGCTGGAGAGCGATGTGTATTTCAGGGATTACGAGGTGTTCTCTCCAGTCTAATTTCTATGTTGGAGGTGAGCAGAACGTGGAAGAAGGGACGTCCAGTGTTTTTGGCTTCGGTGCGGGATCTGAACCTGGAGTTGGTTCTGTTTCTGAGATCCCAGTGGTACGGGAGTTTGCTGACGTTTTTCCAGAGGAGTTGGTTGGTTTACCTCCGGATAGAGAGGTGGAGTTCTCTATTGATATTTTTCCGGGTACCGCTCTGATATCAAAAGCCCCGTACAGGATGGCACCGAAAGAACTTTCTGAGTTGAAAGTTCAACTTCAGGAGTTGGTAGATAGAGGCTTTGTCCGTCCTAGTGTTTCTCCCTGGGGAGCACCTGTACTGTTTGTGAAGAAGAAGGATGGGACACTTCGTATGTGTGTTGATTACAGAGATTTGAACAAAGTCACGATCAAGAACAAGTATCCTTTGCCTCGGATAGATGACTTGTTTGACCAGCTTTCCGAATCTTCGGTATTTTTGAAGATTGATTTGAGATCCGGATACTATCAGGTGATGGTAAAGGAAGCTGATGTGGTGAAGACAGCTTTCAGTACTCGGTACGGGCACTACGAGTTCTTGGTTATGCCTTTTGGGATAACCAATGCGCCTGCTATTTTTATGGATCTGATGAACCGAGTGTTCAGGGAGTTTCTGGATCAATTTGTGATCGTCTTCATCGATGATATTCTGGTATATTCTGCTTCTGAGGATGATCATGCCAGACACTTGAGCATGGTGTTGGAGACTTTGAGGCTGCATCAGCTGTATGCCAAGTTCTCCAAGTGTGAATTCTGGCTGAAGAGCAATTCATTTCTGGGGCATGTGGTGAGCGGAGAAGGCATTTCTGTTGATCCCCAGAAAATTCAGGCGGTTGCTGATTGGCCAAGGCCGACTACGGTATTTGAGGTACGTAGTTTCTTGGGCATGGCCGGATATTACATGAAATTTGTTAAGGGATTTTCACAGATTTTGATGCCTCTGACGAGACTGACGCAGAAGGCAGTACTTTTTGTTTGGACACCAGAGTATGAAGCTGGTTTTCAGAGATTGAAGGACTGTCTAACCTCAGCTCCAGTGTTAGCACTTCCGTCAGGTACGGAAGGATTTCAGGTGTTCAGTGATGCTTCACTGAAAGGTTTGGGATGTGTTTTGATGCAGAATGGAAGGGTAATTGCTTATGCCTCTAGACAGTTGAAACCACATGAGAAGAATTACCCGACGCATGATTTGGAGTTAGCTGCTGTTGTGTTTGCTTTGAAGATTTGGCGTCATTACCTGTATGGCGTCAGATGTGAGATTTTTACTGATCATAAGAGCCTGAAGTACATTTTCACGCAGAAGGATCTGAATCTGAGACAGAGAAGATGGCTCGAGTTGATCAAGGACTATGATTTGATCATCCAGTATCAGCCTGGGAAGGCTAATGTGGTAGCGGACGCTCTGAGCAGGAAGTCTTCTGGATTATCAGATTTGCAGCTCACTTTTGATGATTTCCTGATTCGAGACATGGAGCGATTACAGTTGGAGGTGATTTCCTCCAGTTGTTTGGATTTGGCTCAGATGAGCATTCAGTCTTCTTTGGAAGCAAGGATTCAGGAAGCCCAGAAGTCAGATTCTGATTATTCGAAGTTGATTGCTCAGATTGGATCTGGTAAGACTCATAGACTTCGAATTTCTGATTCTGGTGCTATTTTCTGTAAGAACAAGTTGTGGGTACCTGTGTTTGGGGATTTGAGCCAGGATATTCTGTACGAATCTCATCATTCAGGCTACACTATTCATCCAGGCAGTGGTAAGATGTATGCTGACATGAAGCTTTTGTTCTGGTGGCCTGGAATGAAGAAGGATGTAGCAGATTTTGTTGCTAGATGCGAGGCCTGTCAGTTGGTGAAGGCAGAGTATCAGCGACCAGGAGGACTTTTGCAGTCGTTGCCTATCCCTGAGTGGAAGTGGGAGGAGGTAACAATGGATTTTGCTATGGGTTTTCCTCGATCAAGGCAAGGGCACGATGCCATTTGGGTGATTGTGGATCGATTGACGAAGTCTGCCTATTTTCTTCCGATCAGATAGACAGATCCAGTAGATCGCTTGGCACAGATATATGTGAAAGAAATAGTCAGATTGCACAGTGTGCCTAAAGTGATAGTTTCTGACCGAGACGGACGATTTACTTCCAGACTTTGGAAGGGCATTCAGCAAGGCTTGGGTACGAAACTGCATTTCAGTACAGCCTTTCATCCTCAGACCGACGGACAGTCTGAAAGGACTATTCAGGTGCTGGAAGATCTATTGAGGCTTTGTGTTTTGGACTTTGGCGGAAGCTGGGAAGATCATATCCCTTTGATTGAGTTTGCATATAACAACAGTTTTCAGTCCAGTATCGGTATGGCACCGTACGAGGCTCTGTAAGGCAGGAAGTGCTGTACTCTTTTGACTCTGACTGAGGTCGGAGATAGACAGGAACTGGGTGCCACTTTCTTTGAAGAAATTGTTAAGAAGATCAGCTTGATTAAAGAAAGATTGAAAGCGGCTCAGGATTGACAGCAGAAATATTACAATCAGAGGCACAGGTTTGTTGAGTTTCAAGTTGGTGACTTTGTGTATGTCAAAGTCAGCCCGATGAAGGGTGTGAGCAGATTTGGCCAGGTGAGCAAGCTTAGTCCAAGGTATGTTGGACCTTTTGAAATCCTGGAAAGGATTGGAAAATCTGCTTACCGACTGTTGATTTCTGATTCGATGCCTGACGTGCATAACGTGTTTCACGTATCCACTTTGAGGAAGTGGGTATCTGACTCTGGGAAGAAGCTGTCAGCTGACGAGGTTGAGATTCAGGAGAATCTGGCGTATAAGGAAGAGCCAGAGTTGATTTTGACGTACGACGTCCGAAAGCTACGAAGTAAAGAGATTCCGATGGTTAAAGTGCAGTGGAAGCACCGTACTGCACGGGAAGCGACTTGGGAGAAGGAGTCTGACATGAGGAAGTCGTACCCGTACTTGTTTTGACTGAGTTTTGTTTGGGCAATATCGAGGACGACATTTTTCTGAAGTTGGGGAGATTGTAACATCAAAATCTGCTCCAGGATCGTCCGGGCAGATCTGGATCGTCCCGGGACGATCAGTGCAATTTTTGTTCCAGATTCTGTACAAAAGTTCCAGGAATGATTTCCTGTAGGGATCGTCCGGGCCGATCTGGGATCGTCCCGGGACAATCAGTGTATGGCAAAAGTTAGAGAGCAAATCGTCTTGGAAATTAATTATCGTCCTGCGAAATCATCCCAGGCCGATATGGATTTGTTCAGATCATCCAGGACGATCGTGCGATCGGCCGGGCCGATCAGAGCACTTTAAAGCTGAAATCAAGTCATTTTGAAGAGAGAGAAAATCATAAAAAATATCTAAAATCAGACGAGGAGAGAGAAGGTCGAGGGCAAATTTGGAAAAGCTGATTTTCGGGCGACGCCGGTCCGTTTTTGTTCGACGAGACTGTTCAAGATATTGTTGTACGCAAGGTAAGGCACAATCCGCCTTTCTCAATTTTCAGAACCGTCATGTTTGGCGGTATTATCTGTCCGGAATTGATTTTTGTTAGTGATTTTCGTCCGTATTTTTCGTCTGGTTCAGTTTTTACCGCGTAATTTTTCGTATGTTGTTGACGTGCCGAGTGTGCACATTTTGGTTATTTTCTGGAGATTTTTATCCGGGTATTTTGAATTCGGCGGTGTTTTATTTCGACTGTATTTTTCTACGATGTCTAAAAATGTTGTGGTAGTAGAATTAAAGTCTTGCAATGTTGTTATCTATATTCTGTGTAAATTTGGTATTCTGTGATTTTTTCAGGAAAATTGTGTAAATTCCGTATACAGCCGTTGTGCTGCCTGATTTTTGTCTGATTTCTGAATTCGTCCGGATTTCTTCTGAATTAATATGCTATCTGTATATGCTATATAAAAGGAGTTATAAGGGGCCTGGATCCTAAGAGATTCAGTTAGTGTATGGAAAATCTGAAATGAGTTCAATCTGAAATCTGATATCTGTTCTGTTCCGGATCCGATGAATTCTGTTCTGGTGCTATAAGCACATCTGTTCTGGTGCAGTGAGCACAAAGGGAGGCATAAGGGGCCAGAATCCGTAGGGATTCTGTCAGTGTCAGGGAATTTAGCTATTAATTACAATACTATCTGATATCTGATTTGATATGACTTCTGTTTCCGTACAGTTCTGTCTGATCTGTTCCGTTTAGATCTATTCTGATTTGATAAATTTGATATATGTTCGTATCTGTTCTGATTTGATCTGTTTCGTTTTGATCTGCACGATTTTGATATATGTCTGATTCTGATCTGGTTTCTGTACGGATTTAGTTTGAAGTGGTTGGTTTTGGATTCTGGAAGTTTTGATTGGAGGTTTGTCGCTTTGCTGAGCTGTTGAGCTCACCCTTGTTTTCTGGTGATTTTCAGGTTCTGGGAAAGGGAAGGAGATCTTGGACTAGAATTCAGAGTCTGATCAGTTATAGGTATTTTTGTACTTTTTGATTTTTGTACAGTCATGACTTTTCTTCTTTGTTCTTTCTGTCAGTCATGTACTGTATTTGTAGATGATTGTTTTGAGGAAAAGAAAAAATATAGATGATTTGTTCCGCTGCATTTGATGTTTCATAGTAGCTCTGTGTGTCTGTTTTTGAGTTGAAATATTTGGAAGAATCAGTTCCGAAGCAAATTCCAAAGCCAGATCCTGGTCTGTTTGTTTAGCTGGTCGCGGCCCGGTGCGGGCGGGATCCGTCCCGGTCGGGTCGGGTCGTGACACAATATCTCATTCTCTGACAACTAATTTTCTTGTTTCATTATTAGGTTCATATCACAACGACATATTATTATCCTATACAAGATGGAGTTTAATGATAAAATTGAAGAACCTAAAGAAAAGGGCCTAGATGAAGTGCTTGCATAAAAGAGGATGATGAAGACAAGGGGCTTGATAAGGAGCAATTATTACGTCCGGGTCACCGAACGCGTTCATAGACCAATAATCACGCGCAACGTCACCTGAATCTCGGTATTGAGCACTCGGTATACATTCAGATACGTTCGGATTTGACCGGACGTAATAATTGCTCATTGATAAGAGGGTATATGAATTCAAATGGGGGTATTTGGACGAAGCTTAAGAGCTTAATGAAGGATTATAAAGCATAATGAAGTAATGAAGTGATAATTTTGATAGGTTATAATTTAAATTTTATATAAATAAAAAATAAATATAATATAATATACAAATATAAATATATTAATTGATATCAATATAAATTCCTCATAACCAACAAAACATATGGATTTGCTTTTTTCGAGGACAGATCTACTTGCGGCATCGAGCAGCGGGCAGGAACAAGAAGGAGAGCGATAGAAGGGAGTGAGGACTAGCGAGGTCAATGAGGCGACCGGAGAGATCTGCTCATCTCATTGAACTCTAAGCCGAAACTGGCATTGTCATTCCCAATCCTTTTTCTTGTGTTCCTCTTTTTGGAAAGATAAGCATAAAGTAAGAGAGGAAGAGGGGACGATGGGCTGCTCCTTCTCCGGACTCAACGCCTTCTACGACGCGGCCAATGGAAGCGCCGACGTATGGATCAACGAGAACCGCTTCAGGATCGTGAGGCAGCTCGGTGAAGGTGTCTTTGCATTCGTCTACCTCGTCAAGGAGGTCGTTGCAGACGCCTCTGCGTCACCTGGTAGCCTTGCCGCCAAGAAATCTATCGACCCTTCCCATATTTCAGGTACTTATGATTTTAGAAATTTTGATTGATGCTCCAAATTTTTGATCTCAGAGCTTATGCGTTCTGTTTTGTGCTTGTCGTTTTTCTTAGTGCAGTTCTGCTAATCAGGAATATTTGTGAAATTAGGTTATTCTGGTTAGGGGATCCAGGTTATTGTTTTCATAATTATTAATTTTACTTGTTTGTTTCCCTTCATTATTGCAATGCACGTGCATCTGAAGTGAGAAGTTGCTTCTTAGGACATGCAGATCTCATTGATAATTAAATGGAATCAAATTGAAACTAGGATTTGCCAGAATTAGAACATACATGAAGCGGTAGAAATTGCTTTGGAGACAACTGCTGGTTTTTGTCACAATGATCAGCTTATAGTGATGATTGATTGAACTCGTGAGTCTCTTGCAGTACTAGTATTTTAATTCTTGGTTGTTGGCTTGGTTCTAACTGATTAAATCTTGTAATTTTTTCCTTTGTTTTATTTACTTTGTTGATCAATCATACCTTTTCACCTGCGTTTAAATGATTGATTGCACAAATTCAGCTGAACTATCCATATTATTTGTTTATGTTGATCATACTATCATGATAGGCGATGATTTGGAAGAAATTGAAATTTTAAAGAAAAATTATTCCAAGAATTTGAAGTCAAAGACTTTGGTAATCTAAAGTTCTTTCTTGGCATTAAAGTTTCACACTTTTGATATGGAGTTTGCATATCATAATAAAAATATATAACAAACATGTTGAAAGAAATGGGTAAGTTGCAAACCCATTGAGTTCCATGGAATTTAATTATAAGCTTGAAGATGCTCAAGATGACACAACAATGATATAGCTTTATAGCAAGAAGATTATTCTATTCATCATATAATACACTTGATATTACCTACGCCATTGGTGTGGTGAGCAAATTTAGGCACAATATCAAAACAAGCACATCTTGGAGCAGCATATAAAAATTCTACAATATTTGAAGCAAAATCTCGATCAAAGGAATTCTTTTCTAAAAGGTGAAATTTTACACTTGAAGCAAACATAGATACATATTATTTGGGTTCTTTGGTTGATAGGAGGCTAACTTCAGGATATTACACATTCTTAATAGTGAACCTTGTGACTTGGAGAAGTAAAAAAACATAATGTGATAGCAAGATCTAGCGTAGAAGCCAAATTTAGGTATATGTCGCTATGAATTTGTGAATTGCTAGGGCTAAACATTATCCTGAAAGATTTAAAGATCATATGAGAAGGTCTAATGGATTCAATTTTGATAACAAGTCAATTATCAATATTGCACATTATTCTGTTTAATATGACCATGAAAAGTATGTTGTAGTTGGACACTTTATAAAGGATAAGCTTGACATTAGTCTAATATGTACTTCTATTGGCCTCCTCCACTGTTGCTGCCCCTTTTGGTGAATCATGCGGCCAAGGAAGAAAATGAAATAAATGTAGAAAAGGCAATTTCAAATTCTATTCAGTTATATAAAGCAAAATTTTAAATACTTTTGAAAAAGCGAAGGCAATGGAGGATAGCAGAAGAGAGCAAGAGAGCTTCATGCAGACGCCATCATTTACGGTAATGAAGGGATGGGAATAAATTCATTATATAGTTATGGCAAACAAACATAATTTGTTTATAAAAATGAGCCACTTTTACAAAACCTTAGAAGATGTACTTGAGTGACATGCTTGCATAAAGTGGTAGAGGTGCGTAAAGTCATAGGAGTGTCACTTGCCTAAGTGATTGCCAAAGTCAATCTCCATGAGTTTTCTGTCATGGAGGTCTTCGACATGTGGAATGGCTAGCTTCCAATGGAATAATCGAACTAAAAGATTTGATTGTAGCATGCTCGCCCCTTAGAAAGTGTAGCATGCTCGCCCCTTCGGCTTGCGACAGCCAGAATTAAGGCAATGTGGAGAGAACTCAGCGGGAGTTTCTATTGTGAATGGGAATATGAAATAAAAAGAGCAGATTAATATAATCTTCATGAGATGTTATTATTCCAGCAGAGAGGTCTACGTCAATCTAGACTTCAACCATGACCTCTTTCTTGACACAATGAAGATTATCTTTGGCATGTGCGCATTGACTGTCTATTGACTATCCATTTGGGTGGAGGAGGCAAAGGAAGAGAAGGGGATGGAGATAGGGTAGTAATGGACCTATATTGCACAAATACACCTATTTATGAAGGCGTGTTTGATAGGAAGTGCTTGTATTCAAAAGCCACCTATCCAAAATCGGCGAACCAACAGCAGCCAAATGGCTGTCCACAGCAGGAAAACAGCAGATTTCTGCTGTTTACAGCAGGAAAACAGCACTTGTTCGGGAAAATACGAGAGAAAACTCAAGAAAAGACTTGTATTCCACTTAGACGATGAATAAAAGAGCAAGATACAATTGATCCTCAATTCGAGAGGAGGATCGATCTCTCCCAAATCTCTAGACGCCGCTAGAGCCCAAAGAAAACCTAAATCTACGAGATCTCAAATTTCAGCCAAATTCAAGATGCTCAAACCCTAGGAAAATCTACTATTTAATGCATACAAATCAAAAGGAATTCCCTAAACAGTCCCTACGTTCAAATTTCCCTCTCAAAACGCTCAAAAAAACTTCCTAAATGGCTCTACGGGGGCGGACGGGCCGCTCGTTCTTCCGCCAGATCCGCCTGTTTCGCGATTTCTGCCCCCGAACCGGTCCCGCCTGGACCGGCTGGACCGGTCCAGTGGACCGGTCTAACAATACTCCCCTCCCAAAGATCCACCTTGTCCGCAAGGTGGAAAGACGACACCCTCCATTCTTTCTTCATCACAAACAGTAAGAACTTGAAGAGTTCGGTCCTTACACCTGTGCCCCGGCGAATACCTCTCATCACATCTGAAACAAAGTCCTTTTGCCCTCTTCTCCTGTAATTCTGTCTCAGTGAGCTTCTTGAAGTTATCCCCACTCCCTCCTCCTATTGGCTTCTCCCTGGTGATCTCATTATTGTTGACTGATGCAGGCCCCTTTTTTTGCTAAAAGAGTGGTCGTAGTCTTGTAAGAGCCTCCTGAGCTGCTGCTCCTAGCTCCCTTCTCCAGGTTATTCTGATTTTCTACCAGCTGTGCCAACTTCATTGTCTCCTCCAAGTCACTAGGCATCAGAACTTTAACTGCCGCTCGGATCTCTGCCTTCAACCCCTTCATGAAATTCCCCTCCAATACGCTATCTGATAATCGCTCCACCCTACTAGCCAGGTGCTCGAACCGATCACGGTAGTCTTCTACTGATCCCTCCTGCACCAGAGCAAAGAACTGCTCATAGAAATCTCCTCCCCGGTCGGTTTGGAAACGTTCTATTATGCAGTTTTTGAATTCCCTCCAGTTCCTGATAGGCTCCCTCCTGTCACGCCACTGATACCATGCCAAGGCCTTTCCTTCCAGACACAATCCTGCCGCCGTCAGCTTCTCATCCTCTGTCAACCCATTGACCGCAAAGTAACGCTCCACCTTGTAGATCCAGCCATGGCCGTCTTCCCCCTCGAAAACGGGCATCTTCAATTTCCTCACCTTGGGATCTCCCCGGTATCCTCCATAGCCTCCCATTCCCCTCAGAGGAGGCGTTCCCCAATTGTCCCGATCGTCCCTCCGACGAATATACTCTAACCCCTCTTCATACTCACCTCTCCTCCCATCAACCTCATCACCTCGACGCTGAATACCTTCAAATTCAGCACCTCGATGATGACGTTCCTCCCTTCTTCCTTCAAAATCCCCCCCTCGACGCTGAATTCTTTCGAATTCAGCACCTCGGCAATGCGATCCCTCTCTTCTCCCACCAAAATCAGCCCCCCTTCTGTCATATCCCATGCTCATCTCTTCCCTCGAAAGGGGGTCTAAAGGAGGCATGTCGTTCTCTTCCTCTAGGATCTCCACCTCCACATTTCTCCTCCCCCGCAAGGGGTTCGGATTTCCTCCCATGCCATGGCCGTCGGCGATCTCTCTTACTTCCGATGTCGCCGGATTGGTCTTCATCTCAAGTAGTTTCTTCAACATTTCCTCCATTGCGGTGAACTTCCCCTCCAACCTTTCATTATTGGAGGTGATTTGATTTTGAAGGTTGAAGAATCTTTCCTCCAAATCGGCTTTCAATTGGCCGACTTCGCCTTCCAAGATGTCAACCTTCTTTCCGGCCATCTTTCTTCCCAATGGATCTCAAAAATATCACTTCTGGAAATGATAAACTTGCTGAAATTTCAGAATTTCAGCCGCCGGTGGTCCCAAATCGACGCTCTGATACCAATTTGATAGGAAGTGCTTGTATTCAAAAGCCACCTATCCAAAATCGGCGAACCAACAGCAGCCAAATGGCTGTCCACAGCAGGAAAACAGCAGATTTCTGCTGTTTACAGCAGGAAAACAACACTTGTTCGGGAAAATACGAGAGAAAACTCAAGAAAAGACTTGTATTCCACTTAGACGATGAATAAAAGAGCAAGATACAATTGATCCTCAATTCGAGAGGAGGATCGATCTCTCCCAAATCTCTAGACGCCGCTAGAGCCCAAAGAAAACCTAAATCTACGAGATCTCAAATTTCAGCCAAATTCAAGATGCTCAAATCCTAGGAAAATCTACTATTTAATGCATACAAATCAAAAGGAATTCCCTAAACAGTCCCTACGTTCAAATTTCCCTCTCAAAACGCTCAAAAAAACTTCCTAAATGGCTCTACGGGGGCGGACGGGCCGCTCGTGCTTCCGCCAGATCCGCCTGTTTCGCGATTTCTGCCCCCGAACCGGTCCCGCCTGGACCGGCTGGACCGGTCCAGTGGACCGGTCTAACAGTGTTGTATCCGATACACCGATACACCGATACACGGATACATCTCTGATACGGCACCGATACGTGTCGGATACAACTTTGCCATATCCAATTAAAATACTATTTAATTTCAAAAGAACACGCGTATCCGATACGCATGTCAGTTGAAAAACAAAAAAATATCAAAAAAAAAAAGGACCCGTCGTATTTACTTCCGCAGATGCAAGCGAGGTTCTCTCATTTCCGATATAGATTTGAGTTTCTTGATGATATGGGAAATTAGAAATTGCTAATCTTTCATTTGATGATCATGAATTAGAAGCTATGATATTTATTGAAGATGATATAGAAGTTCAAAGACAAACCACTGAAAAAGCTAATCATATCATTCCTTCTATTGAATAGTTGAAACTTCATGTACTAGACAATTTATGTTTATGCTTTTGTTGTTGTATTGGACATTTAATGCTTACTTTTATTTTGATATTATAAGCTACAAGGCTACAAAAGATGTTACTTTCATTTTTTTTCAAATATTATGCTTTGGTTGTTTTCTTAATTTTTATGAATGATTTATAAATTATAATGTCGTGTCCGCGTCATACCCGTATCCTGTATTTTTAAGAATTGACATGTCCCGTATCCGTGTCGCCGTATCCGTATCGGTGCAACATAGTGATGGACTGAGCATGGGAAGGGGGAATCCATTAAGATATAACCTTAAGGAGTCGGCTGTGTCACGTACACTGTCTGAGCAGTTCCTATAACCAATCACATTTGCATGATTTTTTTAAAAAATTAAATTTTGAGAAAATTGTGTTCAGGAATCACTCGTTCTTCTTGCATTTACTGACTGCCATTTTCTCTCTTGTACCTTTTGCCTTGATATGATAGATATTATTGATTGGTGTAGTATTACCCTTTCCTCAATCTACCATTCTACGTCTATTGCTTTGTTGATGACAAGTAACTGTCTTGCTAGTAGCATTTGTTTATTGTCTTCTTAAATTTGGTAATCTTACCATTTTCTCTACTATTAGATCTAAAGTGTATATTCTGATGTTTCCATTCCTGCTTAAAATATATAAAAGTTGATATTTTACACGTCTTTGATTTATGCCAATTGCAGGCTCAGTATCGTAGAAGTTGAGAAGTCTTTGTAGCTGTCATAGGAACCTAGTTTTTATCAGATGTTAAAATTAATATTTTTTCATGGTTGTATTAATTTGTTAATTAGACATCTTTATTCTACTGAATTAATTAGAATTCTTGTAGTACTGTTGTATTATGGTAAACCTTATTCCTGTTCTTCCACCTTTGAAGCAATGCCATGTCATTATATAAATGAACGTGAGCTTTTACTGGATAGGAGATGGCATGTCTTCTGTTCAGTATGCTACATATACATATATATATATATATATATATATATATATATATATATACATATTGCAGATGATTTCTGAGTCGTTGCTAATTATGTTAAATTTTTTTAAGAATTAAATGTGGATGACTAGGGAATTAAGAAAGAAGGAATTTAGAGTTGAACTTGATGTTATAAGATACTTCTACGTAATTCCTATATTTAATGTTATTTTGCTCTTGTAATATTGGATTTCAATTCTATTTCACGCAATTTATCACTTGCTACTTTACGTTTTGTGCAATTTTTAATTTCATATGTATGTCAATTTTTCATTTTATAGTTCAGTAGAAAGTTAATATGTCATTATTTAACATATTATTTGGGTATTATACAAAAAAATCACTTTTAACCTTTATTTTTCACTTTACGCAATATTTGGATTTTGATGCTTACGCCTTAAGACTTATGGATCTGCTCACGAGTGAAAAAAGCCTCAATACCCAATTGCGCAATTTTAAACCTTGCTTATATAATCACATTTATAATGGAGTTGAGTAGAACCATCTTCCAAAGAGTATTATAAGGGAGAATCTTCTTATATTCCAAATTTACCGAATCCTGATTATCAAATTGTCAGTAAATCTGCCAAACTAGCCTTTTGAATAACATTTAGTGATGATGTGGCAGTACGAGATTTATTATAGCTTCTTTCGTGTCATGTTTTATTCTAGTTGACATGATTGTTCAATTTATCATTTCCTGTTTTGTTTGAGATACCTAAATAAGATTTCATTATGAAATGTTTAGGAATACCAAATTATAAAGTATTAACGAGTTATTATATTTTTTATGTTACTTTAGATGACGGCACATATGCTTTGAAAAAGGTTCTCATTCAAAGTCAGGATCAGTTAGAGTTGGTGAGAGAGGAGATCCGTGTTTCTTCTCTTTTCAATCACCCTAATTTGCTTCCGCTTCTTGATCATGCCATCATTTCTATTAAGGTAACACTTTCTTCTATTGAACAGTTGAATAATTACAATTAACTTCTCTCGAATGATTATAATGTTTTGTTAAGCTTTCATGACTTCTTTATTAAAGAATAAAACTTGAATTTTTTTTGTTACCGTACAAGTGATCTGAACTAGGGCCGAAGAACCAATTTGTGGATTTAGATTCTACTTAAAAAGAGAGAAGTAGAAGAGATGAGAGAGATCGAGAGAGCAATTTTTGTAACATATAATTGTAGAACCTGGACAAGATTTCTTTATTTATAATAGGATATGAGATGTGATGAAATAATAGAAGGACATTAACTTATGGATTGTAATATTAGTGTAATCAAAATATTAAAACATTGATCTTTCATAGTTGATGGATCTTTTATGAATTGATCCTCCAGATAAAGCAACTATAAACTACATTTTTATTACATAAGCAAATTTATAATATCGGGTGCTGAAATATTCAATATGGCAAGTTCAAATAAGGTAAATATAGAGTTATAGACATGTCAAATGTTGTGTCCAATCACCTTTCCTGCGGTGGGAAAACTCTTCCTGAAGAGTTGAAGAGGAATAACTGGTGTCCATAATGTGCGATGTTGGAACATGTTATGTATGTCTTATAGTACACTTAGAAGTTCACAAGCTTTATAGGCTTACGGTAGTGGAGGTGGCCAATGTGGATTATGAGAGATGAGCGGACATGTCAATGAATGATCACCCTTTGGAGAATTTGGCGGCTTCAGAGCTGAATTTTGGCATACATCATGAATTAGATTCCAATAACAATCAAGCTGTGATAGTGGTGGCAATATGCTACTCTATATGATTGGAGGAGTAAATAATTGCATAGGGAATTAATGATCATCTTGTGTAACCATCTCAATAGTTGGTAGAAATTTTGGACATCTACATATGCTATGATATATATATGGGAACCTATATGATAGTCTAGTGGTAGAGCTAGTGCAAAGAAGTCAACTTATGATGGAGTGAACAATTGTACATGAATTTGAGGAACAAGTTGAATTTCCATTTATAAAGGTTGGTTAGCAACTATAGTGATGGAGAACTCCATAGGCTTAGGTGTAACATTAGCATCTTTTAGATCCTCCGATACAATAATCTCCTCAGTATAATGAATATCCAAATCACTTAATCAATTGTAGGTTGATCATTGGCATCATTTATTTCAGTATATTTATCTTCAAAACTAGAATCATCCTCGTATGTATCCTCAAATGATTATTTTTAATCTCCTTACTTTTGGTGCTTAGTTTACTTGTGTCCTTGGAATTTCAGTCTTGATCTTGTTATTAATTTGATGATCATGGAGATCAATCAACATAATTATTGTCATGATCTAAAAACAAGTAGTTCACTTTCACAATCACTCTTCTTATACAAGCCATGTAATAAGCTTCAATAACACCTGTAGGAGATCATCTCAATCTGCAATAATCTCATCCAGATTGGTATATGCTTGCTCCTTATATATATTCATGACGTATTCTCCTTAAAATTTGATCTAAAGCTTCCTTTTAATGATGAAGTTCTTCAACTTGGGGTCTTTCAGGATCACAAGAAGTAGATATGGCGCATTTCTACTAAAGATAGGTTGGTGAGGCTGATTGTGTGAACTCTGTGAAGATCATTGTGCAAGTAGGGTATCAACGTAGTCATAATAAGCCATGAAGTCAAGAGAGATGGTGATAAAGATTGCTAGGAAGGTAAGTGTGTAAGGATATTGCTGTTTAGCAAAAGTAGGGAAGTGCTATCTTGGTGCATGTGGATGTTGCATAAGGTGGTTGTGGGGATATGTGAGAACATGCAAGTGGATAAAACAGTGGATTATCCCTCATAGGCTAGTGATTGATGACAGGACCCTATTGAGAAGGAAGTAGATGCTGCCGAAATGGTAAGATCACTGTTAGGGTACTCATGCAAGCAGTTAGAGTGAAAGATGATGAATTATGTAATAGATGGTGGGTGGGGGCTATGACAGGTAAGTACATAATGGAACAAAAGAAAAAAGGATGATGTATGGGTTATGGGCTCTAGTAGTTAGCAAGGGGGGATTTTTAGAATTGCACAATCGTGGAGGATATGAAGTATGAGAGTTAGGTGGCATTACGTCACTGGATTGGTCGCATACTATGCAGCAAGGGTGGGTTTGTGGTGGTGTCCCTTTGGTAGTGAGTGAGTGATAATGCAGGATGAGGGGTTGCGATCATATGGTCTGTGCTATGGCGGAGGGAATGAGCATGGGTGATGGGGCACTCGAGTGCTACAGAGAGCAGTATGTGCAACATAAAAAGAGAGCTGGTATGAGGTGAGTTTAGAGGGAGATGGTAGAATCCTAAGAAAGGGAGGGGTTAAGAACAAATGTGCGGTGAGTCAAGTGTGATTTGGGAAGTGTGATTTGGGAAGAAAGTCACGGGGATGTCATTTTTGCAATGAAGATGTTATGTTGTTTCCGCAACATGAGTTTGTATGTAGATCACACACATACATGCTAAACGATCAAACACGATCTAAGGGGAAACGATGAAAGGATCTCTTTTGCTTGGATACAAGTAGGGGTGTCAATTCGGGTCAACGGGTCGGGTTCGGGTCAAACCCGGAACTGACCCGACACTATTCAGGTCAACCCGAACCCGACCCGTTTTTAAAAACGGGTCAGGTTTTTGGACCCGAACCCTACCCGATTCGGGTTTGGGTCAACCCGACCCGACACGAATGACCCGAAGTTGACCTAAAATTGCTAGTTTTCAAGTAAAAAATCGGGTCATTATTTGATTTTCGGGTCAATCACGGGTTTCCGGGTCGAATAGGAGCTTTCGTGTCAATTTCAGGTCAATTTGGGTTGCTGGGTCAACCCAAACCCGACCCGATTTTTAAAATGGGTTGATTTGTTGAACCCGAACCCGACTCGTTTCAGATTCGGGTTGACCCTAACCCGGATTTTTCCGGGTCGGGTTCGAGTCGTGTTTCGGGTCCTGTCAAAAATTGACACCATTTAGATACAAGTTGATGTTGACTGTGGCATGAAGAACTGAATTATAGATTTAGAACCAACCAAAAGAGATAAATAGATGTGATGAGAAAGATAAAGAGAGAACAATTTTCATATTATGCATATGATTGTAAAACAATTACAAACTTTATCAATTTATAGGAGGACTTGACATGCAATAAAATAACATAAGGAAATAAACCTAGGGAGAGTAATCTAAAGTGCAATTAAAATGTTAAGCTAAGGATCTTTCATAATGAGAAGTCTTTTTAAAATGTTCCTTTAAATGAAAGCAACACCAAATCACTTTTTTATTTTGTAAATAACCTTACTTAGATAGTTGCTGATATGTCCAATTACTGTGACAAGTTCAAATATGACATGTAATGCCATGTCACATAACTATCCTAAATCAACAAGACTCAGTCATTAGTTTTTGTGAGGAAATCTAGAAAAACAGCTTTTTAATACCCCAAAGTCATTTTGAAAAGGATTGGCGCTTAAAGTTCCATCTTCAAGAGTCTTTTTACTACTTCAACAAAATTTATTAAGAGGTTTGATGGAGAAATATAGAGAAAATAAGGAGGATCTACATATGATATTTATTGATTTAGAAAAAGCATATGATAAAGTTCCAAGAGAAGTGCTATGGAGAGTTCTTGAAAAGAAAGAAGTTAATAATGCTTATATTCAAATCATTAAAGATATGTATGCAGGAGCTATTACTTGTGTTCAAACAGAAGGTGGTTTGACCAAGTATTTCCCTATTTCAGTTGGGTTACATCAAGGATCAGCCTTAAGCCCGTATCTTTTTGCTTTAGTCATGGATGTTCTCACTAGACATTTGCAAGAGGATGTACCTTGATGTATGCTTTTTGCTGATGATATTCTTCTTGTTGATAAGACTAGAGAGGGAGTTGAAAGTAAACTTGAATTATGGAGGTCAACATTAGAGACTAAAGGTTTTCGCTTGAGTAGATCTAAAACGGAATATATGGAGTGTAATTTTAGTAGTAATAGACCTAGTGAGGGGATTGTGACTTTGGGCGATCAAGTCATTAATAAGAGTACACGTTTTAGATATCTTGGATCTATTGTTCAGAGTGATGGTGAAATTGATGGGGATATTATCAATAGAATTCAAGTTGGATGGTTGAAGTGGAGGAATGCTTCGAGCTTGTTGTGTGATAGAAAAGTATCCCTCAAACTTAAGGGAAAATTCTATAAGTTGGTAGTGAGCCCTGAGATGCTTTATGGTGCTGAATGTTGGCCATTAAAAGAGAAACATAATACTAAGTTAAGTGTGGCAGAGATGAGGATGCTCAGGTGGATGAGTGGCTTTACCCTTAGAGATAGGATAAGAAATGAGCATATACGTGAAAAGGTTGGAGTAGCTCCAGTAGAAGATAAGATTAGAGAGAGTTGTCTTAGATGATTTGGTCACATAAAACGGCGGCCTTCCAATGACCCTGTTAGGAGAGTAGAGGTATTAGATTTGACTTATGTGAAGAAAGATAGTGGCAGATCTAAAAAGACTTGGTTAGAAAATATTAGGAATGACCTTTCTTTATTAGATTTAAACGAGAATTTGACCTTTAATAGGACAATGGAGAAAAAGGATTCATGTAGCCGACCCCACATAGTGGGATAAAGGCTTGATGTTGTTGTTTCTTTTGTTTTAGTTCATACTATTTAGCTCAAAGAAAGTTCGTCATCAAGTCAACTATTCATTTAGTAACTGCTAAGTTACTATTGGATTGTAAATGTTTACCTTCTTTTTTACATCACAACATTGATTTATGGCTGGATCCTATGAAGTACAAGACTGGAATTTTGTAAACAAATTCATTAATTTATTTTCTAGTAGGTTCTCTAAACATGATAATGCAAACAATACAAATATTTTGCAGTTCTCATTAATGAGAATGATGTACTTATAGAGATGCTACCATCTTAGTGGTGAACACATATGTTTTAGGCAACATACTACCCAAGAATCCAATGCATTCCCAACCTAAGTTTGAAAAGGTGGGCATGTTGGTGCTTTGTAAGAAAGCCTCCACCTGATGTCTCAGATAAGGCCTATAATACACAGACACGAACATGGCAACATAGACACAACACGACACGGACACAAGACACGTCAATTATTAAAAAATATAGGACACAGACAATAGTTGAACATGATATTATAATTTTTATTTATTAAAAATAGTGTATAAAAGTTGAACTAGTAAAATATTTAAAATAATATTGAAATAAAAATAATTTAACTAGGATTTATGCTTAAAATAATTAAAATCAGGATGTCAAAAGTCGGGTGTCGATGTCGTGTTAGGCATCGAGAGGGGAGATGACAATGATCTTCAATCAGGCATTGATGTCAAGACGACATCGATTGTTGATCTCTAGATGATGTCGATCTTTGATCTCGAAATGACGTTAGTTGTCGATGTTAAGATGACATTGGACAAAGTTGAGATTTTCATATGACAAAACTGGCGTGATTATGGGTGTAGAAATTGCTAGCATCGAGTGTTAATGTTAACAGATCGTTAGTCTTTGATTTTGAGATGGTTTTAAAATACTGATGTTATGACAACATTGGATGTCGATATTAAAATGACTTCAAGGGTTTTTGTGAAACCTTTCATGCAATCTACCAGAGAGAAATGAAAAAGAGAATGCTCAGGGAATGAAGTATTGAGTGCGGGCAATTGATTTAGGACTTTGGAGAGGAAATAAGAAATTTATTTTTTTATTTTTCTACTAGATAAAAATTTGAGATACAATAAATAATATTTTTAAAAAAAAATCATAAAATATTTTAGACTTGCATGTCAAATTTATTTTTAATATTTTTTAAAATCGGATACATCTTTGACATGTGTCAAAGGCGTGTCAAACGCATGTCGTATCCGATACATATCAAACACTGTATCTCTTTGAGAGGAAGTATCGGTGTATCACAGAATGAGAGGCTATTTTAAATCTTACGCAATTATGAAGAAATACATCTATTTTTGTATTATTTTTTTCCTTTCATTATTGTGTCATGTTTTATGCAATTTATGTTGATGTATCATGATTATACTCCATTATCTTAATCACTATCCTTTGAGATTTGTTTTTTAAGGTTTGAGAATTATTTTTTGTTATAATCATAGACTGCAACATTCCCCTGGTCATATTGCTCTTGATCCTCTTTTAAATTTGATTTTGTTTATTTTTCATCCATGCTTTTCATAAACATTGTTTGATTTGTATTGTATATGGTATTTATAATAGTTGTGCTATACTGTATTATATATACTATTATTGATAATGTTATATACTCTATTGTTGTTTTCACATTAGGTACCATATTTTGTTAACTCATGAATATGCAATATTTTGATACTTTTCCTTAAGTTATTCTTTAAATAATCATTATTGAAAAATTCTTCATCATTGTTTACTCTTATCAGTTTTTTTATTTTACTGCTAGGAATTCATCTTCTTATAAACTTTTGTGATATATTTATTTTTTTTCGAATGTTTAAGTGCAAATGTTTAATGCTATAAACGAATATATTATTACGATTTGATCAATAATTTGAAATGGCTGCTGACCTTGACCAAATATTTACTGCAATAATTCATTTTAAGTTAGTGCTCATTAAACCAATGATATCCCGATATAAGCAAATCTGGAAATAGTGCATCTATTTGACCATATTTCAGAAACACTTTTAGATGGAGAAAAATTGGGTCAGGATATCCCGACCAAAATTTATACTTGGATGGCTTTTTAAAATCTTTAGATTTGCTTTTGAGATGGTGACGTACATGAATAATCAATCAACTTAGGTCTTTTAATTATTTCAAAATAAATCCAATGATTATAAAATCCTTTTTGACTAAATTTTGGTCAGGAAATCCTCACTCAATTTTTTTCCTAAATTTTTTTTTTAATATATATATTTATACTTTGCACCATACACTGGCGTTCAACCACGTTAAAACCATGCTGGCATTTTATTCATGAAGTTTCATCTGATACTTTCATGTTAAGATTTTCTGGTGAGAGTTCTACTAAGTGTTTACGCATTGCTTTTTTGAGTATTTTTCTTATGCTTTATTTTTTTCATTCATTAATCCCTTCACCGGTTCCATAATAAAAGAGCCATCCACTTGGTACAGCTTTTATTATTAAAAAAAATTAAAATGTTTGTCCTTGAGGTGAAAAATAACGTCATTAAAAAAATAAATATTGGAACTTTTTGTACTTTGCTTGACCTTCCAGTTTTTTTTTCCTTGAAATTATTTTCCTTTTCTCTTGAAATGGGATTTACCTGACTTCCAAACTCTTCATTATGTTGATGCAGGGTGCACCAGATGGACCAACAAATCATGAAGCATACTTGCTGTTTCCAGTTCATCTGGATGGAACTTTGTTGGACAATACCAAAATTATGCAGGCAAACAAGGAGTTCTTTCCTGCAATCACTGTTCTGCAACTATTCAAACAAGTAAGTGCACGTGGAAATTAGTCTCTTGTTGAATTTAAGAATTGGTAAACAATTTTTTGGAGTAGATGTTATTGAGTGGCAGTGTTATAGCATTTCCCAATAGTGGCATGCTATGACCTAATCTGATTGTGGTGATAAGTAGAAAAGAGTGAGCTAGAATGTGCCCCTTAAGTGTCATTTTAACCCGATTAGTGAAAAGAAAGCAAAGATGAGCTGGGGTGTCACTTTTAAGTCGTGCTTCGTTAGTTAATAAAATTGTGATGATAAATAAAAAATGATTGGCTGGGTCTAAATCTAATATTATATTTTTTTGCCCCATAGAATTTGGGAACTTCAAATGGGAAGACAACAGAATTGATGGATATTATAATAAGAAGAAGAATTAACATCTTTTAAAGGCGAATGGAAAGGAAAGCATCTAAGAATATTGAGGAAGGTTAGAAGTTGCTGTGTTAGAATGTTTGCTAACAGATATGAGACTTAGGCAGTGGTAGATAAAGAGTTGGAAGATAAAATTATTGAGTTTAATATGGTTAGTGATAGAATGATTAATATTAAGATAATTATCAGTGATGAAATCATGAATGTAGCCAATGTTTATGCTCCTCAAGGAGGATTGGAAGATGGTTTTAAAAAATAAATTTTGGAGAGAAATGAATGAAACTACTACAATGTATGATTGCTGAAGAAAAGATAGTTGGTGGAGGTGATTTTGTTGAATAAAAAAAAAATCCAGACTGCATCTCACCATTCCATGATGCTTTGTATACGAACCACGTCACACACGACCCTTTCGGCCTTTTCTTCCCTATCTCACACATGATCCCCCCCCCCCCCCCCATCCCATGCGCGCCCTCATTCTCTCCCATAGCCTCATCTCTCTCATTCTTCCTCTCTCGATCTCACTCTCAAGCCCCCCTCATTATCTTCTCCAACACAGCAGCCCAAGTCTTTCGTCCTAGACATCCTGTTGTCATTACGCCATCTGCTGCCTTAGCTGCCACTGTGCACTCTCCATTGCCTGCAGTCGTTGGTGCCACCTCCTAACCCAGTTACCGACCTCTCTCACTTTCCCTCTTTTTTTCTCACTTTCTCTCATCTCCCTTATTTCTTTCTCTCTATCTTTCCATGCCACTGTCTACCTCTAACTCTCAGTCTCTCTATATTTCCCTCTTTGTCTCACTCTCTTTTTCTCGCTTCTCTCTTACTCCCTCTCTCTTTCTCTCCATCACTCTTTCTCTTTCTATCTCTTTTTCTCCTATCTCTCTCTCTTTAAAAAAATGGAAAAAGAGAAGCAAAAATGGAAGGAAAATGATAGAAAATACTTGAGTTCACAAGTAACCCTAAGGGAATACTTGAGTTCGCAAGCAAACCTATCACTAATTGGAAGAAAACAGCGAGAAGATAGAAAAATCTGGACAAAATCAGCCCTTAAACAGTAGATTGCAATCAACGAAACAAAGCATAACGCACACGAAAGCAAGATACAAGTGATCCCCAATTCGAGAGGAGGATCGTCTCTCCCAAATCTCTAGACAAGATAGTCTAGAGCCAAGCACCACGAAACCCTAATTCTCTATTAATCAAAACATGCCTATCCCTAATTCCCTCATCCCCTTTAATACAATATCTTTCCTATTTCAATTTCCCTCCCAAACCCTCTTCTACCCACTCCGTTTGAAATTTCACTTGATTGGAGTAGTGGAGCCCGCCCCCTTGAGCGGACCAGATAGAGGAGGCGGAAGTTTCCGCCTCCTATAGACCAGCGGCCCTTGGACCGGTTCCAAGTGAACCGGTCTAACAATACCGCCCTCCCAAAGAATCACCTTGTCCTCAAGGTGAAAATCAGGAAACTGATGTTTCATCCTCTCGTATGGCTCCCACGTGGCCTCGTAATTCGGGAGATTCTTTCACTTGATCAACACTTCCTTAGTTCCCTCTTCATTCTGGCGGACCCCCTCCAGCTTCGAGGGTTCCAGAATCACCTCTACATCCTTAGTAAGTGTCGCTGGTAGTTCGGGGTTGGCTGTGTAGTCACCAATGGCCTTCCTCAACTGCGAGACATGAAAAATCGGATGTATAGTCGCCGAGGGTGGTAATTTCAGTCGATATGCTACTGCCCCAATCTTCTCCAGCACTTCATAAGTCCCAAAATACCTTGGAGCCAGCTTTTCATTCCTCCTATTGGCGACTGTCTTCTGTCGATACGGTCGGAGCTTCAAGAATACCCTCTCCCCTATTTCAAATTGTATGTCCTTCCTATGTCCATCTGTTTGTTTCTTCATAATTTGCTGAGCTCTCAGCAAATGCCTCTTCAACTCCTCTAGCACTCGATCCCTCTCCTCCAAGTACTCTGCTGACGAAACAGGGGTACTGCTACTCCTAAAGTACATCAAGTGTGGAGGATCCCGTCCGTACAACACCTTGAATGGGGTCATTTGTGAAGCAGAATGAAAGGACGTGTTGTACCAGTACTCAACCCAAGATAGCCACTTAGCCCCCATAGCTTTGGTGTCTCTGACACAGCATCTCAGGTACGTCTTCAAGCTCCTGTTGACTACTTCCGTCTGGCCATTCGTTTGTGGGTGGTAAGCTGTGCTCCTCTTGAGAATTGTCCCCTGTAACTTGAATAACTCCCTCCAGAAATGGCTGAGGAACACCTTATCCCTATCTGATACGATCGCCTCCGGTACTCCGTGTAACCTGACCACCTCCCTGATGAAGGTTGACGCTACGGTCACTGCGATGTAGGGGTGTCGAAGGGGAATGAAATGTGCATACTTGCTCAACCTGCCCACCACCACTAAGATCACTGTGAACCCCTCTGAGCGGGGCAACCCATCTATGAAGTCCATAGATATCTCTTCCCACACTCTTCCTGATAGAGCTAACGGCTGTAGTAATTCTCCTAGTGACATGGCCATGTACTTATTCCTTTGGCAGATCTCACATCTGGCGACCATCTCCTCTACATCTTTTATGCATCCCCTTCCAATATAGCTCCGCTGCTAGCCTCCTGTATGTCTTCTGGACGCCAGAATGACCCCCCACAGTGCTTCCGTGAAACTCCTGGAGTAAGTTTGGGATGTGGATCGAGGTCCGGGGCATCACAAATCTCCCTGATATAGTAGTTTGTCTCCCTCCATTGAGTACCTTAGGTGGTTACCATCTTCTTTCAGCAAATCTGACCTAATCTTTCCCAAGCTTTCATCTCTAGCACTTTCCTCCCTGATGGCCTCCCAGTCAAGCATCAGAGGAACAGAGAGTGTCACGGCCTGCAGCTCCCCCATAAATCTGGACAAGGCATCTACCACTTGTTCTCCACTCCTGGCTTATACTGAATCTCAAAGTCGTACCCGAGCAACTTGGATAGCCGCCTTTGATGCTCTGTCACCATTCATTGTTCTAGCTGATATTTCAAGCTCCGCTAGTCTGTCCTGATAATGAAATGTCTCCCTAGTAAGTAGGGTTGCCACTTCTGGATGACCAAAATGATGATCATTAATTCTCTCTCATAGACTGGCTTTAGCCTGGCTCTAGCAGTCAAAACCTAGCTGAAATAGGTAATGAGCCTACGATTCTGCATAAACATTGCCCCAAGCCCGTATCTGGACACATTCATCTCTACAATAAAGGTCTGAGTGAAATCTGGCAAGGCTAGGACCGGTACCGTAGTCATTATCTTCTTTAGGCTCTCAAATGCTGTTGTGGCCGCCTCCCCCCATAGGAATCTGTCATTCTTCAACTACTCAGTGAGTGGCCACGCTATGGTGCTGTACCCCTTAACGAACCTTTTGTAGTAACCTATCAGTCCTAAAAATCTCCTCAGCTCCAGATTCTTTGGCACTGGCCACCTTAGCATTGCCTCAATTTTATATTGATCTGCTGTCACCCCCTCTTTTGACACAACATGGCCTAAGTACTCAACACTGACTTGCGCGAAACAACATTTCTTCAAGTTGGCCCTCAGCTGGTGCTCCTGCAGTACCTCTAGCACCCGTTTCAAATGCTCACAGTGCTCCTCCTCTGCCCAGCTATAGACCAGGATGTCGTCAAAGAATACCAGTACAAATCGTCTGAGATAAGGTTTGAAAACCTTATTTATAAGGGTTTGGAACATAGAGGGAGCATTGGTGAGGCCAAAAGGCATGACCAAGAGCTCATAATGTCTCTCATGAGTTCTAAAGGCCATCGTGGGAACATCCCCTTTCTTCATCTGAATCTGATGGAAACCTGATTTCAAGTTTATCTTATTGAAGATCATTGTTCCACTCAATTCATCTAGCAACTCATCAATAAATGGTATGGGAAAATTATCAGGTACAGTATCCTTATTGAGTGCTCGATAGTCCACGAAAAATCGCCAACTGTCATCCTTCTTTTTCACCAATAGAACCATACTAGAGAAAGGACTGATGCTGGGTCTGATGATTTCTACCTCCAGCTTCTCTCTAATCAACCTTTCTATTTCATTCTTTTGGAACTGAGGGTAGCGATAAGGCCGTACACTGATGAGCGACACTCCCTCCTTCAACATGATGGCATGCTCCTGCTCCCTTTGCGGTGGCAATCCCTGAGGTGGCTAAAACACCTCTTGAAACTGATCAGTCCTAAAAACACTTCTGCGATGGCAATCCAGGATCTTTCTATCAGGTTTGGTCAACTACCTCCTCTGACTAAGTAGACTAGGGATCATGATGGTCCGGGATGACGGAACCATAGGATTGATGGAGTCCATCATCCATTACCACACCATCTGCTTTAAGTGCAAGATGGTGAAATTTTAAATTTTAAATATCAAACCTCTCAATCATCCTAAGCTCATTGCTGCTACTATACGCCTGATACTACGTATCTCTACGTATCTGATTGATGATTAGCCTTAATCGAAAGTTCTCTCTCATGATTGGGAGGGGTAATTAACTATAGGGGCTTGCGCCTATAGGAAACAAGAACTCGGATCATAAAGTCCTGGCAAAATGAGGGCGAAATCTATGGGTTGTCTTATCTACAAACCTATCTGTCTTCCCAAAATTTACCCTGGAACTTATTCCGTTAAAACTCTCCCGAAAAAAAAAAAGCACAGCGGGCGGAGGCCCGGGCCGAATTTTCGAAGCCCACAGTATGAACAATGAAATATGCTGCATGCATGAATTTTTTTTTTTACTTTTTCTGGCTTTTGTGGAAAATATTATTGTTCTTTCTACATAATAGATTAGGTTTCAGCATCTAGCCATCATTGTAAATTTCATGATAATCAAAAGAAACGTAGCAGAAGATTCGTTCTTATTGGCGCCAATAAATAATTGAAGTTGTTGAGCAACTTTCCTCTTGTATTTCTATTATTGTCAAATATGATTTGAAACGTTGCCTATTGAGAACGCAATTTGTCTACCAGCTCTGTGCAGGATTGAAGCATATGCACAATTTTGATCCTCCATATGCTCATAATGATGTTAAGCCCGGAAATGTTCTCATAACTCAAAGGAAGGGGCAACCTCCCCTTGCAATTTTAATGGATTTTGGAAGTGCGCAGCCTGCTAGAAAGCAAATTTGTTCACGTTCTGAGGCGTTGCAGTTGCAGGTACTTTTGCTGTTCTTTATTAAATCTGCATTTAGTCCAATTCACATATGATGCTTTATCTAGATAGAACCTTTAATTGTCCTGAATTTGAATGGTGCTTGATTCGTGAAACATTGTTTACTTATAATCTGGTAGCTGCTTTGATTTTTGTTCCCTTATAGTTTTTCTTTTAATGTGTTTGCTTATACTTTCCTGAAGATAACTTAGAGGATGTTCATTTATGACACTGATTGTTTTGAAAGTAAGTTGAGCACTCCCATCTCCCAAGATTTTCGAGAATAAGGTGGAGTAGCTTTCCTTCAAGGCACTGGAATTCAATTGTTATGTCAAAATTGAGAATACAAGTGCCAAAATCCTTTTGCCGCCATGTAAAATAGTTTGAATAAATGGGTTTGTTTTCAATGATTGGCCATAGATTTTTGTGTTAATATTACAGTTGCTGAATTTTTAGTATTACACTTTCTTTATGTTGAAATAAAATGCTTTTTGGACATATTACCTTTGAAATATTTCAACCGTCTTCTCCTAGTGTCAAATATTTTTCTTGCTACTGTTAGATTTCTAGCCTTTGAAGATATAGGATTTCTAAGAGAACCATGTTTGATCATGCATGGTTTTTTTAGTCTGGGAAAGATTATAGAGATTGTTCATGTAGGATTATTTTCTCCGAGAATAGAAAATCTTGATTAGCTGCAGATGTTAGAAGATGAGCCTGCATGGAAGACTTTGGGGTTGTGCACGTGTTAATCTAAATTTTTTGTGTATCTTTTTTTGCAATCAAGATGAATTTCTGCCAGTTTCAAACTTGAAATCATTACTATGAAGTTCTATGATGCACCGACACTTATCCCTAAAGAGGCGTGCAGTGTCCAACACGAATCCGACACGACACACGTCCGACACTCCTCCGACCGACACTCCGACAAGTGTCGGACATCCCGAAAACGTGTCCAATTAAAAAAAAAATATTAAATATAAATTGGACACGTGTGTCTGACACGCATATCTTAAATATTTTATGATTTTTTTAAATATAACTTCTTATATTTAAAATATAAAATCTAAATTTCTTATTTCCTATCCACAACACCAAATCAATCACCCGCACTTAATACCTCATTCATCAAATATTTTCATTTTCATTTCTCATTGGCGGGTTACAACTTTGATTTTACAATAATGTCCGATGTCATCTCAACATTGATGTCTGACATCAACATTTCAAAACGATCTCCATATTGAAGTCTGACGCTATCTTTACATTGATGCTTAATGCTAGCAATTTCTACACCCACAACTTGACATCTCATCTTTATCCAATGCCTTCTCAACATCGATGACCAACGCCCTCTCAACATCGACGATAAACGCCCTCTTAACATTGACGCTAATATTTACTGCATAACATCAATGCTCGACTCTCGACAACATTATTATCTCCTCTCTCGATGACGGTAAACGACATCGACGCCCAACTCTCGACATTTTAATATTAATCATTTTAAGCACAATTCTAGTTAAATAACTTATTATTTCTAAATTATTTTTAACATTATATTTATTTAATTTTTATACATTATTTTTAAAATATTAAAACTATAATACCGTGTCCAACCTGTTTTTGTGTCCTATATTTTCAATAATTAATGTGTCCGTGTCGTGTCGTGTCGCATCATAGATGAAGTTAAATGATATCTTCAATCGTTTCTAACATTTATGTCTGAACTTATGAAAATGTTTCAAGATAGACTGTATGCTCTGATACAAATATTTTGAACATCTTATTCATTATATATTTCCTTAAAATATTTCAACTTTCTCTGAAGAACTTACGTGTGTGCGATAGATAACACCATTTAAATAATATGTGTTTCTATAGCTCTATATCTTTATAAAATTATAAATGTTAAGTGCAATGTTTAGAATCAATTGTTAAAACATTATCAAAAAATTATTTGTGATTTACCACGTGTTAGGTGGCAGTGATGGTTGGAAAGTACAATTAGTGATAATGTTAGTATTCTAAACCTGTAGCAAAGCTGATTTTGGACCTGCTTTTTTTTATTATTATTATTATTTTGCTATCACTGATTTTTTCTAAGTGCAAGGAGATCCTCTATTGATTTTGCATTTTATATTTGTATCAATTGAGTTACTTCTGAGTAAAGTTTTGATAATTTATCTCTAAGAGGATGGACATTCCTGTTAATTTATTTCTCAAAGATTTATGTTTTAAAAATTATTTATTAATATATTTAATGATTTTCAAATGTTCTTGGTGAAAAAATTATAGAGATTTTATGATAGTTACTTATATGGATGCCCGATATTTCCTTTCTTTATATTTGGTACCTCTGATTTTCTATAATTCATAAAATTAATATGAGATGTAAGTAAACGTTAAACCAAAGTTACAAGAAATAAAATTAATGTTGGTATTTAAAAATGTTCATTATATGGAATAAATAAGGTAATTTATGGAGGTTTAATGCACCATCAAATTAATGGATTGGCTTGGCAAGTGTTACCTCGAGCATTCGACTTGCTCTGTCAGTGTTAAAGCAGGTAAAGGAATAAGATGGAAATGTTTACTACTTAGCTTTGTTTTCCCTTCATTCGATAGATTGTTTTGAAAGAAATTCTCACGTGCATCCCACGTCCCTCTTGTATCTTGTTATAATTACATGCATCCTAACATATTCATATCTTACATTTCCTTAACTTGTCGACCTTACATGGTATCATTTGTTGTAGCGTCCGTATTTGATGCAGGACTAATTAAAATGATATGCTTGTGACTTTATTTCAGACTTTGCACAACTCATCGATTAGAATAAATCCCGAATAAAATTATTAGCAGGTATTCACGGCGAATAAAACAATTAAGGAGTCAATCCTGCATAGGTTAAATTACATGCGCCAAATTTTGAACGTTCAAGGTAATCAAGAAAATAAAAACAAGACAAAATAGTAGGCTTCAAGTTAATCCCTCATTTAACAATAAGACGTAGGATGCATAGAAGATTCCACTCAATTCCTACAAACGACTAAGCTTGGCAAGAGCAATTTGAAGGAGCTTTCGTGATTACAATCTAACCAATTGAGAATTTAGATTTTAGAAGACTTTGAGTGCAAGTGAAGAAGGAAAAAACCTTTGCTCAAGGAGATGCGGGGATTTTCCTCTTGCCGTCAGCCATCTTGACCCTTGTTGTAGAGAGAGAGAAAGTTTCTCTAATAATGGACTAAAGATCTTCTCCCAACTGTTGATATCAAACCTGAATTTATGTTCAGGGTTTTGCTCAAAAGCTGAGAGCAATCACAGGTTATTTGGTGTAATTGAAGAGGCTTGGGAGAGGAGAGCTCAAGGCATCCAAAACTTAATTTAATGAGGGAAGATGGAGGTTGGAGAGGAGAGGAGACGGGTAGAGGAGGGAGGCGGTAAGCAGGGTAGGGAGTGGCGGGACTGCAGCAAGGGGAAATTTTGAATTCCTGAACAATTGCTGGCTTTAGAAAATAAACCTGGATTTAGACGGGGAGGAAGTTTCGGCCAAGGGCTGAAATTGGCTGCTTTCAATTATTTCCTAAGTAAGCTGTAGGGGTTAGGAAATAATTTGAAATTAGCATTGATGGGAGCATGCAGGGAGACCGGCGGTTATGCAAGGATGGGGATTAGATTGATGAAAGCAAATAAAGCCTTCCTAATTTTAAGTTCTAGGATTAGGAAAGTTTTAAATTAAATCCTCATGAATGAAATTAATCCCATGGATTTTATTTAGCACTTTCCTAAAACAGAGGCGCAATATTAGGAAACAATTTGAAATTCAAATATTTTGAATTCAAATTTAAGAATATTCCATCATACATCAAATCCAAAATAGGAAAACAATTCAAAGAGGGAAAAAGGAGAGGTGATCGGTGGCAAGGGCTCAAGGCCGGCGGTCAAGAGCTATGGCCGGCGGCCAGGAGGGATTGCGGGCAATGCGAGGTCGTGGGAATTTTGGGCGGGATGGTTGGGTGAGATGGACGGAGGTTTGGGGTGGAGGTGGGGATGTTAGGCCGTGAGGTTCAAGAGGGAAATTGGGTGGGTGAGGTGGAGGAAACCGGTGAGTAATGGTTGGGGAAAAGAGATAGGAGAAAAACAAGAGGATTAAGAAAAAGCCACGAACTCGACTTATCTAAGTTGGTGGGTATTGCGCCATCTCCTTCCTCTCCAAGGAAGCTCTCCACTAGAACTCGCAAGTTCTCACAATGCTCCAAGCAAGAAAACACAATTCTCCAATAATCCTTCATTAGCCATCATAGAATAAAATGGGGCTTTAAATAGCCTCCTACAACATGACTCGAAACAAAAGACACAAACGCCCTTTGGGCTCACATACGAAAACTCTCACAAGAGGGGTACAACGGGAAAGACAACACATAAGCAACGAAATAAAATAAAATAAAAATACGACTCATAAATGCCACATAAGCAAATAACAAACTACATGAAAATGAAATACATCAACGACTCAAAAATATAAAGACTCGATCGTGGCCGTAGATCGACGGCCACGTCTCTGATAAACTCTCCATGACGATTTGATGTCCCCATCATTCTCCCGGGGTGGGAGAAAACTCGACTCCGTCGAGTAGGAATCTCTGAAGCTCTCGTAGATCTCTAGTGCGTCTGGGTCAATCTGCTGCAGCTCCTCACGATCTAGCCATGTATCCTCTGACTCGGGCTTTCCTTTCCACCTGATCAAATATCTTCTTCGTCCTCCTTCTCTTGTGGATATGATCTCATCACTTAAGACTGCCTCCACTTGCTCTGCCATAGGAAATTTGGGAATATTTGGTAGTGGGGGTAGGCTTGGGATCTCACAGGGTGGGTTCACACAAGGCTGTTTTGATAGTGGATTTTGTGGGTTAAAGTCAGGACCTTCATATGCCACTAAGTCTTCTATGTTAAAAGAGGAATTTTATATTGAAATCTGCAGGCAGATCTACTATATAAGCATTGTCATTAATTTTCTTAAGAATCTTGAAAGGTCCAGCGCTCTTTGCATGTAATTTCTTAACTGTTCCTGGAGGGAACCGTTCCGGACGAATCCGCACCATAACAAAATCACCAACCTCAAAAGTTTTAAATCGCCGTTTTATCCGAGACAATGTTTTTTGGGCAAACCATGTAATCGGACGACCTCATTGAAGTACAACTTCGCGATGTGGGAGGCACGGATGGAACATGGAATGAAATTCGATAGTACACTTGCATCGTGCCGTCCGAAGTGTCCCCAGCGAGGCCTCCAGCGTGGAGTTCCCAGACCAAAAATTCCCTAAGGGAGGTGTGACCAAAAATTCCCTAAGGGAGGTGCTCGGGATGCAAAGCCTCTGGGCTTTGAAAAGATAACCATCCTCCAGTAGGAAATCGTCCACAAAGCGCGTGCTGCCAGTGGACAAGAGAGTGTAGGTCTCCTTGAAGTCAGGGCATTCCAAATAATCCCCCTTTATTTGGTCAAAACCCACAACTTCTGCTCTCATCTCAGTGGTGGTCATCATTCGACGACTGAGAGCATCGGCAGCTTTATTTTCAACTCCCGCCTTATGTCTAAGGGTATACGTGTACTCCTGAAGGAACTCAACCCATCGACCATGGCGCGCATTCAATTTCTTCTGGGAGTTGATATAACGCAGAGCTTCGTGATCCGAAAAGATGACGAATTCTTGCGGGAGCAAGTAATGTCGCCAATAACGAAGTGATTGGATCACGGCGTAGAACTCTTTGTCATATGTAGAATAACGCTGCCGGATATCATTCAATTTCTCACTGAAGTAAGCTACTGGGTGATTTTTCTGCTTAATCTCATCAAAAGCTCTAGTGGCGGCCGGGGTCCAGTGGAAATCACCCTTCTTTAGGCAGTCAGTGATAGGAGAAACAATCGTGCTGAAGTTCCGTATGAATCTCCTATAGAAGGTGGCTAATCCGTGGAAGCTGCGGACTTCCCGGATAGTCTGAGGGATAGGCCACTCTACAATGGCCCTCACCTTCTCGGGGTCTGCGGAAACCCCTTGGGCTGATACGATGAAGCCCAGGAAGATGACGCGATCTACTAGGAAGGTGCATTTCTTAGGATTGGCATATAATTGCTCCTTCCTTAAGACCTCACAAACTTGCCTTAAGTGGTCCAAGTGCTGACTAATGGAATGACTGTAAATAAGAATGTCGTCAAAGTAGACGACGACAAACTTTCCCATAAACGGACGCAGCACTTGAGTCATGATTCGCATAAAGGTGCTAGGGGCATTACTGAGCCCAAATGGCATGACTAACCACTCATAAAGACCATCCTTAGTCTTGAAGGCAGTTTTCCACTCATCACCGGGCCGGATCCGGATCTGGTGGTACCCACTTTTAAGATCAATTTTGGAGAATAATGTGGCACCCGTCATCATATCGAGCATGTCATCGAGCCTCGGAATAGGGAATCGATATTTGACGGTGATCTTGTTGATAGCACGGCTATCAACACACATTCTCCAAGTTCCGTCCTTCTTCGGTGTAAGAAGGGCCGGCACCGCGCAGGGACTAAGACTCTCTTTAATGAAACCTCGCTGCAGTAATTCATCAACCTGCTTTTTAAGCTCAGCATGTTCCGTGGGGTTCATGCGATAGTGTGGCAGGTTTGGAAGGGAGGCTCCAGGGGCGAAGTCTATAGCATGCTGGATGTCTCTAAGTGGTGGTAACTGATCGGGGAGTTCATCGGGAAAGACATCAGCATACTGTCCTAAAATAGGCTGTACCTCCTCAGGAATGGGCTCGTCAGATTCAGTGGAAATCTCACGGCCAACTAAGGCAAACAGAGGGGCGCCTTGGGCAAACTCAGTAATCAGAACCTTGGCGGTGACCAGGTTCACGCCCTTTTTAGATTTGGCTGGGTTGGATTTCGTGGCATCCGTAACCCGGGGCTGTGATGGCAAAAGCTTAATCTTTTTGCCAGCATGTTCAAACACGCAGGTGTTTGAACGCCCATAAATGTGGACATCGTTATCGTAGATCCAGGGGCGACCTAGCAAAATTTGTCCAACATTCATAGCCAACACATCGCACCAGACATTCTCCTTATAAGTGGCAAAGGAGATGGGTATGTGGCTTCGTTCCTTCACCTCCAAGGCATTGGAGTTGACCCAAGATACCTTATACGGGTTGGGGTGAGGAACGGCAGACAGACCTAACTGGGAAACCATGCTGGAGGAAACAGCGTTAATGCAACTACCACTATCCACTATGACTTTACAGTTCTTATCTTTGATTTTGGTGTAGGTATGGAAAATCGTGGTCCTACGCCAGTCATCAGTGGGTGTCGGGTGTGATAGTGCACATCTCACCACACAGATGGGAGATGTATTCAGCTTTTGAAGGCAATTGAGGACCGTAGTGTCGTCCTCCTCCTCGAAGTATTCGCCTTCTTCCTCGACTTGATGGATCTGATCAACCTCGGGCTCGAGATCGTCCTCAGTCATCTCCTCAACAATCGAAACCTTATAAGGACTGGAGCACTGAGAAGCGATATGCCCATACCCCTGGCATCGAAAGCACTTGGTCCCGGGACTGGACCGAGGGGCATCCGGGGTGGGAGGTTTACTTCTAAAATCAGATCTAGGTGCAGGTGGACCCGTGGGTGGTCGGGTCGTGCTCCCCGGAGTGGGTCGTGAAGCAGGAGGGTGTGGGTTGGAACTACTGGCTGATCTATACGAGGGTCTAGAATCATGGGAACGACTCGGGTGCTGAGAACGGGACTCCTCTAGATCAAGCACTAAGCTGTAGGCATTTTCCAGTGTAGTGACGTTCCGGGCAAACAATTCATTGCGTAGATCCTCACGCAACCCGGTTCGAAACATAGATAAGATTTGCGCGGGGGTGGTAGAGGTCTCCCCTTTGCATCTAATCAAGAAGTCATCAAACGAGGCGATGTACTCCTTCACTGGTTTGTTGCCTTGGGTCAACCTATTCCACCTGTCCAATAGGCGGGGGAAGTACGACGAGGGCAAGTACTTCTGTTTGAGTTCCCGC
Organism: Dendrobium officinale; assembly: GCA_019514585.1. NCBI lineage: Eukaryota > Viridiplantae > Streptophyta > Magnoliopsida > Asparagales > Orchidaceae > Dendrobium > Dendrobium officinale. The sequence continues at coordinate 28,871,927 of CM033695.1, read as the reverse complement.
TTCATGGACAACCAGTCTACAATAGGGTATTCATTCCTATCCTCCCTAAGACTCTCTAAATTCGCCCAAAACTGGCTCGCCCTACCCGTAAGCTTCATGGCAGCAAAACTAACCTTCCTGGCCTCAGAAATATCGTACCACTTAAAGAAACTATCCATACCTTTGACCCAGTCCAGGAAGAGCTGGGGATCGAGGGTGCCATCAAAGGTAGGAGCATCAACCTTAATGTTCTTCATAAGTGGTGCATCGGGATCATGGCCGTGGTAGGTAGCACGATGATTGGCACGGTGATGCCTCTCATCCAAATCAGGATCATGACGTGGATCATGTCCATGATAGTGAGCTCGATGATTAGCCCGATGTGGCCTCTCATCCGGGTAGGTTTCATCCCCATACATAGAAGTGGGTCTAGATGGGGTGTAAGGAGTAGGGTGGTCTCTAGTTCGCTCAAGTGTATCGAATCTTTCGGTGGTGTTCCTACGAAGCTCAGCTAGATCCGCCTGGTTTTCCTTGAGTTGTTGGCTAATAGTGTTCATCTGACCTACCAAGAGGTCTAAGGTCCTTCCTAGTTGTTCCGGGTCCATTCCTAAACACAAAGGGATACTTAGAGGGTTTTCTAGAAAGTGGACAGCAAGCTAGGGAGTGAAAAGACACTCTAAAATGACCCTATATGGTGCAGGAATTTCAGGGACAGCCAACTACACACAAGTACTAAGTCACCCTAACAAATAATAATGAGTGCGAAGCTTAAGGACAGCAAAAACACACTTAAGTAATGAACCTAAAGTTCGATAAACTGCAGGAAATTTCTGGACAGCACTCTAAACAAGGAGTATGATGAATTTAAGATGTTATATGCTCACAAAACGACATGTAATGCTATATTAGCACTCTAGGGATGATATGGAAAACTTTCTAAAAGAAATAAATGCAAAAAATGAAAGTACCAAAAAGGAAAACTACCAGGAGTCCTAAAGCATGCAAGAGCATACCATGCTCTGATACCAGATGATGCAGGACTAATTAAAATGATATGCTTGTGACTTTATTTCAGACTTTGCACAACTCATCGATTAGAATAAATCCCGAATAAAATTATTAGCAGGTATTCACGGCGAATAAAACAATTAAGGAGTCAATCCTGCATAGGTTAAATTACATGCGCCAAATTTTGAACGTTCAAGGTAATCAAGAAAATAAAAACAAGACAAAATAGTAGGCTTCAAGTTAATCCCTCATTTAACAATAAGACGTAGGATGCATAGAAGATTCCACTCAATTCCTACAAACGACTAAGCTTGGCAAGAGCAATTTGAAGGAGCTTTCGTGATTACAATCTAACCAATTGAGAATTTAGATTTTAGAAGACTTTGAGTGCAAGTGAAGAAGGAAAAAACCTTTGCTCAAGGAGATGCGGGGATTTTCCTCTTGCCGTCAGCCATCTTGACCCTTGTTGTAGAGAGAGAGAAAGTTTCTCTAATAATGGACTAAAGATCTTCTCCCAACTGTTGATATCAAACCTGAATTTATGTTCAGGGTTTTGCTCAAAAGCTGAGAGCAATCACAGGTTATTTGGTGTAATTGAAGAGGCTTGGGAGAGGAGAGCTCAAGGCATCCAAAACTTAATTTAATGAGGGAAGATGGAGGTTGGAGAGGAGAGGAGACGGGTAGAGGAGGGAGGCGGTAAGCAGGGTAGGGAGTGGCGGGACTGTAGCAAGGGGAAATTTTGAATTCCTGAACAATTGCTGGCTTTAGAAAATAAACCTGGATTTAGACGGGGAGGAAGTTTCGGCCAAGGGCTGAAATTGGCTGCTTTCAATTATTTCCTAAGTAAGCTGTAGGGGTTAGGAAATAATTTGAAATTAGCATTGATGGGAGCATGCAGGGAGACCGGCGGTTATGCAAGGATGGGGATTAGATTGATGAAAGCAAATAAAGCCTTCCTAATTTTAAGTTCTAGGATTAGGAAAGTTTTAAATTAAATCCTCATGAATGAAATTAATCCCATGGATTTTATTTAGCACTTTCCTAAAACAGAGGCGCAATATTAGGAAACAATTTGAAATTCAAATATTTTGAATTCAAATTTAAGAATATTCCATCATACATCAAATCCAAAATAGGAAAACAATTCAAAGAGGGAAAAAGGAGAGGTGATCGGTGGCAAGGGCTCAAGGCCGGCGGTCAAGAGCTATGGCCGGCGGCCAGGAGGGATTGCGGGCAATGCGAGGTCGTGGGAATTTTGGGCGGGATGGTTGGGTGAGATGGACGGAGGTTTGGGGGTGGAGGTGGGGATGTTAGGCCGTGAGGTTCAAGAGGGAAATTGGGTGGGTGAGGTGGAGGGAAACCGGTGAGTAAATGGTTGGGGAAAAGAGATAGGAGAAAAACAAGAGGATTAAGAAAAAGCCACGAACTCGACTTATCTAAGTTGGTGGGTATTGCGCCATCTCCTTCCTCTCCAAGGAAGCTCTCCACTAGAACTCGCAAGTTCTCACAATGCTCCAAGCAAGAAAACACAATTCTCCAATAATCCTTCATTAGCCATCATAGAATAAAATGGGGCTTTAAATAGCCTCCTACAACATGACTCGAAACAAAAGACACAAACGCCCTTTGGGCTCACATACGAAAACTCTCACAAGAGGGGTACAACGGGAAAGACAACACATAAGCAACGAAATAAAATAAAATAAAAATACGACTCATAAATGCCACATAAGCAAATAACAAACTACATGAAAATGAAATACATCAACGACTCAAAAATATAAAGACTCGATCGTGGCCGTAGATCGACGGCCACGTCTCTGATAAACTCTCCATGACGATTTGATGTCCCCATCAGTATTGTTTAATAAAGTACGAAGAACTGCATAAAATATGATGCCTGATTTAGGCCTCGTTTGGGATGGCTTTCTTACTGCTTCTTAAAGCAGCTTACTAGTATAAAAAATTTAATTTTTTAACTAAAAAGCTGTTTTAAGAAGCAATACAAAAGCCGTCCCAAACGAAGCCTTAGTCTTGCGGTGTGCATCATTATATTTCTGTTTAGCTTAAAACTCTTGCAATGCGTTTGTATAATCGTTGGAAAAGCAAGAATTGTTATTAATTATTTTGTTCTTAGTTCTATGCTTAGTCTGTTGCTCTTTAACCCATCTTAAGTAGGAATGGGCGGCTGAGCATTGTTCTGCACCTTATCGTGCTCCTGAATTGTGGGATTGTCCGAGCCAAGCTTATATTGATGAGAGGACAGATGTTTGGTCTCTAGGATGTACTCTATATGCAATCATGTAAGTGCTCTTGTATGAACCTTTTCACTCAGTATTATAAACTATTAAATTTTTTTTTTTTTTTTTTTTTGCATCTATTTTTTATTGGCAACTAAGGTAGAAATTGCTGCTATAAATTATTGAACTCCAGCTGATGGTCTTTATCACAGCGTCAGTAGTTCCGAGTACTTTTGAAGACAAAGAACTTTATAAGTTTTTTCTTATCTGGAAGGGTTTATGGTTATACTTAAGCGGTCATTGCTAGTGGCTCTCATTTCAATGGAGATATATTTTCAGCTGCACTTTAAACTGAATAAAATTTGATAAAGTGATTGTTTGTATAAATTATGTTCGCGTAAACTTACCCTCATGTATTTGTTCTCTGGCTCTTACATTATATAGGATGATAGTTCTATTTAAAACAATGTGCATCATTTTCTTGACTAGAAATTTGGTACTCTCCCTAGGGAGAGAATTCAAAGTTCTCCGACGCAGATTATTTTGAATTAAATGTCTTTTTAATTAGGAAATTAAGGTTTCGTTTGGGACAGCTTTCTTTCTGTTTTTTAAACCAGCTTTTTAGTATATAAATTTTAATTTTTTTACTAGAAAGCTACGTGTTAGAATGTGAATGCCCAAATGGAAATGCTCAACTCATTCTTTCAATGTGAATTCATCCATTAATGAGCCTTTCAAACTGTTTCTTATCATGCCAACTTCCTCTCTCTATAAACAACTCTTTCTGTTTAGTTCCCAGCTCTATGAAGATCCCGCTTTCTTCAGTATCCAAATGTAAAAAAAAAAATGATCTAGAGTAAATTGTCTCAAGTAAAAGACATATTTATCAAGTGCATCTCACTTTTAGTTTTATTGCTTTAATTAATAGTTAGATATTTTCCATTACAGTAAAGATATCAAAATTTTAAGGCAGCATCCCTCTGGGATTCATGATTCACCACCACCAAAACCATATTTATTGCTATTTTATTTCTGCAACAAATTCTCATTCAACTGAAACCTGCAAGTATCCACACATCAGCTTATCATTTTGATTTGATTTGATTTCATTTCCTTTCAAGGTATGGAGAATCTCCTTTTGAGTATGCTTCTGCTGATGAAGCTGAAGGAAGCTTACAGTCGGCCATTATGAATGCCCAGATCAAATGGCCAACAAGTTCTATCTCCTCCTATCCAGATCAATTCCATCAGTTTATTGTGTGGATGCTGCAGCCTCAGCCTGCAGTCCGGCCTCATATCAATGACATTTTCTTCCATGTCGACAAGCTCATTACAAAGTTTTCCTCCTGAGCCTACAGAGAAAGTAGCATTCCATCCATGTCGGTTTGTTAAAAAAGCTTCTTTTTTTTTTCTTTTTGTTTGTCAATCTTTAGACAAGTTTGTTTAAAATCTTTTTCTCCTTTGTCTAGAAACATCAAGGCTTCATTTGGGATGGCTTTCTTACTGCTTCTTAAAATATCATTTAGTACCATTTTTTTCCAAAAAAAACTGCTTTACAAGTAATAAGAAAGCTATCTCAAACGAAATCTAAATTATATCTACCCACTCTCTGAGTGAGGAGAAGCTACACCTAAGTGAACTTCATATTAATTTCTTCATTTCATTTGCCTTTGCCATATTATTATATTATTTCATTTGGGACGATTTTCTTATTAATTCTTAAACCAATTTTTTAGCACAAAAATTTTTTAACCTAAATTTTTTTGTGCTAAAAAATTACTTAAAAAAGTAATAAGAAAGCTATCACAAACAAAGCTTAATACTAAATGAGATGAAAGCAGAGATGATTTCATGAAATTATTATGGTAGATATGACAACAATTTAGACAATTTCTTTCATTTATTCCCTTCGAATAACGGCAAATTATTGCATCCAGTCACCGGACGCTCAGAATAGGTTTGAATATCCAATAAAAACATGCCACATCACCTGCACTTTTGACGGCGCTTTAGATGCGTTTAACATGCGCTTTGACTGCACTTAACTTGCGCTTTTGACTGCGCTTTGACTGTACTTAACCTGCATTTTTGACAGGCTTAATTTAAAATAATATTTTATTAATATCTGAATCTATCTACGCGTCCAATCACTGGATGCAATAATTTGCCTCGAATAGCAGACGCTTATCTTCACCGAGCTCCTGGTTTCTGGAGAGCGAAAGGCTTCTTTCTACAAAGTTAGAAAGCAGCTCCCGTGGGTTGGGCTTGTCGGGTTGTAGGTTAAGTCTTACGGGTCACGTGGAGAAGTTTCGCTTTCGTCGACGTGAGAGACTGGTGACCGGGACTTAAAAGGTCAAGTTGGGTGGGCTCCAGCCTCCACCAATAACTTGTGGCCTGGATTCGTTTAACCTATTCGTAGGGCCCACATTCCCTCCACATAAGCATATCGTTTCGGGCTACGTGTCTGTTTGTACGCTGCTTGCAATTTTATGGCCCTGATTCAAAGTTATCAATTAAATGATCAGATCAGACAATTTGATTTCAATCTTATTAAAAAAATATAAATTTGAATCGACTCAAAAATATTATTAGTAGGATTCAAGTTTGGATGTAGAGGTGTCAATATTTGACACAACTTGAAAATTCCATCAGAAAATTTAAGGTTATAGTTAACTTGGACCTGAAATGGGTCGGGTTTGAGTTCAACAAGTTGACCCGTTTTAAAACCCAATTCGGGTTGACCCATAAACTTGAAATTGGCTTGTTTTTTACTTTAAAACTCGAGATTTGACCCATTTTTAACTCAAAAATTTGAGATTGACCTGTTGTTTGAGCCAAAAATTAACCATTTTTGTGGGCCCCAGGTTATTCGGCATGTGTTCGGTTGACTCGGGCCTCAAGTGGGTCGGGTTTGGGTCCAAAAAAATTGATTCGTTTGTAAAAATGGGTTGGGTTTGGTTTGACCTTAATAATGCTGGGTTAATTTCGGGTTTGACTTGAACTCATCTTGTGACCCCAAATTGACACCCCTTGTTGGATAATTGAAGTTGAGGAAGGCAATCGGTATATTGTGTGATAGAAAAGTACCTATCAAATTTAGGGGAAATTTTTATATTGGCCATTAAAAGAGAAGTATAAAATTAAGCTAAGCGTTTTAGAGATGAGGATGCTCAAGTGATGTCGGGCAGATTTAGTCGGTCTAAATCAAAGGAACCTTGGGGGTAGCTTTGCTCTCTCAATAAGTAAAGAGCTATCTCCTCACTTGTATTCAATTTTTGAAGATTGAATGTAATATTTATTTTCCCAAGTTCCTTTCCTATATCCTGCCCAATCCAGGAGGTGGCTCTCCTCTTCTCCAACCTGAGATTGGTTGGATTATATTATAAATCTTGACTTGATTTAATTTTATGTCTGATTCAAATTGACTCAAAAATTTAAATTTGATCCAATAATTACTTGGTTTAGATTAATAGGATGGGTTTGAGTTAAACAATTATTTTTTGGCTTAAATGGTTTGTATTTGTGTTAAATTGGTTGTGATAACCTAAAAATTATTGGATATTTATGATAAAAATGTCTGGTTTGAATTAAGTGGGTTCGAGTTGAGCCAGATTTAAGTTGAACATTTTGGTCATATGATAAAGGATAATGTTACCTTCAAGTATTTTGGGCCAGATCAATTTTGTGATAAATTCAAACTCGATTTGCTAACCCTAATTGATACCCTAGTTCAAGTGAAAATTTGACTTCTAAAGCTTTGTATAATTATTATTTAATTTTTGAAATTACTTATTCAAAAGTAAAATTTAAAACATAGTGAGCCATGTCTTATTGACTAATTTGTTTGCTATTTTAAATTTGAGACATAAAATATGAATATCTACATAATTTAATATGACCGGTTATTCGAGTTTAAATTAGCATAGTCAAATTGTCTTGATAATGCTCTAAAAAGAAAATTGAGATTGAAATTATATTTCTCATAAAAGATATATTATCTTACTTTTAAAGTCTAAATTGTGAATTTAAAAAACCATTATGCATTAATGCAAAGTAAAAACAATAAATCAATCTTATATTGTTTCATACGTGATAAAATATTATTGTTGCACAAATTATTCATACAATTTATACTGATGTGAGAGGAAATACTATTTTTTCTTAAAAATCATGAGGACATGGAGTTATACACTAACAAGTGGTATAGGATTAGATGAGATAACTTCTACTAGTTGACAAGCAAATGTGACAGCCTTATTATATAGCACATGCAACATGAGAGAAAATTGAGATGGTCATCATATTGCTCTATTGATCATTAATTATTGGTAATTGTGTTTTCATCATACTAATTATTGATATTTATATTATTCATTATTTACTTGCTTTATATAACTATTTATATGAAATTACATATGAATTAAAACTATTATGATTGGTGATTTATGCATACTATAGGTTTATTGAACTATTACTTTATTAATGGCATACCATGCATACATACATACATTGTATATTGATTTAACTATATATAATTTCTATTAAGTTAGAGGTTTAAAGTACAGATATGTAGTATAGGGTAGATGATATTACATGACAAAAATCAATAAGTTAATAATATAAGGATGATTGTAAACAAAGGTGGAGTTCAGAATTTTTCTCAGTAAAGGTATAAATTCACTATTTTAAAAATCTCGTCAATATTTTTACTCGATATTTATAGTTCTAAACTCCAAAATTTTTTAAGGGACACAAATTAAATAATTTATTAAAAATTATATTTACACACACACACACACACACACACACACACATATATATATATATATATATATATATATATATATATATATTATATATATATATATATATATATATATATATATATATATATATATATATATATATATATATTCCTTCATAAGAGGAAATCAATGACATTTATAAGGATTTTTTATCAATAAAATGGTCCAATATAGAATGTGATAAAAAAAATTCTCTTTATACGAGCATGAGCTAGATGGATCTCACTAAACCACACACATTTTCTTATCATAATTTTTTGTGCCTATTTTTTAGATCATTTTCTCGTGATTATCATTGACCTTTAACTACATTCTAATCATTTAGGAGGCAACTTTTTTATAAGTCAAAGCTCTAATGAAAGCTCTAAATTGCTTTTAATGCCTAAAGGCAATGCTCAGAGATGTTGCCTACTATTCTTGGATATGTTTGTGTGGTTATACATATGGAGGTTCATCTCCTAAGGTTTCTCAAGTCAACTTTAAAGGTTTCCATATCATACCCTTATAGTTTAGGTTTTCATGCAAGATTGAATAAGCTAAAGATGCCCCACAACTAAGATTTAATAGAGTTTTTTTTTTAAAAAAATATTTTATACATTAAAATTGTAGGTTTTGAACTTTCTAGTCGATCAAAAAATATAAGCTATGTTGAAATTGAATGTGCTATCTAATACAATTTTAATATATTTGAAAATCATTATATTTGAATAATTTTCAAAGTTGATCATTGGCCACTATCATTTTTTAGCTTTGTACTATATTCATTTTACTTTATGATAAATTAAAAAAAAAAAACTCACATGCATTTATTTTAACCTATTTAAATAACTTCAAATATTTTAAATATATTATATTTCCTTTACAATATATTTTATTTTGCTCTGTATTCTTTTTCGGCGAATAAAAGAAATTTTAATATATTTTATTATATTTTGTATAAGAATATTCAGCCATAAATTTTTATTTTATTTTATTTTTGAAAGGGAACTGCGAAGAGAGCCAAACAAGCACAGTGGGTCCCACAAACCCCACCCCGTCCCCACCTACGCCAATAGCCAGCCACAAGATAAACCCCCAGCCTCCCACCGCTAACTTCACGCCGCGTGGCGCCACCCAGATTTTCTCCACAGTTATCAGCCTCCCCATTCCAGCTTCCGCTTCCCCAACCTCCAAACAATGCCGACGGAAAAATTGGCCTCCGCCGCCACCACCCGGCACCCCACCCCTGCAACATGGACGTCATGGTGCGACTCATGCCATTCTATCCCATCCTCCATCTACTGCCGCGCAGACGCCGCCTATCTCTGCACCAACTGCGACTCCTCCATCCACTCCGCCAACTCACTCGCTCGACGCCACCACCGCGTTCCACTCCTCCCCATCCCCGCCGGCGGCCTCATCGTCGGCGGAATTTCTGTGGCACTCCCAAAGGAAGAAGAAGACGAAGAAGATCCTGAAGAAGATCAAGATGGCTTCTTGATTGGAGGTGAGGTGGATGAGTATTTCGATCTAGTGGAGTTCAGTACTTCCTGTGAGGAAGAAGGAAAAGAAAAATATGACTGTAGGGAAGAAGAAGAGAAGCAGATGTTGCAGAGTAGTTTTAATGTGGGTGAAGGATTCAAAGGAGGGATAGATTACTCTGCTTTTCTTCCTCATACGGTTAGCTAATTTCTTCTTCTTCTTTTTCAGTTCGTTGACCATTTCTTTCTGTTAATTCTATCTTAATAGTACTATCATGATATGTTTGTTGTTCTTAATCTCCCAGGAATCTCTATCATCAATCGAAGGAACAGTGGTACCAGAAAACTCCATGATTAGTATCTCAAGTTCTCAATTCAGAACTTCAAAAGAGACAATTGAGCTCTTTTCAGGTCCCCCCATTCAAATGCCACAACAGTTCACTCCCATGGACAGGGAGGCCAGAGTTCTCAGATACAGGGAGAAGAGAAAGACAAGAAAATTTCAGAAAATTATCAGATATGCATCGAGGAAGGCCTACGCCGAGACGAGGCCTCGGATCAAGGGCCGGTTCGCCAAGAGAACAGATGCAGAGCTTGAAGTTGATCAGATGTTTGCTGCACCTGTAATGGTTGAAGCAGGCTATGGTGTTGTTCATTCTTACTAGTTTATTACAAGGAATATCTCATATCTCCTTCTGTGATAAGTGTAATATGTTAAATGAATCTCTCTCTCTTTTGTAAGTATTCTCATGTTTGCAAATCATGTGCAACCATTGCATGTTTTGTTCCTTGTGCTTTGTTCTATGATAATGAACTCTTCTTTAGCTTTATACGGAGGTATTTAGGCTTTGTTCGGGACGATTTTTTTGCTGCTTTTTAAAACAGCTTTTTAATAAAAAATTTTAAGAAGCAAGAAGAAAGCCGTCCCAAACGAAGCCTTAGACTTATATTATAATGCCTCCAGTCAAGCACTTATAACTAATCCACTATTAATCACTTAAATAATGATAAGTAGATTCACATCAGAAGAGCACGAATTTATACACATTTTAAAATCCTTTAAGCTTTCAAAAAAAGAATAAGACATTCAAATAGATTAGCAATTCGTCTATCATGATATTGTTGAGCTTTCAATCAAATATCTCAATCAAAAGCCTAAGACATTGTTAGGCTCCAACTACAGTTGAGTAGAGGCTCACAAATAACACTATCAAATCGCATCAATTTTCTAATTTTTAAAAAAAAATTCTTATGAAATTTGCTCTGGTCATTAACATTACTCAAGTAAACTTAGGGGTTCTTTGTTTTTATAAAAAGTGAGTGTAAAACATTCAAAATATTGGGTTTAAAGAATTTTGGAATTTTGTTTGACAGAGAAGTAATAAATATTATATTTTTAATAAATTTTAAGCTCATTCCATAGTTTTTTTTTATGTATTTAAAACTCACCCATTTTTTGCAAAATTTAAAACATGTTGCAACCTGACTCTGCTCTCAGCACTAGCTACCAGCCATTGACTACCACTGCTTGCCAGTCGACTCACAAGCAATCCGCTCTTCCTCCTAGCAGTGGACGGCGACCGACGGGTTCACGTCACGCATGTGGCATGCCATCTCCTCCCTTTCCTCAACCCT